>JAMGYZ010000023.1:740883-1481766 GCA_024713785.1 Morchella sp. 2018-W45
CTTACAATTATGTACGCATCCGCCCATTCTATCACCCGATGAAGAACCCTAACCCAGTTGTTCCACCGCTGTATGTAAATAACCCAACCCAACCCATGATACCAACGCCAACAGAAACAACACCCCAAAGCACTACGCTGAACAACATCCTCCCATGTCCACCAGCGCCTCCACACGCGCCTGCAGCGCGACCGCCGCCGCCTCCACCCTCCTCGACCCCCTCGCGCAAGCCAACCGAAACATGCGCCTCTACCAAATCAGCGAGCAGAAGCACCTCATCGACGAGATGTGGCAGATCTACGAGCACGGCCAAGCGAAGCTTATGGTTCTCCGGGCCAAGCTTGGCCGGATGGGGTTCAACCTCCTTACCAATAAGTTCGTTGCGGGGTACCGCGTCCGCCCGGGCCCGATCAGAATGTACAGGGTCATGCATCAGCTCAAGTGGGAGCTGCACTGGTATGAGAGGGATATCCAGGAGCACGTGGTGCGCTGGAAGGATACGAGGTTGGCTTTTGAGGAGGAGGATTTGGCGACCGCGATGAACCCGCTGGCGAGAAGGATGAAGTTGGTGGCTTTGGGCGATATTGAGGAGGAGGAGGAGGAGGCGTAGGAGGCAGGGAAACAGGGAAGCGTGAGCGAGGAGGAAGGGGCAGCGCGGGGAAGGTCAGCATATGGGGACCAGGAATCAAAATTAGATGGGGAGGTGGCTCGGGAATAGGTTTTAGCAATATATCAGAGCCTTCCTTTGTCCTTAATTTCCCGGTCGTGCAAAAAGGTCTCCGCGCAATCTCCGCCAGGATAGCGGCAGGACTTTCAACGCCCCCCCACATAGGGTCCGACCAACTCGCTCGCGCACTGCTTATTAACATCTTAGCGTAGTAAAGTAGAACCTAACTTGATATTGCACAGCTTCGCTTCATGGTTGATACGCCACCGGATTGAATCTCTGACTATGCAATTGTTTCCCCCTTTCCATTGTGGTGCGTGGGGGGTACAGCTCCTTGGCAAAGACTATATTTATTGGTCGTGTAGAGGTTAGTTGGTGCATTGTGGATACATATTATACACTTACCGGGTCCTTATATCAGCCTAGGATATCGTGGCGACACCTGCCATATTCGATCACGCATGCCGGTCTGGAAAATCCCCTGTGATAAATATATTTCTAGCCCTGCCATGCACAGCTGGGTCAGCAATCCACCCACGACCGCCTTCACTAGACCGGCGACGAGTTTCGGCCATAGTCTGTCTTCCGCCTATATCTTCACGCATCAAGAAAATGAACACCCTGCCAAAAGAATGAGGGTGCAACGTATGTACTCTCGATCCTGAATAAAATTGCCTTTCCGCCACTCTGAATGTATTCTGGGGGAAAGGATGGTGCTTAAGGAACTCTTTCCGTGGCCTAAGTGTCTCATGGGGCTCACGAGATTGCTTTTCTACCACCAAGTGGGCCCGGAGTGGGCCGGAAACTAAATTCCGTTGCGCCACCAGAGGTTGATGGAGTCCATCCTTGGCATTCCCTGCAACACCGCTATGCAGACCTCCCACCAACACTCCACAGCCACTACAGTTGGTGGTGTTCCCATCATGAGAGGGATAGTTGTTTTTGGCTAACGAGGACCTAGCCACCGCTGCGACTAGGATGGGTAGATTTAACAATATACTTTAGAGGTCAGGGTTGCAGCTTTTTCGGTGCAGTAGGGGACACTATCCTATTCGCTGTTTCAGTACTACACTCAGAAAGCGAGCAGGAATCTGGATATACTTACTCTACGATTCTCAATGCCTTTCCGCTCCTCGTTCCGTCCGAAGTGCTCATATATGCTTGAAAAAAGTCGCTCCCAACATATTTACGGTATCAAATAATGATGGAGATCCTAAGCTTACTGGTGTTAACAGGAATAGCAATCTACATCCTGCTTCCAAGGGAACCCAGTTGCCGACACCCCCCACCCGACCAGCGGCCGTTCACCGCTGCAAAATGCTGCGGGGGTCAGATAAGAAAGAAATGCGGGACTGTATTGGAGAGAACATGAAGTCGCCCCAGTCGCGTCAGGGATGCCGGGATGAAGCATCTTCAAGATATCTGTTTGTCTACAGCGTCATTAAGTTGAACGTGCTCGTTTTCATTATCCCTTTTTGTCATACCTACCGCGGTTATAATGTTTCTTTCTTTAGCCCCCCCTTGAGCACAATCTCCTTTATATTATATAAGGTCGTCCTATTCATTCTACCAGAGAGGGGTTAGGGTGGCCTCCTGTAGTGAGTATCCTTTAACCGGGAAAATAGAGTATAGAGAGACTACACCGATCCAGGAGAGAAATCCACCAGAAACAAGATTGCTTGTGCCGACCGTACCTAAGTCCACGGCTAGCCCTCAGTCAAGATGCAGGATGTATACTGAGACGAGTCTTAGTATAGACCTCAAGGCGATCATCACCAGAGCCAGGCAGGGATCATGATTAGCCTATGCCTTGTTGCGCGGAGTGTTGAAAACAATTGAGCTTACAGGTGTCTGTAAGGCTACGGTATTGTGGTTTCCTACGGTTGTAGTTGGGGGCGGTGCGCACGGTTTGTGCTGCCCTGGGGGTACCCATGGTGGAGTGGGGGGGGGGGGGCATAAGACCAAAAAAAGCGAAATATACATGTATTAACATGTGGTACCGGGTTTATGCATGAAGTATGGGCGCCGTTGTAAATACCTGAGCCAAACCAACGCAGGGGTGTACCTGGCATCACTAAAGCAAGATATTGTGGATTTGTCACGGGGGGGGATTCCGTTCCTGAGATCTATCCTCCATAGCTATATGTTTATTGAGGAAGTTATCTCTAGCTGTCAAATTATCTCTCCAGGTAATATCAGTAAGTGATAGCGGCTAGGGAGAAGGAAGCATCTATTTTGACAGAACCTCCCGACACCACGGTCTTAACTACCCCATCCGAAGGTTTTCAGTCATCTTCTGACAATATTCCTCCTATCATCCCGGACAGAAACAACTAGATCAATTCCGTCAAACAAATCAAACAAACAAATTCAAGCCACACAAGAAACATACACAATGCCGAAAAGAACCTCCGAAATCACCCCAACCTACCCCGGTACATGAGGTCCTAAACGGGCCTCATGTACCAATCGCGGCTCCATCCGTCCCAAAGTTCTTCTCCTTCTTCATCCAAGACCTCCTGCTGCATCTTGCGGATATACTTCTGGGTACTCTCAATCAGCGCCTGTTGCCGAGCAGAGTTATCCCTCAAATATTCAGCCGTGGGGTAACGGTTAATACCAACACCGCCATGGATGGTAGCCCGAAGTCTGGTCAAGCGGTCCTGAGCTGCAACCAGCTCTTGAATGGCGACACGAAGTACGAGCGGCAGCTGACGGAGTGTCTCCTGAACCTCAAAATGCACCGCTGCCTCGTTATCGCTGTAGTAATATGGTGATTCACACGATTGGCTGCACTCGACCACTCCTGTGGGCCCAGCAGAGGGGGGTGGGGAAGACGGAGGAGTGGTGGGAGGAGTGGCAGGGGCACTACCAGGTGGGGAAGGCGGGTGGGAACTATCCATGCCTACAATGCCAGGGTCACAATGGACCAGGTTCTGGTAACGGTCAAAAGCCGCAATGACATTAGGTGGGGGGATACGACGGTCAAAGGTCGCAATGGCGGCGTTGAGAGCGTCGTTCATCGAAGTCTCGAGATTCTGGAGAGCAGACCTCTCGTTAGGGCTTAGGCCCTCCGTTAGGAGATCAAGGTCTTCTTCCTGGAGCTGGGGGGTGTTAGTTATATTTTGAAAGTGCGTCAAAGGGACTTACAAATGAGTCGTCGGAAGGCCCAAAGTCTGCTGCGAGGGTGGTCAAGGCCTCAATGAACTCTCCTGCAAGAACCCTATCGCTTTGATCGGAGGTGGTAGGGAACTTGAAGGTTTTAGCTGGAGGTAAGAGAGAGAGGGAGGAGATATACATGATGAGTAAAGCCTGGAAGCTGACACGCCTCAAATGCTACATTGACATTATTGATCATAGCAGATAGAGTATCAGCGGGATGTGCGGAAGAGGTAGGCTATATCAAAAAAAATTAGAAACGAGTTTGGATTATTGTGAAAAGCAGAGAGGTGGAGAATGAACTGACCTGAGTAGACGCGATCAGGCTATTGCTCGAGATGCCGGGGCACTCATTTTGTTCACTACTTCCTACAAGATTGGAATCGTCTTGGACAACGTTGGCAGATTGCTGTGCACATTGGTTAGTTAGTATTGGGTTTACCCATTACGTGTTCTTGGACTTACAGTGCTAGTATTTCCTGGCCCACTAACAGGCGGAGTGTCTCCTCCATAACCTTCCGAGCCGTGGGCAGCAGTCCCACTTCCGAAGACACCAATAGGCTGCTGGACCCAAATTGTTAGTAAAAGAAAGAAATGAGAGAAGAGGAAGGTACTCACATCAACGAGTCTTGATGCCTGTTCCCCTACACAGGCAAGGGATCCAGAAGTTGGCCCGTGAAGAGGTTGTGAATTGTGGCCGCAATCAGCACTACCACTCCCGGGAACGGTTCCATTGATGATAGACTGATCACCAACAAAGATAGTAACCTGCTATATATGAGTCAGTGGATACATAGCAGTACTGCCAAGGGATGAAGCATACATTATTGTTGTGAAATCCGGTTTTCGGAAGTGCACCGCCGGTGATGAGGCCATTATCATCAAGGTTTGAACTGGTACCGGTCATTACGGCAGCAAGAGAATTCTATTTCGTTAGCGAAGTATCCAAGTTTCATCAGGAAAAGCTTTATAAAACATACATCGTGACCGTGAGAATTAGAGTTGTGAAAGTTACTATGGGTATTGGTTGCAACAACCTCTTCTGGGGAGACAGGCATCTACAATGATAGCAGAGGTAGGTAGAGTAAGTAGATGATAAGCTGGACTGGATGGAATGTGTTGCTCTAGTGCTTTGATAGGAGATTTTGATGAAACTAAGGCTGATGGAGGGGATAGATCAAAAAGTTCATGAACGAATGAGGGGTAGAGGGAGAGGGGGGCGGAGGCGGTAGGAAGTGGGAAAGGAGAGGATGAGGGGGGTCTGTGATATAATATACTAAGTTCCAGTCCCTACGCCCATTGGATTATACCTTCGGCAGCCCTCTGGAAGTGCATTGGAACTTGTAACAATCGATCTGCCGTCCAGCTATATGGGACGAACTAATCGGAATCCCGAGAAATAAGCTTTTTTTAGCCTTGTTCGCCCCGCACTATGGGGTGCACTACCTTTTCTGTAGCCTGCTAGGTTCCCTCTGGGGCTGCGAGTTAGCGTAAGAGATCCCTGCCTTTCACCTTCCCCAAAGAAAAAGATCACTTTGATATCTCAGTAGGGATATATAAACTCACAATAGATGTACAGGAATTATTACATCATGATACGGGGGGTATGCTATTTTTACAATCAGATCCCATCGAAAGCTAGCTGTAGAGGCCCTAAACATCCTTGGGATTGTCGGGACATGATACATCTACCATTATATATAGATTTTGGTAGTATCCCACTATCCCACGGTAGGCCACGGGTCACCTACTGTAGTACCCTGAGGCATCCATCTCGTGTTGCTCTCGTTTGGCCGCGAGCTTCCAAGGCTAAATAGCAGGCTAACACGGACCGAAAGCATACATGAAGCCTGGTAGGACGGGAGACCTGTTGACGTCTTCGCGTGGGGGTGCGGCACATGTTTACATAAATAACTCTAGCGATACCTATGCACCCACCTAGTTATTTTCGGTGGGGATGCAAGCTAGACTCAATTGGCCCACAACAGAGATGGGATAGTCACAGAAGAAAAATCTATTTCAACCGCAGAATCGCCAGCGCTTTCTGGAGAGTACGGGGTGGAGATGATGATAGTTGAGGGCTGGACACGGCGGTCTTAGAAAGAAGGGGTGGGAGTAGGGCAGGGAGCCGGGCGGGGGATCGTGGTTCATGTCATTCTCCGGAGGCCTCAGTAACTATAACGCCCAGATAGCTTATTTGATATTAATATAATCCGGTAACCGCGCCGGAGAAGTGTGGTCTCTCCCTGGGCTCTAATATTACCATCTGTGTCCGTTCCCTTCAAAATCATGGATAACTGTCGCCGGTAAACTACCGTATAGATACTTCCGTTGATATCATATACCACTGTGGAGAAAGCTGTATCTTTATTTTTCTCCATCGTGCCATGCATAAGTGTCCCGAAGCCAGACTACTATTGGATAACTGCTGGAATATAATCTAGTCTGAGGTGCTGCACCAATTTTGTAATCAAAGCAGCTAGAGTGATGCTGGACACCTTGGCTGGTAAACGGAGACACATGCATTCTGTATATGCATGTACGTCCTTTGTTCTACCCACGAATTCTAAAAAAAGCTAAGATTCCCAATGATTCTGGTACCTTCCAGTTATAAACCGATTGTAGACGTCGCGCAAACCGACACATCTACCGAACACCCCCGGCAAAATTAAACTACCTTTTTCTAAAATATTCTTCGCAATGTCACGTAATTAATCCCGACACACATTGATGTTAGCCTATTGCTCTTACTAATCACCACTCCAGACTTCATGTGGCGTCCAGACCCTAATCTGTCTCAACGCGCGGACTTCAGGCTGAGCTACCCTACTTCACCGGAATCCTCTCCTACACCGGCAAACTACCATAGTGCTCCCCGCGAGACGCCTCCCCCCTCTTCACCTCTTCCTCTCCCCTATAGGAACTATAGGTGCCGTATCTTTGTGCCATGGGGTGTCAACCTCCCATGGCGTGTGGAGGAACTAATTGTGGAGCTTGAAACGCTCTTCAAGCTCCGTGCCACAGCGGTCGAGGATATTAAGGTCTACAACGAAACATGCACGGTTACTGATACTCCCGTCGTTGCCGATGACCTAAAGTTGTTCGAGGATCTCAAGGAGAATCTTGAGGAGGAACTCTCGAAGGCGCAGGAAGAGTTGAGGTACACCAGGGGACAACATTACTGGGTCGGCGAAAATCGAAAGAGGTTGATGCAGCAGGTGGCAAAGAAAAGGAAGTACGAGGATTACGAGGCGGAAGAGAAGGAGGAGGAGGGGGGGGAGGAGAAGAAGAAGGAGGACGGGGGAGCAGAGAAGAAGGTGAAGGTTGCTTGATTCCTTCTTCTTTTTCTAACTATCGTATTGTTTGAGAACTAAGGGCTTTCAATTACTCCTGTTTTAAATTCGTCACCGGCAATGAGTAACGTACTTCTATACCTTTCTAGCTCGTTGTATCTTGTGTCCTTTTAATTTCATACCTCTTTCTCATTTTGATATTAATTCCGAGTTAGCAGAAACAGATCATATAGAGATTTTGCTGTAAATATTAGGCTAATGGTATCCGTGTCTATTATGTGAGTCTTAGCTTAGGGCAAGAGAATAAAATACGTAGCAAGAGTCACCCGTCCATTGCCTTTTTCTGCGTACCCAGTAACTACAAGGTTCTACCTTTCCGTTGTAGAATCGATGTTGTTGTATGACTGTGTAACAAGCTGCTATACATGGAGCCACACGCCGGATAGGACATATCGGAAAGATCACTTTACCCTGTTCACATTTGAAGGTGTGGGGTGTATCCGTTGCCCGCGGGTTGTGTCCCTTTCTGGAGTACCAGTCAATAATTCGAGCCCAACATCAAGTATTACATTTCCTTACCCATTGCACACGTCCGTGCTTACACCCTTACATCTGTAACGTCCCCGCTTATTGCCGATGTCAGTGCAGGTAGATAATAAAACTCAGCGGTTTTTTTTCTTGAGCATTTGTTGTGGGTTGCGGCCGGGAGTAACAGGTATTTATTTAGAGACCACCTTTATTCACCAAAGCTTGATTCATATATATTTGTGTGCGTACCGGACAAATATCTCCGGGTAGAGTGGTTGACTTTTGCCGGAAGCAGGAAAGATTAAAAGACATTTATGGGTTGGCTTCGAGGAAATCTGCTTAGCTTATCCTGAGTGAAGTGATTTCTCATGACGCGGCGATTGAAGACTCTACCACCTCAAGTAATGAATCAGCATATGCATCACAAATGTATCGTTTCATAATGCATCGGGAATGCATCGATAATGCATCGGAAATGCATCAAAATCCCAGCTAATGTATCAGTCTAATTAGGACATGGAAAATTTCCTGGAAAAAAAGAAAACTATCAGAGAATTGAACCTGAATCATTATGCTAGATTACTGAAGAGCTAATCCATTACGCCATGCTATAAACCGATATAACCGCAAGCCCTCCAGGCATGCTATTGACTATTCACAGCTAAAGTATCAGTAAACGTGCTGGCGCCATCAGCAAATCCGTTGCTGCGATGCATTAATATCCTTCGTTGCATTTAATGCATCCTTCGATGCATTCACAGATCCTTTTTATATGGGTAAATGCATCAAATGATGCATTAATTGTGGTGGTAGAGAGAAGTAGGCAATATAAATAATCCCGAGTTGCAACATCGAGGGAGCCCAGTGTTTGCGTCCCCCGGCGAATTAAAGAGGTGAGACCATATGAGTTTCCGCATAGCACCTCGCGATCCGGAGTAGTCCCCCCCCCCCCCCCCCCAAGGAAAAGATAGGTTAAACCCCGAGCTAGTGTTCTACTTTATAATTACACTATATCTCACTATAATTAGAGTAATAAATACCCTGATATCCCCAACTACCCAAGCCTGTACACGTGTAGTAACGTCGCAATTACAGGCTCCATCTTGGTAAGAGAGGGATCGTTGCTACCACGCAAAATCCACTAATCTCATACACATATATGTGCGAGAAAAGCTCCATATCGGGGGATGAACGGACCCAGGTAGTCTAGGGCTTGAATGAGCAAGCTTTAAGAACTTCGCGGGTCAGTTACTTTCTATTCGTTCATAATGTTGGGGTAAGTGCCGGGTGAGTAGGAAATCAGCTGCTGCCTGAGGATTCGACTCACCGATTTCGAGAGATTGGGGTAGCTAGCCTTCAGGTACTTGTTGTGTGATTTTCAAAAATGGATCTTGGTTAGATTAGGCGCCCATACTATGCGGAGGTATCTTGCCCTATGAAGGGCCTATAGACGGTTTCTGGGTTACTCCAACATTCCCCCCCCCCCCCTCAATTCCCACAGACTACCTGAAACAAGGCGTAACGGCTTTAGTTCTAATAACGCCGGCCGGTCTCTCCTCACATTCGCTTGTATTAGTATCGTCTCTTCCTCCCTACGCTCTTTTCGAAGCTTGGTTTTATATTTTTAATCACATTCCTTAAACCTCCAATGTCTACCCCTATCCAAGACCTTTCCACCGATGCCGGTGATGCCACTAAACCTCGCAATGGGCTAACTACAGGCGGTAGCTCCAGCGCTAGGCCTTCTACCACCGGCGCCGGTTCAAGCACAGATACTAGTACACAGACTAGTGCTAAGCCTCGTACTACTACTACTCATTCCTTCGTGGAAGATCTCAGGAAAGAAATTTCTTTCCATGGCTTTACGCCAAACGCCGTAAGATTCCACTATACTTCACTTCCGTCCAATTATTCTTCATACTCACCCATACTAGGAAACATCCTTCACGAGAACAGGGTCTTCAACTGCCGCCGACGTGAAGGAGGCCACCACTCTCCTTGAATATCTGAAGTTGAATGAGGAATTCAACACCAACGCCTACGAGAGCGAGAGCGACGAATTTATGGAAATTGAGCAAGATCAATTCGTTGGCCATGGGTTCGATTCTGGTGGGCCCTCCGGCACTATTTTCGCAGAGGAGCAGAACACCGAGCTCCGTATGTCCCCCGACCAGCGCCGCCGCCATCTCCGCCGCCAGCAATTAAAGGGATTTGGGTGTAGGTTGCCCGCCATCCCCGAGCAGGAGCAGGAGAGGTAGGGTTTCTTTTCACATGGGTGGAAGGTGCTAGATCCTATAACGCACCATCTTTCCCTTTCCTTCTTCACCAATCTTTGGCTCTCATTTTGTGATTGATAATAAAATCTCCTCTCACAATCATTACCCTTGCTTCCATCCCTCGCTAGCTATAGTTCGAATATTCTTAGTAAATTACTTGGGCAAAAAGGTAAAACACAAAAAACAGGTTCGCGAAATCATTTCCGGAATGCCAAAGGACACATGTACTTTAGCCTACAGGGATTGTGCTACCCAAGCCTCACCACCAATTTTCACATTGGTTCAAACCTCCTAGGCAACCGCCGCTATTTAGTATAGGCTTGCGGCGGGCTTGGGTCCGTTGCGGAGGTGTGTTTGTGTGGTGCTCGCTGGGGTGTGGATGGGTGTGGATTCTTGGCAAGCCAAGGTTTTGGCAATGATTAGTTTTCTTGAACTAACTTCTTCCCCCTCCGTAAGAGTATAAGTTATAAATTACCAACACAGCACAGGGCGCGAAGGAAAGGGTTGTACTTTTTAGTTTGATAAGCTATCATTATTTTAAGAAAGCGTTCTATGCCGATAGAGGTATACGCATTAACAACATTTGATTATTGAATGTGCCTGGGCCGGGTACTTTGATTCTAGCTTGTTTGATCTAGATGAATATACGGATTTGTAACCCTTTTTTCAAACATTCATCTGATGTATGCTACGTATCATAAATATTTTAAAATAACATGTATCTCGGTCTCATAGGTCCTCAAGTTATTGCGGACATATTCTTTAGTTAAATGGATCATGGTTCTCCGGCTACAATCCTGCAATTGGTCGCCCAGGAGGGCCCATACCAGCCAGTGGTCGTCAGTTGCTGGATGAAGTCTCTCCCGATCATAATTACGTTGGACCCCCCTAACAGAATAATGTGTCCCATGAGGCTCCCACCCGAGAACTATGCGACAAGCTCCTGCATTGTATCAGTGAACCAAGGAAAAAGCAGGACATTTAAAATATACTGCAGCTTAGCTCTTGCCAGAGAATTGAGATTCTGATTCTTTTGAGCCCTAACGTATTTCACCGGGAGAGCAATCATCACCAGGTAAGCAATCAACCATGACAACAGGGCTTTAAAAACTTCAGATTTTGAGGCTGGAGCGAATCAAGTGTCCAAAAACACCCTTTAGATGTCTTTTGACAATTCTAGATGATATTTGCTAAGGTTGAGTGGTGAAGGATGGTTGTCATAATACATAATTTCTTCTCCATTTGGGTCTTTTGAAAGTACTCCTACCACACTACCCTAAGTAAATAACGCCCAAAAACAACAAAAAGTACTTCCAGCATATCTGGCTTCGTATTAGACAGAAATATAGTCCTACCATCTTTCATCAACAGGACCCAGTTGCTTTCCCGGTGACGATCGCTTTCCCGGTGAAACACGTTAATATGTGTCTCCAGAAACTATGGAAGGGAAGGCCTAGGAACAACAGTTTATTGCCAAAGCTACCTTTGCGGCAGTGAGTATAGCGCCATATCCAAAGAAAAACCTTGCCGCATACTTACCCAAAGTCCCCTCCTTATGATAGGCGCTAAGAGGAATAAAGCTCTCGCCTGATACTATTCTAGCTTACCGCGTGAACTCTCTATTTGAGCCTATAAATATGCCTTCTTCTCTTTTCGTAGCCTTTCAAGTGCTTCCTGTCTCCTCGGCCTCTCCTCTCTCAAGGCATCTACCCTCTCTCTACTTCTAGGGATGCTTTCCTCCGAAATTTCATCAAACTACATGTACATACGGTAGAGAGACAACTCGCGGTCAAATGATAAAAAGGCCGGCAACAAAAGACTTACGTGATGAGTATCATCCCTCAAGAGCGTCGCTACCATATTGGGCATTCTCATCACTGCTCCCACCAGGATTTGAACCTGTTGTGGTCATATGACGGAGCCCAGTGTATTACCACTAGCCCACGCCACGATGCTTTTGTTTGTGTCATTGCAGTTTATGAGCCCCCCATTTGTGGAAAGATCGATCTCCTTGGCAACGCATCAAAACTTGTCGAGCGGCTGGGACAGTGCAGCTAGTCGAGATTGTTGGGTCGTAACTTCCGATTCCGAGTTATTCATAGTGAAAAAAGAGAATGTTCAAGCCATTCCCTTAATTTACGGGCCCTTGGGTAGCGCTCTAGTGTTTATTGTCTAGGCAACTCCTTCTCCACCAGCCGAATCGGACATAGCGGGCCTACAGGTTGTGCATGGTCTCTTGGCCAAGAGAAGCAGGGTAAGTAAGTACTCTGGGATTTGCAAGAGATTCCCGGCTCGAGAATTCTAAAAACATAAATAACAAAATCTAGAGGAAACTTTCGAATTTCCCGAATACCCCCCAACATATCAACTCATAAACAACCCCTACATTAAAGCTATCTTTGGAAATGGAGTATATTAGGGTACACCACAAATCCTTCCGCCCCCTATTAAATCCCTTACAAGCTAGAAAAAATATCATACGTATTATTAAATCAATTAATACTAATAACCTAAACGCAGAAGACTTCAGAAAAGAAGCCACCCCGCTCGACCAGAGGTCCTCTACCCACCGTGTCTACCGCTCAGGATCAGGCCATCCTCGACGACTTCGTTACCGTCCAGAGGAGGTACAACAATCTCCGTGCCAAATGGGTCGCGCTCAACTCCACCTACAAGCGCCTCAAGTTCGAGTACAATGCCCTCTTCAGTCCGTATCCTGCCGGCTCCGTCGGCGATCCTACATCTATGCATTCCCTCGAACACCTAGCCTTCCTTTTGGAACGCCGTGCCTCTCGTGCTGAGGAGCTACTCGGCATGGTCACCGTTGCTGCTAATGGAGTCAACGATATCTACGAACAGTGCGAGGTCCTCTGGCCGGTCGTGAAGGCGGCACGGAAGTTATGTGCGGAACTGCTGGAGACTGTCCAGAATGCTTAAAGATCTAGAAGCTGGGGGGCTATGGGCAATTTGTACTGTGACTACGAAGTACGTAGTGCGGTACGAGTCTGCTCAGTATACCTGTATTTCAGTTGCTATGAAATATGAGTTTGACCAAGTTACATGCCTTCCATCCTTCCCCTCATATTAGTGAAGTAGGCAATGAACGGGATCAAACTAGCGGAAACCTCAACTGTGACAGGGGGCTTGATGGAAAGGCAGATTGGTAGATAACCAGCCATCCGTGCACGTAGCGATCGTAGGGAAGTCAAGCATTCTTCCCCCGAATTGGTGATATTATCGAGAGTAGGGGAATTATAGTTCTGGCCACTGAAGAAACAAGGAACTTTACGATAGAATTACATAAATATTTTTGGTGACTCCTCCAAACCCCCAAAATAAGGCCAAATCCCACTAGGGGGCATGCAGGGGAAGGAATTAGCGAGGAAAGAGGGCCTTTGAACCCGCGAGGGCACCATGCAAGCTACAGGTGTCTTTCTTTCGGGGTCGACTTCAACTTAGAAACCTAGCGTTTAACTAGGTCCCATGGACTCCTTGGCGCGTTAATATACTATTTATACCCCTCTTCTACCTCAAATCGATACACATTTATTCCTTCCCCTCCACCACCACCAGCACTAAGTATCTCTCGGTGGATCCTACTAAAGGAGTGTAGGTTCCTTGCCCATTCCACCGAACCGAACCAGAGACTGACTCGATCAAAACTTCACCCAACAGAACCTCAAATCATACACCACCAGCGACAATGCCAGCAGCCGTCGAAGTCATGCGGAACAAGCTCGATACCGCCCTCCTCCTTTGCGAGCCTTCAATGTGTCTCTGGACCGCTCTGAACAACCTCCGCATAAAATTGACTCTCGAACTTGAGAGAGGAGCCATTGCCACCAATGCTAGACAGCCTCTTATCAACAGAATTAGGGCCATCACCAAGGCCCGTGATAGGGAGTGGGAGCACGTTGCGATCCTCTACAAAGAGGTGCAGAAGGCAAAATGTGCCCTGGAGGCTATGGAGAAGATGGAGGGGCAGGTCGGCGGAGGCGGGGCAGGGGGGAATAGCGAAGTGGTTGGGCCAAAGGGGGTGGTCCAGAAGTAGCGCCAGGTGCTAGTTCTGATACTAGACTGAATAAAGAAGTCTGGTTCTGGCCCGTGATTGATCTTGCATCTTGTAGTCCATATGCCAAGACACCGCACAGGAATTTGTGACTCCGTTACTCCCTCACCAGCCTCCCTTGGGTGTTAATATAGTATGTTCACTTAGAGGCTTCAGTAACCTGTTTCCACAGGTAACAGACTGTATTTCTCCTGTGTTAACCTATATTCTGTCATCCATTGCCCAACAAGACTGATGCCCTTTTCCTCCGAATTTGGCAGTGGATGGAACGGGGAATAATCCTTCCCATAAACTACAGTGGTAAAGGCGACTCATATATACAAATTAATAAACGTACTGTGTCCTCAAGGTAATAACATATATACCGGTGAATGGTCCTAGATACGTTGGTCGGTCCCCGGAGTGGAACCAACATGTATAATTGCCGCAAGGGGTGTTGCTTCTGAGCTTCAATATCTATTCCCAGGACCTTATGCGCGGTAAAACACGTATGTCTGTCTCTTTATATGGGTAAGTATATAAGACACTTACTTTGTACCCAAGGTTGCTAGAACAACGAAGTCTAGTACAAAGTCTTTATCTCTTACTATCAGAATCATAAAATGGTAGCGGGGGGACAGTCGAGTAAGAACCCATGTCTCCAATTCGCCAATTTGTTGTGGAAGTTGGCTGGGAGATGGGGGTAGAGACTGATACTAGAACACTGCCTGGGCTGCTTATATCTTGTCAACGCCGGAAAAACTCAGGTTTTATGGTCTTGATGCTTTATGATTTTCACAGTGCTAGATATGCTATTTTGTTAGCAGAGTAGAAGGCATGTTCTTCCACATACTAAGCTCTATGCTAGATTACTTTAACTGAGAGAAAGATTGTAGATAAAGCCGCATCGGGACCGCCGTTCTATCAGCATAAGGATTTGCACATAGTTTTAAGAGCTGCACGAAAATGGTCATGACTTGCAGCCATGAGGGAGGAAGTAAACCTTCCACGACAACCTACCGGCTTGGAAGATAAATCGTCGGCCTCAAATTGACCTTCATATTGCGATAGTTAAATCCAGGCTGATGATACCCTGGGCGCTGGCCTGGCAGACACGGACAGCTCGGGCGTTGGGAGGGGGCCGACGCACCGGCGGTGGCGGTATTGCATACTGCTGCCCCACATCCAGTCACTTTCACTGGCAAATAGCAGCCGGAAATTTACCCATGGCTACATCCTTGGATAGTCGCCAAGCATAGGGACGGCGAGGAGCACTGCCTCCGTACCTCTAAACCTGGTGTTGTATTTCTATCCAATACGCACTACCCCCGCCACTCCCCACAAACTCCACGAGGAAACTGCCCAGCGTCTCTGTGCAGCCCTGCCAATTTTCCAGCCATCTGTGGTGCTACGCAAAAGATTCTGGGTACTCGCCGTTTTTTTTTTTTGGCCTAGATGCCTGAAAACATTATTGAATTACTAAAACGACGGAGATAGCCTGAAGGATGTAAAAGTAGGTAGCCAGATTGGAAAGGGGTGCGGAATTGCATACAATTTCTTCTGAAGAGACGCTCGTGATCCAAGAAGAGATGACGAGTTCTTGTCCTTCCACCTCCCGTCCTCGCATTTTCCCAGGAAACAATAGGCTATTCCCAACCTAACGCACCAACAATGATACCTCATCAGCCAAGAGTACGCCGGGAAGATTGCCAGAGAGAACTCACATATACCTCCCCTGCAAAGATAAAAAAAATCAATATCCTTAACACGCCTCCTAGACAATTATCATTTTTTCCCACTTGCCTAATGGGCATTGTGCCTTCCGGCATGCGATGCTTAAGCGATTAGCCTCCAGCGAGTAGACCTTGTCTACTGGTGATAATTGACACCCCTCGCCCTGTAATAGGTGCATCTGGGGATTACCAAGTTGGTCAAAGCTAGGGGATTGCAGCTCGCCAGAAATCGATTTACTAAACAGAGGAGTATATGTGTGGAATTGCAATACCTCCGGAGTAATGAACTATAACGGCGTCCGTTTCAGAGCTCCTGATATAGACCTACTCTGCCTCCGCCACCTCCGCATCAAAACATCTCACTCCTCTCACCCCGCCAACGCCCGACATGGACTTTCAGTACGCCAATGAGTATGCGGCCAGTATGCCAGGCTAAGGTAATATTAGAGGCTGAGCAGTATTGACTTGGATTGATGGCGAGAGAAGAGATGCTCTAACCTCCTCTCAGCTAATTACAATCCTTCTTCAGTAGACAAGTATCTTTCAGGTCCTTACTATACATGCGATGCTACCTATCGGAACCACAAACAGTTAGTCCAACTTTCAGGGAACAGAGATGAATCGGCGCAAACATATTTGATATTTACCGCCTTACATATTGTAATATCATATCCTCCGATCCTTAGTCCCTCATTCGCCACCCCTTTCATCTCCCCCTATGGATCGCCCTGACCTCCCGCAACCAGTACGTGCCAGGTTTCTAGCCTGGTGCACACCCAATCCCCAAGCACGCCATCCAGCACTTCCGGCATAGCGAGCGAGGTATTCATCCCGTGGGGGGTTTAAGCATGCGCTAGATTTCCGCTGCGGTTGGCGGATGCGATTGAGGGATTGACGGATGATTTTGTATTGTAGATGTCGGAGTTTGTTTCTGGTGGTTGTAGTGCGGGGTCGAGCACATTTCTCTAAGGAGAAAAGAGAAAGGAAGGGAAAGGAAAGGAAATGGGAAAAAAAAAAAGGAAAAAAAGAAGGATAGAAAGAAATAAGAAAAAAGGAAAAACAATCATCGCAACAGGAAAAAAAAAATTCAGTGGTTGCCTCCGCTCGCTAACAGGAGAAGAAGAAAAAATTTTTATCGCTCATCCCAACATCTTCACCACAGATCGCGTGGGCGGGGTCCTCTTGATGTCCTCCCAGTACCACACCACCTACCAACACCACACCACACCACACACAACCACACAACCACAAACACGAGATGCATCTCCGCGCGCATCATCGACCACCTACCAATACGACCCAGCTAGACCCAGGTCAGCGCCGGCCGCGCATACCATCACGGATGACAAGTACGAGTGTGCAGGTGGGGGGGGCGGGTGGGGCAATTGCGGGGAGTTTGCAGTTACTTTGCGACTCAACGCTGCGGTGCAGACAAGAGTAAGTACGCCACACATTTCGCGGACCCAGCTTGCCTAAGACATTGGCTAACATGTGTGCGATAGCTGGACAGATGCGGAGCACCCGAAAACACCCTACCACAAGATAGCGCGCAGGGCCTGGCTCGCATCCCCGCGCGCCTCTGCCAGCGGTGTGCCGTGACGTCCCTGACAAGGGTGAGTGCGCCAGATACTTTGCAACTCCCGCTTGTTCGTAATGCCGGCTGACATTTAAGAAATAGGCCTGCAAGCCAGAGCTCCGCAACCACATTTCAGCGCGGCCCAGCGCCCAGGGTTCTTTTGGGCCTCGTGGGCTTGTAGTGGCTGTGTACCGGCGCCGTCAGTGCCTCCCAAACTGTATCGTGAGGGCAGGCAGGGTATAGAGAGGAGGGGTTGGGAGATTCCGTTGTGGGGTTGGGGCTCTCACGGCTGGTAGCAGCACCTGCGCCTCAACAGGCTGTGACTTGGAGGGGATGAATAAGTGGAGTCTGGCTCGGGCTCGTTTCTGGGTGTTTTCGTTGGCCGAGCATCATGCTCTGGTCAGGGCCTGTCAGCCAAGCTATAGCCAAGCTATAGCTGACCGGCAGTGCCGGGTATAGAGAGGAGGAAATGAGAGTTGCTTGTGTAGGGTGGGGGCTCTTGCGCCATCGCCCTAGCTAATACCAAAACGGTACCAACGCGGATGGAGCACCACGCGTGCCTTGGGGGGTTAGTGGAGTCTCGCTGGCGGGGTGGTCTGTTGTTATTTTTGTCGATCCAACACCAAGCTGCGGTCAGGGCCTGTCAGCCCAGTTGCAGTGCCGGGTATGGAGAGTAGGGATTGGAAGTTGCGAGTAAGAGGCGGGGCCCCTCGCGCCCTTGTGCAGGCTGGTGCTTGGCCTCTGCCGGTGGTGGTGGAGCAGCAGGTTGTTACTTAGGGGGGGGGGGAGTGGAGTCTCGCTGGTGGGCTCATTTCTTGGTATTTCGGCCGATCCAGCACCAAGCTGTAGTTAGGGCCTATCTGTCTAGCTGCGGCTGGGTAGTCGTGCCGGGTATGGAGAGGAGGAATTGAGGGCTTTAGCATTGGCGGCATCAAGCTGCAAGGCTACGGCGGCGCAGGAATGAGGATGAGAAACAGCAGGTTTCTCGGGTAGTGAGAGACTCATGGCCAGGTGGGGGCCTAACATGATTGGTGAATGGGGTAAAATGCTTGGGGGGCGTAGGCACAGGTAAGTCGACGGAGGCGAAGTCAAGATCACTCCTTCCAATTCCTAACATGGTAGCCATGGTAGGATAGGAAGGGAACGCTTTCGTCGGACCAGTGGAAGATGCAAAGGTTGGTGTCGGAGGGCACCAGAGTCAGGAAAAGATGGATTGCAGTAAGTGTTCCCATCTGCAATGCGTTTTGGGGCCTTGGTATCTAATTCTTTGACTGCGGGGTCAATAGAACTCCCGCGGTTACCGTCATCACCGCCGTCGTGCTAGTGGGGTTTACTTCAACGTAGCCGTATAAAGACTATAGATATACTGGGCGGTGCTCGTAGCGGCGCCGCTGTTTGCGGCTGCGGGGCTGGGTACGCAATATATCAGGCGCGTTAGGCCTCGTCACTGGAAAAGCTGGGGGAATGCTGGGGCTGTCAAAGCGAATAGACGATCATGAGTTTCGTTCGAGGGAAGAGGAGACTTTTGGCCTTATGGATGGAGAGGGTTCTTCTGCCGCGTGTGAGAACATGGGATGCAATGCCTTTATCGGTGAGTAGAGCCGGTAGCAAGGAGGATAAAAATGGAACGTTAATGATCTTCTTACAGGAGCACCAGCGCCTCTGAGGCTTGATTGTCCCGGTCTCAATTTCTCAACTCTTCCAGAGGCACCAGGAACATGGGTGGAAAGCAAGGGTATTTTATGCTCGTTCAGTGCGGCCTCAAAGCAAACAATATCAGGGTTTCCAGTGGTACGTCAGTTGTACCATGGGAACCGGTACTGAAGAACCGTCCAAGTAGTTAGTTAGTACAGTTCATTGGTCTGAGTTTAAGGAGTTTAAACGGTCCAGAGACCTGACCAACTGGTTGTACTAGCTGTTGAACGGTCCAGGCATCGGTTCAGTCATTGGTTGGATGCCTGATAATTGAGGATGTTATGTTTGTGTACCGCTTCATGTTTGTACTCCTGCTTTGCCCTTCATCCATAACATCACAACGCCACACTGAATTATACCAATAATTTGATAAGATGTCAGATAATCTGATAGACCCAGTTCTTCAGGCTTTTCCAGATAATGTCTTTCAGGACGATTCTGTAGATACTATGGCACTTCTAGGCAGAGTGGACATTGCGCCGTCAGAAATATACTCTACTATTTGTGTACAGGCCCCAGCTACAAGCTCAACTCGCCAGATGTCATCACCAATTCATACCAATTCGGAAGTTATTGCAAGTGGATCAGCTGAGTATTCTGAGGGGGAAGAGCATTCTCTCCATCTACCTTCTATAGACGAACAACAGGAAAACGCCAACCAACTACAAGACATAATCATTGGCGCTACTACCGAGGGAGTCCCTTCAGCAGCTCCTGTAGGGGGGGTACAAAGGAAACGCATGAGAGAGGCCATATCTTGGACATGGGAAGAAGACGGAATTGTACATGGACATAAAGCTCTGCTTAACGGAGAATAGTAAGTTGATATAGGCCAGTTATCATGCAATGTTGTTCGGGTGCTAGCTAATATAATCTGCAGTGTCTGGCAATACGCTCATTGCACCAATCGATCAAGGCCTCAACATTAGTATATTACATCAGGCAGTTCACCACGTGCCAGACACCTGAACAAGGTTCATGATGTTTATGAAATAGTTGGTGGTAAGCAAGTAAGAGTTGCTGCTAGGAATAGGACTATACAGGAAGCAATGAGAAGGGCTGCAGATGTTGGAGAACAACAGAGAAAGAAGGCGGAGGAGGAACAACAGTGAACAGAGTTAAATCTGGAGGTTTTATCAGATCTGATTATGGGTAATCTAGTCTTGTAAAAGTGAATTATTGACCCTAACTAAATACGCAGATTAGATTGATTTCCCAACACAGCCTCCCATTCACGTTTGGTATTTGTACCCAATTTCATGATATTGTAGCCTATCTACGGCCAGGAGCAGTTACATATCTTCCAGCCTCATCGACTACAGTACAGGCATGGGCACTACGATCCTTTGCTACGCAGAAAAAAAGAAATCAATGGAATCCCTACAACATGCTCAATCGGAGATTCATTTTACTTTAGATGGTTGGACTTCACCAAATAATCTTGCACTGCTTGGTATTATTGGTCACTACACCGATGAGGATGGTATGCTACAAGCTGGGATTAAGAAGTATATATGGATCACATACAGGTCAAAACATGGCTCATATCATCAGTACAGTTATCGATGAATATGGAATCAAATCGAAGTTTGGATACGGTATGATGGATAATGCATCGAACAATGATACGCTTTGTCAGCATCTTGATTTATTCTTCCAAGACTCTAGAATGCAATGGGATCACGAACAGCGCCGTCTCCGTTGTACAGGACACATAATCACTCTCAGCGTCAAAGACTTTCTCTTCGGTCCTTCTAGGAATTCAATCGATAATCAGACAATGACTGAACAAACCATGGAGGATGTGGACAGCTGGCGTAAATATGGGCCATTAGGAAAGGCACATAATATTGTTATCCATATCCGTCATTCTCCTCAACGTATTGCAGACTTCAAGTCACCTAGTGGAGGACTTGTGCCATACAGAGACAATAGTACAAGATGGAATTCATGGTACTCTCTACTTACCTCTATATTATGTCCATCAGTTCGTACAGCAATTGATCTCTATGTCTATGTAATTCGTTAGAGGAGGATAGATTATCAAAATCAGACTGGGATATACTAGTTATGATTCAAAGATTTCTCCCACCATTTGAAAAGGCAACACTTGTCACTGAAGGCTGTAATGCAACAATTGGGAAGGTTCTACCTGTAATGGACTTTCTAATGTCTCATTACAATAATTCTGAATTGGCTCAGAATAGTTTGTTCACAACTATGGTTTTTGACGGAAAGACCAAGCTCAACAAATACTATATGATCGCAAAGTCCTCAGTATCCTATATCGCCGCTGTCGTCCTCAATCCCAAGTACAAGTGGCGTTACTTTGAGGAGCGGTGGAGTGAGGTGCATGTACAGCAAGCACGAGACATTTTGGAGTCATTTTGGAAGTCCAGTTATAAACCTTCAGGTCCTCTATCACTTACACAAATACAACATATCCATGCTGAGGAACAGTCACCCACGGATGATTTGGAATCATGGATGACTGTTGGTACAGGTACAAATACCGGTAGCAATACAAGTGAAATGGATGAGTTGAAACAGTATAGCAGCACGCAACCTGAACTAGCAGTGGCGGACTGCAGGTTATGGTGGATGGAAACCCGGGTGCGCCAGTATTATCCCAATCTCAGTAAAATGGCTATTGACATCCACTCAATTCCAGCGATGTCAGCTGAACCTGAAAGGTTATTCTCCTCTGCAAAGCTTACGATCAGTGCACTAAGAAATCGTCTTGGTCCTGAAACAATTGAAGCACTAGAATGTTTGAAGTCCTGGGATCGGGTGAAGGGTAGGTAGAGTTTGGCTGGAATAGGTCTCTCTATATGTCCGTTACCAGGTTCATCACTCCTGTTCAATTACTATTACTCGAATCTTTCCATTTTATCAGATACTGTTTTTGTTCATTACTGTCTATTGGCTCTGTTTGAATATCACTAGCTACGAGCCATAGACAGTTTTCAGTTTAATTGGTTTAACCAGGCCAAACCATGTAATTATCTAGTTGGTATAGTTGGTACAGTTTATTCTTATATGCTTAGCTGGTGGTATCGTTCAGCCCTAAATATAAACCGGTTTGTACCATTGGGAACTCTGAACAATATGGCTTAAGGTACGACTCCGAAGGCTTGTGCCTCTGTCACGAGGGGGTTGTTCTGGGGGCTTTTGGATGGAGATTGCCAGCCAACCTGATGGTATCTAAGGTTGCTGGACCCCCATACGATTCCGGCATCAATGGTTGTCGGGTAATATTCTCTCCCTACCCCTCATACAAACAGACCGCAAGGGTCTAGAGATAGGGAGAAGCAGGAGATAGAGAGCATACCACTGCCACGCAGAAAGACCTTTATAGTGCTTAGGACGGTGGCGTGACTCGCTTCCCCACTACCGCTGAAACATAGCGAGCCTTGTTTCTGTCATGTTTCTGCAACCCCTACGACGGGATACCGTCGCATGAAGTCGCTACAGTTCCCCTGGCCATCTCAGAGCCGCCGATGCGCTTGGGCATCCGCTCGTCGGCCTTGGTGTCTGCTGTTGCAGGCGGCCTTGAGCGCTATTGCTCTCACACTCTGATGCGCGATGATATGACGGCCCTTGTGGGGTGTACGGAATAAATAAGACTACCAACCACTAGGGGCGCGCCTGCGCACGGCACGAAGGGAAATGGTTGTGCGTACAGCTTGTGAGTCGATAGTTGGCCAGGATTAGAAGCGGCCGGCAGGAAGGCCCTGAGGTACGAACCCCGCCGATAAAAAAGGATGAGTGGTTCACACTGAAATGTAAGTCTGCAAGCAATGCCCCCTTGTCAAATCTCGCCTCTGATTGTAGCTAGGAGCGGCATAGTATCATCTAGTCGACGAAGCAGTCGTAATGGGCTCGGGGTGCCGGTGCCCGTGAGTAGCTACTAGCCTTTGGTATGGGGCTACAAGAGCAACCTTCCTCAGTGACCAAGGAGAGGCGGGCGGGTATTGGCGGGCACATTGCCTCTTGAGCGAAGGAAACAGTTGTGGGTGTAGAATAGGGCGAGCAGAGGTAAGGTCGCCTTTATCACAAAGACATCCCTTGCTAAATCCTTTCGTTTTTTTGCATCTAGGCCCGCAGCTGCAATGTTTTTACTCAGAACCTCTATAACCAGCTTTCCACAACCCAACCCGCCGCAGAACCTTTGCAAGATCACACAAACGATCGCTACACACGGACACGGTAGCAATAGAAAAACAAGGGCGGTTGGGTGGAACGACGTGCTTGCAAGGTGACGCTGGGGAAACCTTAACTACTCTTTACAATTACCTAGCAAGGAGGTTATTAAATCTAGGAAAATTGCGCTACGTAGACATGGACCAATACTCTCCGATATCACGCTTATTATTCGAAAACTAAAGAGCAGTGACTGGACAAGGCAGTAGCAGAGACGGCCAGGGTTTCCAATGGTTTACCCGTTCTACCAAACAAACCGCCTTTGGTAAACCGGTTCAGTTAATATTTCGGTTGAGTTTTTGTCTTTGAGCTAATTTGGTTTGAACGGTTCATCACGGTTCATCACGGTCAAAAACCACTTCAAACCGGTTTACTAAACGGTTCTATTATGCAGGTACCTGTTATATAGAGGACGTACTTCCCGTCCTGGACGGGCCCAACTGCACCTTAAACCAAGAAAAGGACCCTGAAAATACACCTAGTTTATGAACCTACAAACCAAACAAAAGAACGGTTCCAAATCTTAAACTGGTTCAGGGAACCAATATTCAGTTTGGTTCAGTTCAGTTCGGTGTGTTGTGACCTCCGAATACAGCCGGTTTCAACTGTTGGAATCGCTGGAGACGGTGGCTGACGCCAGGAGGAGATCAGCGAAAAGGTTCGACGGCGAAGAGTTGAACCTTGGAGGAAATCCAATACCCAGCTACGAGGAAATACCGGCAATCATTGGTGGTCGCTTTATAGGCTTGGGATCATTGCGGTACATTGAGAGGAGGGCATTGAGCACTCAAATGGGCATTTATCACGCGCCAGCTACTCGCCCTTCCCCAGCAGGAATCAAGAGACAAGGGACCAGAGATAGCGCCGGAGAGCACTGGATGGGGTGGCGTATGGAGATGTGGAGCAGCTAGTTCCGAACTAGAGTTGTTAACGAAGCGTAAACATGGCGCGTTAAGCAACGCCGGTGCGGGCACGGAAAGGACCAAGAGAGAAGAATAAAATTGTCACGGTTGTCGAAATTGTTGAGGTACATGTTGAGCGAAAAAGGGATAGCTTGGCCTTTGGGGTTTTGCTTCGGCAAAAAACAAAAGGATTTATCATTGACATGAGCGAGAACAAAGGTTAGTTTGCCACACCTCCTGAAGGCTGAGGTGTTAGTAATATCATCGAGTGGTTTTTCATGACCAGGTATTATCAACACAGTTTTTGATAGTGCGTCTTGGACCAGCTACCTACCCCGCATCCTTTGCATTCCCATAGCATCACTTGCCGGTTTCCACACTGACTTGAACGAACCTTAGGCTCATCGCCATCAGCCTTGGTTTCCGGGGGGGGGGGAGGGGGGTTACAGAGTTGTTTATGTGAGAGGAAGCGCACCAACCGACGACTAGCCAGTTCAAACCAAGTTCTTGTGCTAGCCTGAGCTGTTTGGGGTTATACCCGGAACGGTTGGGGGATTAGGTCCAAGGGAATTGTTGGGGAGATTGGTGATATTGGGCTCGCGAGCTCTAATGCAGGCGACTGATCTAGGGCAGCAAAAAGGCCCTTTTTTGCAATTGCCGTGGAGCCTCCAGGCTTCAAGCGACTTCGTTCGGGACTCCGGTAATCCCTAGCGCCGTTAAGATGTTGGTGGGTAAATCCTTTCGTCGATGTTTGCAAATATTTTTCAGAGACTGACCTCTATGTGGCAGATACAGTTGGTAAAGACCCTGCATCGCGCAGCATGTGGGTGCCCCTCCAAGCTCGTAGTTTGCGATTTGGGATATGGTCATGCAGTTCAGAAAATTCGGGGGGGGGGGGGGGCAGGGGGAACACTGTATTTTGGGAGAGCGAGAGATAACTTAGGTAGCCGACGTCCGACCGAATGTCCGGCCCCCAACCCCGGGGGACTTCCCTCCCCTCCCTGTGGCCCCGAGAGTTTTCCTCTAAGAATCACCTCACATCGGCGAATTCTTCTCAGAATCAATGGCCGCATCTCCAAGGGTGTTAACCCTCCGCTCAGTGAGGATGGGCGGGCACAAAATATGATCATAGGAAATCATCGAGCGGTTAGGGTTTTATTGAGCTCGTAGCGGAAGCACCGACCCCCGCCACAACATCGGGGGCGGAAACCAGTAAAGGGATATCTGAGGATTATAGAGATTTGGCCCATCCCCAGGCAAGTCTGATCTACGCATTACTTCAACCTTGAGAGGCAGCACACCTCGGGAACAATTAACTACCTGTCCGAACTCGCCCCTAGGCCAAGACTACCGTGCTACATCAAGCGATGATAACGACAAATGTACCTCCCGCAAATGGGGAAGGGTTCATTGAGAAAGAAGTAGGTAGATTTGTGCTCGAGATTGGTTTTGAAATTATCTGCCAGCTGGCCGGAATACTTATCGCATGAAGCCCACCGGAGCAAATAAGGGGGGTTATCTCACTCGCCGATTCCGCATGTAAGCCTTGCTATTACAAGCAGTCTGTTGCGGGATCCTTTAATTTCGATCTCGTGGTGGAGGGCCTTGCGGGGTAATTTTTCTCGGAGTCTCTGCAACCGGAGTTCGTTTAATATACCCTTATTATATTATAGGCAAAGCTCAAAAGTGAGTATCCAAGTCTATAGCTGAGAAGGTTTGCCTGCAGCTAATTTCATAGTTATAGCGCAGCAAGAGCCGAATCCATCTACTTCATTAACATATTGGAGTTGGTTAGATCCCATGCCGTAGGTTTCCCTGGGACACGAAAAGGGAGGCAGATGATATTTCCTCACATCCTGCCAAGTAGAACTACTGAGTATTCCGTATTGCTTTACCGGCGGGTATTGGACGTATCCAGAAACTGCGGGGTTATAATTGTTAGACCGGGGTTAGTTGAGAGGGCTAGAGAGTCGGCTCTCGCCCGCGATCCAAGTGCTTATGCTCTTTGGTTACTAGGAACGGATTTAGTGCAGTCGGAAGAAGCTTCGCAGCAATGGTGGAATCCTTGGTTAATCCAGGGCGGCGCTAGGCCTTGTAGAGGGGTGCCTAGCATGAGGTTATGGAAACCACAATTAGCGGAGGCGCACCCCGCCCCACACCCGACCTACCTCTCTGGCTACAGGTTGGTAACAGACTCCGTCAATATCAGGCCAAAGGGAAACCGCAATATTAGCCATCGGGCCGTTTTCCCTTTCCCCCACCTCCCAGCCCTCAATCTGTGGCCGCTATGTGAAAATATAGGTACCAGTTAGCCCCGGCAAACCACAGTGGAGCCTACGATAACTGCCCGGAATCACCTAATCGACTGTGGATATTGATAATTCTCGTTGTCGAATTCAACATACTTTACTTTTTACCGCACCTAAGTCACATTACCATTCTGGAGGAGGACCTCAAGACGCCGAGGGGGAAATTCTCCCAATGGCTAAAATACTGGTTCTTGAGTGAACAATGGTAGTACCACTGGCTGCCCCAAGCGAAGGAAGGCTGTCAAATAGCGAGCGTAGATGTTTTCCTTTGTCCCTTTCTTTCTTCTCTTCGTCTAGTCTTCCTGTCATCATAGCATATAGGGATATACTCCTACCCATAGCCATAGATTCTTCGCATCCAAACTCGCCTTCATAAGAGATGACCCTATAATTTCTCCTTATCCTCGCCCGAAGTCCTTACCTGGTCCTCACTTCCCTGCGCCGTCTTCGACTTCGTCCCGGTTTTTGTCTTTGCCTTTGCTTTTGCCTTTACCGCTGTCTTGCGCTCCCGGTAGCCCTGGCTGTGCCCCTCGATCTCGCCTGCGTCATCATCTTCATCTGTTCTTTGGGTAGTCTTAGATACTCCGTCACAAGGGCATAGAAGTATTTTGGCATCATGGGAAGGTCCCGGCCCACATACCTCAATTGCGGCAGCAATTGTTGGAGGGGAGATGTGTATTATCTTTGTTGACCGGAAGAAATTAATGGCACTAACTGCTATTGAGGTAGGGTCTATATTTAATTAATAGGAACAAATTAATAATCATTATTAAGGTCAACAATAAAACCACCTAGTATGACCCGACACTAGTACCTTGCCCAATACAGGCACCGGAAGCTTTTGAGAACAACTTCAAAAATTCTAAGGAATTAAGATCACCTGCTAGGAATGGATCGATTCATAGGGAAATGAAAAATGCAACAAATAACAAATTTTGGAATGGGATCGGAACTTCTTATGCAGTTGAAATACTTCATAATACTTTAATTCATCCCGAAACTAAGACATGTGATGTTTTCAGTAAGAGAGAAATGAGAGAAAAACCTTTTTCCCCTATTCGAGACTTTTTTTTATCTCTAAATCACCAGAATGTCTTAATAGGGTTCCTGCAAATGGAACTTCTGTAAAGTTCTTATATGTTTTTACACCAAAATCAATTCATTCACACTTATGTTTTATAGGTATCAATTAGTACTTTCCTGATCAAATATCTTACACTTGACTATTTGCGTATAAATTTAGCTCACGAAGGTATCTAATTCTATAAACCGTAAAGATAGAGAAGGAAAATGCCAGCATTGAGCTGCCCCACTGACAAACCATTTTATATTATTTATGCTATTTCCTTTATTTCTTTGTTGGGGGGGGGGGGGGGAATTGAGCCACGCCTCCGGGGAGTGTTAGAATAGGCTTTGCGATAACCCCCAGGCTACATGCATGTACGCATTATCAATCCACCAATCCTTCTCTATATCTACATTCCTTTTCCCCGCCTGAGGAGTCTGGGTGATGAGAGGGTGGGGATAAGGGACCAAAAACCTATAGATGCTCACAAGCGACGGATGACGCGCAATCAATCAGTCGATCTAGAAAGAATAGAGAGAAGGCAGAAAGCCATGGACCACAGACTGGGCGACCAGCATAGCCTACGGGTGACATGAATTTAAGAAGCATAAGCTAACAAATAAAAAAAAATGATTGATCACAATTCATCACTCGGCTCATCTCAACCGACCCGCGATTGTTTGATCGGTTGATATTTCGTGGTGGCCTATTTATTTCTACTTCCTACTCGCACCGACTAGGCAATCTATCTACACAATATATGTCTACAAAAGTTAGACAACCAGTGTCTCAGAAGCTCTAGAACCATTCCTAGCTCCCACATGCCTTTCATCACGGCGAATATCCCTCCAGCCTACCTACATACGACGATTCGACAGAACGCGAAGACGATGAGGGACTTGGGGACCGAAATGAGCCCAGCATGCACCAAAGTCATTCCTCACAAGTGGGCCGCCACCACTGACTCACCACCCCAGATACCCATTATGCCACATAATGTGTATAGTCCTCCAGTGATTTCAATTCCGAGTAAGACTGAATCACAAGCTCGCATTCCATAATGCTCGTTACTCCTCTCTCTCCCGGAGTGGTCTTCTACTTCTTTCATAACCGGACTTTCCAATGATTCTCCCAATCTTATGCTAAAGAATACCCCTAAACAAGATCTGGAATAAGTCTATCCCATTCATGGCTGGAAACCTCCCTCCTCCTGACCCTCCTATCGCCCCTCCGAGTGAATAGGCCCTCGGATATCTTGAGAATGCGAGTTTGACCGGGAGAGCGATCACCGCCGGGAAAGCAACCGAGTCATGTTGATGAAGGATGGTAGGACCAAAGTTACGTCTAATATGAAGCCGAATATGTCGGAGGTACTTTTTGTTGTTGTTTTTAGGTGATATTTACTTAGGTAGGGCGGTGAACTCCAAAGACCCATAGGAGGCATTGCTTTTCGGGGGTAATTATGTCTGATGACAACCATCCTCCACCACTCAACCTTACCAAATCTCATCTAAAACGGTCAAATATATCTAGAACACTTAATTCACTACAGCCCAGGGGTCTCGGATTTTTGCAACCTCGTTGCCACTGCTGATAGCTTAACTGGTGACAATTGCATTCCCGGTGAAACACGTTGTTCCCCGGCAAACTGTTTTCCATGAACCCCAGGAATTGAGAGCTGATATCAATGGGTAGTGCGGGTACGCAATCAGTTCTACCCCTAGTTCCCGAGACGGCCGGTGTAAAGGGATATCCCGAAGTGACTCAGGATAAGGGTAGTGCTAAGCAATAGTTCTGTAGCTTTTAAACAAGTAATATTGTAAACCGGATTCCGCTCGCTTGAGTTCTTGAAGGATGATGATTCCAAAAAGTCAAGGGCAAATCAGGCTTCTATTTATACATGAGTGGCTCAAGGCCAAGACGTGCCTCTATCTCAGATCACGCAATTATTCTTTCCCTAACATTCTCTCCTCGCAACACCTCCCCAAATCTATATATCAGCATTGCTTCCTAAAACATCGCATACCATCCGCGGCCGCATAACCCTCCTGGAGCCAAGGCGCAATACAATAGGACGTTAGAGGTGCCAAGCACCCTACCCCGCTTCTATGTTTTTTTAGGGAGAGTCTCCCGTATGCGATAGAGCGTGTAAGCCAACAAGCCCATGCTATTGTGACACACCCCTCCTGGATTGCACAACCTCATTATATTTAACTGAGACCCTTGTTGGTTACCCGACCGACTCTCTTCACAACTCATCACTTTAGTTCCACACCCGTTGCAACACTTTTAAACCCGAAGTCATTTTGTAACGGGCCACCCCTCCTCGCAACGCCATGAAAATGCTCATGGGCAGCAACAAAAATGACCACCGTCAACCAAGAAACACAGTAAAATAGAAAATACAAGTAGGAATGGATTCTACTACATCTAGAGAGTTAATCTACCATCTTGTATGACACCCATGTCGCCTGATGATAGTAGTAATTCTCTTTGGCATACTATCTATATAATGTTATAACTTCTCCCATGGCATCTCCTCCCAAACTTTTTTAGATAAAGAAATTAAATCCGGTCTTTTGCTAGAGACCTTTCTAGTAAATATAATTGCTTTTCTTAACATTCTTTTGAAATCAGACCAAATATTTTCAATAGAGTTGAGGTCTGGGGAGTATGCGGGCCAATCCATCCTTGAGACACCATTCACCAATCTATACCTTTTAGTATAGCTTGATGTATGGATTTTTGCCCCATCCTCTATAGTTTGGCTTCTACTACTAGGTCTATTGAGTGCCTCCACCATAGGTACAATATAAGGACCAAGTATTTCATGGCAGTACTAAACAGAGTTGACTTCAAGGTAGTCTTGTTTGTTTACCCTCTCATTTTCGTACCTTTTTCTAAGAGCAACCGGAAGGGTGTGATGACCGTAAGTAAAACCAGCCCAGAACATGACAGAGAGTTTTTTGCCAGAAAATGCAGGCTACAAATATTGTTCCTCAAGTGCTGTCCCTAGTGGTCGTCGTACCTTTGTCCGGCCTCCATCCGTTCCCAACTCAACCTTAATCCCATCGGTAAAAATCATCCTCTGCCATGCAATTCTTGTCCTGTATCGTTTTCCCCTAGCAAAATAGAGCCTAGCTCTCTTACAGCGTCTATTCAAAAAAAGTTTTTTCAAGGCAAAATGGACAAAATATTTGTCCTTCCATAGATATCACAGCGTGGAACTATCACGACGTGGAGTGTGTTTGGTGACGTTGCAAGAAGAAGGATTAGTCAGAGTTTCTATGAGTCAACGGCGTGCATGTATTATTAATAGAAGGTTTTCCTTGAGGTTCGACAGGTTTCTATATGAGTCAGCAAGGGAATTCTGGGGCTATATATAGGGAGCTCTCTCCCCTGCTTGTAGGATTTCCCCTTTTTTCCTTTCTTCTTCACGCAACCTTCTTGTCCTTCTAGGCAATCTATACCTTCGGACCCTTTAGTCTTGCTTCGCCTCATCCTTAGTTCTGGACAGTAGAACGTCTTCTACTGGTACCCTCTTCTCTCCACATGTGCGTCACAGATTTCTTGTGAACTCTGTGTTCTGTTTTGCTCCTGCTATAGCCCTGTATATTGTCCCCGCCCTGCCTCGGTTGTGTACCTTAGCTAGTTTAGTCATTGGCGTAGTTTAGCTCCGTGATAGGAACGTACTTGGCGACGTTGCAGGAAGAAGGATTAGTCAGGGTTTTTCTAACGGGACGGGTTCGGGTCAGAAACGTGACGGGGTAGATTCAGGGACGAGGACAGGGGCGGGGTCGGCTCAGAAGACACCCGAGGCGAGACAGGTTCAGGTTCAGATTCAGATTCAGGAACGAGGCAGGGACAGAAGAGCCGAAGCCAAAGTATTGTATTGCTAGCAGAAAGAAGACGTTGCCTAGAGAGGCGGAAACATAGGAAAGAACAAACACTATATATACAACTCTCCCCTCATGCCGATGACTCATAGTATGGAATCCCATAGAAACTCCTACACCCCTGTACCACTCATACTATTCCCGATAACCCCAACTCGATCCCCTTATTACCCAATTCTTTTAGTGCTTACATTCTATTACCCGAGCTCCTTCCTAACGCATCACCCTGCTTCCGACATCGACCGATACTATCTAATAACTCTGTTCCGAAGACGCCTTGGTGGAAGGCGAGGTGCAGGAGAGATGGAGCCGTGATAGTTTTCTATGTTGTTCTATGAATTTCTATTGCAGGGTTTTTATAAGTCAATGGTCTACATGTATTTCTAACAGAAGGATTTCCTTTGGGTTCTACGGACTTCTATGGGATGAGTCAGCGAAGGGATTCTAGGGTTATATATAGGGAGCTCTCTCCCTCGCTTGTAGGGTTTCTCTTCCTTTCCTCTCTTCTTCATGCAACCTTCGTGTCTTTTTAGTCAATACATACTTTAGGACTCTCAAAAGTTCTCGCCACGACTTTCCTACTATCCCCTAAGGGCCAGAGGAACAATCATAGTCTCCGCTTCGCTCTTAGCTCCGTTGCCCTGTCTCTCCCATCTCTTGCCTCGCCTAGCCTGACCTGTCCCCGCCTCGCCCTATCCCGCCTCAGTTGTGTACATTGGCTTACTTTGATCCTCGTCTCCGCCAAGCCCCGTGATAGTAGAGCATTACCGACTGTTCCTTCTGAGACAGGCATATTGAGTTCTTTTGTAATTTCGAGTAACGTTGCATATGGATTGGCGTCATTGAGGCGTCGCAATCGCCTTCTAGCTCTTTCATTTAGCTTAGGCCTTTTCCCTGGGCGTGGTGGAGGCTGCACTACTCGAGTGGTCTTCCATCGTGGAATTATTCTGTGGGCCTCAGATTTGGAAATACCTATTTCTTTGGCTATTTTCCGATAACTCTTGCCTTCTGCATGCATTTCTATAACTCTGACATGCTCCTCTTCAGTGGCCATGCGTCGCTTTTTTGTAATCCTATCAATAGGCATCCTGACAGGTCGTTGTTGATGGGGGTGGTTGTTGTCGTTGCGCGAGGATTTGGGGGAGTGTCCCATTACCAAGCGACCGTGGGTTTAACACAACACCCCGGATATCCTATAACAGCCGGGGATGTCAAGGCCTCTCCTATGATCGATGCGCGAGCGCTTGAGTCACCATTTTGGATTGCTGCTATTTGATGCTCCTCAAGTATCTGGCTTTAAATAGTGAGTAACAATGGAGGGCCTTTGGTAGCCCCAGGGGGGGGCTCCTGGTCATTGTTATTATGAGTACCCACATCATTTAGCGGCAGAGGTGGGATGCACCGAGGCTGTGGGGTTTGTTATTTTTCCCATATGGGAGGCGCAAGTCTTTACCACAATCAAAATATTGAGTCCAACTGCAAATCGGCAGCCAACTCGGGAACCCTCAATCTCCTGTTAGCCGGCGAAGCCTGGGCTATCTTCGACTACAATATCTTGAACTGGAGAGGCTCTTCAACAGCTCGCTCTTCGCTGCCTTAATTCCATCAAGTGCTGAATCTGCGGCCGACTAAGACCTTTCACCGACACCCGCAAAAGCTACCCAGCGTCCCCAAGATCGGGTCACCCATTTCTGTCCGGCTTCCTGCCCTGGGGGCACCCATACCAGTATTCCCGGGAGAGCCTAGGATATCCTAGACGCTCGTCTAGGCGGCGGGGTATTCTTTGTTTCCTTTCCCCATCCGTGGGTAATGCATACTAATGCCTGCTGATGAAAGCCGCCACCTAGTAGGTGAGGCGCCGTTCTTGGATGCTTGGTTGATCACATATTCATGACTCCACGCGCAGGATGGTCGGGTTGTGGTAGTTGTCTCGTTTCTCCGGGTGCGCAAAGGTGCCCAGGACTACTTTCCTATTATCATCAGGCCCACGCTGTTGGTTTGCTCCCGTACTATGGGGGTGGGTATAGGTCTGGCGCCAGATACCGTGGCTCCAGCAGATCTAACTACCGCCAGACTTAACCCCTATGCTATAGCTTTTTGGTAATCCTGTAGTTAGTCAAATGGCTAGGCCCTACTGCGCGCGCGACTGGACATGCGAAGTAATTAATGAATTAATCAAAAAAAAAAAAAACGAAGAGGAGACATCGACAGCATACCGAGTGACATTCTATGACCAGACCTGTTAGAAAAAAATACTGTGCCTCGTGAATTCGACGGCGGTCCACTCTAAACTTCTTCCGGGAGGACCGGGTTTCCGTATCGCAGATTATAGGGGGCTAGTCCAATATCTGTATCTGTTTGACGGCTAATCTTTACTGAACGTTTGCTGTGGTGTTTTTCGCGGTATTAAAATATCCATCTATATGTGGATGCAGGAATGTACCAGCCTATCGCACACGTTCTGTCGTCGCTACCCGAACCTCATGATGCTAGGGCCTAGTTGTAGACTATCCACCTTCTTCCCGGAGGCTCTCCGCCGTTGGATGGGGGCAGGAAATCGTTACTCACTAGAATCAGGTCCCTTCCAGATCCCTCCACCACCACCGTGCTTTAATACCGCGGTGCTGTGTTGTTTGTAGCTAGAATTTCAGAATTAAGTTAGCACGGCCACAAGTTATGCGAAGCGGCAAGGTCAGCGTGTGGGATGCCTTAGCTGGGGCGTTGTATAGGTGACGTCCATACCCCTTTCCCGGAAGCGCCAATTTAGCTCGTTGGGAGAGACTGCTACTCGGGTTATCGTGATGATCGTTTTTTACTTTAATAGGTCAAGGCTCAATCCACCCACATCGGAAAATCAGTGATAGGTGCACCAAGCATCTTATGCTCACACTTAATTTTCGTACATTCGGTGTTTTGATATGGGTCTGTGGTTAGTATGTTTACCTTTATACACATAAGCTAATCCACAACCTGGAAACTAGTATGGTGGGGACAAGGGATTCATCAACTCACCCCTTCTATTCTTTAGCATGCCTGTGGTACAACGCCTGTCCCAGCGTACCACGCCCCGCGCCAGTTGGCGAGAAACGGTGTCAATCGATTTCAAGGTCCGGATAATTAGCGTACAACATCCCCGCAAATTTTGTTGGATAACTCACCTAGTATTTAACCACCTTGTCGTGGAAGTACCTCGCGCTAAACGGAGTTCGCAACATTGATAAAGGAGTAGGGGAAAAGGGAAGATGGGTTATTGGGGTCCTTATATATCCTACAAGATAGAGCGCTACGTCATGTACAACCATTTTCCCAATTTTCGCCGACGCCAAGTAACTAACCAAAACCGTCTCTAGTTCCACACCAATATCATTCCGCGGGCAATATAAATCCATACTTACCAGAAGATTCTCTGGGCGCAGTATGTAAAAATACATCTCTTACCTTTAGCCGCCACCCTGCGCTTTAAAGAACTTACCAGTCCCAATTAGGTGTTTGAAAGATGGGTGGGGGGTGGTGACGGTAAACTATTTTACCCTAACCGAGAAAAGTGATTCCAGCCTAAAGGGCTCAGAAGGTCATCTAAAATTAAAAGGACAGGATGTTGGACTCCAAGTTTTTAACTTAAGCAATGAAGGACTTGATACTCTCTTATAACTCCAATCCCATTTGATAGAGCTGTTGCCCACTGACTACATAGAACTAGTTTTCTCTATATCTTAATCGAGACATAATTAGTTTCGACTAGACTATATTCAATATTGTATAGCTGGTGTAAGCGTGGTGGGAGGGTATAGTGACACCATAAACGAATAAAGAAAAAAATGGTTTCCGGGTACGGGAGAAATTAGGAGAGGATCGGCTGGTGTGTAATCGGTGAATACCTTCAATATTAAGTAGACTGCGTGAGTATTAAATATGAGAAATTACGACACGGGTATGTACGTGGCTATGGATGACTCAATTTTGCGGCTATGCAGTTATAACTAATAATTGAATAAATTTGTCAAAGACCGTTTCTTCCTGCCACTCCATTCCTGTAGTCGTAGGAGGATTTCATTATCTTTGAGAGCCTGGGAATTTCAATGTTCGGGCTAGTTGCATCCATATCCATATATATGCAATTTAGTTAACCACCAGACGCAAGAAAAGCAGCAGCGGGGGTACCGTTTGTAAGGGTTACTTTTCAAGAGACTAATCTCAAGCTTGATTGTTGGGATTACTACCTCATAATTTTCCTGGCTTGTAGTCTTTCTTATTAGTGTAGTGGGGCCCGCAGATTTCTCTGGACATACCCCGACAGGCGGCGGAAGAGGCACAGCCTTGTACCCGAAGGTTTGGATACGCTCTCTCATGACCTCCACCAAGATTACTTGATTCTTGATACTGTACTAGAATGTGTATTAACTTGATTTCAAGTGAATGAACCGATCAGGGACTCAACTATATAAACCATTCCTATCTATCACTAACTACATCCCACATCCACCACAACATCCACACAAGTATAATCACAACTACAAATATATCCTATTAAACTATTGATATCACCAGCAAAACCTTTCCATGTCTTCCTCAAGCACCGCATCTACCATCCCCGCCTACACCATTCAGGCCGCCTGCAACGCCCTCCGCTCCGAGCTCACCACCCTGATGAGCACCTACACTGGCATGATCATTAAGCTCGACGAGCTTTCTGAAGACCTCATTGCCTGCGTCGCGGGGGAGGATTTCTATGCCAATCTCATGTTAAATGGGGAGTTCAGGGAGGAAATGGATCCAGCGGTACTTCTGGTTTGGACAGAAGGTGAAGGTGAATCGGATGTGAAGGCCAAGATCGATGCCCAGTTTGAGGAGCTGAGAGAATTGGAAATGATTATTATGAAGAAGATGGAGGAGGTTGAAGATATGGAGAAGGACCTTTAGGTATGTGGTTCGGTTGAGAAATAGGGAAAGCGGGATGATAGTTTGTGATGAGGTGATTGCCTTTGAGGAAATTATTAGAGATTTAAGAGTGGTCTGATTAAGAATAGATGCTTTAACTATGTCCTTCGTATTATTAGTGACACTTAGTTTTTGTGCAAATTATGAAAATTGATATTTAACTGTGATAGTCTCCCCCCTCCGGGTTATTAGTTACGGGGGTCTACTTAGTCCGTAATCTACCCCGGTATCTTCAAGATCACCCTAGAGAGGGCCCTGGATCCGCTGGGAATGCCGGAGAAACAGTGGATAAATATAAAGTTTACAGATGCATCACAAGGTCTACTCACTACCCTAGATCTATTCTCACTGCGTGCCACCTGCGGGGAAGGTGGCCGGATCCTGTTCACACAGCAATGCATGGCATAGGTGATCATTATGTAAGAATGTGTACTCTGTTGCCCTGCCCTGAACCTGCAGCCAAGTACTGTTTGCGGGGGGGGGGGGGGGGCTCGCTGGGCGGGGACGAGGAGTGAAGAGTACTTGCCAAATGCTCAACTTTGGGATAAAAATTCGACAAATATTTACAGCTGCCACCGCCTTTGGCGGTATTGACACCCTAAATATTAAAATGCGGAAGGTATATTCATGTGATTAGTTCTTAGGCGTCTAAGATGTCTTGTTCCATAACCTATTCCTACGATTACCATGCAAAAACTAACTGGCCCTTCGGCCATTTATTCAACCCCATTAGAGATCCGAGGCTAGGTGATTAGGATTCATTTTGTAACTGCAGAGGCAGCCCCCGGCCCGTTTCAACTCAGAGCTGGGGACTTCTGCCCTCCTGGTCTTAATGTAGTAAAGGGTGCAAGGTAGATTTTTTCTCGCTAGTACTCTCTGGACAAAGGGCTTCGTCCACCAACTTGAAATACAACCACCCTACGCAGATAATCTCTTTCCACGCGGTTAAGCTTTTCAAGATGAAACGTTGATAATAAACTAGGAATATAGGTATTTTGCAGCCCTCCCTAGAATTTACTCCTGTATCCCACACCACAACGTCAGTAACAGGTTCGTCTTCCTCCCAACCCGCAACATTCTACTCTTAAGTGCAATCGAAATTTTTCAGCATGTCGACCCCAGCCTCTGAAAGCAACCCCGCCACAGGCATCCCCCACCGCACCCTCCAAGCAGCCTATATTATAATCGGCAACGAGCTAGTAGCTATGATATCAACCTACGAGGAGACCCTCGACAGGCTCGGCGCCCTCGCCGAACAGGCAACGCTCGCCAAGCTCGAGGCCCTCACCGAACAGATCCAGGGCTGCGCTGCAGCCGATCTAGGAGAAGGATGTGCTCACCTGAGGCGTATCCGACCGGACGGCAGGCTACCTGGGCTCTTTCAGTCTCTATACGAGCTCGAGAAGAAAATAGATATTAAAATTGAGGAGGCCAAGTGCATGGAAACTCTTCTGATAGAGTCGGAGGAAGTTGTGTTTGAGTAGAAGTACCGCGGCCTATATTGGCTCGGGAATGTGATGATCCGGGGGACATAGTAGTGATTTTGTTGTCGGATTACCCTTGCAGTTAGGTTCAAGGATCGCTTATGGCCCCAACCAGGAATAAATCCCTTGGATAACCTGATGCTTTAGTTATCCAATAGTATAATTATTCCGATACTAGGCCGACCAAGATGTTAAGCAAACTGGCCGCGTGAAATTAGTTATGCCAGTATGATGATAGACCCGCAGCAAATTTATCCCTCGCACAATGCGAGAGAGGTCCGTTAGCATCTTTGCTTTACCGAGCTATAGTAGCATTCCCCTTTGGAGAACGGATTTCTGTGTAGCCAACCGGCATTCTAATCTCCAGGGTGTATGGAATAGCTTCACCAGCCTGACAGACTTGCGTGTTGGTAGTTGCTTCAGGTATCTTGACATTTAGTTACTGTCATAATCCTTCCGGGTTTCTTCAAATGTTTTGGTAGGTTTATATTCTCATGTATGTCCTCTTTTGGCGGGTAGGGGGAAAATTTTGTGGTATATCTTCATAGCCAAAACTGTTGCACACAATCCCCAAAGAGAAAGATAAAAAAGCTCCTCGCGGGGTAACAAAAGAAACAACGGCGACCGCATCCCGAGGTTGTCTAGTGTAGGCGTTGGCGCCAAGATGCTTGGCTAGCCACGAAACAAACGGAACTGGGCAGTCGTACGAATACTAAAAGCCAATAAAATAGGAGGAAAGAAAAGAAGAGGAAAGGAAAGGTAAAGGCCGTGGCTAGGTCAAAAGAAAAAAAAGTAAAAAAGAACCGGGAGCTAAATCCCATGTAAGTACCAGTCAGGAGTCCGCACTCGCGTTGGCAAAGCTTGGTCGTGTTTTACGTCGATACCCGTACAGACCCCGGAAACATCATTTCTGAAGCATCGGTCTCGATAAGTACTGTAAGGCGCCGCGTGTTCTGATGACTGGAGAAAGGTTCAATTCATCAGATCGGAGAAGGGCAACTGATGTATTAGGGCGTATTGGCCAACAACTTCTGCGTCTAGATATTTCTTGGCGGTTTTTGGTGTGGATACATGTACTTAGCCCGCCAAGAGCTCAAAATTTGAACCCAAAATTTGAAAATATGAGTGTGGCCAACACGCTTTATTATATGAACCACCAGAATGAGCTATCTTTATACATCGTTGTTTAGGGACAGATTTATCATGACAATTAACGTTTCCCAAAAGACTACTCTTATGGTATACGTGACTCATTGTCACGTAACCTGTGCCACAGTACGCAAGAAAAATATAAATTCACACCCCACTAGTCCCAAGTCAGCTCCCCCGCATACAGGAACATCTATTTCCTCTCTGACCACAATGTCCACCTCCGAATCTCAAATCTTAGGGCTCCCGTTCGACCCAATATACGCCTCCTGAAAAGACTCACTGAGGGCACAGGCTACTAGCCAAAGTTCATTTTCATATGTTTAATTCCTATGTAGGAGTTGGTTTGGTTTTAATTTTCTTTAAGGGGATAGTAGTTTTGAGGATGCACAGAGTTCTTTTATGTCATAGTTTTAACCTTATGCAATCTTTTGTACCTTAAACAAATACAACTGATTAAAAAAAGAAAATAGTCCCAAGTCAGCAACATGCCAAGAAACGGGATTAGGCGTGCATTAGAGTTTATTTCTCTGGAAGGTCACGAGAACTTGGCACGGCTCTTATTGGGTCGGAACGAAAATCTCTTACCCAACGCCTCAGGTGACAAAGCCTCTGGTATTGTTGTCTCGAACAATGGCTGCGAAGTGCCAATATAACGGCTTTGTTGTAAATTCATTTATTCAACACCAAGCCGAAGGGCTTGGTTCGAGACAACTGTGGTAACACTTGCTCAACTATGCGTCGGGTATTACGGATACTGAAAACTCCAATCCCCAGCCCCCATGGTTAGTCCGGGGGTGAGGCTCGCTATATACGTATATACAATTGTTGTACCCACGGAACTAAGGACTAGTCGGCGTTTGACTAAGTACCTTCCTCTACGTACATTAAACACCTTCTCCTTAAAAGACACGGGCTGCTACCACCTTTCCCTATCAATCCCGGGTCTTAGTCATCAACTATCACTCGGCCAAGACGTTTCTTATGTTAAAACGCTTCTAACCCTAGGGGACTATTGCATTCACTCTTGGACTAATAACTGCTTATGCCCCTCTCCCCCAAAAATCTCGCCCACAAACCTCCCCGCCCCCCCAAACTCCTTCCCGTATCTTTGTACACTCCCCGTTTTGGTGTGACCCCGAAACCAATACTTTGAGTTCCGCACTCATGGCACACCTCTACTTGACCAACGGCGGGAATGTTCCCCCCGGATCCCACGGGTGTTATCTAAATTATGGAACAGCGTGGGGGTCTTGGCGCTGTTAGGGTCGTGCGGCGAGATTACTAAGCGGAAAGGAGACAATGGCATTGTAACAGAAGAGGCGAGGGCGCTGCACATGCAACCCGCTAGACCCCCCCTTAAATCGAACTGTTTTTACTGACCCCTAATGTAACCCGGTATTACAATATTTTTAAAAGAAAATTATAAGTCGGGACAGTTAGCTACTCCTGCTGCCTCTAATAGCCCGATACAGTGCCCATTTTATGCCTTTTCCTCACAAAGGTAGATAAATGAACTAAATAATGCACCTACATGTGATGCCTGATGTAAAAGTATCCACAAAGAAAAATACCTATCCTTTTACCAATGAACCCCTTAGCCTATTACCTGACCAGCGACCTCACCTGCGCTTTCGTGGGTACCGTTCCTGGTTCAGGGCTTTACATAAACTTTTGCCAACGATCTGGTATGGAAAAAACGCCTTTTTTTTAAATATATATCTAAAGTTAATTAAACTCTATTGAGAATATGGGTATAGTGGTTATAAACTATCTCTACGTAACAGATATGCTAGGCTTAGCTCCTGAGGTAGTAAAGTTTTAAATAATGTTTTCCTTACGTGGTTAGGGTTTTTAAAGTTGGAAAATGTGCTTGGTGATTCATTTACGGCGAATTCATTTACACAAACAACAATCTTTCCCATCGCAATTGACATATTTGCATGGCCGGTTCATGATTCATTTACGAGGCTATCAGTGACCGCATGGCCCAGCGAAGGAGACGTCTACATAACATGACTGCTAAATGAAGCTAGACCGCAACCGGCTCACGGGCCGATTTCAGTTAGTTCGCCCATCCGGAAAAGGAGTTCTTACCATGGAGGGGGGGGTATTTCTGTAAAAAGAAAGAGACCACATGGTATAAGATTCCTTGAGCATCGCACTGGGGGCAAGATGGCGGTGGGAACGTATGCAGTCGGAGGCGTTAGTTCCCACAATCAGGCCCTACACTATGGGCGACACCTCCGTGAAAGGGGCAAAGACCACCCAAACTGGCTTGGTAGCTGTAGGGGACACCGGGTTCCAGGTGTAGAACTACCACAGATCCGGAGCTAATTATAATGATGAACAGAGGTAAAATATTTTAACCCTTGGGGAACCCTTTTGCAGCTCTTTGAATTGGTAAAAGAAGCTGTGAACGGAGGCCGTGACGGTTCCGGGGGGGGGTGGACGAGGGTGTGAGGCGTGGGTAGGCGGAGAGAGGACCCTCCTGGGTGAGAGGCTGGTGGTCTCGGTGGCGGGCCCATGCGTTCACGGTGCTAAGAACGTCAGATCTGAGATCGATGGTTCTTGGTGGTGGTGGTGCAATCTATTGGGTTAGCGACGCTGATTATGAAGCGGGGAGGAACGGGGAAGCTTACCTCACGAATAGTGATCGTGTGGTCTGGCCCGAGCCCAATGTAGCTCGCAACAAGGCAACGAACGGCGGCGGAGTAGTCGCCGAGCTTCTGTATTCTACGTAGCAAGACAGGGTCATCAATTACCGAATCTATACCTTGAGTGTAGCCGATACCGTATGCTATGAAGAAGGTAAGAATCGCATTAGTGCTAGTTAGTCCACTGGTGGGTTCGTTCATGAGATATGTGAGCCAACGAGTGATCGAAATTTCGAACGGGATGTCGGACGTGAACCCCGCTGACTGAAGCCTTTTGAAAAGGAGGGTAGAGGTTTCAGGAGGCGGCGGCTTGACTGTGAAACCTGATTTAAGCTGCTTAACAACCTTTTGAAGACGCGCCTTAATCTTCTGCGAGCAGTTGTCAATGACGAGAGATAGGGCACGTCTACGAGTTTCTTTAATGGCCTCTTGAGTGGCCGAAGTGATGATATCTTTGAGGGCTTGGAGGTACGATGATTCGGAAGCAGTACACGGGCGACTTTTGGAGAATAAAATCGTAACGGAACTAGGGGAGCGTATGATAGTTGTAGCCGCCACATCACCACCAGACTCGGTGACCATTAGCAAGGCTAGGAGGTTTAGAAGTTTCAGATGTTTTTGTTCAAAGAAGGAGTGGTTGAGGCGGCGAGGAAACTCCGGACGATGCGAGAGGGCGGAGAGGGCAAACAGACAATCATCTAAGGGGGGTTGGAGAGTGGTCATCTTGAGTGGGGGGGGGGGGGAGAGAGATATCGTGCGGGGGAAGAAGGCACATTGGGAGAGGCACGTTAGGCGGTGACGTCATCAAATTTTATGCAGTTGCCCTGCCTGACGACTCGTCTCAGACGAACCAACCCCGTCTGGTCGTAGTTGATGTGTGTGACCGCCACCAAGTTAGTAATACCCCCGGGGAAGCCTCCGGTGTCTACCGCTTCTCTTCTCCTCTTGTGTGATACGTAACAGGCTAACGTTAATGAACGCATTTAAGTAAAATTAGTTCTGATCTGGGAAATGTATAATCTACGATTTCTACATTGAAAGAACCTACCCTCGTATTTATAAGAATAGACCTTGTAGCATGGTTAGTGTTTACCCATCGGGCGAAAAGATCCCTGGCATACGTGTTGTCTTTCACCACGGTACACATATGGTCATGTGTTAGGAATATTTATCAATAGGTGTTGCATCATAGCAACGAATCTACTGATGATACCAACACATTTACTGATACTCTATTTGCGAATAGTTAATACCATGCCTGAAAAGGCTGAAATCATATCAATTTATAGCATGGCGGAATAGATAAGCTTCAGTAGTCTAGTATAATGATTCAAGTTCAATTCTCTGACAGTTCATTTTTTTTTCCATGTCCTGATTAGACTGATACATTAGCTAGGATATGCCATTTTCGACACATTTTCGATGCATTTTAGATGCATTTTCAAATGATACATTTTAGATGAATATGCTGATTCATTATGTGGGGTGGTAGAGCTTGCCATCTCTCTGTCGGCAATTAATCGTCTCTTCCGGTACATATTACATTACCACTCCGGAGGGCACAGCTCCCAGGGTGGGTGTTTCTGTGACGGGCTGGTGAGATGCGTGTTTGGTTTCCTACAGCGGTCCGGGCGCGGCGGTGGGCAGTGAAGTGTGCCCAGGTATGTTTTGTAAGACTGGTCGCTAGTGTTTAGTGATCCCCCTGTTACCCGCGAGGATGAGGATATGGCCGGTAATCAACAGTAGGCGGTGTGTTCTTCTAGAGCTTACATAGTATGACGTAGACATGTGCAGTCCGGTATCTCTCACCCGCCTTTTCAATATCATATCATTCTTATTTTATCCCAAAAATAAGAAACAGCCCTTTGATTCAGCCCATGTTGTAGTCCGACTTGCGCAATTTAGCTTCGCCCAGGGAGCAGTGCGTTCCCTCTCCTCCGGGATCTTTGGCAGATGGAGCATCTATATTTACCCACGTTCCAGCCTCTTATATTGGCCAAAGATATCTCACGAAGGAAAACCAGAAGGTATAATGTGCCTCCCGTTATTTATTTAGGGTACTTGGAGGTACACCTTCAATGTGACGAGTGTTTGATCTATTCCTACAACGGCACCATTATACCACGTAACCCACCCCCACCACATAGTACCTCAATCGACTTCAGGCACCCCCGCCTACGAGGTTACTTCCTCCTCTTGGCCCGCTCCAGCGAATCTCCGGCGCCCTTGGACAACCAACTCGCAGCATTTAGTCGAAACCCCCAAAACCTCCGTGTAATCTTCCAACAACTCGCGGTACTCGACGTAAATGTGGTAGTGGGAAGCATAAGGCCGGGCATCATGGGGGAAGTGAAAAAAGGACCTTGCATCGCAGACCATTCTGAAGCACAGGCCGAAGTCGCCCATTACCGCCGAGAATTGCGACGTGAACTTCTTGAACTCTTTTTGCAGGTGGGAAAGAGTGGTGTCCGTTTTCCCTTTCCTGAACCCCGATGGCCTGATACCGAGTTGAGCAAAGCTCTCACACAGGAAGAAAATCTCCATGTCTTCTTCCATGCATTCAAACTCGGGAGTGAGACGGATAAGTTGATCGCGGAGGTTCTGCATGTGCTGACAGAAGGAGTCGGGGTGTGAGAAGATCGCTTCTGATTCGTGTAGTGTGGTAGATTCTGGGGAGGTCATGGTTAATTTCTACCGAGGACCCGTTGGTAGTCTTTTCTTGATGGATGGGTGGGGGGAGGTTTCGGTATATGGGTTGGGTAGAAGCTCCTTCCAAATTCATACGTGGCTTGAATAGGGTTAGGTAAAGTCGCGTGGGACTGAGTGGCCATTATCTTTGGGCTTGGCACCTTTGAACTCGGATACTTGCAGCAGTGGGCCTAGACCTAGCGGGGAAGGTTATGCTCGAAATTTGAATACCTTCATTACTAATATAATGTATAACCGTTCTGATGGATCCTACATCAACTGGCAGGTATTTTGGTCTACGGTGCTTTCCCGTAGAACAAATATATTCACCTGAGTACGCAGCTTATTTTATGCCAACCTAGCAAGGATGAAGAGGACAAAATAGTGATGCTTTATAGATCTTCAACCTGCTGACCGCACCTAAAGCCTTTGACCATACCTGCATATTTTTCCCATACTTGCATTCTTTAATCCCTGTTCATATCATATTCTCCTTCTCTCATAGCATGCTTCCACACAGCCCGCCGGCAAGGCGAGTGGGGCCCTTCCCCTACTTGCGACCCTGATAATGTCACGAATAAAAGATGACGGTGATAAACTGTGATGGTGCGTTCTAAAATTTATTCTCTACTCAAAAGTGCATTCTCCACTAGGCTCTTCCGGCGAAGATATAATCTATCTCTGGTTCTAAGAGGCCGTTCAAACTTTTTTGCTTACCCGCTGCCCCCTCCGACCATTCCGTTCAGCGCCACTAGGAAGTCTCCTGATTGCCTCAACTGCCCATCATAGAGCTCCAATGCACACTTCTCAAACATTTCATACCTTGAAAAAATATCGGGAAGAATATCATGGACAGCGCTTTCAACACCACAAACAGCACCATTAGCGGCTGCACAAGTAATCACGGCCAACTCATACTCCTCGAAACCTAAGGCCCTGACATTAGCAATTAAGATCCTGACAGCGGCCTTGTACCTCATCCTATAATTTTCCAGCGCTCTAAGATAGTGTGCCAGCGTTGCCTGAGGCGGCACTGAGACCCCCCACCCACCTGCAGACTGTTGGATGTCCCCTCTCACTGACATATTTTGGCCGAGGTACTGAGCCACATGGTCCACTGTGTCAGTACATAACCATGCCTCGTTAATGGCGTTTTCAGCAAGCCTGTTCAGCTTTTCTATCTCGCCACACCAGTGGGTAAAATGACCCACACCTCCATCGAAGGTGCGGAGGAGGGCGCAAGCCCCTGCACATGTGGCTTGATCATTCTGTGTCCCCGCTTCCTGGTGGCGTAGGGCGTCAGTTTCGTCTTGTATTGATTGAAGTGCGGTGTCTAGGTTCCCAACCTCCCCAGTTAAGTCGGCGCACTCTTGAGGAAAGAGGCCTTGCCAGAATAAAGGGTCGAAACTGTGATTTTCCATTTTGTCTATGCAATGTAATGCGATTTGTGTGTCTCGCTGTTGAATGTGTTATATTTGCGATTGTATTTCCCCAAAGGAGTATGCCCGAACTTTTATAGGTCAAGAATAGGCGTTTCATGTACCAAAGAGCACTATTGTAACTTCTGCATTCTACTGCTTACGAGATTTATGATAATTGTATTATCGAGTATGTTTGAAAACCAGTGGTTCTTGAGCCCATAATCTTGAAAGGGATATTATTATCCGACTTGAACAAATTCGATACGGTGTGCCAAGTCCCTCTGCATTGCGCCATCCATGGGCTACTGGCAAGGACTCAATTCTGGTTCCCGGTAGTCAAGGTTTTCAATGGTACGTACCAGTATGATTTCCATGCCATACCGTACCCACTGTTATATAGTGCGGTGGTTACCGAACTGCATGGTACTTTGAAGGCTCCTTATCATACCAACTATAATATATCATTACTGTAAGCGTTCCAGGGCAAAATCCAGGTTTTCCTTTTCTTTTCCTTCTTTTCCTTTCATGAACTGCATAAATCGGGATTGGTAAAGGTAAATGAAGACCTATTTGTGCGCCAAGTCCCTACCATGATATTCATGCTATTATCGATACAGATAAAATCCATATCCTACCTATTGTTACCTAAATGATCACCATATCGTACTCTACTCACTATACTACTACCAGCGAGTTTTATCTATATGTATTACAACACCGCATTACCATTGAGAACCCTACCGGTAGTCCGTAGTCTAGTGGATCATCAACGTCGCTCAATCGCTGGGGGATGTAGGTATTCGCAGAGAACAGTGCGGATATAAATGTATATTGTAGTGTCAATTCTTAAACTTCTGTCCATTCCACCTGGCCCGATAATTGGTATCCAGCTGCTCCGTCGCGAGGCTTTGAGGTGTAATTGGGGTAAGGACCCTTTAGTCACTCCGTTGGTCAAGCCCGGAGGTCATTACCTCCCTGCACGCTGTACCAGAGATCAGCTTTATATGGCCAGAAGGGGAACCAACTAGTTCTACCCACCTACCCAGTACACACAGGATTATCTACTTAGCTTCTGTTAGGGGGTGTAAAGCCAGACGGTGCTGTGGGGTAGCGGAAGGAAGTGCATATGCGTTGTCATGTATATTATACCACGGGGTCCCCCACTTCAGAAAAGAACCAGAATATGCACTACCGTTCAACGCCTCCTTTACCTTGCTGGTGCCCTTGTGATATAGCCGCCTAAGGTTGTTGGGAATGAGATTCCCAGAAGGTCATTACTTTGGTCAACTTGGGGCCGGTTCCCTAGGGTCCTCTATCCACCCCCCCCCCCACTATCACGAAGCTTAATCTCATTCCCATATGTGTGTATGGTAAGGACGTAGGGGAAGGAACTAATAAAAATTTCCCTTCTTGTGAGGTTATGGCTAAAGTACTTGCCGGGTTGTACGCCAAGAGTAATGCCTTGTCGAGATTAAATTTACCTAAACAAGGGACGCACTCTACAGAGAATGAAAAGCAGATCCTACATCTGTCACTATTACAGGGTCGTTGTTGCCTAGTGCTCCCTCTCTTCCTCTTCATTACAAAATACCAAGTCAAAAATTCCTTTAACAACCTATAATAACTCTTTTGAAAAACATGAATTTCGAACGCTCCTCCTCTCCTGTCTATGGCCCCGATGGCAACAGACAAATGCCACTTCGCTCTGTCCTCTTGCGTACCCACCTTAATCTTCTTATGACTACAAAGTCCAACTACGAGACTAGCTATGGCTGTATCTGCAGAGATCTTGTCCATGACATTAGCCAAAACCGGACCAATCCCTCCAACCGCACCGCAGACAACATCTCCGAGCTTCTCTCTAGGAAGTGGCGTATTAAAGACCTCATTGAATGTCTCGATACTGATATCATGCTTCTTGAAGTGATTCTTGACAATGCCCTCGACCAGGAGGCCTTAGCTCGCGCTACCGCTGATGCCACTGGTTCTGCCCAAGATTAGAGAATAAGGGACATCCCATGGCAAGTAGTTACCTCTCAAAAAATCATATGGTTTGTGCTAACTTCATTATAGCTCCGAAGACTCTCGGAGCACAGAGGCCCCACGCAACTGCATTGGGTATCCCCGACAAGATTTAACATTCACTTCCCAAAGCTTCCTCGCACCTTGTCCTTAGTCCCCACCTGTCTTGATTCTGCTCCTCCTAGTATGTGAAAATCAATCCTTCTCTCGCCTTTGTGTGTCTGGTTGAAAATAATGAAGCCTGAATACTAGCCAACTAGACAGCATTATGTTCAATGCGGGGGACTGGCGTGCTGGGAGGAGATAGGATTTGGAAAGGCATATCTGTAGTTTAGTCTATTGGTGTCTTTATTAGAACAATTTTACGATCTTGAATTACCTTGTGCCCTGATACTCCAGTGCCCTCCTCTTCCTATGATTGTGTTCCACTGCCTTATGTGTCTCTCCCGGTGGACTTAGTTGCCAATAGCCTTGACATATATCTAGATTGATTCATAGTTTCCGGGTTTCGGGCTCCCCACATAACCGACAGGTCGAGGTTCGTGTAGTATGAATAATGGTTGAACTGATGCTAAGCTAAGGCGAGATGGCAAGCGAGGGTTCCGAAGCAAAGCTCTATTTTAATACACTTTTCCAGGTACTTCATAATCTTTGTGCCTCATTCTTGGAATATTTGTATTGAAAGACTAGTTAAAATCACCTAATATCTAGCCATGTATTACCGCTAGATGTATCGATGCTATCCACATTTCTGTATATTGAAATTTGGTTCCCTGCATCCATTGGCTAGCTACATGTACTTACTTTCTGGTAGTAGCCACTTGTCTAGCCTCTTTATCGCTAGCGTGGTGTGGCTTTGTTGTTTTCCTGCGCCTTTCTATTCTAATGGCAGGGATCACCATGACATACGCGCCCACTCATCGAATGCAGCTTACAAAACTAAGATCGCAGTGGTCACCACAAGGCCTACACATGAAACAGGAAATATCATACTAAAATGCTTAATTTGTTTAAATACACAAACAAGGATTCCAGAGACATATTGCTCGTCAAAATCTAGTACCGAGAAGGAGGTATGAAATGGAAAAAAACAACGAGATATGCTTCCTTGAATGGCAGCTGAGAGCGTGTGATGACTCTCTTTCATTTCGTCTTGTTTTTGGCGTTCCTGGGTGGTTGGACCCTGCGTTGGACCGGAGCATCCTCAATCTTGATGGAGGTGGCATGGGCCGGGATGTCGTTGACCGCTGAGGCTCTAGCCTGAAGAGCGCTAGAGGCGCGGGTGACAGGGCGGTGGCCGGAACTGATAACTTTGGCTACCCTCCTCCGCTTCGTGGCAGCGCCCCGGACATCTGCCTCCTCTACCACGGGTTCTGCCATCGCCTCCTCGACCACGGGTTCGGCCATCGCCTCCTCGGCCACGGGTTCGATCATCGCCCCCTCGGTTCCATAAGAAACTCCGCCCAGTTCCACCATGACCCTGGAAGGTCCCGCGGTGGCAACTGCACCCGATGCCGATCCCTCCCGATCCTCACTTTCTTCGCGGATCGGAGTCATCGCCTGGCTGGGAACCTTCAACCTCTTATCGGCATTATGTGCCCTTCTGTTAGCCAGAGCCCTCTCCATCTCCCTCATCGCTCGTGAGTCCACCTCGTGCTTCAACTCTTCCCTCCTATCTTTAATAAGCCTCACACACTCCTTCACTTTAATATGGTCAGAAAATAACTCCACATCCTCCAATGTCCTCCCGGTTTCATCCACTACCTCAACGTCGGCCCCAGCGTTGAGAAGTTCTCTGACCATAGCGGTCTCACCGTTTCTCACAGCCAAGAACATTGGGGTGCGTTCTTTGTCATCAGGGAGATCAAATTCCGCCCCGGCGGCAATAAACGCGCGTGTGCAGTAAAGATGCACCTGATCCCCGCCGGGCATGAGTGCCACAGGGGTTGGCCCAAATCGCTGCAGACCGGTGATGATTTCCGGCCCGTTGACGGCTAGGTTGTGGAGAAGGTTGCGCCCTGTCCAGAAAATAAGGTTAGGGGGATAGCCAGCTGCAAGGAGTCGGGCTACAACATCGCATATATCGGCCGTCGTGTAGGTTGGGGGTCTATAGTTAGAGAGGACGGTATGAATCCCACCGCTAAAAGATGGGTCCCTGACGTGATCGAAAGTCAGAGCGCGAACCTCGCGAAGGTTGCGGACTACGACCCTTTCCAAAATTAGTCCGTCGCAAGCAGATGGCTGCTTATCCTGTGGCATAGAATAGAGAAGCTTCCTGGCAAAGGGCTCAAGATTGCCATAAACCGCATTCCTAAGTCCAAGGTGTCTCTGGGCGGTCGAAAGGTATTGGACGACTGGATCAACCCAGTGGATTAATTTGCGAGCCATAATGTGCTCCAAAAGAGATTCCAATAGGGGGTCGGCATAGGTAATAAATCTCGCAACGAGGTCAAAGATCTCAACGTCATCAGCGTCAATGATCCTTTGGAGGACGTACTGCCGGGTATAGGGGTTGATACGGGTGAGGCCGAGGCGGAGGGACTCGGGACCATAGAGACGATAGACACGACAAATATTTTCGGAACTGAGGGAATAAATTGCGACATACCCAGCGAGCGCGGGGGTAACATCGGCCTTGAGAAAGTAGTGCATCATGTTGTTGGTGAGGGAGAGAGCTGCCACGTCTTCCCGTGAATCGCATGCCCTGCTGATCAAAAAGATGATGTCGTATGGCATAGTGCTCAGATTTGTAGGAGGCCTTATCGCCCGGGCCCTTTCGAGCATAGTCTGGCGGGGACGAGCAATAGGCGCAACAGGAGGCAATCTAGGAAAGTTGTGAGTGGAAGGTATAATATCTATCATGAAAGTATTCTTACCCTCCATTGAATTTGGGACGACGGTGATACATGTTTGTGATGTGTAAGTAGAATAGACACTGCTAATATTAATGTTAGTGAGACTATTCCTCCTGTCCACTTTGACTAGAACATTAACTGTTTTTAAGGATCATCATACCTTGAAATACCTGTATTGGACCGTTGGTGGGCGGTTTCTGGAACAAGGTCGGGGGTAATAGCTGTATACAAATTTAATTAATACTTAAGTGTGGTAAGGTTTAGGGGAAAAAAAAAAAAGAACTCACATGAATCTTTGGTTGTTATGAGGTACCAAAAGTGCAGGGGTGTGGAAGTTGGGAAGGCGCCCGTGCTGCAACAGACCTCTTTAAGTGCGTGCATTTGGTGGGGCTCTGCGGTGCGCCACAATGCGGCGCCTCGACCCCCCCTGGCTCATAACCATTCAACAAACAAGCAAAGGACAGGCTACGTCGGATAGTACGCTCAAGTTACTCACTTAATATCTCAACATATGTGTCTCCTACATCAGTCGAGTATGGATGTGTTTTAGTTAATTGAGGAACGGCTTTTCATTTTAGATGAGAAACCAGGTCCCACTCAGGGACCAAAACGCAACACCTTCACCCCTTTCTCTGTCTCTGGCCTGTATAAGCTGCGGAGTGGTTTCTGCTACTGAGAGATAGAGCGGGTTTTTGATCACTAACATTTATGCAACATATTGGCTAATATCTAGAATCTTACAGGTGGTGTGGCTTGTGGCAAAATTCAACCTAGAGTAAATCATTTGATCTTGCCCGCTGTATTCTTTGATAGCAGTGTCCGACCACAAGAATGTATAAGTGCGCGTATGAAAAGACAATAAGGAAGCATGAGAGCACACGGAGTCCGTTCAGATCGAACACTGCGACTTCCTGTCTGCTGCTGCTTTAAGAATCACCTCCCTCTGCAACACTAACCTCATCCTGCTCATGGTTTTTCCAATTACTGACTATGGAGCTCGCGCTGTTGCCGTTACTACCCTGTTGAGAAGTATCTAGGCTTGCGCGGGTCCAGGTACTTACCATAGGGGGGGGGACCTGGGAGTAATCCACTGTAAGTTACGAGCTTGACTAGTAAGGTTGAGGTGTCTAGATAGGCCGTAACGAGGAGCGAGGGACGTCTGGTTGGCGTCTAGCCCCTCCTGATAATAAGCAACGGGGTTTGGGACTAAGTATTGCTATGGACGGATCTTGCATTTACCCGCAGCGTTGGATAAGGTGTCTGAACGTCCCAGCCTGCCCGCGTAGAGTATCATCAGGGGGCTAAGTTAACTGTTCAATTCACTCCTGAGCTCTAGTTAGCACCATTTTCAAAGGTATTCCCTTTATAAACTCTACCATTGAGTCACCCAGTGGTATCCAAAAGGTTAATCACTTGTACACACCGAGTATCAAATTTAATAGCTCCTTAGTTTCCTACCACTCCAGGGCCTTGAACACCCCATAGAATTGATTAACAATAAAAGGAAACAGCGTGATGGAAGCAAGATAATTGAGGCAGTTAACCCTCATAAAGCTTCTGCGAAGCGGCCGATCAATCTCCTCTACACCTAGCCTTTTGTCCACTCTCGTGATTCGACACCCTGAAGTTGATGTACGAGATGCCATCCTTGAGAAGTTGGCACTACCGGCCCTCTGCTCTTATTGCTGGTTACCAAAGCATGAACCTCTGTCTCCAGAAGAAGATTAATCATCACAATTACTTGCATGAGCTCAGCAGGCATGGGCAAGGACGTCAATGGGCCGTGGGTTGAGATGGGCCGCCCGGGCTGTTCTTGGACGGGCCGGGCCAGGCCAGGCCGGGCCCTAGATTTTATTTGATGGCCGGGCCAGGCAGAGGCTAATATTTAGCCCGGGCTAAATGGGCAGGCCCAGGCCTGAAGGTGCTCATACAATCTTAGCAGTTCTTCCTTGATATATAGACATTTCGTACTACGCGAGGCAATGTAAACATTTGTAGATTTCCTACTAGAAAAGGTAGATTAAACTGCAGGATTTTCGATCCTACCTACATTAATCTCAAGAGAATTAGTTCGAATTGTGACGAATGGCCATAAATATTCGGCATGGGCCAGGCCATGATTTGGATAGCATGGGCCGCAGGCCGACCCTATTTTCCAGTCCGGGCTGGCCCATTGGCGTCCTTGGGTATTGGGTAAGGGAAATCCACACCCAGTGCTAGAACGAAGTTGGTATCTCAGCTCTACTCCTAGAGATACCAAGGGAAATAAGTAGATAGATCCTACTGTTGTAGATAGCTGGGGTGGTGGTAAGCGTCTTGAAAGTGGGCGAAGACATTCTTTGGTTATTGCAAAAATTGGCTAAATTAAAAAGGGTATGTATTTAAAACAATGTGAAAGCTCAAAGAGCTCTGCACAGTACAGCTCACCAACTATTGAAGAGTAATATTGGTCCAGATCGTAGCTCCTCTCCAAAATTACTACTGTCAACTAAAGTCGCAGCCGGGGTTCTGGATGATATGTATCGGTATGATTTTCATGCTATATTCTATCCACTGCTATGTGCTCAGGTGGCTATCAAACTGCATAATGTTTTGTACACTCCTTACCCTACCAACTATAATATATGCTGCATCCGTGTATGAATTGAACAAAAAAAAAACTATATTATGTGGTGTATTGATCGAGTGATATCCTGTGTTCCTGGAAGTTTTTTGCTTGTTTCATTCATTAATTACATCCAGCTCCCCGCCTACGACAACAGGTTCCTGGAAGTGCCACGGAGCACAAATACTGGTTCCCTTTCCCTTCCCTGGGCTCCCTTAATTCATAAATTGAATAAATCTAAGTCAGAAAGAGTAAATGAGGATCTTATTGGGCGTCGGGTTCCCACGGAAGTGACATATATGATATTATTCATACAGATGAAATGTATATTCTACCTACCATTACTAAAGATCACCATATTATCCTTGACGCACTGAGCCAGCAGCAAATATTATCGATACGTATCACAACACCAGATTATCATTGAGAACCCTGGTCACAGGCGCCTAGAAGGCAAAGATCCAGGGGTCTCTGGCTAGAGTTGAAACACGCAAAGCTGTCCGCAATCGTTTGACATAAGAGCAGATTAACAGCGTCTCCCACACGGGTTGGATTCCCGTTATGTAAGGTTCTATGAGGTCCTGGAGACTAAATTTCTTGCCTAATCCTTCAGCTGTCCAAGATTGTACTCCTCACTACTCATCACGACGGAGAATACTAGAGCGTGTAATGATCGATGCTTGCTTCGAGGGTACTCTACGGCGGGCCCACCCCTATAGCCAGGAAAATGGGACAGAAATAGGAAAACATATAAAAACAAAGGAAACAAAGCTTTCAATCACAAACTAGAGCTCATTTCTTTCTAAGGCAATGTCGATAAGTAGTTTGATCAAACGTATATGGGAGATTCTAAAACAGATTGTCACGATCTAAAAAGACAATAGATGGAAGAACAAGCTATCGGATTCTCTTAGCCACCTCAGCTCGCTCTTATGGACCGTATGCAACTACCTATAACTCATAACCCCCCCCCCCCTCCCCGGGCTCACACCGTGCATGAGGTGAAGCTAACAACCGGGACAAAACAGCTTGACGTAACTGTGGACAAACTGACACCAATTCCCTAGCCCAAATTTCACAACACTGCCGCCCACTTGGGCCCAAACCTGGCCTCTTCCATAAGCTCGCGGCTAAACACCTGGAAGGCATAAGGACCAATTGGCCATTGGCCGTTCTGCATCTGACTGGCGCGGACTCCCTTATCGTTTGTGATTAAGGTGTTGACACCCGAGCGCAAGAGAACTTTAATCAAAATAATCTCGCCCTGTCGCACCGCCATATGCAATGGGGTATTACCATCTTTGTCTTGAGCGTTGATGTCTGCTCCTGCACGGATAATATAGTTCAAGACAGATTCATATACCAATTCGAGCCTTTCCTGGGTAAGATCCTCATCGAATTCAGAGATGTGTCCGACTCTGCGAGAACCAGCAAGGGCAAACTCGTGAATCGGTGTTCTTTCCTGAGCATCAGTAGCATTGATATCCGCACCTGCGCGGCACATCATACGAATCATTTCCTCAGCAGGGCGAAGACACCCGCTTGTCCACAGGCTGTTTGTACCTAGCCAGTGTAGACAGGTCTTCCACTCGCTTTCCCAAAGCTCCTCTGTCATGATTTTGTTGACATTAGCACCACCTGCAATCAGAACCTGAAGAAGATCAGCCTTAAAGGTCGAGACCGACAACTCCAGCTGTGACGTGCATGTTTCCTCTCTCAAACCGAGTGGCAGCTGCTGGATGAGCCTGGTGAGGTCCGCTGGGTTGGCGGTGGTAGAGCATTCCTCGATAGCTTCGACGGAATATTTATCACCCAAGAGCGGCATAAGAAGGTTAATAAACCCTTGATGGCGGAACGCGATAGCCTCCTTAAACGCTGATAGTGTATTCGGATCCCCATGGGTGATATATGGGTGGAGGATAGAGCCCAGGTCAAAGCGAAGCTCCTTCACAACAAGATCTAGGGCACAGAGCCCGTCCATATTCATAGTGAGCGCAACTGTGAATGCTTCACCTCCTCTCTTGCGAAGAGTTCTCAAGATTAGGTTTCGATTCAAGGTGCAAATCGCCACGTACGCGGTCATTGCAGGTTCTGCAATAGTATCCAAAACACTCTCAAGGTCCTGATTACAGATGACCAGTTTAGCTGCAATTTCAGGGTCGTAGGGAAGAAACGTGGCGATATACTGGACAATTTCGACGGGAGTAGTGTTAAAAGGATTTTTTTGAGGGAGGGCTAGAGAGCACATTAATATGATGAATCCTGTAGTGAATCAGAATATCTAGTTACACACCTCCCGCGGGTTGATTGCACAGCATTGAAGAAGAATTTGGAAGTGACATTCCTGCGATAAAAGGTTGTTTAAATGTGAGGGTACTGTTACTTGGAATAACATTTAGCATGATAATAATCGGAGTCGACTTCAGATAATGCCCACCTAAGAAGTTACCAAGAAGCACAAGAAATCTTCCTTGTTCATTGCACTTTGGTAGTTTAGGAGTGGTGCTTTTGTGTTGAAGGTAAATGAAATTACAGGGTGGGTGAGCATGGTAGAGGCTTTCGGGGTTGCGAAATCAATAGCACCACACCCCACCCAAAATGTTGAAATTTACCCCTCTACAATTCAAATCTCTTGGCTGCAGTTACGCCGTTTATGAGTCACTCATCCTCGCCGATCCTGGCATCGAATATAGTGGTCATACGGCCGGGGCAACGCATGGCGTCTAGTAGATTGGAGGGGACCTAAAGGCTAGGTAGCTAGTAGGATGAGTAAACCATTTTTCCCTACCCACGCCGATTGTGTTTTGATATGAAGACTACACCTACAAATGGCAGAAGACCTAGCGGAGAAGATCAGGGCAGCGGTACGAGGAATTATGATCTGAGGCTGAATACCAGCCTCCCGTTGTGGGTCTATCCTAGAAACGTGGTCCCAAGGCTTCAACCAGCGAGGCCTAGGAGCAAGGTCTCCTTTTAACAAGCAACTTGAGGAAGACCAATGTTGGACTAGGAGCATATTAGTAATGCCTTCAAGCACCGGAGGTTCTGAGCACTTGATACCTTTTCCCGAGGAAGTATATTGTAAATTTGAAAGGTATGGAGAAGCATTAAAGACCACGCTCATCACTACTGGTTACGTCACCCGCCCCACCGCAAAACCGTTCCTCGCTCCCTGCCCCTCCTGAACACACCCCATGCTACGCAAAACCAACAAAAAAACCGAGCAACAAAACAAGCAACCTACCCTATACCAAACATGTCAAACACTAGTGCAGTACTCGATCCCGTCAAAGCCGCCTTGCGTGCCAGCAAGAATCATCGCATCGCAGTATACAGAGATCGTGTTCAGCTTCAGGAACGCCTGCACAATATGTCGTACAGCATGCTATTCTTCATGCGCTGCAAGCTTCAGAGTGACGGATTCGACCTCATCACCGGGAAATGGCCTCTTGGAGGAGCGGTTACTCCAGATATGGAGCTCACTCTGCGGCGGATGCTGATAGTCAAGCATCAAATGGAATTGTGCCTTGCTCACACGATGGGATTGAGTCATGAGATGAACAGTTTGATTCAAGAGGTCATGGTGGAGGATGAGGAGGAGGAGGCGCTTTGATAGGGCTAGGGATGGGGGGCTAGGCTACTGAAGGCAAGGTTGGTTTGGGCTAGGTGGGAAAGCTTTCGTTAATAACTATCCTCTTGCTGCGGAGCAATACGCAGCGGGGGTGGGCAAATGTCGTAGTAACATCAAAAATTAAACGTCACTATTCGTTTGCGAAGCATTCTTGTATTCTTGTGAGGTGGTATTGGTAGAAATTTAGAATTCCATTTCACCAAAAAGGAAAGCACAGACAAACATAAACAGGCATCTCATCATCCCATAGTGTTGCACCCATGAACCCTCCTATACAGAGAGGCCAAATCGCAAAAGCTCATGCGTGCTTGTACACCGTTATGATAGAGATATAGTAAGGGATTTATTTGATATTTTAACTGGAGCTCAGTCTTTCTCGACACCCCCCACCCCCACCAATAGAAGGCTCTTTGAATAATCTTTTGATGTTATATAAATCGGGCAATACACCTGTGTTTGATACCCCACCAATCATGATTCAAACGGTGCCCAACATGTTCAAAGCTCTACTCTCCTCATTGAAACCTTCATTAGTCACTGCCCTGAACAAACCAACCCAAATACACACCGGATACTCCAAGAAAGATCCCAAATAATCTCCTCACCATTCACCCAAATCCCCAGCACTTATCTCCAGTAGACACCACACCTCCAGCATATTACCCTAGTAATCTGTTTTGTTCCCGCAGAGCCGGAGGTTGTGGGTTAGTGGGGCCCACTGGGTCGGAGGTGCGTCGCAGGTCAATAGGTACCAGGTGCGCCAAGACCTGCGTGCAAGGTTGACGAACAGGCCGGCCGGTGCTGAGCAACCGGCCCCGACCACCCGTTGTAGGACTCTGGGGGTATATGCTGGGGATGTCAGTGAACATAACGATGATTGGAAAGAGTACATTAATGATAGTTGCATGAATGCCCGACACAACATCTCCCTACCTCCCATGCCAGCCTGGCCCTCCCCCCCAAGTCAGCCTCGATGCGATTAGAGATTCGGCCAGCCCTCTCAACCATACTCTGCTGGCCCTAATTTTCCTGGACTATCGTCCCGCTCTGCCCGTCTCACCCCCTTACGGCCTGACAGACGCAATACTTCACTAGACCATACCCGACGACCCTACTGTCCCTCCGGCATCTCTTCTTGTCCCGACAGATTTAGGGACCCCCCGTCCCTCATTCAACGCTGTCCGGCGTGCAGATCAAGGAGGGCGATGCAGCCAGCCGCTAAAATAAAAATCTCTTAACAATCGGCCATCGGTGTTATCGGTACGGCTGATTTGGTAGCAATATTAGATCCTAGGCGAGGACCGGCAAGGGGTTCGTCCGGACGGTATGATCGCGCCGAGGTTAAAATGCCAACTTGCGAGCCGTAGAGGCGTCTATGGCATACGCCAAAATGAACTAAAAGCGGCAGAAAGCATCAATGGGAGTAGGCGACCATCCCTGGAGGTGAAGGAAAATAGACACAGACGGCAGTGAAGAGCTGAGGAGTGATGCTACGCGCAGGACAAGGGCTTGGGATAGTACCTAGCCCGCCCGTACGCTATTCAGATAGTACGCTATTAATTCCACCGAGTGGGGTAGGAAGGCGCTCTGAGCGCGGCAAGAGCCCCTCGAGGTGTCTAGTCGCATGCATGATGGATGCCGAGTTTAGGTGGGGTGTGGTTTATCAAAAGCCTGTCAGTGACCCTCAGGTTGATACGTGCGCCAGCTTCGTGTCGGGGGCGCTGCGGACATACGCTGGAGTTTAGAAAGGGACCTTCAGCCGCGGGCAGTAGAACGGGGTACTGCTCGCCCGCCGCCCGGAGGCTCGAGCGCCGTGGAGAAGGATACCCAGCTCGCAGGTAATAATAGCCGGAAACACACCAAAGGGGTGGTTCGCCGGCGATATCCCGGGGCTGACAAGTAGTTTGCCATGAGTAGTATAGCCTCATGCTAATGGCTCTTTAGGTTAGGTAATATCTCCCGCTCCGGGCTGGGGCCGCGGCCCTAAGGAGAGACAATTATCTCGTTAATCTTACGGGGATCTTCTATCCGGAGGAGCATTTGTCGTGATGCACCCAAGGGACCCATCAAATCTTGGCCGTTCCTGTTTGCTTCTGTATTCCTGCGCAGGCCCGAGAACATTCTCTCCGCTGTGTTCCTAATCTGTCGTTGGGTTTGTATCCACAAACCATTCTGACCTGGCCGGAGACAACCCCACTTTGTTTATCCCACGCATCATGAGTGCATATATTTTCGTAGGGAAGGCGCTATATCTAAACGTGTAGATCTCAGTTTGGTACAAGATCGAGTAGTTCTAGACCATTGGTTAATAATAGGATCAAATACGAAATACCTGGGACAGGCTTGCGTACACCCTACAAATGACAGCCCGTAACCCAAATAAATATAACCCCATCGAAGGAGACCAAATAAATGTACTTCCTGCCAGCGAACCGGTGCCGTAAGCTACGGGTGGCATGAATGTATGAAACACAAATAAAGAGGTAATGGCGGAGGGGTTTGGTGTCGGCCGGGGGAGAGAGGCGAGTCCTTCCTGCGAGCCTCCTGAGCCTTGCAGCCGCTCCACCTGTCTCGTGGTTGGTAGTTCTCGCTGGAACGTAGCATGTTTGGTATGCATTAGGCTCATTTGTGTGGTTCCTTTTTGTTCACCCAACGCCCTTTCCTTTAAGCCTTCCGCCCCACCTTACGCTTCCTAACAACACCACCAAAACTCAACAATACTTTCAAAAACAAAATGGAACACCTCCTTAAATGGCGTTTCACCAAAGCGCAAGCTGATGCCCTTGTTGAGAACTCCGAGTTTCTCATCGCCATTAACGATGTAACTACTACGCTTAACGATTTTATCCTCCAACTCATCATAACACGCTCCAAGCTTGTCCGTGCTGGCCTCAACCTTCAAACCAGCGAATGGCGCAGGGGTGTTTGTGTCACGCCAGAGATGGCTTCCTTGCGCATCTTGTTGGCGGCCACGAACGCTCAAGTCCGTCACTGGAGTGTACACACCAGGCTCCTACACTCTTCATGGAGGGAGTCCCTTACACCAGAGATCAACCAGGCCGATAACATATTGAGAGGTCTGTTCAAAATCGACGGTGCTTACCACCTTCGTGTTTATGCTCTCCCGGAAAATCCTGGTGACGAAGGCACCCTTGCCATTCGTGCTGTCTCTTCCGCATGTACTTTGACCTATGATGACTTCTTCTCGGTCACGGGCAATAGAGAGATCCATTCGGCTGTCGCAGGATTCGGCGTTAACACGGATGATAGCAATGATACCCGCCCAGCTGCTGCAGGCATCGATAATGCTACAGATGATGCTGTTACAGTAGGGGAGGAATCTACCATAGATGAAGATATGGAACAGGAGTACCACAACGGGGATGACGAGAAGGGAGAGCATAGTAAGCAAAATCCTGATAATGGGTGTCATGACAAAGTCAGGGACAACGAGGAGCAAAACGACGGGGAGAAGGCCGGCCGGATGGTAGTGGTGGAGGTTTCAGATTCAGACTCGGATGACGATGAGTTTGAGAAAGCAGTCACTCTAATGATTATATCTCTCGACGAGACAAAGTTTGTTAGCAAGGATGGGACGGAGAGCGGAGGGGGTGGAGGGGGTGGAGGGGGTGCAGGTTTCTCTGGAGATGATTAGAGCTGCGTATTAGAAAGTGGATAGGGTGGATCTCTTAAACGTTAGGTTTTAATGGGGTTTAACTTAGTTCGCTTCATACAAGTTCAGCCACTCTCTTTACTTTTAATATCTTTCTTCCAAGCTCAAAGGTCTTCTGATGGCTTTTGTAATCAAGCCATTTCCGCATCCTATTTTAAGACCCTAGTGCCCGAGCAGGTTTGCTGGGACCTATTATTGGTAGACTTCATGCCTACCTCAGCGCTCTTTTACCATAGAGGGCTTGGGCACGACCGAGTCGGGAAAGGTACAGAATACACCATGCCATAACTCTCCAGCATCCCACCCCTACACTAACATCCATGCATAACCGAGGAGGTCTCCCTTTCCCAAGGCCGCCCAGAGATGGTGGCTGGAGCTGCATCGTTGATTTTCCGTTCATACAGGCCGTATTCTTTCCGATCCAACTCTGGGCGGGCTTTGCCAACGCCTTTGTTAAAGGAATATGGGGTTGTCTTATATTGAATACTATAGTCGATTATTTCTGGTATTTACCGACAGCGCTGAGGTGCTAGCGGCTAAGATATATTTTTGTGTTTTTTTGACCTCATGCTGCGAGTGCGCACTAGTGCCTAAGCCTACGAATCGGGGAGTTAGTTGATTGCTGGCATCCACTAGTGCATCGGGTCCTCCAGTGACCCCTATCTATAGAAAGGAAATGCCCATTGGGAAATGGGTCGAAGATGCGGCAAAAGAGTGTATAAAGCAAGGTAGCAGCATCTTCATCAACCCCTTTGCTAATCTAAATCACATTCTACCAAGATCCACAAGACCTCCCTCTTAACCCCCTATCAATTTTACCTTCCTTCCGACCTCCTCCGAACCCAATCACAAATTTGCAGAAACCCAAGATAGCCTGATATACCTAGGAGACAGGCAAACGGAGGTAACCGTTTGGGTTAAGTATGGCTATATTTGCGATCGCGGCTGGAGAATGTGGGTGCTTTTTCTCACTTCTCGTAATGTTAGCTGCCGCACGACGCAAGCGCCGACACGCTGAGATGCCACTTCCCCTGTCCCCTGTCTAGACGGTGCCACTTCAAGGCCCAATACCCTACATGTAAGAGTTAAAGTCACAATTGCCGGTTCTCTTGTGCCTTAAATTCTCATAGAGATGACTCGATAAAGGATATGATATGAAGGCTCGGTATAATCCTTGTGCTTGAATTGGAAGCATTCATATTTATGTAGTGCCATAGGGCGGAGTATTTGGACAAATATGAACTTATATATGTACAAGAAAATATCACTTTAAGGCTCCCTGCCTCTTCCAAGAATTAACTATCAGCTTCTGGAAACCTCCACCAGTTCGTACAACACCACGATTGTGCCCCAATATTTCTTCCTCTTCTTACTCTTTGCCCACCTCGTCTCCCTCCTGGATTTGGAGGGAAATTATAAGTCGATAATTCCATTTCCGCGCGGTAATTGCCCTCCACCAGGCAAGCCGATGTCTCCGGCATGCCAGCGTCTGTTACCGGCTATAGTGAGTTCTGCTAGAACACGGTTTCGGGGTGGAGGAGTTGCCTAATCTGTATGCAGCCTTTCCCGTTTAATTTTGTCTCTTTATCTCTCTATTGGCTTTTATCTTTGTTCGGCTGAGATACTCTTTGTTTGACAATGATTTTAATTATTTGATTCTTTGTTCCCTTCTATTTCTCTATTTATAAAAAAAGAGGGCTATATCTATAAAAGACATAGCAAATCACTCGTTTGAATATATTTATTATGTTCTAGTTAATACGTTTCCTACATACTGCCAAGATTAACATTGTTTAATGAACAAGGTCACATGACCTTGTTGGTCACTAAGCATGGGTGCGTAACTACAAGGAAAGGAACCAAGAGATACATATACTAGTGTAATCTAACCCGGTAGCACAAGGTGGGAGATGAACTAAGCCACGTGCCCCTAGCTATAGTCCTCGCGAACACGTCTAGCCACCGCTCCGGGTGGTGCCAATTGCAGCCAAAATCGGCCGAAAAGGAACATCAGATAATTCGAAAGACCCCACTAACAACCAAAAATGACGAAGCCGCAATCCGAACGCCGGTACCTCAACCGGCAGGGAGAAATTGCCTGTTGCGTGTTCTGCCTGTTCGAGAACAAGCTATTATGACCATAGAGTTGGTGTGGGTAGGTTACCCGGGGCTGTATAGGCTTGGTCTCACCGCTAACATCAGGGTGGAAAGACATGAACAGAGATGAATCCAGGGGGCGGAAATGTTACGGTTGAGATACCAATATCAGTGTTTCCGGTGGTTTAGCGGTTACCCTTGACCGTTTGAGCTCAACCTTTTAAATAAGTAGCTGGTAGAGTTCTTGCCTCCTTAAATAACGATTAAAGATTTCAAGAACACAAAAACTGGTGACACCTACAGTTTAAACGGTTCGTACGAAGTCTACCAATTACCTTAAATAACGCCCTTGGTTGCTGGAAGACCTAGTTCCCGAGCTCGAACACCCAGCCCCCTACCCGGACACCTATCCTACGCATGCTTACATATTAATGCATAAAACCAGGGTTTATTGATTAAGGTGGTTGAAAACTGTCAGGACGAGCGGCTACCGGGAAAATGCCGCCTTGCAGGGCGGGGGAGGGGAAATCCTGGGGGGCGACAAATATTTACAGCACCAGAGTAAAAACTCAGAGTAGTGGGGGCAGGAGGGGATAGGGTCGGTGGACCTGTGCTACCCTGTTCCACGGTCCCAATCAGCTTTCTATGCGATAAAGGCTAGCATGGTGGTTGACCACTCGGTGGATTAGAAAGGTATGAATATCTATTTTGCCCATAGCAAGTGGAAAATTTAATCTAACAACCTGGAACAGTGAAACGTGTTGTCGAAGCAGTTGGTTTTACATCTTCCTTAGCCTTTAAGCCTACCGCCTCTCTCTAGAAGCCCCTCCGATTTTGAAAGATGGGGGAAACTACTTGTAGCGGCCCAGGATCTGAATCGCTCTGGACCTCCTGCCGACCGGATGCCCAGGTGGAGAACCAGCTAGGATGGGAAGGGTTCTAGCGGATATCGGGCTTGCTCAACAGATCGCATGGCGTCCTGAAAATGAGTTGAGAAGGTGCGGGTGAAGATTCTCTACCCAATATGTTCCATATTTTCGCCTATTGGTTCCCATTAACCTTCTAGTAGCGGCGTCCCTACTTACATCTAGGACGAGAGGGAAAGACATCTGGAGGGGTAAGGCAATCACAAGTCAACAATGCTAATCCCAAGCAGTCAGTAGCGAAGTAATAACATCTTCAATTCGGGAAATACAGCAACTGGATATGGCCCCCATCACACTCCCGCCGCGATTGAACAAACAGAGCTGGTGCCACTCCGTGCTCCTATCACTCGCTCAACTTCTCGTAGGTGTTGCTGCGTTTTCTTTTTTCCTCCTTATTTCTTATTTCTTCCCATGTTACCGCCCCCCACCTAGAAGAACAAAGAGTAACTAACACAAGTCCATAGCAGACTCTACCCAGGACCACCAATGCTCCTTCTTTCCTTCCAGTCGGTGAACCAGGAAGCAGATTCCACCCAAGCGAGGTGATGCCCACCTCCTCGCACCCAAATAACACCCAGCGTCCAGCTCCACATGTTTGATCAGTCCTGTGGCGTGGTTCGATGCAGCACCACGATGTTTTGCTGCCCACCGGAGGAAGTATCTGGTTCTCCCCCGGCCATCCATCTACACTATGAGGTAGGAGAGGTGCCGGGGTAGAGTAGAGTAAAGATGTAGAAGACTTTACTGTTGTTGGTTGCTATGAACGCCACTTGAGAGGCCCAGCGCAGCGGACCTATACCCCTATGGCCATGAGCCCGCCGGCACTTGGATGGTAGGCTTGCTCCTTATACCGAAGCATGCGATCTCCAACTCCTGTTCGTGGTCTAAGAACTGGTCTTCAATATGTATCAAGATAAAGAACATACAGAAGGAAGAATGTATGATGATAGAAACAAAACAAATCCTTCTCGCAACAGATCACTTATGCGCAACCCCCAGAAGTGTCCAATGTGCGTTAGACACATCGAGGCACAATTCTTATACTTGTGGCTCAGAAGGTTGAAATTAATTAATCACGTGCTACCGTTCACGTCCTAATAAAAACAAAAAATCCAACCCGAACCCGGCCGAGTGATAGGATATGATTGGGATAATCAAGCGGGAATTTACAAAAGGCAAAAGGTTGTGATACGTAAGAGACATGAGAGACTACTTAGGATCACCGTGAGAGGCAGTACTACCTATACTGGGTAGAGATTGGGGGGCACTCCCTTACCTAGTTTGATAGGCTGTCTCTAGTATATGACTCTTACCTGGGAGCTCCTTTTTATAGTCCATGCAGTGTGGACTGTTCGATTTATAGTAATTATTCTTGTCTTAAATGTTAGGTTATATGCCTCAGGAGCGAGAAACGATCCCGTGTAGAAATCGGGATAGATATCTAACACAACACCCGAGTGAGAACCTGTGATCGCAAATTATTAAGAAAGCTACAGAAAAAAAATATCTAAGCACGGGATACGCGTCTACTACTGCCAGATATCCTTCAACCGGCTCTATCCCAGTCGCGTCTCTTGTCGTCCGCTTCGGGTATATGAACAATAGTTATTGGATCTCCGGACATCAGGACACACTATTTATCACCACCTCTGATCGGATAAAGTGGACAGCATGAGACTTTCTTTTTTCTTTCTTTTTTTTAAATTAAAGTTTCATTGGTTTCTAGGTACTAGAATATCTCATGCAGGGAGACTATATGGCGTGAACGAAATCTAGGAATGTATCGGATCATGACATGAACCCTCATTACATATATGACTATGTTTTTGTCTGAGGAACCCATACTGTTTTATCATGGAATATCAGATGTGGGACAGCACCTCTATACAGACCTGTAAAAGATAATGGTATTACCGGTAGTAAATAATTTTCCGCTAGTGGTGCATGTGCTGAATATGACAACTTGAAATACCATGTAATAAATTACTACATGCCCAGGGGAGTCCCACGGATATTTACGCCAAAACCTGAAAGTCTTGTACCGGTGGGGACACGGACGCACTTGAGCAGCACACATCTCCTTTGGGCAGAGGATACAGTTTCATTTTCCTCCGTAAAGTTTCCAGTACCACTCGAAGGTTGTGGCATACCCCGCCTCTCTGACGAGAGCTATCACACGATACCCCCTCCAGCGCAAAAGCATCAATGAAGCAAAGAAGTAAGGAATTTAAACAAATGTGGTAAAGCCGCTCTTGACACCCCGCGCATAGGAGCGTCATATTCACCTCGATTGAATGTTCGGGGGGATCCAATATCACTCTGGAATCTCGCGTTCCCGCAAAGCAAAGATCGAGCTACATGAATTGTATTCAAAAGGAGATTGTCTTTGTGTTTAGTTTTGTTTTTGTGTTTTGGGGCCTGGCGGTGGCGGCGGGGGTAAAGGGGAAGAAAATACATCCCCTCCGGGAACGGGGAGGAGGTGGTTGCCATCGCCTAAGGACTGTAGGCATGTATGAAGCATAAATAAGTAAAAGGAGACTCTCAGGTGATCAGGCACTCATTGTGAGTGTCCAAGTAACAGGGTGGTATGATCGGGCTAATTTTCCTGTACTCCTTCACAAAAAAAAAAAAAGAAGAAGAGAAAAAACGGGGCGGAAAGCAGCCTACAGTGCTATTGACCAAGGCATATGCATTGTATTCAAAAGAGGGTGTTCGGGTGACCACGCACCCATTGTGAGTGTCCGAGTGACAGGGTATGGTTGGGGTAATTTCCCTGCACTTCACAAAAAAAAAAAAAAAGAAGAGTAAAACGGGGCGGTGGGCAGTCTACTACTGGAGGTGAGTGTTCTTAGCCAAGCTATACGCATTATATTCGGAAGGAGGTTCTCTGTTGGGCACATACTCTACCTAATTGACCGAGTGACAGGGTATGGTTGGGTCAATTTGTGTGTACTCCTCCACAAAAAAAAAAAAAAGAAGAGAAAAACGCGGTGGTAGCCGGTCTGCCGCTAGAGGTAGAGGCCCTTGACCAAGCCACACGCGTTTTGTTCAAAAGGAGGTTCTCGGGTGAGCAGGCACTCATTGTGAGTGTCTGAGTGACAAGGTATGATTGGGGTAAGTTTCCTGTACTCCTCCACAAAAAAAAAAAAAAAAGAAGAGAGAAAAGGGGCGGTAGGTGGCCTGCTGCTGGAGGTAGAGTGCTCTTGACCAGGCCACACGCATTTTATTCAAAAGGAGGTTCTCGGGTGAGCAAGCACTCATTGTAAGTGGCCGAGTGACAGCGTATGATTGGGTCAATTGGTTTGTACCCTAAAAAAAAAAAAAAAAAGAAGTGAGGAACGGGGCGGTAGGCAAGGCATCAAGTCACGATGTGGAAGTGAAATCGTAAACGGATCAAGAGCTGAACCCGTGTCTTAACTTTGCAACTTTCCTCCAATATATTAAAATAAAATAAGTAGTACCCGAGCTCGGAGCATGGCTGACCCCTAGGTACGGGTAAAAAGCATCCCTTAACTCCCTACCCCCGTAAGTCTCCGAACAACGTAGGAACACTGTATTCAAAAGGTTTTGGCGTGTACTTTAAGGGCCGGGTGACAGGGTATGATTAGGACAACTTCCTTCTTGTTGGATGCATTGATTTTATGTAAGCCATATTTATGTATCCCTTAGCCTGTCAGTAAAATGCTGACCTCCCAAGAGGAAGTAAACTTTGTGTGGCTTTACTAACAGACCCCGTTATCTCATCAAATAATAGATCTTCCATACAAATTTAATTCCTCTATTATGGGGGGGTCAGCATTGACAGATTAAGGGATAAGGCCTTTGCTCCTCGACTCATAGGTTTATTCAAAATCAATGGGTATTTTGTGACCTAAAGAGATAATATAAGAATAACACGGCAGACAAAGGAAAAAAGAGGTTTTTTCTGCCATAGTTTATACTCTATGCAATGTTTTGTTAAACAAATACAACTAAGTTAAACAAAATATGGGGGGAAAAGAAAAAAGAAAGAAAAAGAAAGAAAGAAGGAAAAGAAAAAAAAAAAAGAAAGAAAAAGAAAGAAAAAAAAAGAAAGAAAGAAAAAGAAAGAAAGAAAAAGAAAGAAAAAAAAAGAAAGAAAAAAAAAGAAAGAAAAAAGAAAGAAAAAAAAGGAAAAAAGCAAAGGTTCAAACCCCGCGGTGCTCTAAGTAGCCCAGACCTCCGCAAGACGCACCTTTTCCGCCTCTTCTTTTCCTTCTCCGTTGGAGATTGATCCCACCAATCCAAAACGTATATCTCCAAGTTGAAGGTCTGTTGCTGGGAAGAATTCGGGGGAGTCTTATGTGTAGTCATCAACACGCAGCACACAACCCACTAAATAACCCTATTCACTTTCTTGCACGGCTGAGGCAGGGCCTTGAATGGTAGTCTGGTATTGTGATGCGTATCGGTTCGCCGGTGGTACAGTGAGCAAGGTATTTTTTTTCATTACTTCATTAAGTACATCCAGCCCTTGTGCTATGGTAATATCACATCACACTGCCCCAGAACGCCCCTCTCTCCCGCCTCCAACCGCAACAAAGGAAAAGCAAACAAAACAAAACAAAAACGCAAACGTATAGCCACTCGTGCAGCAATTTAGTCTCCTATTCATTCTTCCTCCAGTCCTTCCCATCCCTGCCCCAGCTCACCTCCCTCAGCCTCCTTCTCCATACAGTGAGCAAGGTACGATATGGTGATCTTTAATGGTCGGTAGGATATGTACCCCTTTTGTTTAGGTGATATCATGCATATCATGTCGCGGAAACTTGGCGCTCAACTCGCCGTATCTAACCTCCATCTATGCAAATCATGAATCAATAAAGGAGGAAAAGAAGAGGGAAAACCTGGATTTATCTCCAGCAACACCCCCCCGACCAATGATGTGTCTCGAGACAATGAGCTTGTTGAGAGAGTGGGAAAACTAGAAAAGAGGGCGAAAAGCTTTTTGAGCTTGACTTTAGTCTGGGTTTGTTTTCTTTCGTTCTTGTTTTGGAGGGTTGGCAGTGGAAGCGCGGGAAGGAAAATTCATCTAATTCGAGGAGATGAAGAAGGTCGTTGCTATAGCCCAAGGGCTGCATGCATGGATGAAGTTCAAGTAAATAAATAAGTAACTTTCAGCAACATAGATATCACTCGCTCATAGGATGACATATTATAGTTCCCACGGTAAGGTGTGTCCGAATATCATAACCACCTCAGCACATAGCAGTGGGTACGATAACAGAAAGTGATATCGATATGTACTGTTAAGAACCCCGGTTGTAGATTAGGGCTTGTCTCCTTGACCGAAAAGAATTATTTCATGGTATTGTGCCGATAGCTCTGTACCAGCGAAAAACAGCCAGGTGACATGGGCTTGTGTACCCGGACGGAACTTTAGTACAGAACTATGCGACAGTTTATTTCGTCAATTCTGCTTAGACAAACGCACCCGCACGCAAAGGTTAGTCGAAAATGTGATTAGGAGCAAAAAAAAAAAAAAAAAAAAACACCAGGAGAGTCCCGGGGTGGAAGCACAAGGGAACCTTACACGTCCCATACTCCACGACTGCGATCCATTTGTCCTTGTTACAACTCCAATGCCTCTTTGCTTCACAACGAATACTTCCACTGCCACATCCCCTGCGCCGGTCGGCAAGAGAAGCAGGCGCAAAATGGGTTACCCCCTTTCCTGTGCCCTCCCTATCGCTCTTCTATTGCAGCGTCTCACCCGGCGGGCGGGGGATAAACGGCAGATGAACCAAAGAGCTGGCTACTGTGAAGCGTTGACATGGGGAACAATTGATCTGCTAAAGCATCGTAGGCCGTCGTACATTAGCATAACTAGCTCATCCCCTGTCCCTCACCCTCATAGGACAGATATAAGATGCTCACCCATCATAAAATGCCCCTCATCATACATCTCCATCGCTTCCCCGATCCTTCTTCCGATCCACATCTCCCCGCATATTATCGGTGGGCGAGCTACACATCGCTTGCCCGGAGCTAGACCAGTAGATATAGTCCGCGCGGGGCCGCTTTGACACTAATGGATCAGAAATTAAACGTGCCCCACACCTCCAACTCTATTTCCCCGCTTCCCCGCACTGTCGCACACGCATCCATCCGAGCCGGGCGATCAGCCGCTTCGCCAGAGGGTGATTCGATTGAATGCTTGGCCTGTAAGTAATGTTTAGCTTTGTTAAAGATAATCGTTTAAAGGAGGCGGGAGCAGTACTTGAAAGTGCAAGCATCTCCGCTGTTCTCTTGTCGTGCTGTTTGTGCTTTACTCTCCCTCAAGCGGTGGTGGTTTATGGGCAGAGAGTTGCCTTTGTCCTTTTTCGTTATTATGTAAGTCATGTTAAAATTAAGCACATGCACCTCCCACCACATCAGACGGAAGTTGCAACACCAAAAATACGCTCGACAACTAAAACCCCCTCTAAAGCACTCTCGGTCACGGGTTGTAGTGTCCGCCGAAAGTTCCGGCGTCGTGTCCGGTCTCGGTTCCCCACCCTGGAGGAAAGGTCTCGGATGAAAGCAGGAAATTCTGGGTTTGCAAAATTTCCCTCTACCCCCGGGCCAGTGATTCTGATCGTCCTGTTCCTCTGTACTAATTAAACATGATCAGGCTAGACTCGCGCCGCCTAGTACGGAGCCTTTACGGTATTTTTCGCCACGATCATGAAGGGTTTGAAATAAAAAAAAAAAAAAAGAAAAAGAATGAAACGCAACCACTCTGGCTGCCCCATATAGTTGTTCTCGGCTGCAGTGGTACCAGTCTTGGTGGCCGCTGGAAGATGGCGCCGTCGACCGGATGTCCCTTGGCGCCTGTGTCGCTTCACATCTCGCGGCCCGCCTGCGCTCAAGCTTGGATGGTCGGGGCGGGAAGGGACTTCGACTTGGCGCCGCAAGCTTCGAGTACGGGCTCCATCATGCGTGGGGAGGCGGCAGTCAGCATTGGTTGTGGCGCGGCGCCGGCTATGTTTTACCGGCTGGGCATGAGATATAGCGAGGCAAGGGTACGCGTGAATATTACTGTTGGCCCAGCGGCGCGTGCCATATGCGACAGGTGCGAAGGTTGTAGGTGAGCAATGCATTGGGTAGTTCTTCATGGCCTGTGGATGTTGGCTAATGGTATAGTCCAGGTGGGAATCAGATCAAGATGCCACCGGCGATGTCGGGGTGCTGGCACGAAGGGAGAGGGACAAGATACGGGTGTATCGAGGATTGAAATCCTTGCGTGACTATGGGAAAGCTAGGCCAGGCATTCTCATTTTCTTGTTATCGCTCTATGGGGGTTTCTTATATCTCGATAACATCCTGGAAAGGCGGGGTAGGTATTTTCACCCACAGTCTCTTTCCACACACCGCCTCTTTCAACATAACATTTTTACCCACATGCTCTTTGCTTGCAGCTGTCTTCATATACTAAGGATCTCGTTCCAACACAGGTCATACTCGACATAGCATCTGTGACTCAACTCTCCTACGTTACCTGTCCGCCGAACCTTCCTCCACCGATGAAAGGCACTATCTCCGTCCCCTTGTGTCGTCAACCCTGGAGGAACGGGTAGAGGTGGATACCATAAGCGAGGGTTATTTGCTCCGCTCAAAAGAGACATGCTCAAAATATTTCAAGTTGAATGCTACCCCCTGCAGTGGTGTCTACACCTGGAAGACACCTTTCTTCAATAACTTTCTATGCATGCTAAATGCCAGCGGACCCCGCCGCCTACCGTGCCCGCGGCAACCGCAGCCCAGAGAATGCCCAAACCTGCACCACCGGCGCCCACTGGGCCCCCACCAATAAAGCACCACCCCCACCCTCCCTCTTCCACCACCAAACAACATCCTACTCCACGATGTCCGGGCCATCAAACACGTCCACCCGCCTCACCACCCTGCAAAGCGACCTAGCCACCACTACGGCCGCGCTCTCCGTCTGCCACGAGAGTCTCTTCAACACGGAACAGAAAATCTCTGTCCTCTATTACACCCGCGCGTGCGAGGAGGGGAGGGACGTGGATAGGCTTGCCAACTCGATCGGGCATCTCAAGCATTACCGCAGGGCCCTGCTGGTCATGCTGCAGCGGGTGGGGAGGAGGTATTTAGATCACAAGGCCGAGATTGAGCATGTTAGGGAGATTGAGGGGTTGGGTGGCGGGGTTGGAGCTGGGTGGGCAGAGGAGGAGAGAGTGCAGAGGATTGAGAGCGAGGAGGAGGAGGAGGACGAGAAAGGAGAGAAGGGGGTAGGTGGGGTGTCGCATGGTATGTGCTTGATCGGGTTGTATATTCTGGACTGTGCTAACTATGGAGTAGATCTCAAGGAGGAATCGGGGGCTGGCCATAGGGCTGGAGGCCGAGATAGGAACGGCGAGTAGCCATGATGGGCGGCGCCAGGTAGCGTTTCCAACGGGTGTGACCGGTTTCTATTTCGACCGAAACCAAACTGAGCGGAACTGAATAGGGAGTAGAACTGAACTGAGCTCAACTAAACTATGTTTGTATTTGGTTAACTGGTTTTTAGACTACAACGGTTCTTAAAACTAGATGTATATAGATGATATTGATAATAATGCATAATTACTCACTCCAGGATTTTAGACATTCCAATGCCTCCAAAGAATCAGTTCCAAGTCGGTTCCTCATAGTAGACAATATTAATTTCGCGCCGGAAAACAGCGTCTCTGGCTCAGCAGACATAGCAGGGATTGACAAGATATTAATTGCCATTTTTGAAAGAGTAGGGTATTGGCTTCGCACTCTAGCCTCCATCCACCATAATCTCTTATTAGATACACCTAACTCCGGAATTGATAAAGAGTATTGATCAAGCCCATCAGAATCTGCTGTCCCTAACCTCATATCCAGTCGACGCCATGCATCAAACCCTGTACCCCTAAGGGCCGGACTTGAATTGCTAATCATATTATGAACTCCACGATACCTACATTCCCAAAACTGTCTCAATAGGACAAGTGCTTGCAGGACTTTACCCGGCCTCTATCTGTCCTCGAAGTATTTCCATTTCCAAACCGGATTAAGTACTACAGCGGCGACATAAGCTGGTGATTGACGCAGGATTGTAATATATTTATCCAATTTCACTTTTCCTGTTTCCATCATACTAATAAGCAGCGGTTCAGTTGTGTTTGTGAGTTATGTGAGGTAATGTTGACGGAGGTAGTCAAGGCAAGGTAACACTTGACTAAGGCAAGGATTCTGTCCTTCTGTTGCTAAAATGGCGGTTTCAAAAGGCTCCAAAAATTGATGAATATCTTTTAACACAGCCTAGTCTGATGTAGTAAGCCGGTCACCCTCCAGTGAATGAGAGTAGGCATATAAATCCATTTTATTATGCATATTGGGACGTAGAACACTACTCAATAACTTGAACCAAGAGTTCCATTTTGTCTCATTATCACGATAGGACATGAGTCCTCCACTCCTCCTTTTGAATTCCGCCGCCCTCTGAGGACTGTGTCGTATATGAACAATGAGATTATGAATCTTTCCCAATGGTCCTGCCTTCCGCCATTGATTCAAACTATCTGTGGAAACATCGTCCAAAGAGAACTGTTCCGGTTTCAAAGCATGATCTGATCCAAACAAGTAGGCTTAAACTTATAGGTTGATAATATGGCCAATGCACCGTAATCTTCTCTCATCATATCTCCAACCCTCCATCCATATCCCATAGACGTGTATACCAAGAAAATGCCACAAAGAGTCATTGTTGGTTGCATTGCCTATCATGCCATAACCAAGCTTTAATGTCACCCCATATGAGTCCAACAGCTCACGTAGTGGTAACGAGAAATTTTGCCCTGAATGTGATCCATCAACAACCCTTAGACCTAACACACGATTGCAGAGTTGACCTTCTTCATTGGTAAAGTGGCCGATTACCCCTAACAAGTAATAATTATTAGGACTTTGCCACAAATCTAATGTTACATGAATTTCTGACTCAGATCCATGCAGTTCGTTCCGTATAATTTTTTTTTGAACATTAAAGCATTGTATCACCCAGGATTGCATTGTGGTGGGTGACTTAGGGAGCAAAGATATGATATCAGGCCTAATATATTGAGTCCAAGCTCGAAACTCAGGACTAGTAACAAAGCTCAGGGGAAGGGTGCCTTTTGCTATCATCTGAACCTATAAATCACTAATGACTACAGGGTCTGGTTGATTGCCCGATGAAGTGTGGGTGACGTCATCTACTTGTTGGTGTAATTGTATCATGGCGTGGAGCGTGCTTAGTGAAGTTGCGAGAAGAAGGATTGGTCAGGGTTTCCTCTGGTGTTCTATGAGTATCTGTTGCAGGGTTTCTATGAGTCAATGACGTGCATGTATTTCTAACAAAGAGATTTCCTTAGAGTTCTACAGGTTTCTATGAGATGAGTTGGCAAGAGGAATTCAGGCCTATATATAGGGAGCTTTCTCCCTCGCTTGTAGGATTTCTCTTTCTTTCCTTTCTTCTTTATGAAATCTTTGTGTCCTTTTAGTTAATACAAACTTCAGGACTCTCAAGTTATCGCCACTACGTTCCTACTACTCCTAGGGGCTCAAGGAACCTGTTACTGGATTGCTTAGAAGTGCGGTACTGGTAGTACAATGGTATTGTCCTGGTATGACAGCGCAATGTAAGAGTGACGTATGCCCAGGAGCGGGGTTCGGTTATATCTCGGCAACCACTACCATACCTTTGAAACGTACCTTTGATTACCCCGCCTCGTAGGAATTGGAGCAGTAGCGGAAGCGTTGCGGGAGATTTGCTATTGGAGGAGTTAACGGGTTTAAGGGAGTTTTTTATGTATAAATAGCTAGTAGGATTCCCGTTCTCTTAGGGGAAGAATCATCCTCTCAACTGAACGGAATCCGGTCTACAATATTACAAGTTTAAAAGCTACAGAACTATTGTTTAGCATTAGCCATATCTCAGTGACTTCTGAGATATCCCTTTACAGAACCTCTAGAGCCTCTGCTTCGTCCCTAGCTCCCTTGCCCTGTCTCTCCTGTCCTTCGCCTCATTTAGCCTGAACTATCACGTCGTACCACAGACTTCGCGGGAAGGAAGGATATTGGAGAACGGGTTTTTGGTTGTGGTGTTTCTTTTGGGTTCTTGGGGTTTCTATGGGTTTCCGTTACATTATGTTATGAGTCATGACTGTACAGGGATTAGGAGGAGTATATATACGTTGCTACGATTTTTCTCCTTGTCCTTTTCTTTCTCTTTTTTTCCTTACGTGTTTTTCCTGTTATCAACCCTACGGTTTAGTTTCGTTTCATCTTGTGTCTTTAGTTCTGGATAGGCGACGTCATAACTATAGTCTTTTCCAAGACCCCGTTGGGTTTTCCATAGTATCTCGTCTCATCCTCGACCATTGCCTCTTCCTAGTCTCGTTCCGTCTCGCCTCGACCATAGCCCATGACCATAGTACGTATCGTTTACTGGTACCTTCATTTCCACGTCTTCGTCAGAGAGGCCATCTGGACCGTCTGTCCCTCAACCCTGCTCCTCGGTTAGGTTCCCTCATCGTTGCTCCTCGTTCCCGTCCCTGTTCTTGCCTCGGTTGTGTGCCTCGGCTCTCTTGATTCTGGTCAACACCAAGCCCCGTAACACTGACCCCTCCCGCCCTACCGTCTCGCGTCAGTTGTGTACCTTGGCCTGCCTCAATCCTAGTCTTCATCAAGCCCCATGATAAATTGTCTTTGCCGGACCCCCACTTGAACCGCACGCTTCATTGCATGCTGAATAAATATGTTGGTTTGTTGTAATCTCTGTTACTTGCAAAATATAGGTTCAATAATGTTGTGGGCTTTTTGCAGGTGTTGAATTCTAGCTGTTGATCCGGTTGATATCAGATATCGTTGTGGCTTTGTTCGATTACTGCAATTGGAACACTCCCACATACTAAAACCATATCAGATTTTAATTGCTTTTATCATTGGTTGGTAATAGATTATGGCCACAGACCTCTCCCCGTCTATCACTATCTTCCTACCATATACTACATCTCCCTCACTCCACGTACAGGATCTGGTTTCCATACTCTTTCTTTTTCTTGAATTGGGTAGTAATACAGCGGATGGCAATTCAGGCTGTCCAGTTGAATCAATTATTGATATCGTGAAATCTGGTATTGATGTTTCAGGTTGCTAGGGTATGTCTAATACAGTATCTGTAGGTGCCATGGGTGGTGGTACATATAGCTCTCAAGGGGGTATGGGGTGTAGACCTCATTCCACAGGGTGCGAAGTTATAACAGCAGTAGAGTAGGGCAGAGAGTTCTCAAGGAGTCTCTGATCGCGATGTGTAAGCGAGGATACCAGTAGATAGCTCTCTCCGCAGACATAGGATGCAGGGTGGGTGGCAGCGATGCTTCTCGGTAAGGAGAGGTATGAAAGTAAGACAGCGATAATCACTAAGATTAGAGACTATAATATATATTGATATAGGTATAGAAGATGTTGCGTGAAGAGAAAAGGAAAAGAAAGAAAGTATAGGAGTAGGCGTCGTTGCCTCCCTTATATATCCACCAATCCTTCACCAAGCCTGACTCATGCGTTCGCGTAACCCCAACGGTGACTAATTTCTTTGCGTAACAGAAACCCATAGAATCTATTCTGACTCATCCCCACCTCCTAGTGCGCAATAGTCCCAGCCCTGCCAATCCTTCCAATCTCCCAAACCTAGCGTATCCATGAACATAGCAAATGGCCATCACTGTCTGAAGGCACTAGGGAGGTAAGGGCCGATGCAGATGATTGGGTTAATGTTGTTTGAGTTGTCAATAGATTGGGCACGGTAGAGGATAAATGAATAGCATTGTACATAGTGCTAAGCGCCAGTGAGCTATGATCTGATGACTGGCCCGAAGTAATTTGGTGAAATAAGGAGCCTCTTCCATTCTGATATGATTCTTTACCGTATTGTACACAAAGCTCGGGGCAGAAACCCCTTCTCATATATCTTCTGTAGAACAAACTTATCGCCTATATTTAACGAGATATCCACTATCATGTTACTATTCTCTCGTAGTTTAGAACTGCCATAAGAATCAGTTTAAATCGAGCTAGCAAATGTAGGAACCGTTGGGACCAAAGCAGGCCACACTCGATTACTGACCCAAATTATCTCTTAAACCGATTTCCTCAAACCGGGTTTCGTGGTACAACCGTCCAACCGTTGGAAACCCTGGCGCCAGGGGCTAGGATATTTGTGGATTGCTACTCCCCTGCTGCGCCGAGCTCTGGCGAGAGCGGAAACTGTGAACATGGCTGGACGGAGGAGATCGTAGTACTGCAGTAACTCAAAAGTTAGGAAAAAATTAAAAACCCTCTACTATTACCAGAGAGTCCCAAATGTGATAATTCGTTGTTTAGACAGGTTACCGGCCCCGGACTGTCCCTTATTTCAAGCGTTACGGGGTGTGGGGACTGTTTCAAGCTTATGTGGTGGACATGCGGTGGACGAATCTTGTAGAAGGCTTTGCCGGGAGCTTGATTTCGAGGTGTCTTTTTGCGCTGGGAGAAGGGGCGGCCAAGGCTGCATCACCTCATCTCGAGATATCTTACGTACCGTTTGCTCATGTATTCGCAAAGCTATTGGAAACTAATATTATGGAACACTGGCACTGAAGGCCTAGCAATAAAGACCAAAAGAACTCTCCACGTGCCAAAAGTTCGCATTGGTGCCTGGCAGTAATTAGAATAAGATTTCCCACACCGACAAAATTAACTATATTCTTGGGCCTCGGATGTTACTCTCCTCTGATGGTCACCTCGCCATATTCGGGCACCAGGAGGTCTAGTCCTCAGGAAGAAATGCGGGATTCAAGAAATATTGGACTCCAGTTGAATATATTGCCCAGGGGAATACCACGCACAGCGATATACAAGACTCTAAATACTTAGCTTCTGTTGGGTAGGGAGCATTAGGTAGGGACGCCCATCGGTGTTTTGGTGTAGATAATCTTAAGACGTCCAATGTAGATAAAGAAAAGAGAGGAGAAAGGAGACAAAAAGCAAACGCAATCCGCGCTCAAACACCTATTCTCCGTAGCAGGTGTCCGACGCCTGACACCTATGAATAGTAAGAAGACTGTAGACATCGAGGCTTGATTGATACACGCACATCAACATAATTTATTTCATACTGCTAAATTAGATTGCAAGGGTATAGATATATTTCCACAGTTGTGCATGTATACCTGCTCTGACGCCATTCACCGGCGTGACACATACCACGGATGTATACTCAATTGGCATCCAATTCGTTGAACCGTATTTTTCTAGCGGGTGTTCAACATACAGCTGGCCCATTCGGCGGATACTCACACACGTGATGGATTGCTATGCACAAGGAAATGTTCCTGAGCGCCTGAGGATGGTGGGTGTAGGTCTAATTAGCATACAAGCTTTATTGAACTTTTAATAGCGGGATCAATCAGGCTGAGGTCAACCCCCCTGTCTCTCTTTAAGAGACCAGCCGCGGGTGCTTCACCACCCGGGACTTAGAACAGTATTTATGGAAACTTTCCAGAATATTTCTTTATTTATTTAGACTTCATACAATATCCTAGATTCCTTTCTGTGGGTTGAAAAACAAAATCAAGAAACAGAAGTACCTATTTGGAACCCCGAGTCGTACCCGCTACTTGGACCCATTAGTTCAGTTAGTATACGTTAAAAGTAAATATCTAACGAATCAGCCGCGTCCGGCTTTCGGGTCCCAAAACTGTGGTTATGGAAGTCTAAAAAGCGTAGTTAATATCGACGAGATCCCCGAGATCCCCGAAACACGTGTCATTATTGTTACCCAGGGTTGCCTTGGTGTTTACCAGATTCGGGAGAGGTGGCTGTCTAGATATGCAGTGCCCCCGGCCGTCCTTGGCACAGCGGTACTTAACCAAAGACTTTACCCAAGCAGCCACAACACACCGTTACACAGGGACCCTACCAGCTCACAACCTAACTAATAACCTAAAGCATTCCATCAGGCAAGTGAACATTTAGGCTTTAACGAAGATAATATATACCTATACCCTAGCCCAGAATTCCCCTTATTCTACTCCTTCCTACTAACAACCTATGATAGATATGGCCTCTACAAACAATAATGTTGCGAGCACTGCTGCTCCAATGTCAACCTACATACGCTTCCTCAAACACGACATATCCACCCTCAGCAGGTCCCTTGCCCATAGCGAGCGTAGTCATTTCGCCGCTCTTGAGGCCCGCTTCAATGTCCACGCCTCGATCTCGAGAGTTCATGCTCGCCTTGCTGAGCTGGAGTATGACTACGTCACGAAATCTACGCCTCTAGGAGATGAAGCAGCTGAAGATGTGCATGCCTCTCTCGGACACCTTGCTCGACTTAGATCTATTGCATATAGTGTCGAGCAGAGCATGCAGAAGACTGGGCTCACCTGTCAGGATATTAGGTGGGACATTGCTGAAGTTGAGGATGAGATCAAAAAAGACGACGAGAATAATGCATCACCTGAAATCGCTAAACGTTATAGCAATTATCGTAGGTATTCTCTTTGCTATACTCTGCGACCAAGCTAATAACCTGAAACAGTTAGCGTCGCTGCGTTGGTTGCCAGAATGCGCATGCCAGCTCCACAAGCCACCTAACCAAGAGTACCACCTGAGGCGCAGGTTGCTCATCAAAGGTCCTGTCTGCAAGTTTGGGGGGTGGGGGGTGGTGGATAGGGCATATGGTCTTTTACCCTGTATCTAAACGCAGTAATGAATTTTGTCAACGAAATCTGGTGTAGAGTGTTCGAAGTTTACACTGCCTAAGAGTTGCGTTCTTGTGGGCTAGATGATACGCAATATCCCTCTGTGGGGATATATCCTCTCGCCACTGGGCTAAAGTATGCGGGTCCCAACACAAGATGTAAACCATTCGCCACAGGCAATATTGTTTGGGCAGTCACCCAGCACCGTGGTCAGCACTGGTGGGTCGTCGGTTCTTGGTGGGCCGTTCTCTTCTCCTAGTATCTCGTGGTTTTTTATAGTGGCGGTATCACTGGAGCTCGCAAGCTTTAGCGCATTGTTCTTGTGAAATCAACACCTGCGTCGCTTACTAGACTAGGTGCTAGTGTGAACTGGGGGGTTTCTTATTGGTGTATGTGTCTTCAAGATCTGCTATATGTGTCCTAAAGTGTCCGCAAGTGAATAGCCCAATACAGACAGGACAAAGATTACGCCCTGTTGCGCCGGCACGTTTCTCTCCATGGTTTCAGTGAAGTTTGATTCCCCCAGCCTCTTATGAATTCACTCTAGTCCCTAATGATTGACCCCGCGGTTCTATTTTAATTTGTGGCTTTTCCTGACTCTACAAATAACAAGCAAAGTAGCATAGCCTGTCAATTTCTACAAATAGCAAATACACTGCACATTGTAGTCTAGCTACTAGTAATCAATGAAGAATACCTAGATTTTGGCAAGTAGATATTCTTACCCCTTGTATATCCCTCATGGGCCTTATAATCTGGCTATGGATTGCATAAGATTATTAGGGGTGTTCGTCCGGGAATGCACTACCCACTTGTCCGGGAATGCACCAACCACCTTTCGGGAGGTTGCGCTCCTCCGCCTGTTGCAACATAAAAGCAACCTTTACCTCCCATCTCTACTCATCCCCTACCTATCACATGCTGATTATCAACAACCGTTTTAACTCGAGCTACATTTTTCTCGATCAGAAAGATGTCTCAAACCACTTCCACTGATCCCCGCCTCCAATCTCTGCACAGAAATCTCCAGTTCTTCCAATACGCTGTTGATATGATTCAGCAGACGCTCAACGCAAACAACAGGGATATCTATGGTCTGGAAGGGGAGCTTATTGCCCAACGCTCGATCGTCAGTACACTTCGTCTCGAGACCACCAGCAGCAGCACACACCGTACCGAACTATCCGATGCGGTCGGTGGTTTGGAGTTCCTCCTCTGTGAAATCGCTGCGTGCCATCGTGATAATCATTGGTTGGGCTTCCGCCATTGTGAGCAGATGGAACGCGTCGAGGAGGTGCAGGAAGCTATCCATGAGATGGAGGAGATCATTGAACAGGAGGGTGGTCACGAAAAGTAATAGTTCAAGTCACATGGTCGGTTGCTGATCCCTCACAAGTTGGTTCCTAAACAGATGGCTGATAAGTGAAACACAGAAAACCGGAACGGCTCCTCGGTTACAACTGGCTTACGCGATGAGAGGTGGAGAAAAACGAACATATTAACGCAAAACCACTTCTAAACTCACATAACAGTTTAAGATATCACTATGGGAGCTCGTTATTTCAAATGGGCTTGGGGGCAACTATTTGTACGAGGGATGGGGCTAAATCATAATATTCATGTAAAGTTGAAAGGGCATGAGCAAGATAAATACAGGATTCACATCATTTCTCTGAGGCATTGGGGTGGACCTCCGGATCAAGTTACCGTGGCTTAGGTAAGAGGTTTCTGCTACTACCTCTGCGTTGCAACAGCGTTTCCTCATACACACCTGGTGATGACTGTTCTCGCCACGAGTACGGAGGATTTCCCTGCGAATGTCCTCACCCCATGACATAAATATATACATATCCATTATGGTGCCAGAAAACATATAAAATCCCCCCATACTAACGGTTAGGAGATAATCAATAAATGATTTTTTATAATGTCCTCGTTTGAGCCGGAATATTCCCCTATTAGAGAGTTCTTAGTTCATGCTTCCCTTTTGCTGGTACCGGTGCGTCAGTACCTTTCTATCAAAAAAAAGGGGGGCTAATTGGGGAAAGGGATATAAAGGGGGGAGAGGAAATATTTCTGTCTGTGGCAGTTGGGGGAGGCAACTGTACACCCATGAGGTTAGATGCGTGTATTGGCCCCTTGTATTCTTACAGCGTATAATTATTTCTAGTATCTACTTGGATACGTCAGGTATATAATCCGGGCAGGTTTCCGGAAGTAACTAGGGTACCCATGAACGAGCGTTTGTTGTGCGGCCCGCCGGCAGGGCCTCAGGGGGAGTAATCTACTGAGGGAGGGGGAGACGCGGCTCCCCCGGGTGTGGTGATCATTGGTAGGAGCTAAATTTTGAAAGCCCGGGTTCTCTATAGTACATATCTGTATCATTTTCATGCCATATCGTACCCACTGCGATGTGCTCAGGCGGTTATTGAACTGCCAGATATTTTGGAGACTCCTTATAATAAGAACTTTAGCATATCATGCTGTAATCGAATGATATCCGTTCTTCCTTCCAAGGGGCCCAAGAGAGGAGGAGAAAGTACCATTACAACCATCCTTCACCACTCAACCTTGGTGGGTATCATATAGGATAGTCCAAGGGCATCTAAAGGGTTTCTCTGGACACTTGATTGTTACTCTTCAGAGGGCGTGGCCCTGCTGTTTCATGGGGCTTCTTGCAATGGGTGGCATAGGGCTGGGGTGGCTACATAGGATAACAAATCCTTTGGAGTTAGGGTTCCGCCTTCGGCATACTTGACATGTTTACTAAATCCATTCGATTGAAGGTGCTACTTAATTTCCACCCTGGGACAGTCGCTATAGCAGAGTCATTGTGCGTTTGTCATCCGTGATTGGTATTAGGAATGAACTATTATGTCTAAACATACGTGGAGATTCCGGTAGACCAATCGATGGAGCACCAAGAGGTATGGGATGTAGGAGTGGTTGGTCTCTGGCCTCGAGGTACAGCTCTCTATCAGGGCGATTATTGAGATGGCTCCTGCGTCACCATACCTTGCTATACTCTGGCGACTCTCCTATCCAACCGGATAAACCGACCACGCCCGCCCACTGGTTCGAGTACAGTATAGTAAACTGTCCGCGCACGCTGGCAGCCAACACTTATTTGTCAAATGGTATAGCCCCTGGATTCACGCCGCCCACTATTAATTCCCTTGCCTTTCCGAGCTATGTTTATGGATCTTATAAAGGTGTAGCCTGCTCCACAGGGAACCCGTGAAGGAGGACGCCCAACCCACCCGGCCACCCGAAAGCAAGTTGTATACAGGTTAGTGCATTCTCGGTATCGTTCGAAGAACAGAAAACCTAATGTTTAGGTGTAATAGGAGAGAGGGGCTGTCTGATAGATCGCGGAGGGGGTGAGGGACTAGCAAGGGTGATAGATATAGATGCAACGTGCCCTTTTTAACAGCTACAGTTTGACTACATATGAAACCGCTGGCAAAGTGACCGCGGATTACCTGCTGGATGTAGGCGTACCTATGATAAATGGGGGTACCGTATTTGAGTTCAACGCTCTACCTAAAATGTCGTGCTGGAATGACCAACACTCAAACCTGCACAAAGTCTTCTCGGGGGTGTGAGATGCAGGATTACGCAATCTCCAATTTCCGTCTCATGGCGCTAGTGCCTGAGTTTTAACGTTTTCCGGCTACCATCCCATTCTATGACCATCTGCCTTAAGAATCCATTTTCACAAATATATACCTGGTGCTCAAACGTTACTACCCTCCCACATCAGATATCACTCCTCAATTCTAAATAGGTCACATAAACAACCAAAGTAGGTAGCTACCTGACGTTCTATCTTTCACCCTCGTACCACCACTAACCAGCGACACCGTGTTATAGAATGTCGATTCAGCACTATAGAGGCGTTATTCAGCAACTCAACCTCACCAAGACCGATCTCGAGTCTCACCTCCCCGGTATCTATTTGGTCATCCATACCTGTACTCGTGACAGGAATGAGATTGAGGGAAGGATCATCCTCCTTGACGCCATCTTGAGGGCGGAGGGTTACGACCATCAGGAGGACAGTGGGCCAGTTTCTCCTGGGCTGCAGGCTCAGCTTAACCGCTTTGCCATCCTTGAAAGACGCAGGAATCGTACCGATGAGCTCAAGCGCAATACTGGGATGAAGATGAAAAAGACTCAGGAGAGAATTGCTGAGATTGAGGATGAAATCGAAGTCTTTCAGCGTTGGATCGATGAGAAGGAAGCCGAAGAGAGGAAGGCTGCTGAAGGTAATCTACTCACTCTTGATACTTACCCCTTCTCATGCTAACCCTATCGATCAGAAGCCCTCTTGGAGTCCGCCAAAGCCTCCAACCTCATGCACGACGAAATGGAGTTGGAATATGATGAGGAGGCCTAAGTCGGTTGAAATTACTGCGCAGTGGTACAAGGTGGGATCTGAACGAAATGGTGTCTGGGTATCTTTCTTCATAGTTTCTCTGTTTCCCTCGTTACCAATGTGTAGTTGAAGGTTCATGTGGTCTTGTTAGTACTGGGCTGGATAGGATTGGCTGCTCTGTAGTGAACTTTTGTTCTACCTTCTTGTAATATCTCGACCAAGAATCCTTTCAGCTACTTCTTCTACGTCTCGTGCTAAAACGGCACTCCGGATCCCACGCATGTGTGACAGTGAAGATGAAGAGCTCTTGTTGTGGTCCTCCTATCTCCTTAACGGGGGTGCCCCGCGCCAGCCTAGACTGATTAACACCCTGAATTATTCACCTGGCTACCTTATATGATAACTAAAGTGCCTTTATGCACAATAGCCCACCGCTACTATGATTATGATTGTATATCGTATTTCTCAAGTCCCTGTATCAACTTCATAACAGGTAAACTAACCAAAATCGCCAAAGAGTACCACCGAACCTAGCATCTCAACCGCCCACTCAGGTATTGCCTGATTGCATGTTATAGTTCCGTGATTTAAGTCTCAATTAATATACAAGGGAAAATATGGGTACTCCACTGTTTAATTTTCCTAGTAGTTCATTTCGGTGGGGTACTTCGACATACTATGAGCTCAATAGTTACCCAGATGCTTACCCAGACGCACATAGCAGTGTTAAGGTAGGTCAAAGTTGATTTCTCCTTCCCCCTTCCACCCTTCCTTGGCACAGAAACAAGCAAGAGCACATCCAACAACCAAAGCGCCTTACCTCCAAAAGAAAAGAATTAGGACTTCAAAGTCGATACCCTTCTCAATCTTCTCTTCACATCATCGTAGTCATGTCTCAAGATCACATTACTCGATTGCGTGCCTGCCTCCTCAAGGAGCAGAACAAGGTGGATCTCGGGGCTCGTCTCGGTATCTTTGCTGATAGGATTCAATATGTACACTTTCATCGTAACAACCTCAATGGGTTAATCATCCAACAACATACCGCCCTTCGCGAAACAGGGTACCGTCATGGTGACCAAGTACTTACCGCTCTTCAGTCCGATCTTTTGGAAGACCTAGCAGAGATGAATGACAACTGTCGAGAGTTAGATACCGCCGGCAGACTTGAAGATAATGATTCCAAGGATATCAAGTGGAGGATCATGGAGACGGATGAGAGAATGGAAAGAATTAGGGAGTTGATTCAGGCTGTTGAGGAATTTCAGAGGATTAAGGGTGTGTATTAATAATAATCATCTCTCGCTTGAATTTGTTTCTGTATTGAGTGGTACTAACTTTGATAAAGTCCTCGTCCAGGCGGCTAATTCTAAAGCTAGAAAAGAGCGCCATGACAAAAGGAGGGAAGCTACTTCTCTCCGTCGTGCCAATCGTCCTTCCTCCAGTAAAGGCCCTGGCTCCTCATCTAGTGCCCCCCCCAAAGGAAGAGGGAAGACTGGTGCGGGCCATAGCATTGGTGGCAGTCGTGCCGGTGGTGTCGGTTCCGCTTCAATTGGAGCTAATAAAAATAAAACCTCTGCTAATAGCGCTGTGGACTCCACCGACAACGGCGATCCCGCTGATTACGATATGAACGATGATGTCTATCTAGTTCCCACCTTGCTGCCTCAGCCGGGGGCCCAAGCTCACCATCTGTTATATTGTGGAGAAGAGACTGGAAACTAGATTAAGGGTTTTTGACAATGCTAGATTGTCACAGGTCTTGTAGTATTTTTGTGTAAGGGTTGTGTCAACGAATAGGAGATTCACTTTGGTTTCTAAAGAAATGGCAGAAAAAACCCTGATTAATTGAAGTCTTCTCAAAGGCTCTCGAACCCATTGTGCAAAGTTAATCGCTGTAATCCTCTTCTGCGTCTACTTCCTTTTCGTAGCAACTCTGTTGCGGAGACCCGATCTTACAACCCCACCCTGAGCGGGACCTCCCTGATAATCTTTCATATTCCGAGAAGGCTTATGTTCCGTACTAAGTTGTTCAACTTTCACCTTTACTACTAATTACGTATTGCTACTCACTTCGAGCCTGATGTGGAAGATAATCCATGACACATAAACATCTAGTCTCGTAATAAGAACCCGAAGACCCGGAGAGAAAGATGAGCTGGCGGGGTTGGGGCCTGGGTACTCGGTAAATATATCTTAAATGGTTCATCTGGTGGTTTTAAATCGGACAGCAAAGATTGTGCTTGCACTAGTCATAACTAAAATAAATACTCCGTCGTTGTCATCTTGAGGTCGTAGTAACGAAAGTACAAATAGCCCTTTTAACCCAGATTTAGACCACTACACACCTATAAAATACACCCAAAAAACAACCAAACAATAATACTCCCCATATATTCCCAGGCACTTCCCTCTGCAAGATTTGACTCTTGCAACTCACCGAAGTCTTCTAACACACTCTAACACTAGAATGACTACTCCTGGCCCCACCGAGCCCCCCCGCCTGCGTTCACTCCGTGCCATCCATACCCAACTGGTCCTCGTCCTACAAAACTACAAGCAAGAGCTCATCGCTCACACCCGCGACCGCGCCAACGCAGAAAGTATGATCTGCATATACTACAACGATCTTGAGCTCGCTGGGTGGGATTTCTACGGACACGGCCCCCAAACAGTCTCGGTCACTAGCCTACTATACGAGGTAGGGGAGCTGAAAGGATTGAGGAGAAGAATCGATGCTATGAATGAATATATAGGGAGGGAGAGTAAGGAAGTTGGATGGAAGCTTGTCAAGTTGGAGGAAAGGATTGAGGGGATGGTGGCAAGAATGTGGCAGAGATGGGAAGAAAAAAGGCAGAGACAAACGCGTACGTTTCTGATTCCAGCAGCTTTAATCTAAGCTAAGACAGCTAATAGACGAAACAGCCAAGAAGGTAGAGCACAATGGTGGTGGGAAGGATGAAACGGAGACGGAGAAAGAATCGGTAGCTCAGGGGGAGGAGGAGGGAGAAGGGTCCCTTTGATACCGCCCTAGTATCCTACAGATGCTATAATCATGGGGGTGATTCTTTGGAAGGTTCATGGGCGTTAGAACCTCTAGGTTTTTTACCTTCGCATCTGCCACATTTCTAGGGGTAGTTTTGTCTTATGAAATAGATATGTGGGTCCCTTTTAAGGTGGTGCAGATAAAGTGAAAACGCTGTCCCTAAGAAAAGATACTCTATTCCTCCAGTACTCGGCCGAAGTTTTAATAAGTTTTCTCAAATTCCTTGCTTTACTTCCTTGCCCTTTGTCATTGCTGCAGGATTTCATTCGAGGGGTGCCCCTACAATTAATATAGAGGTGTGGCGGGCCGGCACCTAGACCGCCGTCGAGATAGATGCCCATACGAGCCGGAAGCAAGCTATGAACAGAAACTTACAAACGTCGAAGCACGATGAATACCCACCGTAAATACCTCAGGATTTTGTTGTGTTGAGGACCCGGGCTCCACGACGGTCCCTACTGTCACCTCCGGCCTAGCCAAAGGTTGATTTAGTGGCAGGTACATTCGGGAAGCGACCTCTGCTCTAAGATATCCGTCGTCATTCTCAAAATCTGTCTTACCCCTACAGACGATCACAATACCCCCATTACGATTGCAGTACTTGATGTTGTAATACACCTCTCATAGTTGGCTTGGAATGACTGAGCTGACACCACATGAAGCAATATCAATCATAATATACCCATTTTGTTAGGTTAAGAGGCTGTGAGGGTCTCATCTTGCAATTGTTTATTTATTTATTTGTTTATATCCAATTCATGTATGGAACTCGACGGATATTGCGGGTTATTACCCTTTTAACTGTATGGAGCGGTAAATGTGTCAAAAGTAATTTCACCAACGGTGGTATAAGCACTGAATTTCAGTCCTTGTCCCAGTATAAATGCTGACTTTCAGTCTTTATGCTGCATTATCATTAATACCAACAGTTTCACACCGGTGGTAAAATACCTGCCACCGGTGGTAAAATGGCCTACCACTGGTGGTGAAATTCCCACCGGTGGACAATGTTCATATATACTGGCATTATATAACCCCTTTTTGCAAAAAGGTCTGTGCTAATATCCATTTTGAGGTATAAATGCTGGTATTATTTTCACCACCGGTGGTAAAATAATTTACCACCGTTGGTAAAATCACTTTTGACACGTTTACCGCACCATATAACTGTACGTAGAGCAATGTCAGCCTTATCAAACAAGATATAAAAACCAAAGAAAAGGGCTTGCGATAAGAAAACGTCTATATCACTGGCTAACTCGTCCGTCTCGAGCCTAATCGGAGAGGGTATAACAATATAAACAGACTTAACAAACAGACCCAAATTCCCCTTATAAATAAAGGACCGCAGATAACACAGCGCTAGATTCGATATATGAATGGATCAGGGATGGAGCATTGCTAAGAGACAGTGGTCCCAAATTGCATAGGTTGCTACCTACGGATGTTGTCTCAGGCACTAAAATTATTATTCCCGGTTGTAGAACTTGGTAAACTGGGGAAAAAAAAAGACTGGGTAACTTAATCACATGTTATTACTCGCCTTCCCACACCTACGCAAACTCTCCCGGAGACGACAAAGTGGAAGAAATGCCATTAATAATTCCTCTCCAGGTCTCCGTAAGAAGGTGTCACACCCAACAATCCTGTGCCTGAATAATGAACTGTGCCGGGGCGCAAGGGTAAGTACTGAGACGCCCATTTTACGGAACTCCAAGGAGTCAGGGCCTGCAAAAGGATCTGGTTGGGCAGATGATATAAACCTTTGATAAAATAACACTTGGCACTAGTTAAGCAGGTATTTGGATAATGCGCCCGGTAGTCCTCGCAACACAACTTCCTCAACTTCCTTTCTGCTCTCGTTTTTTTAGGACTTCACCAGGACGTTTTTTGATAGCCCCAGACCACTATCTAGATAACGCTATTCAGCAGTTTTTCTTTTGTATTTTTAGGAAGGTATTTAGGTGCACCCCCGGTACTGTTTTGCGGCCCCACCTGATGAGCTAGGATCTCTGGACATGTTTGGTTGGCTGATAAATAAAAAATCTCCTCCTGTACTTAGTGTCTTATCATCACTCCCGGTAGTTAAGCAAAACCCTGAAACGTAGAATATGTCAGGCGAGGGCAGACCTATATCTTATCTTTATCGGCTACGCCCCATGCATGCGCACAGCCAGTCGTCTGATAAACTAATATAATAGCAGTTCCCACATGTGGTAGCGCGTGTTTCTTCCAGTCAAATATAACCGTTGTTCCTAGGAATAATAATTTCCCCCCGCTATACCAAACTCATATTTCACCTCGAGTGATGGTTGGTGATCAAAATTCTGATAGTCGGTGCGTTGATTCGTGGACCTATTAGGAAAGGTGTTCAACATACGAGGTCTAATGGACTTTACCTCACAGACAGCCCCCAAGCATTTACCAGGAGAGCCTAACTACTTTAATTTGCTCACATTATCGCCCCGGGGGCCGGGTGCCGGGAGTGTGAAGTCGAAAAGAAACACGCATCCAGAAGGGCAGCTGCAACCCAACCACACCCCTGCAAGACACGTTATACGGCAACGTACCTCATGCAGATGTTAGGTGTAACCTGGAGGTTGGATGTTTTCTTTTCCCAGAAATTCCCATAAACGGCTATAAATAGGTGTAAAGGTGTACGGTTTGAAATTGTCAGATATGTTTCCGATACGTAGAGTATACTTACCGCTGATATATCAACCAGAATAGATGGATCCTGCAACACCCGTTATTGACTCCACTATCCTTTTCGGGGTGTCGCTATGAAACCTGCGACAGAGTCACAAGTAGATGCATGGAGCAAATAGTAAAGCTAAAGAGGGGTTGCAATAGCGGAGAGATGCCGGGACCTTTCACAACTACCAGCTCTTCTTTTTGCAATCTATACAGTTCCCGCAATCTGTGATGCCGCAACAGTTTCTTCCACTATAGGAGAGCGCCGAGAGTGCCGAGTCTCAAATACTGATGGGTCTCAGGTGCGCGGCGAGAGCGCCGAGACTGGAGGGGTAGCAGTTCAAGAGAGTGCGGTAAGGCCTCTGATGGCAAAGGGAAATTGCGGAAAGCTAATCAGGCCATAGGTTAGAACCAAGGGCGCCTACCTGTCAGATGTGCACAGATCCTCTTTGTTGAAATCATGCATGAGTAACAGGGTTAGCATAAGTATGGAAAGACCGGGTGATGGAGTATGATTAGTGTTGCGCTACTGGAGGAAGGAGGAGTTAAGTTGAGGGATCTGCAGGGAACTGTTTGTGTTTGGTTGGTACTAGGAGGGCACGGGCAAAAATAAAAGGAGGCATATGAGTGGATCAGAGGCTCAGCAGGGGGAAACAGTTGATGCAGGCGATTGGTAAGGTAAATTAACATCGGAATCTGCTCCTGATAATAGTTTAGCTGATAAAACCGTAGTGATTAGCATGAGGATGAACCGGATCGCTACGTTCAGGGCAGACAAAAACCACCTTCAGATGAGGAAAGGGAAGCTCCTTAAGCCGCCACCCACCTGCTCAAACTTTTGTATCAATATAGATATATATGAACCCGCAAATGCATCGGCATAGGCATCGACATAAGTGTCCTAAATGCGCCCTAAATATATTGGCATATGCATTCCAGCCACGTTTGACGGTTTTCCGATCAGTGGGTCCGGGGGTAGAAGGATCAGCAGATATATATAGTCTAGAAAAGGCTATTCCCCAAGACTACCCCCCCAGAGAGCCCTCGACAGGTAATGTACCCAGGGACCCATTGTCTCCTGTTCTACATGGGTAATTTCAAATGATGCATTTCCTGGCATGGTAGAGTTGGTGATGCTGGCGTTCGGTACCCTTTGTTATATTTATAGTTTAAGCTCTTAGATCTTAGTTCAAGTCCAGCCCATAATCCCTAGCCCATATCGCCCAACTAGCTGGAAGCAGAACAAAGACCTAAAACTCGGTGGTTCAAAAGAGCACTTTATTTTTTTTTTCTTTTTTTTATATATCATACTTTCGTTTGTTTCTAGGTACAAGAATGTTGCGTGCAGGGAGACCCTATGGCATAAACAAAACCTAACCAAACAAAACAAACATAGGAAGCCGCCGATATACAGAATTTAGGATAGCAGGAGAAGAGCATAAGGTCATAAGAAAACCACTCGCCATCTACGAGAAGAACGAATGAGGATTTTAAGAGAGAAGGTTAAAGCAAAGCCAACGACGGCAGCAAACTGAGGGATATAGAGATCAGCGAGGGAGGAGCGAGAGGCAAAGAGATCCTCGAGGTTGGTTAGCGTAGGAAATGGTGCGGCTCGTGCTGCTTCACGAGCGGGGCATCGAAGTATGGCATGGTGGATGCTTTCGTCCTCCTCCTCGTATTTTGGGGGGATAGGCGTGGCGTCGGGGTGCATCCATGTGGGGTAGGCCGCAACGTATCTCCTATGAGCACGTATCTGGTAGATCCTCCCAGAGACGAACCTGTTCAGAGACAAGTGGGGATGTGGTTTGTGGGGCATGGGCCACTGGTAGTAGGGGGGGGGTCAGCACTCTATTTTGTTACACCCAATTCTTTATATCCTCCTGTTCGACCGCGTTGCGTCTAGTAGACCACCGGAATTCCTAGTCTTTGAACGTTTCCTCTTACACAAGAATAAGACCTCTCCAGCTGGCGTCACCACCGTTATCACACCTCATCTCAACGGCAAGACCCGCTGAGAGATTACAACTAGGACTGCAGTACTACGATGGTTTGTTCCTCCCCCATTAACGCCCACCAAGCTAATAGCGTAGTTGACTAAAATATACCTTACACCAGAATGTCTTCAATTCTCACTCTCTCCGGCAGAAAAAGGTCCTGGCAGAGGCCCAGTTGGTGGGCATTCAATTCTCCCTCCGCATGGCACAGAACACTCTCCACGGGATTGATGGCGCTATAATGCTGCAGTATCCTGTTCTGGCTGAGCGCGCGTACAAATTCAGTATGGCAAATGGCCCTGGGAGTGGGGGGGATTACTACCGGGAAGTGTTCAATAACCTACGTGGCGACGAGCGCGAGCTTCTACGTGCCATCCATGCCAGGAAGAACCATAGAGCAGGTTTTGATCAAATCATCCAGGCCACGGGAAGCCGCTACCTTGATATGAAAGCTCGCATTTAGGGCCTTGAAGTGCTCATCTAGAAGGAAGAACATGTGATTTATTGCACTGAGGAGTACTGGAATTGGTAGTGCCCCCTCTCCCCGCGGCCAATGAAGACTCAAAATAAGGAGAGAATGTCGGTTTCTGGGGGGGGGGGGGGGGGGGCCATACTGCTTTCAGCAAGAGTTGCACGGTAGCAACAAACTTCTTCTCATCTTCTCTCAACACGTATCTTTGCTTTTAGACAGACCCGGTTTGTCTGGGGTGATTACCATCCAAATAACCTTCAGAGATTCCTGATATGGCTTGTTTTTCTCCTTTCTACGCCCAACTACCCCCCAATTAATATGGTCGGCGTGTGTTACCCCCGGGGGTAGCATGGTATTGGTGTTCGCGGCATATATCAAGAGCGGGCGGGAAGGTGTGAATCTAAACCAAACATTGATATCTCTATTGATGTATTGGATAAAGATCTTTATGATTCGCTTAACCTCATATCAGATGTGCAAGTCGCTACCTAGTGTAGTGGTAAACATCTGACCTATGTTTGAGCGGGTCAGGAGTTTAACTCTTGCCTAAGTTATTGATCCTGAGATGGATTTTTAATGATCATCATAGAATTGAGGGCCTTAGCTGGTTCCGCCATGATTGTATGGAAGGCCGGTTAAGGAAGAGGTTCGTCCGCTTGGGGAGTGAATTTATTCACAGCGATCCAAGAGTGTAAGGACCTGGTTGTTTATCTCGCCTAACCCCACATTGTACATGGGTGGGGCCGCTTGATAAATAGCCGGACCCGATAACACACATTTTTTTTTCAACGGTAAGTAATATATTTTTATTCACTTCATTTAAAACAACAATTTCTACAATATCAGCTTCAGGAGATAGGGGAAGGACCACTATATCTACCGCTAAATTGTTCATAATGAATAGCAAGCCCACCATAGTCCATGATGTCCTGATCCGGTAATATAAGAAGAGCTCGTTCCCGGTTAATATTCATATCCTGTTTGGTCCAGTAAAGTATGATTTCCGGTCCAATAACTTCGAGCAATAGGTTATCGAGCTGTTTGTATTGTTCTCTGACCTCTGACATCTTTCTCGATAGGTGTGCTGTATGATTTGGCCCGTTCCAACTCTCAGCTATCATTGTAGCAAGATTTGGCAACGCTATATATAATGGCTTAGTAAGAATTACTAGGTTTTGATATGTTGAGACTGACCATGAGAGTAGTAACCAGTAGGAATCGTTTCCATTTGTGACCAAGCAAGAGTGTGTCCATCAGTTCTGCGGCGATTTGAGCCACCAGGAGCTCGTCTAGAAAAGAACGGTTGATAGAAAATTGACTGTTGAGAGTTTTCAATCGTAGAAGATACCAGTTATTGATCCTTAGGTAGTCCATCCTCCAGATACCGGTCTTGACTCCAACGGAATATATCTTCCAAACTAGGGACCTGCAAACTTTCAGCCCTGCTGAATAACTGTCTTTCTTTTTCATCCATCCTTTCTGCTATCCGATCAAATATAGTTGAGGGACGGGATGTTGATTCAGTTTCATTATTTGGAGTCTGACAGGGCCTTTGTACAATGATGCAATCCTCAATGGAACCTTCCTCTTCTGTTCCACTATTCGATGGCTCTGGTATATGCTCATGTTCTTGATTTACACATGAAGGAGTTGGATGACAGTTTGGATTACAGAACATTTTCTGCCGGAAACAAGAACAACGAGATGTACGGCATTGTGACTTACACCTACATGGAGTTGATTCCTGCTAAACTTTAGTTATTCCATTTCTGATTTCATTAGATTTGTAGCAATTACTTACATCTGAAACACCCCTTCTTGATAATAGTCTTACAGCACCACGAAGAGTCACAAGAGATGTAGTTGCCATATCCCTAGGTGTAAATCCAGTTGAATTTGGTACCGGCTCCAATTCACTCAGTGGAAACCAACGAATTAACCTTCCAACTTCAATCATCAATTGGTATATTACACCATTTTCTGATACTTTGAAAACCTCACAGATGATTCTCTTGTTATCAGTACTAAGTCTATCTGCCTTCGCGATCCGCAAAGAAACTTTGTCTTTGACTGAAAATATTTTAATTTTATTTCGATGACGGTCACGTCTGATCATCAATTCTCTAGCCGTAGCTGTATTGTCTCGGACTTGGTGTAATAACATTTCCCGTTGAGACAGGATATTCTCCAGTTGTTTATCGCTTTGCTGTTGCGGATTTGTGTTTTGTCCCTCACTGTTTTGTAGGAGTTCAGGGTCAATTAAGGTAAAATCAAAGGAATCCTCCGAGGGCGGTTCAGAAAGAGGAGAAGATGGAGGAGGCAATGGAGTTTGATCTCTGGAGGGAGGAAACAGAGACCTCGGTTGCTCAATTTGCTGTCTAGACTCTAAGTTTTATTAGAGATTTCTGATAAATGTGCTTTTATTTATAACGTACCTATAATCAAGTCTTCATCCGTTGATGGAAGGATATCAAGTTCCTCTTCTAAAATATCCAAGCTTGCCCGTTCGCCTTGCAATAAACGATTCCTGAGAACCTTTCGATTAAAAACAATGTAGTAAGGGGCTTTGCATGTTACTGAGTGGACTTGGCTGTTCATTGCTAATATTGCTTCAAGAATTGCATGGCTCCAGTGATTTGATTGGTGGTCTTCTTGCCATGCAGTGATTTTTGTCTTCAAATGTCCATTTGCCTGCTCAATCAATCCTTGACTCTGTGGGTGGCGGGAACGACCATTAATTATCTTTATTTACCTTGTTAGTATAAAAGCCAAGTATTAAGCAACCTAAAATAACAACCTACCTGTATTCCATGCTGACGAGCAAGTATCAAAATTGCACCTTTAAACTCTGTTCCGTTATCACAGTGGAGGATGCGTAGTGGTCCGAGATGCATGATCCAGTTTAAAACAGCTGCTGCTACTGTTTCGCTGGTCGTATCAGCTAAGGGATAGGCAGCGGAATATTTACTGAAATGATCCCGCATATGACAAATTCAACGGAATTCACCATCAAGGTGATGACTCATATCAATCAAATCAATCTGTACTCTTTCAAAGAGGTTTGATACGATGATTGGTTTCAAAGGCATACGTAGCTTTTGTACTTTGTTCTTACTGCAGGTTGAGCGATGCTGTAGGAGCGATGAAACTTCGTCGCGTGTGATACCATAGGTAGTGGATGAGATTTCTGCAGGGGACTTTTCCCGGACAGTATGATTGAGGTGAAGGTGTGCACGAACAATTGTATCGTAGGCTTGATGGTCGGTAACTACTGTTTTATATACGCCTCCTCCTCTCGGTTGTATCATAAGCGTATTATTTTGTAGTTGGTATCTTGTTTTGACCTCATGGTTCAGTCTGTGCTCTTTTGGATCAGATGGTTTCCGGACACCCGTAAGGAGGTCGCGAATAAGCAAAGTACGCTCAATGGAGGGTCGATAACGGTTACCACCTGTACGAAGCAGATGTTCATGCCAAGCTGTCCGTGCTTGATCTGAAAATGGAGTCTGTACTCTAATCAAAGCAAAAGCCATATTTGTGATTTCGGCTTTGTATACAGATAGGGTTGTTGACGGAGGCGGTGGTTGATAAGTTACGAAGTATGTTGTGGTAAAAAATTTTCACACACCAAGCATTGGCAACTGACTATAGTACTTTACAGTATAGAGTGTTACCCTATGCGACCCAAGTTCCAGGGCCGCATCAGGAATTCCTAGTTTATACTGCCGGGGCTACGAGAATTCCTTACCTGTCTGTCGACCCAGGAATATACAAAGTTCCTTACGGGTCCAACCAGTGGGGAATACTAGTGACGGCTACGGATTATTCCTTGAGCGTCAAAGGTCCCGCCTCGGCCGGAGCAGTAAGCTCTGGAAACGATGACTCCTTCTGACATTTTTAGATCGAATAGCCTTTTTCAAATTCAGTTCTAGAAAGGCATTCTTGCATCCTTCCGATACCGGTAAAGGAGACCGAACTAGGAGAAATTGCGGCCAATTTGCAATTGGTGAATTTGTATTCGGCTAACCTCTCCGGGGCACAGGAACGGCCACCCGAGGAAATATTGCTCATGCTCCCTTCCTTCTGGATTTCCGCGCCCGAAGGGCCCGGAATAATCCTGTCCGGGGCGGGAATACCCGTTTGGATCCCAATGTTGACCCACCGTAGCTTGTAGGGGTCGCCTGTCGTGTCAGGGACTGTACGATGAATATGGATTTATGAAGGTGTAAGTGGTGAGTTGGTCAGTGAGAAAGGAAGAATAAATGTAAGTTTCAAGCCGGGCCAAGAGGCCGCCACAGTATAGATAGTTGGTGACTTGAGGACAGAGTGTCATTAGTGGGGTTAGCATGAGAGGAAAGGGTTGCTCCCTCTGTGGAATCACCAATATGATCAGTGAATATATTATGAACATACGTTTAAGTTACGGGATATCTACTATTGCGATAGAATGATTACAAGGGCATTAAAAAGCTCAGTGCTCACAGCGACTATGCATTTGGGGGAACCGGTAAGTCCAATCATTCATTTAGGGGCGGTGGTAGGGCGGGCTCAGGGATCCCCTATGATTGTTTCCTGCCGCTGCTCAATGCCGCCGCCCTTGCGGGAGGGGAGGCGTAGATATTATTGGGCAACTAGTGGTATCAGGTGGGGGGTCGCTACCTCACTCACCCGTTTCATTCTGGCGTTAGAATAAATGCTGTTGTGGATTGTGATTTTGTGTTAGTTCGGTCGGGTTAGGGACTGGTACGAACGAGTACAAGTACGGCCTAAAAAGAGTGGTTTTTTCTCACTAAATCACTCTTTTGTATCGTGGAAATCACAGGTAGGAAAAAGAACCGGTTTGTGCATTTCCGGCCCTACCGGTTAGGTCCTTTGGATTTGAAACATAGATTCTAAGACGGATAGTGTTTAGGAATTGAGATCTCACGTCTTTCAGTAGAATCTTGGGTGCATTCCAATGTCGCTGTTGCACTTATGTCGCGTCACGTGCCAAGTGGGTTAGCTAGCCGCACCCCCCTTAAAGTGAGCTTTTTCTACCCCTCAGCATGCTACCATCAGCAACACTACGCTCGATGTATGTATACAACACTACTAAATCCTTTATCGTTTCCTGCTACTAACAAAAGCATGTAAAGATGTCATTCGTTCCACCAACTCCTACTTCGGACGAGCTGTTGCTCAATGCCTTGTTGCTGGAGAAGACACAAAACGAGGCTGATGTTCTCGATATCGAGCAGCGTCTCAGCCAATTTAACTTCAACTACAACCTAGTCTATTATTATGTCAGCCATTACGAAGACTATCTTTTGTCTCAAGGCTACAACAGAGCGACCGGCGTTCAGGATGCAGCTCTTCTTGAGGAACCAGAATGGGTTGATGAAGCGGTTGCAAATGTTTCCACTCTGAAGTGGATAGCGCAATTGTATAAGGAAGCAGCAGGCAGAGAGAGGTGGAGGTCGCTCAATCTCAAGGTGGTGATTTTGGATTTGGACGAACAGATCATACCCATCGAATCAAAGGTGCTCACCAGCAAGCAGCACAGGCAAGAGATAAACAACCGTATGAACATACTAACCTTAACCTTATACCCACTTACTAATTAATATTGTAGTGGTTGAAGCTCTGGCTAGTGCACTAGGTAAGCTTTCGATCAAGGGTTCGACCGGACTGTCCGAGCCGCTTCAAGAGGTGGTCATTGTCGAGAGGCTCTTTCGGAATCTCTTTGACCCACGTACGAACCCTTCCATCCAGTACAAATATTGTGTCTCTGCTTACGTTAGTCATAGGTATTGAAGCTGTCACTCGTCGGTTTGGAAAACTGACGATCTAAACACGTTATTGTGATGGATGTGGAGGTTTAGGGTCATGGGAAAGCGCTGGAGATTCATGTCCACTTCACCGATCTCATGCTACGTTGTTTACTATGTCCCCGCTTTAGTCATTCTGTAACGATATCTCACTTTATCTCGATTTTAAAAATCTTTTTTTCCTCCTTTGCTTCTACCCACCAAGCTGGCCGTAGGTTAAATTTCTCAGTTTGCGCTGCAGGCTATCGAATTACACGAGATGGGCTCAAGATTACTGCTTAGCATATCGAAGTTGTTTAGCTTCGCCTTCAAAACCTGGCACACACACGACATCATCTAAGAGGTTTATCAGCGCCCCCCCCCCCCCACCTACTCCAACCTTCCAACAAATGTCACCTACTTAGCTAAAGCAAACCACAGATCTGACCACCTCGATCAGGGACCTGGCCGCTCTATACCCTGCACCCCATCATAACCTATATCCCACACTAACAACGAATATCAACGTCAAGGCAAATATATTCTTGTCCATCCACATCCACCCAGGTGGAAATCGATATTAGGACGCCACTAGCTCTACCGGCTTGACGGTTGCTTTGTATTCCAGCGGCATTTTGAAATTATGCGTTTTAGATGAGTCCATTAGTCTGTGAGACCTCTAGAAAATTAATAAACTGGGTGTATAACCGTCTGGCCGCCTTTGACATGATAGAGCACCACCGCGGAAAGTGAAGTGATTGCAAACCGTATCGTGTGGGAGGGCGGGGATACTGGATGGGAGCAAAGGGGATCGACTGGGGTGTGTCACTAGGCATGTCGAGTCACCGCTGCTTCGGGGGTGAGTAGACCAAGATTTACCTTAGGTACTATTGGTGTGGCTAATTTCTTCGTTCCGGAATCCGCGCATCAGGCCCGCAGTGTTTCCAACAGTTGTAACCGGGTGGCATTTTCAGCCAAACTGAACTGAAGTGGATAAAAATAGCCCGCAACTGAACCGACCGAATAAGAACCAGTTTATACTGCAGAACCGTTGTGAGGTTTTGGCAATGGTCTAACAGGAACTGTACACCAAAGGTGGTCAGTTCTAGCGTCTCCTCTAATGAGTAGTTCCAGCTGCATACAAAACCCGTTTTGTCCCAGCCCAAAACTGAACTAAACCAAATAGGGAGAAGACAAATCTGAACTGAACTATTTCGTTAAATGATTCTAGTAAACCGGTTTGAACTGGCAAACCGGAGGACCGTTGGAAACACTGCATGGTCAGGGTGACCAGTTTCAAATTCTAGCTCATGAAATGGTTATAACGAGCTTCCAGATTATAAACGTTCCTTTTCTGTTATTAGTACAATATTCTATCCATTTTAACTCAAAAACCAGAGGCGACTGACCCATCCACCCGGTCAATGAGCTCTAATTTCTCAGTACCCTAAGGTCCCCCCGCTCACCAGAGTCCCGGGCCAGTCTCGCGCGCGTGTGGGAGTAGATTGGGGCTTAGGAAGAGTACGAGTACTTGTAAGCGAGGTAGAGGCTGAGGTTGGCCGGGTTGTATGATGCGTACAGAGTAGGACACGGAGCTAGAAGCGAGGAGGACAAGTGTCAGTCACCAGAATAGTGGAGAAGGCATAACCTCTCCTTCAGAAAGTTCATCAATCAAGAAAGTATCTATCATTAGGGTACTTCAGCGCGCTCCCTCCCCGCAACGGGCATCTACCCTACCCTCTTATCTCTAACCGCCGTAGAAAAATATAACCGAGTTGGGCCGGGGTGCGATATTCTACAAGCCCTAATGGTGCTCTTAATTTGCACCTGTGAACTAGCTGAAAACTATCCAGCATCTGCGGAGGGCTTACCTTTTTGCATGGTAAAAGGGTTATGTCTACTCTTCAGGTATTCTACAATAGGTTAATTGATGGGAGTCGGCAATGAATAGGTCATTTGGATGGCGGAAATCTACCTTACCGGGGTTTTAGCGGGGTCGGTATCGCAGTTTGGTACCTCATCTGTACTAACCACCCCCTCCCCCCCAACCCGGCCTAGCCTCTTGGAAATCAAGTTATGAAGACTAGAACCCGCTTGGGGCTGCCCCTACTTGAATTCCATCAGAGCACCATAGCTAAAGCCAGGCATGCCGGGGCCCCTTGGCTCGGCTTGAGGATAGTGATATTTCTATTCATCTTTCTATTAGGTTCGTTCGTGGCGCGGGGTTTTGGTTCAGGTTCTTCAGATGCGCCCAACAGGACATCCGTCACATCTTGGGGAGCCCACGCGCATACTTTTAAGACTGGGCTCTTCCCTTCTCAAGCCCAGCCCAGCCTGGGGGAGTGGTGCCGGATAGCCCATTGGAACATTAGGACTATTAGCTTGCGTTTCTAAACCTTGGCTCGATATAGTGTATGAATTAGAAAGAGCGGGTCCTCGCCAAAAAAGGTCAACCATGGCCGTCATGTGTTTCCCACTTTGAGATAGTTTTGTTACCATTGTGGGCTCATACATTGAAGCAATATTATAATTAAAGAGTTAACGTACTTTCGGCCTAACATAGGCAGGAACCCGAAGGGATACAAGAGGATTTTAATGTTTCTGCCACAATACCTAACATTTGGCGGGGCGGATACTGGTGTTTGAGTCTGGTCTTTAATGGCTCCGGGCGGAGCAAGGTTCCCGTAGCTGACGGGAGAAATCCACGCAGCCCCTTCAGGGTGGGTAGTAAAAGGGGCAACCTCTAAGGGCAGAGGCTGAGTTTCGTTAAGTGTAGGCACCCTGTGCCGGCGCCACTCCACAGATTAGCTCGGCGGGGCAGGCAGGGATCACAAACTTTCCGTCTTATCTTGGGCACGAATGATTCTATCACCTTCCTTACCCGGACTTTCCATAATCATAAAAGCTCTGGTTCTTCTCCCGGGACCATCCCTTCATCAAACACTCGACCATCCAAAACAATCTCATCCTATTTGCATTTTCGGACTGGTACTTGAGCTCCTATCCTATTCTCCTTTCACAACATACTAACACCGCTTAGTATATTCAATGACGAACCGGTCCCCCGCCATCTCCCACCTACATGATCTCCAGAATGAGCTACGTAACCTAGAGAACGTCATACCAGCCTCAGAGACTACGTTGACAATGCTCAATTCCTATCTATACAAGCTGGACGGTGATATCCTTAGGCAACACTTGCGTCTACAGGGGATGGGATATGACTACGATTTGAATCTCCCGAGCCGCGGGACCAATGATTGGTGGCGCGTACAACGGATGCTAGCTCGTCTTGTCAACCGTAGACAAGCAATGGAGCGGGCGACGCATAGGGCACGTACGATCGCGTGGGAACTCAAAACGTGCAAATTGAACATTTTGTCCTTAGAGAGCCAGATCAAGGACACCGAGGCTATTATTGAGCATGAAGCCCTTATGGGAGGGAGACAGAAGGACTTAGATGATTGTATGACTCACTTGATATCCTCCTTGCGTTCGCTTTCTAATGTCCATCACTCTGGTTACTCCAGGCCCTGCGGCGTATCACCTAGGGAGTGAGGTTACTCGGGATCCGTCACTTGCATTGCAGTAAATGGGTTGGATGCCGGTCACAATTCTGCTTAGTCCCGGCCGGCGACATCCTGTAGAATTTCCATTTATGCGCGCAAGAAGAGAATTTGGTTCTCATAGAAGGTCATGGTATATTCTTTAGCATTCAGGTTCTACAAACCAAGCTCTGGGCCAGTGTAGATTTCATTTCTAAGACCCTTTTGTTCACCTCTTCCACGACCTTGTAACCTTTACATAATGACAATCAGAAAAGAGAAAAACTTGTCTTCCTTGGTTGCTACTGTATATACACAGAATCCAATCTTTCTACGAGCCTGTCCCAACAGGTCTTAATCCTACATCCTCCTAGATCCGGGCCCTGCGGCGCCCGAGTCTTCATTCCCCCGGTCCTATATTCAACCTCCTAGAATCTATAGTTCTAGCCTCAGCCCCTTCTACATACCCTCACGGCTCGCTAGCCGCTGATACGGTCATGTCCACGGCACGCCCTGTCGAGCGATTACTTTCCCGGAAGCCAGTATCTCCTTCGGAAGGGAAAGCAGGGTCGGTGTAATATCCGCTAGGCTTGAAAAGAATCTAGGGGACTCAGGGAGTAAAACAGGGTGTAATAAGGGTCTTATAAGGGGGCCCTCTCCCTAGGGAGAAAAAGGGCTGCGTAAAAGGATCCCAGGGCCGCCATTGATTCCAGTGCTAGGGCTAGCTCCCCCGGCGGCGTAGGATCTGCTTCCTGGGAGGTTATCAGGCCAGAGCTGCCCCTTCTTCTCTAACTATGTATCTATAAAGTCTTCCCATCGCCCTTTTATGAAGTATGTGGAGTTTGTCTCAATCTTCACATACCCGGTCCTCATGGGCGCGGTATGATCCTCCACGCGACAGGTGCGGACGCAGATATGAATCTGGGTGCCTGCGCTGGGGGCCTAGTATCACCCTCTCTACTGTTGATTGTAGGGTCTAGCTTCAGTGCCGCAACCCGCTTTTTCTTTGTGTAGACGTCTCTCTAATGTGTGCAGACGCCGCTCTAATGAAATGATAGGTAGAGAGCAAGGGTCGGGTTATGGATATGAAAGGACGTACAGTTACGTGCAACTGCTCTGGCCTTGCCGCCAACCATTCTTATCCGTCAACGTTGTCCGGTGGGCCCCTCCATATGTCAACGTTGATGAGGGGGAGATGCAGTTGATCAACAGATAATGTTGATGTATGGGCGACTATATATCAACTGAGACCTGTCAATATGAGATACGTTGGAAGGTACTTTCTGTGCAAATCGCTACCTAGTGTAGTAGTAAACATCTGAGATATCACCAATAGTGCTATGGTTCGAATCTAGGTGCTGCCTAATAATCTATGAAAAAAGGTTTTTAGTTTGGAGATAACCTAATGAGAGCTCCCTCGCTTAGTGCTACCTTATTATTTGGGCAAGCCTTGCTGAGCATACTGAAGGGGAGGAAGAGGGCTGTCCGCTTGGGGAGTGAATTTATTCACTGCGATCCAAGAGTGTAATGCCCCGGCTGTTTATCTTGCGCCACCTTACATTGTACATGAGTGAGACCAAGAGATAAAACAGCCGGAACCGATCGCACATCCTTTTGCTTCTTTTACTTCTGATGCATTATGGTTACCAGAATGGTATAGGAACCAAACTCGCCTGTGCCCTGACCCATATATATCAGCGCCGAAGTGAGAGAATTCGCATGGACCCTTTATGTAAGTTAATCGAAGTCTGAGAATATGTTACTTATCATTTATGTTGGTAAAGGTATGCTCGTTAGTACTATTTGTAGTATTGTGATTTGTGATGTATGAGTCAATCAGCAGTTTATAAAGCCATGAATCATCCCCTTTATACGAGGTTGAGTAGCAAACTTATCCGTGTGTTAACTCTTCATTCTGTTTAGCAATATGGCTTCACAAGCAATATCAACCACGCTGTCCTCTCCCTTTAGCGAACAGGCTGTTCTTGCCTGGCACGAATACCTTCGAAGCCCCAATAATAAAAATAGATCCAGACCGTCTATCGACAAAATCCTAACGATCAACCGTATGTTGAACAAAGTACCAATGGATGTTGATGTAGGAAAGCAATTGAGGCACGAGGTCAAAATGAAGTATGATCTCTTTGAAGGGCGTTTGAGGTATAGAGCAAAAGGGCAATCATTCCGGTTCGTTGTCAATGATCATGATGTTTTTGATCTTGTAGTTTGGACAAACTTGAATCTTACTCATGCTGGTCGTCAAAAGACATTTGATGAACTGGACCGTGATTATTATGGTGTGACCAGGACAGGGGTTGAGTTCATTTTAAAGCATTGCTCAACTTGTGCAACGAAAAGATCACAGAAACAATCAGCACCGATAAAACCGATTGTAGTTCAAAGGCTTTTTGAACGAGTTCAGGTTGATCTCATTGATATGAGCTCGCAAGCTGATGGGAACTTCAAATGGATATGTCATGTTCGAGATCATTTTAGTAAATTCTTGCAAGCACATCCCATGGAGAACAAAAGTAGCAATGCCGTTGCAAAGGTGATGTCACAATGGATTACGTATATGGGAGTTCCATATATTTTGCAATGTGATAATGGTAGTGAGTTTAAAGGAAGTCTGTTGATTCTTTTGCGAACACACGGAGTTAAGGTTTAAATTCAAAACTAATAACTGACGCTTCATTGTTGTGAACAAAATCTAACTAAGTCAATAACAGGTTGTTAATGGTAGAGGACGTCACCCGCAGAGTCAAGGTATGATTGAACAAGCAAATGGAGTCTTAAAGGAAAAGCTTGCTGCTTGGATGCAAGATTACCAATCGATTCGTTGGAGCCTTGCAATTCTGGAAGCGATACTCTCGATGAATACCCAAAAACATTCAGTTACAAATAAAACACCTTATGAAATAGTGTATGGTGAACGAATGTATGGGGAAAGAATAATATTTACTGAACGTCGAAATACCGAAATCACCGACGAATTAATTCCTGTAGATCCTGACACCAATCCTCATTTACAATCCACTTTTAGCGATTCATCAGGCATCAATAGTATCTTTAGCTCAGCCGGTGCTACTACCTTCGATCGCTCATCATTACCGTACAATGACTATAATATAATCCATGATTATATGACTTCTGATACTGTTTCAGAAATTAATTCACAGCTACCATTCATCAATCCTGATCTGATACAATTCGATCAGATTCAACAAGAACGGAATGCAATTCACGACTCCGTCCGTATTTCAACCGCTAAAGCTCGTTCTATCATGATCGACAGAGATGCAAAAAACAATCCAGTACCTGTTTTTGCTGTTGGAGATCTTGTTTCTCTCAAAATTCCAAAAGCTGATCGATCAGTTATGGATCCAAAGAGATTGATTTGCCGAATCGAATCAATTCCTAGGCCGAATAGCTTCAAACTATTAAGCCAGTGGGGCTTGATAGAAGGAATATGTGATATCAGTCAAATCCAACGCGTTGAGAATTCAATTGAGTTCATACCACCAGAAGAGTCAAACTACATTCAAATTAGAGTTAGAAGTGCAGCGCTTTTAGCTGGTTCTAATCTTATAATTTAGGTAAGTTAGGAAGGAGCATAATATTGAGATCTGAATAATCATATTTATGTATAGTCCTTTCCGCCAGTTGCATGTCTTTGCCGCAACAAATGTCAAACCAATCGATGCTCATGTTATCATGCAAGACGCTAATGTACAACCAACTGCCATCCTGCGGATCGTAAGAGTAAGAATACTCCATGCTGCAATGCAAGGCCTGTTACTCAACATCCAATTGAGCCGGAAAGTATTGCATTTGAGCGTAGTTCATCTAGTAGGGTTTTGCCAGACTTCAACAGAAATAATGATTTTTTATACTGATACAATTGTTAGGTTCTTCGGAGTATGTGGATACTATTACAGTAAGCCCCTATACTACTTCCAGTACTACCCGAACCAATCCTGCTACACTAGAAACCAACTATTTTGAAGAATATATTCACAGATTTGACCAAGAGGAGAAGACTATTCTTGACCCAGCCTAAACTAATGGGTGGCCTAGTTTGGACTGGTTGAAACAAAATATAACTGAACAAGCACTCAATCAACGTTTGCAAAATCCCTTTTATGATGTCACTATCAGAAGCATTATTAAAGATTTTTCCAAATCGCCTTACTATCCGGCGTTTGTTAAAAGAAGGGAAATACCTCGTATTCCTGGAAGAAATCCTGTACACGTTGAAATCAACAATCAAATTGATACTGTTCCGACAGGGTATTATTCAACTGGTAGGTATAGGATCCCAATAAAATCATTTTAGCATACTCATAATACCCGCTAACTCACCTTAAATATTTACAGCACATCCAAACATCGCACTGCTTGTGTTAGAAGCTGGTTATTCTAGTACTCTAAAAGCACGAATGGAAGAGATTGGAACGCCAACAGTCTTCAACCTACAACTACTTCTAGAGGTTATAGTTCCGGAAATTATAATTGAACTCATTCAAGAGGATCTGCAGGTTGATAGAGATGAAGCACAGGAAGTACTAGAAAGTGAAGTAGCAATGAAGTATGGTACGCTTGCATCTGATAGTGTAGAAGATGGAAATAGGTTGAAAAGATATAGGGTATATGAACTAGAGGCACAGAGACTAGATGGACCGAAAAGGCAGAGATAGTTGCTATTACTGATCATAGGATACGGTGGTATAGAAGAATGTGAAATGCCAAATTATATTTAGTCTGATTTGTTGGTACCTCTTATATCTGTATATTAATACACTCCGTTGCAAATACAGAGAATATTAAACCAATTATTCTCATTAATAAACAGTCCACGACTCCCCCATTGATGAACAGTCTACCAATGGCCTACTGCCACAGTTGGTCAACTTCATTGCCCTCCCGTCAACGTTGATGGATAAGCAGGGTTGACAGCGAGACCAGAACACAACCACTCCCCTCTTTTCGTATCGGCTGCCCAGATGTCCAGCCACGCGCCAAGATTCTCAACAAAAAACTTCAGGGAAGCCAAGCCCTTTCCTTTTGCGGTCGTGGGCATTATCACTTGCCATGCTCATAGTTCCCCACCACCTCTTCTGCAGCTACGCTACCAAGGCACCCAGAACATAATACAAGGTACGTCCAATGTCAAACAATCATTCCAATTTTACTATTCATGAGTTGTGCAAAGCTATGTCTTCGTTCCAAGGTCTCTCTATCATGGCCGCTGTCATGCCCGGCTCATCCTATGTCCACGATATTCAATCCCTTAGGGCCAGCCTCATCGACCAAGTTGCTAGGAGGCAGTACCTAATGATGAGTTTTACCTGCAACATTTACGAGCTCCAAGTGTCTATCGTAGGACATTCGGCCGAACTAACTTGTCTCCGTTCTACTAGCCGTACCGGCTCCGCTGAGACCGCTTCTCGTATTGAGTATCTAGTCGAAGCCATAGCCATTCCCCACCAAACGCTTAACGAATGTGGGGAGGCCAGATCCCGTGTCGCCTATGAAATGAAGAACCTCCAGGAGAGCCTCATTGAGACCGTGGATGCGTGTGAACAACTTGGCAACATCGTCACGGACGCAGAATTCGCCGAGGCTCAGGATGAATATGACTACTGCATCTCCTTGTTTTCCTGCCCCCACCCCTGCGACATACTAGTCTAATACCTTCAGATGTGATCAGGGCATGCCGCAATATGCGTCAACCGACCCCCGAAAATGAGGACGAGGAAGACTACCTTGGCTATGACTCCAATTAATGGCCATCATTCTCGCACACATCCAATTGTAACTTGACGGTAGCTAAGGGGAGGGGGTGGGAGGGTTTGACTTTGTCTTTCCCTTGTTTCAAGACACGGTTATGGGTTTCTTACGGTTTAAACAGTGGGGCTCAATGTCATTAGTCAATTGTCACTGTCGTACGACGATATCATTAGGGTGTCACAAATTAAACTTTCTTTCTTCATCTTGTTCTAGGGTGCCTGTGTGGTATGTTCCAGCAAACAGCCGCCATACCGGCTGAAGAGGGCTAGAGGACGGGGCTGTGTCTTTGCCGTCTCGGCTGGCTCCTGGTATGAACTGAAGAACCAACATACATTTGAACGTCTCCGGAAAACATTCACATCAACATACCTCAAACTTGGCTTCTCCATTCCGGCACCCCCGCTCAAACATATCAGTCTACTCTCATATCCTAACCAATTACCTATGGTGCTTGCTACGAGTTCCTAGGGTAGAATATTAAATTTTATGTACCCTTCATTCGATCCTTGTAGTATCAGTTTCCTGATGTTACAGACTGCAACTCACAGCCGGATCAACCTACTTGGGGAGAACAATATTAGGACATGTCTTGCGACACACCGGTCCGCAGAGAAAAGGGGTTAAAGTCCAACGAGCTCCTTCGTCTATACCCTGCATTTTCTCGGTAAAAGGACTCCCGGGCGAGACAGCAGCGGGGAAGGTTTTGGATTTCAACAAGTTCTTTCGGAGTAGTGAGGGGACTACAATTCATAGGGCCTCTTGTTTCTAATGATCAGAACCTTGCCCCTCCCCAAAGACCGCGAGGGAATATTTAGGGTAGGTTCGGTCCATATACCCCCCCCCCTAATAGCCTACAACTCCCAGCAACCGAAGGAGCTGGCCGGCCGAACAAACCCCCACTCCCAGCCACCCGGCTGCATGAGTGGGTACCTGCATTGCGGCTTAGCTGGGCAATGATGGCGGGGACACCCGGGCCACGACTACGGGCCAACGACAAGACTTCAACCACATCCGTCTCCAGAGCTAAAATACTACAATGAAGAACTAGTCGCTCTTTCAGCGCCATCTTGATCAATTATAACTAGCAGTAATATGTGTTTGAGCTATGTGTCTTCGTCTTGTTCTTTTCCCAAAGGAAAACCTCTATTAGAAATATATAATCTTTGACTCATAAGTAACCCTGTCCTCGGAACCTATCGAGCACAATAGAAACAGTGACTAATCTTTCTTTACACAACATTGTTCGGCATCGTTCCACGCTGTGATACACTCTGATCAAACAGGGCTGGCAAGACATTAGTAATTGTCCCCTACTACCACGCCTAAGCTCCGGTACAGACTTCTCGTATTTGCGGGCCGTGCATCCAACAGTTGACATATTGGCTCTAATTTTGTTGATAGTTAAGTATGCAGGTTAATTGAAGATTGTGCAGTGGGCGGTTCGATTATATCCTGTGCTGCCGATTTATAGCAACTTCTATAGTGTGGACCGGTTACCACGCAAACCAGCAAAATACCATTTGTGCCTGGAGCCTCCCAACGGTCCCCTAGGACCCCTGGATGCTTTCTCCGTCCCCTGGGGCTTAGGAGACATCAGGAGACAAATGAGGTCTTGCTGATGCAAGCGCCAGACAGGGTTAGGAGTCACGGCAGTCTACCGATCAGGCCCTTGAGAGGTCCGGAAAATCAAATGACAGTCCATATTAGGTAAAGAGATTACCGTTATATTCAGAAACACCCTTTCGCTGAATAACCAGTTTTTCAGGTATCGTTGTTGGAGGAGTTGCGTTCACAAGAGCGCTTTTTTTGTCGACTCATAGTCTGCCGGTAGTGGAGTGCATGCGACGATCGTTTTGGCGTAAGGAACGTATCCCCTTGTGCTGCTACGTAAGATATGGGGACTGAGAAGGTACACCGCAGTGCCACAAAACTCCTCCATGACGGCCCCGTTGATGTTTTGGCGGTATTTTTTCTAGTTGCGCAGATAGTGGGGCTTCCGCACAGATTCTATCCCTCTTGGTGCACCGCCGCCGGGGGTGGTAATATCCGGCAGCTACGGGTGAGATTTAGCTATAGAAAGGTTTCTTTGTCGCGTGAGAGAGACGAATGTGGACATCATCTCTGGCAATCACGCTTCCGATCGCTCGTCCACCTAGCATTCGCTTCGCCTTGGTTCCGTACCTTAGCTCCCTTCTTGTCTTCACTTGGCTCCGTGATAGCTACCGACTGATATGTTTCTGACACCCCCTTATGTCCACCTTGGGAATGAATTGGATGATTTGGCGAAGAGCTCATATTCAGGACCACCTATCTATAGTGTCCGTCATTATATTCCTCCTTGGAATGGAGCTGACCTCCTCTAATAGGAGACTCTTCCTTGCCCGAGTTCGAAGATTATCATGTTCCGCAGCAGGAGGCGTAGAAGTTAGACAAAGGTTTCTGATAGTTTCGTAATGCTAAAGGAAAGCTTGAATCTGTTGCAGTCCCTAGACTCTTGAGGTGAAGATCAAGAGCATCGCGTGGATTCTGAGAGTAAGGTCGTTAGAATTCACATATAGCTCTACAATCAAAATAAATTAGAAAATGAATCATGCGAGTAAATGGATCAAATGTGATAGATAATAAGGCATCAAAGAACAAGTATGGGGAAACGAATCAGTAGATGAATCCTAAGTTCATTTTGTCATATCACTTTACACATTTCCCATCTAAAGCCTAAAAAGAAAGAATTTTGATCTTGATTAGAGTTGAACTCTCACTACCCTGAATCCTTAGCCTACTCCCACCGATACTTCAGATAATAACATCTAAGAGGAAGTAGTAAGGAAGGATTATTGATTGATAATGGATCAGTAAATGAATTAAGTAGGGAAGGAAGTAAATGGATCAAAATTTTCATTCCAGTTAACGTCTCCCGAAAACGAATCATTTGGTTCGTTTTTAGAGCTGGTAGTGATGTGTGGTATATTAGTACTGAACAATGAAACTAATAGCGGGAAGGAGAGCCATATAGACCATTACTACACGACCCAAATTACCTACACTGAAGATATCCCGCGAATAGCTGGCTCCTATTGGGTACGGTATCTTACATCCCCAACATCAACCTCCCGACCCATGCTTACCAGTGAATTGATACCACTCCAACAGTACCTAATGTACCCAATCTTAATCTTAAATTATAATATTCCACTACGACTCACGAGGTTCAATATATCTTCCCCAATTATTACTCGGTTTTTAAATGATACAATAATTCAGTTGAATATCGATAGTTCCAATTACTAAATGACTTATTTCGGGAATAATAAGCTTCGTAAAAAGCTTGCGTTACTATCCTATGTTGCGCGTGTTAGAAAAGACTTATCGTATGTTGTAGACCCTCCTAGGTTATGTACTCACTATTACAACACCTCCTAGGGTCGCTGAAAACTAAGAACCAATACATGGGACTATATTCATTCGCCGTTATATCGTTCTTGTTATTGGTTCTGTCTTCAACTTACCCTTTCCAAGGGCTGTCCAAACCAAAGTCTGACCCCGCTGGGCAGCAGGCCATCTGATTCAATTAATGACGTGTGGCGCTTGAATTTATAGGTCAACCAAATCGTATTGCTGGTGGATAGGGCACTCTGCTGAATCGGACAGAATACCTTCACGGGACTATCCCCGACAGGAACGGGAATGCCACAACTCAAGCTGCCACCTTTGGTAGGAAATATATAGATGTCGTTTACCTGGTCACTTACAGTACGAAAGTGTCTATATATCAAGGAGGGGCTCTCAACGGGGTGTAAATGCTCTGTCCGGTCCGCCAGTCGCGCCCGATAGATGGATATTGGTATATAGGCCGTCCTATAAGTGCGATATCAACAGATAGGGATAGCTATTTATAGATAGGCAGTAACTAACATATCGGCTACCCAACCACATGTTAAGTTGTATGGGCATGTGAGTAGACTAACACTTGGATGATTGGAAAGGCCCGGGAACTAAGCTGTAGGAAATAAGGTTTCGCTAGGGGTTATAATGCATACAGGGAGCGGATGTAGCATGCAATCGCTACCTAGTGTAGTGGTAAACAACTGATATATATCTGAGTGGACTCCGGTTCGATCTGGCCTAAGTTAGAATTCCCTGAGATGGGCTTTTAATTACCAAATATATTATTGATGGCCTCAACTGGTTATCACGGAGCGAAGCGAGGACGAGGGCAGGACTCGCTAAGGTATAACACCAGAGCAGGAACGAGACGAGGCGGGGTAAAACGAAGAAAGGAAAGAAAGAGAAACCCTACAAGTGAGGGGGAGAGCTCCCTATATATAACCCCAGAATCCCTTCGCTGACTCATCCCATAGAAACCCATAGAACCCAAAGAAAATCCTTCTATTAGAAATACATGCACGCCGTTGACTCATAGAAACCCTGCAACAGAAACTCATAGAACACCATAGAAAACTCTGACTAATCCTTCTTCTCGCAATGTCACCAAGCACGCTCCACGCCGTGATGCCGATGCTTCCTAATACTCCTAGAGTAGAAGCCTTACGACCAGATAAGCAGGGTTGTCCACTTACTGTACCTATGAATTTATTCCTCCACGAGGTAAGAGTGTAATACTACAGCTGGTTATTCTGCGCTACCTCACATTGTACAGACGTGAGACAAAAGAATCTATAGCTGGGCCATCCGTTGAAGCATATTTTACAACTTTTTATACGTCTGTTTCTCTATATCATATTTCAAATTTAAGTGCAAGTTAAAATAGTGTTTCTACGAAAAGGTTTTCTGATATAATGAAGATGACGAATATCATTATCTAGGAGCCAATGTATATTGCAATTAATCCAATAAAGCATGACTCATTTCTACTGACTCGATACCAATATTAATTACATTATAATCAAAAAATGGTGACGTATTGAGTGAATATGTGATAGACAACTCATAATGTAATACACAGGGGAAGTAGAAGCCGGGTTTTGAGTTGTAGGATGAATAGGAACAAACTCAGGTTATTGCTTGTAGGATGAGTATTTCTACAAAGACAGGTATTTAAAACTCGCTTATTCGCTGGAGTCTAGGTTAGTATCCTAACACCAGATTCTTCAACAATTGATTACAATAGCTTCTAGTTCTCATCCTCAATTGCCAGTTTCGGAGGCAGCTAAGCGTGCCTGGTATGTTTGATTACTAAGTCCAGACAATAAAAATCGTTCTTGTCCTAAACCGGATAAGATACAAAACATATGAGAGGTATTAGTTGGAATATTTGATTTGGAAGGAGAGAAAGGGCAACGATTCAGGCATGACGTTAACGTTAAGTATGAAATTATTGATGGTGCAATTAGGGTAAAATGAAAGAATAGTCTTGAAAGCAGGTTGCTAGTTACAGACCTGGAGGTTTTTGATCTTGTCGTGAAAATTCATATTAGCCTTAGTCATGCGGGAAGCAGGATAACATTTGCAGAGATGAATAGAGACTATTATGGAGTCAGTCGATAGGAGGTTGAATGGATAATTCAACATTACTCAACTTGCGCTGTTCAAAAATCACATACTAAAACTACTGCATTAAAACCTATCATTAGGTCAAAGCTTTTTGAACGTGTACAGGTGAATTTGATCGACATGTCATCACGTCCAGATCGAAGATTTCGATGGATATATCACATCAAAAATCATTTCAGCAAATACTCCCAAGCTTATCCACTCGAGTCTAAACAAAGTGAAACAGTTTGTATGGCGTTTATTACTTGGATTAGTCATTTGAGTTCTCTTAATATCCTCCAATGTGGTAACGGGGGTGAGTTTAAAGGAGCTATGTTGATTTTGCTTCAACAGTATGAGATACGGATATGATTTCTAATAATTCTTATGTTTGAGATCCCGTTTATAGTACCTGTATTCTTTTTCTATTTTTATTCTAGTTTACTAAGTTTGAACATGACTATATTTGGACAGGTAATTAACGGACGTGCACGTTATCAACAAAGTCAAGGTTTTATCGAAAAGGGTAATCACGTTTTAAAGGAAAAGCTTTCCTAATGGATGCGAGACAATCAATCAATTGAGTGGTCTAAAGCAATTCCAGAATCAATATTAGCAATGAATTCTCAACAACATTCCATTAACGGAAAAGCACCCTATGAGGTTCTATTTGCTCAAGGAGCATATGGCGAAAGAATATTGTTTACAGAACATCAATCAACAATCATTCTCAATGAGGAATTGGTTCCGTTGGATTCAGCCAATAGTATCATCAATTCTCATACAACAGAGCTAATCCCAATCGACCCTGAACTACAGTCACAATAAAATAATGTTTATCCTAAACCATTGAGTTCTGCAGTTATAGAAACAGGAAAGAGAAATGAAATTCATTCACAGGTATTATCTTCAACAGCTAAAGCAAGGGACGTCATGATAGCAAGGAATGCTAGAGCAAACAATATTCCCAAATTTGAAGTTAATGATTTCGTAACTCTGAAAATCCCATGAGTTGATCGGCTCTCTTCTGGTGTAAAGAGATTGGTCTGCAAAATTTTGGCCAATCCCGCAGCAGGATTATATACACTAATGAGTGCGTACGGCATTATCAAACGACAATGCACTGTCTGGGAATTACAACCTATCCCTGACAGTGTATCTTTCAAACCAAAAAAATGATCAGCTTCAAATTATATAATAATCAGGATGGCAGCGGGGAATACTGATAATAAACGTTTAGGACCTGTAAGAATGATTACCTAGCTAGTTTCTTTATTATCTAGACTAATCTCTTATAGGAATCTACAAGCTGCAGTTGTGGGTAAGAGTGTAGAACCCAACATTGTCCATGCTTCTGCTCCAAGGCACTATGCAGTCTAGATTGTCATTCCAAAGGAAATGGGAAGGGGAAAATTTGCAACAATCTAGACGAAGATCTTGTATCATTCTTGGATGATACTGGAACTTCAGATAGTAACGATGAAACTGTTTACACACAGGCTGAACAGCCTGGAGTAATAGTAGGTGAAGCTATTGGTAGGTATAATAAATGATTAATAGCTTTATGAATACTAACAAAACAATTAGATAATGCTATTTTGAATGATACTATCCATCTTCGTATCAATATTAACTTACCCCCATCTACGTTAAGTGGAGTTGGCACATACGCATCGGAGAAAGGGAATCGCAGTCAGGATTAGCTCGGTCGGGTTGAGAGTATGCAAAAATCAAGAAAGAGTAGTTGTGTAGCTGAGACATTAAGAAGGGTTAAAGCAAAGAGAACCTTATAATTGCCAATGCTATTACTTGATGTATGGATATTTTGTTTTTATATTAATTCAATCAGAGGAAAAGTAGGCTTCTACACGAACTTGTTTAGGATCTATTGTATGCTATCATTTTGTATTTCATATTATTCTACTGATATGATTACCTTCATTTTAGCTCCAGCAGCAACAATATATTGCATTCTTTTACCTACCATTAGCTCGCATTGAAACTTCCAATAATAGGTATTGCCTGTTGTAGTATCAGTCAACGGGGTGCCCGTTCATCACACAATGCCAATAGGTGAATAGAGTATCCTATATATTGATATCACCTCAATGGGTAGTGTTCACGAATCGGTCAGGACAATTGTGTTGCCTGTGGTCGCAGGAGGGGTTCCCGCATTTTTGTTACAGCAACTAGGAAGGTGGGATGTCCGATGTTCATAGGTGCGGCTCCCACGGGCGCAGTTCTTGTTTTACTGCTTCTCCACGCACCATACAAGAAGTGTCAGGGATCTGGACGTCTGCTCCAGCCACACACAACCTCAAACTAAAGTCTGCTCTCAAAGCCCCAATACGAACCATCCGGTTTCACATACTGTCTGCAGGTATTCAACTATCCCTCATTCACTCCCTGTCTCCAATAGACTATCTGTAGCAAAATGCCCACCGCGATTGATACCATCTTGCTGGGCTGCACCGGGCTAAAGCCCGCATTCCTGCAAGACCTAAACTTGCGTAAAGCCCGTCTCTTGGCCACCATCCAGCGCAAGCAGAGCCTTCTTGTCCGCTACAAGCTCCAACGCTATGAGGTCGACAGCTGGGTCTGCAAGGAGTACGCGAACCTTCATCAAACATGGAAGATCGATGAAGAGGGTGTCTGGAAGGAGATTAGCAGCCTTCGGCAGAGTGCGAGGGAGATGGAGGTTTCTGGTCGATGGGTGGAATGCGAGATGAAGGACATGCTGTGGGAAATGGGGGAGTTAGACGCAGCAATCGTCATCGTACAAGGGTGGATTGCTAATCAGAGTGGAGAAGGTACAATTTCTTGGGAACAGTTATGGTTCAAGGGAGGGATGCTAATGGTCCCACTAGCAGATACAGCGTTCAGCGTTGTAGACCAAACGAGGGAGGTCACAGATTGATTCTCATCGTGAAATGTCAGTGAGTGGTGGTGTTAATTCGGGGGTTCTAGGGGAGTTCTCGGGGAGTGATTCTATTTGTCTAGTGTGTACGGAAATGGGACTGGGGGTTTTAAATAAAGGTTATAGCCCAATTTGAACAGGGAAAAAAACTGTTATATCTCCCGAAGACAGATATTGGAAACAAAGCTAAATCCCTACCAATCTGTACGCAGTCGGTCAGGCAGCCCTGTTTGATAATTGCAAGGGGACTTTCATAAAAGGAAATTAATCCTCGTTGTTCATGGTAATTGGGAACCGCCGTCCCATCTAACCTCAAGCCTTCTTATTGGTAGGGTAACCACTCCATGTTTACAAAACTCTTTGCCGGTACCCTTGGTCTATTCACAGACCATCCCATGGAATGTAGGATCATAGCGACCTAGGCCTTTCTGTTTCGCACGGCTGCTTAGGAGGTGTTTACTTGGTTCTCGTGACTGGAAGGTCCTGGGGACAGCAAATAATAGTTTTGCAGGATCTATTCAAGGTTACCTTGCCATAGGCAAAGCGATGATATTTCCTAAGGCATTAAGGGAAATTGTGAATATCTATCAAATTTAAACTAACCACAAAGTACAAGAATCAGCAACTGACAAAGCCAAACACTCCGTCAGTGGTTATACAGATATCACTCCCAACCCTCCCACAAACCTCCTTCTCATGATATCATATTCTAGCGCGTAACCCTTTAATGCCCTTGGAATTGAGAGAGGAAAAAAGAGCTAGAGTTTCAGAGCCACGCAAAGACGAAGAGTTTGATTATTTGTTCTGGATCCTGAAGTCCGTCCGCAACCTCTACCCTCCCCTGCGGCCCAGCTTTTGCCCCCAACTTGCCCGTGTACCCCGAAATGATGAGCAAAGCGACCTGGCATATTTTCGAACTTTCTGCAGTTCTTCTTAATTTCCATGATTTCCCACTCGATATCCTTCTTTCGGTCGTTGACAACCCGCTGCTAAACCTTATTCGATTCGTTGACGTGCTTAGCGCCCTCCCTATCCTCAACCAGAGGCGTGATAGCTTCGGTTTCCTCTGCGGTGGAACGGGGTACCCCCAGCGCCAAGGACACCAACGGGCCCGAGTCTGAGAGGGGCGGCCCGGGCTTTCATTGCTTGGGCCAGGCCAGGCCAACGCTTTTAAAATCCAGGCCAGGCCAGGCCATGATGACATTGAGGCCCGGGCTATCAAGATGGAGTTGAGCCTTTTGTAAGTCATGTGTATAGAATGGGAAAAGCAATATGCGAACAAAAAAAGGAAATGAGTCATAGAGTAAAATAGAATTGTCACTTTTTACGGGTATATAGAGCATTAATGATACCTGCTCGCTGAATATTGACATCAATCATCTCCGTACCACCAAAAACAATGGATATTGATAAACGTTCACAACCTGATCTCAATTTGCCGGGCTTTGAAGACGGTCAGGAAGAGGATTTTGAGGATCCAGATATTGAGGTACCGGAGGCAGCAAGGATTCGGGTTGAACAGCTTCCAGAAGTTAGGAAGAGAAGGAATCCGCCCCAAACCCCCCGGATTTGGGGATCAGAGACGGACCCATATGGGATAAAAGTGGAAGTAACTGGAGTCCTGTAAGTGCGCAACTATAATGTTTTCAATATATTTTTTACTAATGATAAATAGATACTGGTAATGCACCCGGTGTGATACAAAATACCAGCATTCACATAGAACGAATCATCCAGCTCATCACCTGGCAAAGAAACATGGAATTGACGAGCCTTCTACTAGTAAGATAAAGAGACCCAAAAGAGGCGTTAATATGATTGAGACTGCAATGAAAAAGGTAGAACAATAAAATGAAAAGGCCAGAATGGGAGGAAATGCGAGGAAGCTTGCAGAAATTAAGGATTTGGAAATAGTGTGTCCTGGAGTGGATTCTGCGATTCTACAGGAACGATGGGTATGTAAATTTCTATACGTAGTAATGTATTTGCTAACAATTACCTAGGTGAATCTTATAACCAATCATAACTTACCATTCGCATGTCCTACATGAATAGAAGTTTCGGGTATTTTTCGGCTTGTACGCCCTGAAGTTGTTACTTTGCTTCCTAAAGCACCTACTACTGTCAAAAGCTGGGTCATGAGTGCTTTTGAAAATCAGAAGGGGAAGATAAAAACTCTATTGAAAGGTTCCCGGTCGGATATCCATAACTCACTTGACCTCTGGACTTCACCAAACAATATTGCTTTTCTAGCCGTTGTCGCTCATTTTACAACCATCCAAGGAAACCTGATATGTACTCTACTTGCTTTGAGAAGACTAAATGGCCCACATTCAGGGGAGAATCAAGCAGGTGTGCTGCTGGATGTATTGACAGAATATGAACTCAGGGACAAGTTGGGTTATTTTGTTATGGATAATGTTGGTTCCAATGACACTCTTTTGGAATACGTTAGGCAACATGAAGCAGAAATAGGGTATGACTTTGATTGTGCAAAACGTAGATTACGTTGCAATGGGCATGTAATTAATCTTAGTGTCAAGGCTTTTCTTTTCGAGTCAAACAGAGGTGCATTGGATCATGTAGAGGAGGGGAATCCGCATGATGTCCAAAAGAAAATGGAGGAATGGAGGAAATTGGGTCCACTTGGAAAGGCTCATAACATTGCAATATTTTCCCGGAGAACACCTCAATGGACGGTACAGTTCAGAGAACTTAGTAGTGGAACATTAATCATTAAAGATAATAGTACACATTGAACTTCTTGGGCTAATATGTAGGAATCCATTTGTCAGCCTGATATCAGGATGGCCATCCGCTACTTTATCGATGAAAACAATGACCTTGAATAAAATCGTCTTGAGGCAGAGGATTATCGTCTATTGGAGAGTAATCATTCTATTCTAAATGATTTCAGAATTGCGACAAAGGAAACCGAAGGACAACAAGCAACATTGAGTAAAGTCCTTCCTTCAATTGACTTTCTACTTGATACCTATTCAGTCGCCCTTTCAAAACATGAAAATGATAGACTGCTTGCTTCAATGATACGTATCGGTTAGGAAAAGTTTGATAAATACTATTCTGCAAGTAGTAAGGCTCTGGTATATATAGCAGCAGTTGCATTGAACCCTCACCTCAAATGGAACTATTTCAAGGCCCGTTGGAAAGCTCAATTGGGCCGGAATGGGAAGAGATCTTTGAAAACCTACTGGACTCAATATAAAGCTACAATTCCAGCAGTTGAAGAGCCCGAGGATACTGATCCAGTAGTAGAAGATGATAATTCATTGAATCAGTAGCTTGATCTTGTCGAATTTTTACCAAAATCTAGTCCCAGAACAGCTGGCAAACTTGAAGATGATTATGACCGTTATTGTAAAAATAATGCACCTGATCGTACTGTCAAAAATGCACTCCAATGGTGCTACAACACTATCAGCAAAGAGATTATCCAGTCCTTTTATGCTGGGCAGTTAATGCCCACTCAATTGCAGCTATGTCAGCTGAACCTGAGAGAAAGTTTTCTGGCGCAAAGAGAACTATTTGCCATTTGCGGCTTAATATGGGAGTGAATGGCATTGAAGCAACGGAATGTCTTAAGCCCTGGCACCAGTCATTGAAGGAGGAAGGATTAAATTGATAATCCCAAATGTGGGATTTAGCAGTAATCTAAGCATTCTACTACTATTAATTAAAGTATTTTACTATCGCATACTATTCCAGAAAACATACATAATATATCCTTTTAGCTATAAAACTCGAGCAACTAAACAAAGTCTAGCCTAAATAACGAAGCCTGGGCTTTCCCCGGGCTCCACCTATTGGGTCAGGCCTCATATTAACTTCCATGGGCCAGGCCAAGCCTCACCTCCAATCCGGCCTGGGTAGGCCCGTTGGCGACCTTGCCCATCGCGGGGTTATAGCCTGTGGCACGTAGTTCTTTGTGCAGGATAAAGTAAATACCAGAATTTTCATTATAGGAATGTATGTAGTGCTCAAGCATCCAAGTATAGTTGGTCAATGCAGCTCGGAGGTCTACTAGGTGATTGGATAGGGTACTAGTACGCAACCTCAACATCCTATAGGTACCAAAGAATGTGAAAGACATTTGTGCTAGGAGCTGATCTATTAACACGTTACATGTTAGTGTGTGAGTGAATTCCTTCGAGACTACCTTGTATGTTGAGAAATAAATCGTGAAGAGTGTTCTAGCCTATATACCGGATGGTCCTATTCTATGAACGTTGATGCTACTGGATGGTTTGAACACCGGTAGACCACATTCACCAAGTAGGTGGCCGGCCAATGTGTTGAATATATGGTGTATCAATTTAAAGTTGATGCTAGTAGTACAGGCAGAATAAGGTTGAGTTAGCTATGTATGAGATGTGCAAAATGCTACCTAGTGTAGTGGTAAACATCTGACCTATGTTTGTGTTCCAGGATTGCTTGGTAGTATAGTACTGGTGGTACATTGATATTGTCCCAGTGCGACGGTACAATGGAAGAGTGAGGTATGTCCAGAAGTGGAGTTCGGTAATAACTTGACAACCATAACCATACTTTAGTGATGGATCCTTGGTACCCCGTCTTGTAGGAAATCAGAGCCGTAGCAAAGGCATTGCAGGAGATTTTCTCTTGGAGGAGTTAACGGCTTTAAAAAGGATTCTTTATTTATAAATAGTCAGTAGGATTCCCATCGTCTTGGGGGAACCATCATCCTCTCAAGCAAACGGAATCTGGTCTACAATATTATATATTTAAAAGCTACAGAACTATCGCTTAGCATTAGCTATATCTTAGTGTCTTCTGAGATATCCCTTTACGGTTTGAGCGAGCCTGGATTTCAACTCTTGTCTAGGTTATTTGTTCCTGGGATGGACTTTCAATGGTCAGTATATGATGAAGGCATTAGCTGGTCCCACTAGATTTATATGGAAGGCCGGTTAAGGGAGAGGTTTGTCCACTTCGAGAGTTAGTTTGTTCAGGATGCAAGAGTGTAAAGGCCCAGTTGTTTATCGTGCACCAACTCACATTGTATATGTCTGAAACCAAGAGATAAACAGCCAAAACCGGTGAAGCACTTTTCTAGTTAGGTGATATTGATCTTGATATAGTATATAAAAAACTCTTTACCGAATACACAAAGCGCAACCAATTTTGATATATGCTAGTATTAGAGGTATTGCCGGGTGCCATAAGTAAACGAACATTCATATCGCAATGAAATCTTGTCTACAAATACCTCAACCAACATTCAAAACCTATCCCCAATGCCACCCCAATATACACGGAAGTTAAGAAAAAGCCATATGCATAACCCTTTGCTTACAACCCATCTTACTTTCTACCAGAGAGGGCAAGTTGATTGCATGTCCTCTCAAGGTGTATCTTCTAGAGAGATGTCCCAGAATCCCCGTACTCCTCTCTCTAGCGTGGCTTTGAATTTCAGAACCAATCCAAATCGCAAAGAGGGAAAGGATAAACCTAGGATAGGAGCTTCTAAGAAAAAATTCCAATAAAGTGGCAGAAAAAAAAGCGGCTATGATTAGATGAAAGAAATGCAAGAGAAGGATTTGAATGCACAAAAGAGCATAGGAATTGAACATAGTGAATGTGGAAATATTCAGACGTCTTTGTACTGGTCCTGACGATTTGATAGTCACAGTGTTATTATGGTTAATGGGGTTATGCTAAGCTAGTGAGGTGTGAGATGGGGTGAAGTTGTCATTATTTGATTCTACGACGTTCGGCTACAGAGACAATTGGTAATGAGATTTACAGGGATGGTGGGGGAGAATACGAGGTGTAATTATATAGGAGTTTCTATAAGTTTCTATGGCCTAATGTATAAGTCATACCGGACTATTAGGGGACATTGCTAAATAATGAATGTACGAGTTTCCTTTAATTCTTTCTTGTTTTTTTCTTCATCTCATCTTCCTATTATCTCGATACATAGGAATATACTCCTATCTCTAAGACATATCTCCCTTAACTTTGCAATCTGTCCTCGGTAAATTAGGAAACCCATATTATCTCTCATCGGTCTTGTTGAAATTATTTTTCGGCGTTTTAGCATCGTTCTTAAGGGTTTGGTAGTCGAAGCACTAATGTAGTTGAAGGAGTAATGTTAAGAGAGAAAGGAATGAGATGGAGTGACGTTGTTGTCATTAGGTTCTATAAGGTTTGGTTGCAGCGGGAATTGATAATAGATTTTGGAAAAATAGTGGAGAGGAATACGAAGTGTAGTTGCAATGGGTTCCCATGAGTTTCTATGAGCTGATGTATAATTCATATCGGACTGAGAGGGAAAGATGTTGAATAGTAGGCACGAATGTTTTCCTTAGTCCTTTCTCTCATTTCTATCTGTCTCGTCTTCCTTTCCTCTCAATATATTGGAATATACTCCTATCTATAGTTCTAGTCTGCCGTCTCCAAACTTGCTTTCGCAAAAGGCAAAATTATAATTCTCTTGATCCTTGTCCGGAGCCTTATCTGGTCTTCGCTTTCCCTGTTCTGTTCTATGCCCTTCGCCCTCACCTGGTCCCGCGTTTGCGTATAGTTGGCCCGTCCCTCATCCCTGCCAGTCTTCTGATTCTGTTGGTTGTACTCCTTGAGTCTTTTCCTTCATCATTGTCATCTGTCACTTGGCTCCCAGCTCATCTGTCACAATTACTTTTGTGTAGTAGGTCCAGATGTTTTGGGTTCATAGAAAATGTGATGATACCGATATCAATTAAACATCTATTATAGGATTGTATGCGGCCAATGTTTGTGATGGAGAAGTTAGTGGTTGCCTTATGGTTTACTTTTCTTACTTATTTTGAGTTTTTTCTTTAGTGTTGCTTAATTATTTATCTCTCAAGGGGGCGTTAGGGATATAGGAGCGTCAGGGATATAGCTTTGTTCCGCGGAGTGCGGGGTAGTAGCAGCGATACTTCCCAGGAGGGAGGAAGCATATAGAGAAGATAGAGGGATAGCGATAGTCACTAGTTTGAATAGGGACTATAATGTATTGATAAATAGATACACAAAACATTGCATGAAGAGAAAAGGAAAAGAAAAAAATTACAAGAGTAAGCGTCATTGCCTTCCTTATATATCCACCAATCCATTTTCAAGCCTGACTCATTCCCTCGCGTAATCCCAACTGCGACTCATTCCTTTGCGTAACAGAAACCCATGAAACTTATTCTAACTCATCCCCACCTCCTAATACGCAATAATCCCAGCCCTGCCAATCCCTCCAATCTCTCAAACCTAGTTTATCCATGAAATTATCCTTCCTAGATTGTATCGCATGCTTTGAGGGTTTTAAATTAGTTAATTGCCCAGCGGTGGGCAGAGGTATACGATATGCTTCAGGGTTTATGCAATATGACGTTCATTTATTCATTTTTACCTTTTAGTTAATAGGTAGTTTAGGACTCCAAGTCATTGCCAAAACATAGATGATGTCCCAAGTGGGACATTAGATTATAGTCTGCTCCTTATTCATAGTCCTCGACCCATACCTTAGTTCATCCTCTGTTCCTAGTTGTCTCGCTACGTCACAACTCGTTCTACTTTGCCTTGTCTCGTCTTACCTACTTTTGTATTATACTTTGGCATGCCTCCTCATCATGCTCCCATTACCCCGTGATATGAGTAGAATTACAAGTAACGATTGCTTACTGGACCCATATTAGGCAAAAACAAGGGGTGCAAAACTATTTCGAGATTGCATCTCAACTAGCGCAAAGCAAAATGCAGCTCTATCACGGCGTAGAGCGCGGTTGAATGACGTTGCGGGAAGAGGGATTAGTCAGGAGTTCTATGATATTCTTTGGGGTTCGGTGTCAGGGGTTTGGTTCGGGGTTAGGGATCCGGGAATAGGAAATAAGGTCGGGGTTCGGAGTTACGGGCGGGAGAGGATTCTATGGAATTCTGTGTAGGGATGCTCGGGTTAGTCATCGGTCGAAGATGAGGTGTGTATATATGGGTTGGGTTTTCGTTTGTAGATAGTTCTTTTCTTTCCTCTTCACGCAACCTTCCTGTCTCTAGGAACTTGTAGTCCTTTCGAATATACTTCTGGAGTATTGGTCCTCTTTGATTTCGATAGCCATCACGGTTCTCTCGTCCGTTAGAATCTCGCTTCGTTCTCCGCCATAGTCTCGCTTCGCTCCTCGTCTCGTGTACCCTGTTCCCATTTACCCCTTGCCTCGTTTAGTTTAGCTTCGGTAGTGTACTTTGGCTCGCCTCGCCCTGATCCTACGCTTCGCTCCGTGATAAGCTCCATGGCGTGAATTGATGCTGGCTAGAGTATCTCACTCTAGAAGTTTACTGGTCTCCATAATACACTCCTTAGTAATTTTGAAGATACTATGAGTAGATAAATCTGCTGATGATATGAAAACCTTAATATGTAGGATTGTGGAGGGAAAGTCAAAAGAACATTTTATACTAAAGTATGAATTTGGACTTAATAATCGTTCATGTCTACCTTCAGAATTGTAACTCATACTCTGAGTATTTGAATTTCCCGAATAATACAGTAATGATTTAAATAGCCTTACAATGGCTGCTAGATTTGATAATCAAAAGCAAAGTGAAGTTGTAAGTTGTCATTGTTCATGGATTACTACTTCCTGTCAATATACAATGCAATTCATAACTATTCGTTGTAGCTACCTGAATTCAGAAAACAAATCCAGTTCTAGATATCTGTCCTGGTGTCTTGGCATCGGTCCCGAATATTCAGTAGTCGAAGCGCTATTGCAACTAATGAAGGAATGCTAAGCGAGGAAGGGATGCAATAAGGTGAAGACGTCGTCATTAGGTTCGGGGAGATTGAATAACGTGATGGATTTATAATGTAAATAAAAAGATAGTAGGGAGGAATACGAGATGTAGTGGAAAAGAAATTTCTATGGGATTCCTTGTATTGAGGTATAAGTGTTTCATGGATACACTAGGTTTGGGAGATTGGAATGATTGGCAGGGCTGGGACTACTGCACACTAGGAGGTGAGAATGAGTCAGAATAAGTTCCATGGGTTTCTGTTATGCAAAAAAATAACTCACCGTTGGGGTTACGCAAGGGTATGAGTCAGGCTTGAAAATGGATTGGTGGATATATAAGGGAGGCAACGGCACCTACTCCTGTACTTTCTTTCTTCTCCTTTTCTCTTCACGCAACGTCTTCTATATCCATTTATCAATATATTATAGTTTCTATTATAACTAGTGACTATCGCTGTCCCTCTATTTCCTCTATATACTTTCTCTCTCTTGGAAAGTATCGCGATACTACCCTGCATCCTGCGGAACGAAGCCATATCCCTAACGCCCCCTTGAGAAAGTGATAGTGGAATAATAGAGGAGGGTGTTTGTTCCGGCGTCTTAGCATTGGTCCCGATGGTTTGGTAGTCGAAGCGTTGTTATAACTAATGAAGGAATGCTAAGCGAGGAAGGGAATATGATAAGCAGGGGTGTTGTCATCAGATTCTATGGGATTCTATGGCGTGATGGGTTTGTAATATAGTGAGAGAAGATGGTGAGGAGAAATACGAAATGTGGTAGTAATTGGTTTTCTGTAGGATTCAATGGATAAAGGTATGAGTTAGTGGACTGACGGAGGAGAGTATTGAATAGTACAGGAAGAGTTTCCCTTTGGTTCTTTCTTTCTTTTCTCTGTATCTTATCTCCCTTTCATCTCCGTAGATAGAAATCTACTCTTATTCATAACTCTCCTAACCTCAGATTCTTTTAGTAGAATCGTTGCATGGTAGAGGACGTCTACATAGAGAAGCATAGTGCTGGGTAGAGGTTGTTCTAACAGAATATTACTCATACAATCATTCTAATATTGGACCCTGAAATATGGAAAGTTTCAGCTCAAACAACGCATGGAATCTTCAGGCAAAAATCCAAGAAAAAGAAACTCTGGAGGTACTGCATAATCATCTTTTGATGGAGGTAATTGTACCAGATTTTATCTTGCTAAAGATACAGTAGAATCTACAAATTACTTAGTATGAAACAAAGACGATACTAGAGAATCCGATAGCAATGGATTATAGAAATTAAGTTTAATGAAATACTGGCAAGGATGAATACATTGTAAATATAAGCAACAGGTCTAAAATTACTCTAAGAGGAAAAGGAAATTAGTTAAGTCAAAAAAGAAATCAAAGGGATAGGAAGTGCTAACTTATGGATTTGGCGTAAAGATTTACTTCTGACAACCTCTATTTGATTGTATCCTACAGTCTGTTATGTATATTTAAATATTAGCTGTATCATGAAAGAAAATTTACTATATTATATTCACATACCTGTGTGTTTTCTAACCACTAATGGTTTAATGCTATATTCTGTTTGTGCAAATAGTTCGTAATATGATGAGCTCAACCTCTACAATAGATGATCAGCCCTTACACCTAATGTTTCAGCAAATGAAACACCAATATGTCAAAAGCTTGAGGTACGAGTTTATGACAGAGTAACTGAAACTAAGCGACCGGTAAATGAAGATCGACTGTTAGAAGATGATGCAGACGTGATTGAGAGACATAGCTAAGACTAACAGAAGTGCCTAGCAGTAGCGAAGGTAAAGACAAAGGCAAAGACCAAAGCCCAAAGAAAGACAGAGCAGAGAAAGTGAAGACCGGAAAGGAACCCCGGCCGAGGATAAGGAGAAACGATGAGGGTGCCTACTGTATAGGCGAGTTTGAAAGAGAGGTACTATGGTTAGAGGTCGGAGTATATTCCTATTTACTACAATGATAAGAAGAGGAGACAGAGAGAGAGGAAAGAAAAGAACTAAGGGAAATATTTAAATCCGGTATTTGGTACTCTCCTACCACGGCGTGAAGAGCGATTTAGCGATGTTGTGGGAAGAGGGATTAGTCAGGGATTCCTTTAGGTTCTTTGGGTTTCGGTATTAGGGGTTCGGTTCGGAGATAGCGGTTCGTGGATAGGAGATAAGGCAGGGTTCGGAGCTAAGGGTCTTGGAAGAATCCATGAGGTTCGGTACAGGGATGTTCGGGTTAGTCATCGGGCCAGCTATGTGAGATATATATAGAGGCTTCATCCTCGCTTGTAGATAGTTTCTTTCCTTGCCTTTCCTCTTCACGCAACCTTCTTGTCCTTCTAGTCGATTTATATTTTAGGACACTTTAGTCTCGATTCGCCTGGTCTTTATTTCCGGACAGTAGAACGCGTCTTCTACTGGTACCCACGCTCCGCTACATTCTCGTCAGAGGTTTCCTGTGAACCCTCTGTTCGGTCTTCCTCCTGATATCGCCCTGTGTACCGTCCCCGTCCTGCCTCGGTTGTGTACCTTGGCTAGTTTAGTTATTGTCGTAATTCAGCTCCGTGATATCTCCTCCACCAGTCCGATATGACATATGCACTAGCCCATAGAAACTTATTGTAAACCTAGTACAACTATACCTTGTATTCCTCCCCAATATATTTTCCATTTATATTATAAATCTATTATGGCATCGAGTCTCATAGAATCCCACAACGCCATTCTCAACCGATCTCCTTTCTTCTTCGCTTAACATCAATCCATCATTTAAAATAGTGCTTCAATTACCGGACCCTCATAACCGATATCAAGTCACCGGGACATCATTTTCAGTTATGTTATTGCAGATGGGCTGCTTGTACCTTAAATTTTATTTAATGGACTAAGCTAAAGTGGTGGGTATTATTTAGACTAGGCTAGAAAGGCAGGATCAGGCTTGGAATTACTCATACAATCTTAGCAGTTCTTAATTGATGTATAAATACTTTCTACTATAATGTGAAAGGCAAACAATATTTATACATTTCCAGGTATGAAAGGTAAATATTTTCGACCCTACCCACATTTCAAGAAACGTTGTCCAAATTGTGACAAATACATATACAGCAAAACCTAACATAATTCCATACCTATAATAATTCCAGCCTGTGACCGCCACATATTGTGTTCTATGTGTGAAACCCGTCCAAATTACATCTTTACCAAAACTCCATTCCCTTAGTGTGCACGAGCATCTTTCTATGGTTACCCTACATTGGAAAGGTGATATCAACAATCAACGCCCGCCAACACCAACAGCAACGGGTCAATAAAATTAAGAGTTTTAAAAGGTGAGTTGCGCAAATAAATTATGGGAAAATAAAATAATAATTGTAGAGTATTCATGATATTTAAAAAACTGAAAACCGCACTCATTGTTCTGTCACTCATCAAATCAAAATGTCATCCCGCAAAGTCAAACTTACTCTTGCCAATGTTGTCAAATTTGAGATTTATAAAGAAAAATATCCTAAAGCAGATTCTATTGCCCATGTCCATTCTATACCTCATCTACTGCTATCTACTCCTACCAATACATTTCTAGCTAAAAAATATAACATCAATCCTAAAACTGTCACCAATATTCTCGACCGAGGCTATGATCATTGGGCCAAAATGACAACAATGGAGTTGAAGCAAAAATGGATGGGACACTCTAAACCGCCAGAAATTAACCAGTCCCTTATTATATGGGTCCAACAAGTGGGGGGTAAAGTAATTGTACTTTCAGAGAATGTAATTCGTGGAAAAGCGATCCGTTTTTCCGACTTAGCTGAAATTCCGGAAAATGAAAGGCCTAAATGGAGCTCTGGATGGATTATGGGGTTTAAGAAAAGAGTAGCCTTGCGCCGTATTAGGTTTTATGGTGAAGCAAAGTCAATTGACCCCAACTCCTATTCGGAACGACTGAACGAAATCAACGAAGTTATTTTCAATTTTGCCGAAGAAGACCATTATAACTTTGATGAGACGGGGTTATTCTACTGTATGCCTCCTTCTGTTGGTCTTGCTACTCAACAAACATCGAGTTATAAGAGCAGTAAAGTCAGAATCCCATATGGCTTGTGTATTAATGCTACCGGTAGTGATAAACGAGAACCGCTAGTTATTGGACGAGCTAAAAGGCCAAGGTGATTTGGAAAAAGGTCTGTCAGCAGTTTCGGGTTCAATTACAAGGCAAATAAAAAGGCATGGATGACTGGAACTATTTGGTTGGGGTGGTTGAAGGCATTTGATCGAGATATGGAAAAACAGGGCGGTCAGGTTATTCTTTTAGTTGACAACTGCCCTGCACACTTAGACCCAGATTTTGATTTAAAGGCCACCCATCTAGAATACCTCCCGCCGAATTCTACCTCTCAGCTTCAACCCCTTGATGCTGGTATCATCCGTTGCTTCAAGGCCCACTATAGGGGATTATTCATCGATGGGGTTATTGCTAGATATGAAGAGGACAGTACTATTGATTCCTTCAAAATAAATCAGCTAGAGGCGATGGAGCTAGCACGAGAAGCCTGGTGCCTTATTACTCCTACCTGTATTCAAAATTGTTGGAAGCATGTTGGTCTCGCTGGAAATTTTGGCTCTGGGCTCCCTATACCCAATAATTTTCATGATATTATCCCCAGAATTGGCCCCGCAGTAGACCGCAACCAAGCAGCTGAAGCTCATAGGCATCTACATATTGACGCGTACCTCCTATCAAGTCATACCAGGCTTGAGGTAGAAAAAATAAGTGCTAGTCTGGAGAATGATATGTTAAAATTAAGAATAAAAGATCCTATATCAATTGGAAGATTTATTAACTATAGTGAGGATCAGCAAATAACCGGCGAGCTCAATGACAAGGAGATAATTGAAATGACAATTTTTTCGATTGCAGATGAGAAGGGAATTCAAGAGAACGGGAGGCTATCAAGAGGGGAGGAGGAGAATGAGTAGGAGATTGTCTCAACTGAGCCATACCTTTCTACAAAGGAGCTTTAAAGGCAATAAGAGATATGATAAGAAAGATCATTGAGAATGTAGAAGGTACTCCTCAAGATGTTTTAAAGGCTCTGGATAGCCTCCGCTCCTTGGAAAGAATGTGGAAAAGCAAAATGTTACAAGATGTTGCTTCTCAACCTCAACTTAGTATACTCAATATGTTTAAACCCATATAGTATAAGCTTATACAAGCGATTCTGTATACGAGTACATGCGGGTGAGAATATCCCTTTTCTATTTTTCATCATCTACCATTTAATTCTCATTATTTCCTAAAGTTTATTCATATTTTTACTCTAATAGTTTTTTTTTATTAATATATTTTTCTTTTTATTAATATATTTTTTTTTAATTTTCAGAATTATCTTTATTTGAAGCTTAGGAACCACTATTACCATAGTGATATATCTTATCTACAAATATCAACTCTTAATCTAGTATGGTTGTGGAATTATTCGTATACGCGTAGTCCTCCTCGAGGCCCATCACCAATTATCACCTATTCTAACGGAACGGGGTTTGGGTCGGGATTATAGTAGAAGCAGGATCGGGCAGAGAGTCTACAGGGAATCTCTGATCAGGACGTGGAGGCGGAGATACCAGTAGATGGCTCTCGTTGGTGACATGTAGTATAAGGACCAAGGACGGGGTCGGCTCAGGAGACACCCAAGGTGAGACAGGTTCAGGTTCAGGAATGAGGCGGGACAGAAGGGCCGAAGCCAAAGTAATGTATTGCTAACAGAAAGAAGACGTTGCCTATGGAGGCGGAAACATAGGAAAGAACGAACACTATATATACAACTTTCCCCTCACACCGATGACTCATACCATAGAATCCCATAGAAACTCCTACACTCTCGTACCACCCATACTATTCCCGATAACCCCAACTCTATCCCCTTATTACCCAATTCTACTAACGCTTACATTCTATTACCCGAGCTCCTTCCTAATGCATCACTCTGTTTCCGACATCGACCGATACTATCCAACAACCCTGTTCCGAAGGCGCCTTGGCGGAAAGCGAGGTGCAGGAGACGGAGCCTTGATACCTATGCTCAATCCTAACCTCGGCGCCAAGTAAACTCTCCAATTTCCATCCCTACCATATTTCCAGTGCAACGCTGTCAACAAGCGACTGAAATTATGATAGGTTTCGCTGTATATATATATTAAAAAGAGTATGGGCAATGAATATTTGATAATGTTGCCGCCAATTTCATAGAGCTTTGTAACTATAATAGGCGCTATACAACGAGCCTTGACTAACCTTCTAATGTCATCTACCTAAACGTTGATAGTACCTGTGGTAGCAAATAACAAAAAGTGAGGTTTTTCACAACGTGAAACGATGTTAGATGTCCCAGCGTCTTGGCATTGGTCCCAAAGGTCCAGTCATCGAAGTGTTGATATGACTAATGAAGGAATGTTAAGCGAGGGTGAGATGCGACAAGGTGAGGGTGTGATCATTAGGTTCTATGGGATTCCATGGTGTGATGGATTTGTAATATAATTAGAGAGGATGGTGGGTAGGAATACAAAGTGTGGCCACGATAGATTTCTATGGGTTTCTATAGGTTGATGTATGAGTCTTACTGGACTGACGGGAGAGAGGTGTTGAATAGTTGAAATGGATGTTTTCCTTAGTTCTTTCTATCCTTTCTCTCTGTTTCGCCTTTCTGTACTCTCGATACATAGGAATATACTCCTATCCATATGTATAATTTCTCCTCTCCAAACTCGTCTTCGCAGGAGACAATTTAACATCCTCTTGAGTCTCGCTGGTGCCTGTATTTGGTTTTCGCTTTCCCTGCTCTGCCCTTGCTCTTGCCTTTGCCTTCGTTGATGCCTGTGCTTGTCCCCGCTTAGCTCATCTTTTTTCCTCGTTAGTGTCCTTGTTGTATATACTGTGCTCCTCGAGTCACCTTGTATCATCATTGTTATCTGTCACACTGCGCCTGATTACTCCATTACAGTTGGGAATACCGATAGGCTTAGGGTTAGATATAAGGGTCTTAGAAAATTCTATAGGTTTCTGTCCGGAGATAACTGAGTTAGTCATTAGGTGTGCATATGGGATATATAGAGGTCCGGCTCTTGCTTATAAATAGTTTCTTTCTTCTTCACGCAACCCTCTTGTCATTTTGGTCAATACATACTTTAAGTCCTTTGGCCATTACCAAGAATTCTCTGTGAACCTGAGTGGGCTATTAGAATAACCCTAATATTTGCCTCGTCCATAGTCTTCGTACTTTTGCGTATCTCGCCTCTCACCTCAATATGTTCCATCTCACCTCGATAGTGTACTTTGGCCTGTTCCATTCCTGTCTCTGCCACGTACTGTGATAGGTTTCTAGAGCATGAAGGAGAGCTTCAACATTAATTGATAAGAATAAAAATGTCACAAGTGAAGCTATAAAGTATTCTAACATTCCTGAGTTACCTAGGAAGGATTAAAGCTTTTTCCTTTTAGTAACCATACTTCCAAGTTACTTTAACATATGCTACAACTTTCCTATAGACCTGATTTCAGCTTGAGCGAAGGCTTAATACTAGTCAAAAGTTGTACTAATAAAAACCTTATAGATTTTTTCAAGCCTTTTCACGAATGACTTGAGTATGATTTAGCGAATATATAAAGTCAATATAAAATTAATAAGGCCCCTGTTAGACTATCTTGGGACTAAGTGTCATAGGGGTTTAGCCTCCTGAGACTCCCGGATATTAGTAGGCAAATGAATATCCCAGCATCTTGGCATCAGTCCCAAGGGTTCGGTAGTCAAAGCACTGTAGTAATTGATCAAGGAATATTAAGTGAGGAGGGAATGCGACAAGGTGGGGGTATCATCATTAGGTTATAAGTGATTCTATATTGTGATAGATTTGTAATATAATTAGAGAGGATGGTGGGGAGGAATACGAGGTAGGGCAGTAATAGGTTTTTTGTAGAATTCTATGGACGAAGGTATGAGTCACAGTGGACTGGTAGAGAATAGTGTTAAATAGTGTAGGAGAAGTCTTTCTTTAGTTCTTTCTTTCTTTTCTCCCTGTCTCCTCTTCCTGTTATCTCGACACATAGAAAAATATTCCTATTGATAGACATATGTAACGGAGTAACCGGGCGTAATGTGACAGATGACAATGATAATGCAAAGGAGCTCGAGGGGCACAGGAAGTACAACGAGAACCCTGACGAGGAAGAGAAGACAGCTGGGTGGGCGCAAGCACAGGTACAGCCAAAGGCAAAGGGAAGGGCAGAAGTAGAGACCGTAGGGCAAAGCAGGAAAAGTGAAGACAAAGTAAGCCCCCGGACACAAGTCAAGGTAGCCATGGAGTTGCCCTTTGGCGAAAGTGGGTTTGGAGACGAGAAGTTATGGCTATGAATAGGAGTATATTCCTATACACCAGAATAACAGGAAGACGAGACAGAGAAAAAAGAAAGAAAGCACTAAAGGAAAACTCCTATCGTACTATTTAAAACTCTCTTCCGCCGGTCCATTATGACTCATACTTTCCTCCCTAGAATACTACCAAAAACTGGTTACTGCCACACCTCGTATTCCCCTTCATCATCTCCTCTAATTATATTCCAAATTCATCTCGCTATAGAATCTCCCAGAATCCAATGACAACACCTACCACCTTATCATATCCCAGCCTCGCTTAATATTCCTTCATTAGCTTCCTCAGCGCTTTGACTATTAAACCCTCGGGACTGTTGCCAAGACGCTGAGACCCTATACTTCTTCGCTTCAAACTCGCCTTCGCAGAAGGCCAATCTATAGTTCTCTTGATCCTCACTTGGGGCCTTATTTGGTCTTCACTTTTCCTGCCTTACTCTGCACCCTCTACTTCTGCCCTTGCCTTTGCCCTCGTCGGTGCCTGTGCTTGTGCCCATATGGCTCTCTTCTCATCCTCGTCGGTGCCCTCGTTATATTGGCTATGCTCCTCGAGCTCTTCTGCACCATTGTCATTTGTTACATTACACCCAGTTACTCTATTATAATGAAGTCTTGCTGATGCAATTGTGGCGCCAAGCGCTACAAGACGCATCTTTATTTTTTCCTGATTTGTATTTCAAATACTCCGTCGTAACATACCAGCTGATTCTATTCAAAAGAAAATCATTGGATAAAACGTGTCAATGAACCTCCACCAACTGCAATATGTATAGCTCCACTATGACGGGATGTATAACACAAATGCACTGGAAATCCATCAGTATAAAAATCATATAAACTGAAAATCTGAATTTTCTATAATGAATCTTTAAATACATCCCATAAAGAATCAATAATACATAATAGTCTTATTTTGCCAACTCCTAGATAATTTAAGAAATTTGAACTTGCGCTATTCCTACTCCTGTAGATATCCTTCCACCTATGTGATGGTAACATCAATAACTTATACTTCATCTGCTCAATATCCGGTTTAAAGAGATAAATCATCAGCAAAATCATCAGTAAATGTATCTAAACTTCGAAATTCACTTTTTACATCTAAATGCATCACTTAATGCATTACGCGTCATTCTTGTGTGGGTAATGTTTTAGATGATACAATAATTCTCATGGTAGTGTAGATTAGCTTTTGATAACATGATACTTTGAGCACTCCTTACTCGTTGCACGTATAAATTTAACAAAAGATATTCTAAAGTGTACTGTATCCCAGGAGACTCAATCGTTGTGTCTAGGATCTTATATCCGGTACACCTATGTTTAAAAGGAAAAAATATCCGGTGGAAACGGGTGATATCTTGTGTTCAGGAAAGTGTGCCCAAAGAGTATACATTCCCATATCGCATGATCATTGGGGTCCTGGGTTGGGAGGCAGGCCGTAATACCCCACCCGCCCAACCCCTGCCACATTTTCTTTCGCTAGACAAATTTGCTCTGGCTTGACCGTGGACGCTGACTAAACAGGAGCGTTGACAAATAAAATAGCCTGCTGATGAATAGGTATCATATATGGTTGGGTTACTCAACAATTTATATAGAGTCAGGAAGCAGTTGTTGAAAGCATATCAATTGATTGCATGTGGTTACTAACGGCTCAACAGCTATTTTAAAAGAAAACAGATATAACAAATAACCCCGTACCTGCCAAACACTTAACCATATACATATCAATAATACTTGCATACCACCGGGAACTAGTATTTAATATAGACCATTACTATGCTTCAGCAGTAAATAGGAGATAGAAATTCACATCCTCTTACGCTTGCTGGGCCCAGCTTTACCTGACGCCTCCATACGCTTTATTCTTTTCAGCCTTTCTCCCATTTCAGGAGTATCATACCCCATTGTGCCATAATCAATTACATCTTGATCATATAGAATATCAAGAGCTTTCTCCTCCATATATTTTAAATCCTCCTCAATCCATAATAATAAAATTTCCATAACAATAACCTCAATTAAAAGTGAACTGTAGTATGGCATAGGAGTAACAACAGTCTCCATTCTCCTCTTCAGTGTATTGGTATGGTCTGCCCCCCAATCCTCGACTAGCAAAGGACCCACTTCGGTATGAGCTATATATGAATGGAAACACAAGGAGTAGTATAAATCAGAATGAGAAAAATAGTAAATACCTCTTGCATAATACCCACTCGGTAAAGAATGTACTTGCTCCATGCATCTATTTGCGGAAGTAATAAGCCACCAGTTCGAGCATTTTGTTTACGCTTATCTAGGAAGGATGAATAAAATCTTGATTAAATATAAGATTCAATTATATCTGTAATCAATATACGTATCTCTGGTGTTTCCAATCGTTGGCGAATGGCTTGTGGTTCCGTACTAGTTCTCAAACTAGGAAGAGAGGGCCATAAATTTTCCTGTACCTTTTGAAATAAAAATCTCTCTCTATCATCAAAACTTTCAATATATTGACTTCTTAAATTGGCTTGATGAGTTATATCAATAGGAAGAAAGCTTTCTTGATTAGCTGTTGAGAATTCAACTCTCCTATATTTACCGGTACCCGGAGATGCCAATCTAATAGCGTCATATATATCTTTCCGGTCAGGTTTTAAACTATAAGTATATAGAATAAATTTGTACTCACTGCTTGCGGATAGTGGAGATGAATGTGACTGAATTGGATTTTCAGTAAAGCTGGTATGAGGTGTCTCGTCCCCTGTATGTTCTGAATCTTCATTTTGAGTTGAAGATTGATTTTCATTTTCATTATCAGGTTGAATTTGACATTGCGGGGATTTTCCTTTCAAAGTTGTCGTATGGCACATATTGGTACATAAAATAGACGCTTGAAAACATGAACACCTAACCGTTTGGCATTGGTTCTTACAAGAACATGGCTTAATCTATGAAAGTTAATATTCATTGATGAATTGGTGTAGATAAATATATACTTTAGCTGACAATCGACAGGAATAGATATTGGCTGTTTTTTTTAATGAAATTCTTTTCCCCTCCACTCCATTTTGAGGAACAAAAATGATGGAACCCCGAACCAATTCAATCTCTCTAGCAAAGCACTTTCGATTTATCAAACCATATTCGCTGAGTAGTGTAAGACCACCGTCAGGGGATGTATTACTCTCCACAACCTTACAGATCAATCTCTTTGCATCTGTTTTCAAGCTATCTTGTTTTGGAATTTTGAGTGTAACGATATCACCAACAGTAAAGGATATCATCTGCTGCTTGCACATATCGCGTTGGATCATAAGTTTACGGCCTTTAGCAGTTGCCTCCCGTACAAATGAATAGATTACTGCCCAATACGATTCATTTGATGATAATAATATTGGGTCAATTCTCAGGGATAGATCTTCATTTTGACTCCTATAATCGTTAGCTGTGTCTATATCTATATATATTATAGTTCATACAGAATATCTGCTGTATCATCTGCCGTGATATGATTAACAAGTACCTTATCGTCGACCTCAGCACTTTCTTGATGGGTAAACAGAACGCGGTTACCCAAAATACGTTGGCTAAAAACAATTTCATAAACAGGTTTTTGAGTTATAGAATATCGCAGGCTATTCATCGCAAGTATCACCTCCAGTAGCGCAATTACCCATTCAATCGATTGATGATCCTGCATCCATGCTGCAAGTTTTTCCTTAATGACTCTCTTTCCTTATTCAACTAGTTCCTGACTCTGTGGATGACGAGCACGACCATGAATGATTTGCATTAATTTAGCAAAAATCTAATTGATTGTCTCAGCAAGCTTACCTGTATGCCATGCTATTTTAATAAAGTTGTCAACGCTCGTTTAAACTCAAAGCCATTATCACAATGAAGGATATGTGGCAGCCCCAAATGCATAATCCAAATTGAGACAACTGAAGCAACGCTAGAACTCTCTTTATTTTTAAGAGGATAAGCTTGAGGGTATTTACTGAAGTGGTCTTTCATATGACAGATCTACTGATAGTCCCCGTCTGGCTGGGCGCACATATCAATAAGATCAACCTGATAGTATACTAATATTAGCAAAATACGATATACATATAGAAAGATATTACCTGAACGCGCTCAAAAAGCTTATTGACTACAATTGGTTTCAATGGTGCAGTCTTTGTCTGTGATTTCTGACGAATACAAGTACTGCAACTGTCTAATATCATTTCAACTTCACGGCGAGAGATGTCATAGTACTCTCTATTAATCTCCCCAAATGTTTTGTGTCGTCCCGCATGTCCTAGGTTAATATGTGTTTTGGTAACAATATCAAAAACCTCAAAATCTGTAATAACCTCCTGGAAATCCTTATCAACTTGTTTATACATCAACCTATTATTAGAGAATTGATATTTGTGTTTGATTTCATGCTTCAGTCTCTTTCCTTTCTCACCCAGTTCATGTTCAGTAATTCTTAGAAGGATACCCCTAATTAGAAGCACCTTTGATGTTGTAGGACAGCATCGGTTAGTATTCATTGGACCAATTAGATATTGATGCCATAACTGTCTTGCCTCATCAGAAAAAGGAAATAGTAGAGGGAAATCAGAGGATGATGCCATGTTTGACTTGATTGTGAATATAGTATAGCGCTCCTGTAGATGGGAAGAGGATTGGTTCCAAAGCAAGCAAAATCTCATTCTATATATACACATTCCACACTCGTAAACCTAAAGCATTATCCATATGATACAGTTACGAGATTGAGGATCCAAGAATATTTGATGTTGAGCCATATTTAAATCATTTATCAACCCGTCACTTTTCAAAAAATAATATAATATAAGTAGAATGACGAGATTTGGATGTCGTCACATATTATGATTTTTTTCAAAGTTTAATTATTACAAGTTATATAATGAGATACGATAGTATTTGAATATGACATCTGTAAGATGTTGGGTTTACATTAATATCTATGTGACCACCATGAAAGGACAAACAAGGAGGGCTACTGAGAGCATATACCTGAAAGAGTACAGCAAAAAAGGTATATACGCTATCGGGTCCGGCTATTTATCAAGCGGCCCCACTCATGTGCAATGTGGGATTGGACAAGATAAACAACCGGGTCCTTACACTCTTGGATCGCTGTGAATAAATTCACTCCCTAAATGGAGTAACCTCTTCCCTAGCCAGCCTTCCCATACAGGTGGCACCAGCTAGGGCCCTCAATTCTATGTTGATCATTAAAATTCCATCTCAGGAATCAATAACTTGGGCAGGAGTTGAACCCCAAACCTTTTCAAACATAGGTCACATGTTTACCACTACATTAAGCAGCAATATGCATATCAGTCAAGATACCTAACAGCCCATAGATCAACGCTATGTACAAGTCTCCTAACGATAAATATTGCCAGTTGATTGATAGGTTGGTCCATCTACCGAACATCACCCTGGGGGGTAATGCCATTGGCGAACATCTATGATCGGTTACAGTCCGCAGTCCGGCCAGAGCAAATTTCGTCTTACTCCATTGTTTCAACCCCGCAACTTGTGGATACGGCACGGCACCATAACTCGTAACCAACTTCTTCCCTGCGACTTCCTACCCTTGACCTTTACATCCGCCCACAAGCCTCTGTTAAAACCATACCATTACCAGATTTCATAACTTCCCAAAGCCACCCCCCCAGCATCAACCACCACCAGCGACGCCCGAAAGCACCAGTCATGCCTCGTCCTTATCTACGGCGTCAACATCTTTATCTCAACATGGTCGTCGGGATGGGATAGAAAGAAGTAGAGAACAAAGGCATCCTTCGCCACAAAACATTCCAATACTATCGTGTCATGGGCGAGATCGTGGTGCTAAGGCATACGACAAAGGAAATGGAGGCCTCACTCCCCGCGGATGGCACCATCACCGAGGACAATCGGATCTAATTAACGGAAAAGCTCAAGCAGCTGGAGAAACTCAGGTATATTTTTGCTCGCATTGTCCTCGGTATGAAGGGGCATGGGGGGAGGAGGAATGACTTAAATGATGAGCTCGAGGGTATTAAAGATCTTCTTTTCGACCTGAACACCCAGATTGAGGGGCATCCAGGTATGACCCAGAGAGGGATTAGTGAGAATGAATCCCTGCTCTCATTCCCGATACAATCATTTTCTCTTTCTAACTGTTTACAGACGATCCTCTTTAGGTCCCATGCCAATGCCCCTAGCCCAGGTCCATACACTCCAATGGGTGCCACCACCAAGGAAACCGAAAGCGCCGCTAGTCCGGGGAAGGTGGATATGTTGCGGTTTTGCTGCTTCCAGTGTTCCACAATCTCTGCTTATATGTTTCAGCAATACCTCATGGTAGGGCTTTGCGTTTTAAAGGATTAGGGTAGATACTTGGCCTGTCCACCAAAAACACACGCCTTTGATAACCCCTGTGAAACCTCAATGAACTATAGAGCGAGCGAATAGATCTAACTATGCACCCACTCTCCTTTTGTCTCTTTGGTTGGATGGGAATTTTCTGGGTTGCAAAGGGTCCCATGGACCTCTGTATGGATATACCAAGTGATTTTCAAAGCCCCTTGTATGCACTTTACTATTTCTACCGGATTTTTGAATAAACAGGACATCTGAGTAACAGAATTCCAAGTCTTGACACAGGACAATCGCCCTACCTAGCCTGAATGACCCACAGTTTTTAACTGAATTTGAGCTTCATAAAAACCCTAAGGCGTACATTGGGACTAAGGATTGAAAATTAAATAACAGATGAGAACAACTCTGGATTAGCTTAAGCTATATTTGCTAACTTACACCTAAAGTTACAAAAGGAATCCAACAATTTATTCAAAATCATTCTATAGAAACCATTTCTATTCGCCGTTTATCATACATTTTCTATTTTAGGTAGTGTCCGGTACAAGAACATGAAAGACACAAGACTTCCATGCGCTACCACCAGGAAGGATACCTAACACCCCGCATATTGTGATTTTTGTGGGTCAATAGATCATGTCGGCTCAACGTGTTGGCCATAAGGTTAGCACCTGGTCATGAGTGACTGAATTCATAATCTTTATACGAGTTGATACCAACAAGAATTTAAACTCACATGCTACCCTGGTGCGGCGCTTGGCTCTTTTTTACAAGGTGAGCTCAAGCCTAACAACATAGCTATACCAAGTCAATTCACCCTTCTTCCACGGGTGAGTCCTAGTTTACGTCAGAACGCTACTTGAGCCCACTCCGCAGTTAATTTATTGATCCCAGCATCATAGGCAGGGATGTCTGCTAGGCGACTACAATTAGGGGGCAAATACAACAAAACAGTAGTGACTTAAAAGGACCCACCACAAACAACCAATCTAACCAACCCAACCAAACAAAAGATGAATTTCATTAACCTCCCTCAAGCAATCCTGCAAAGTATGTACCTCCCGAACTCTGCGATAATAGTGACTAAGACTAACTAAAACGAATAAGACGCCGGAGTTCGTAAGCCAAACCGTGGCTATGCACAATACCTCAATCAGTTAATTACCCACCTTACCACTGACATCGCAACCAATGACGCCACCATTCATCGACGCAACCATGAGCTCTACCTTCACGCTGGCCTGGTCTATCAGACCCGCCAGAAGCTTATCCTGGCAGGATATACTCCCACTCCCGGAGTTACTACGCTCCATGTGAGGACCGCGGGGAGAGTTAACACTCTCTTACAAAGAATGGACGACTTGAACATGATACAGGGGACTCTCGAGGAGATCCTAGGGGATTTCGACGAGTCTGGGAAGGACATGAAGCTGCAGAAGCTAAGCCTTGAGGGTGTGCTTGGTCAGGAAAATAAAAGGGTTGAGCTCGAAGATAGTACAATCAACAAATGGGCTGGTAAGTGGTGTTCCCCATCCAAAACGTAGGCTTCTGTCTAACCTTCCGTAGAGGATGTTCGCAAGGCCTGTTGAGGTCGGGGTTAACCAAAACTATACCCCCTTTATCAAGATTAAATATCACTGCCACCTTTGTACAGTCTTTTCGGGTCCTCTGTTCGAGCGTTTATTAATCTGTTGCGTACCCTGAAATTTAAACGGATAACGAATGTGGCTGGAAGAATACGAGAGGGTACAAGATTCAAGTAACTTCCTTTGACCTGACATTCTACCGGAAGATTTTGCCCTTCCTCCAATGTTCTTTTGTTAAACAAATGATCCTGTGAATATTTGCGGTTATGTAAACAAACTCTTCTCGTGGCCTCAGTTTCTCATCCCGACTATCCTATCTTCTCTTAACGACGTCCAGGGCACATCATGTATGAGTTACCAGCTTAACAGGTAGCTTACTATCAACATTCTCTAATCAATTACCTTGCCTATAAACCGTCGAGATAATGCTGGCACTGCTTCCCAAAATGCCAACAAGTGACTAGTACCAACGAAACATAAGTTGATTTTTGGTGTGGCTTTCGGTCTCAGATCAGGGGTGTTAGAACAGATGGTTTATGGGATAGGTATTCCCCTCTATCTGCTCTGGAAAACACTATCTCGGATACTAAATTCGTGCTGTTTTAGCAGTTATACGAACACTAGGATAAGGCACATTACAGGATAAGGTAGACCACGAATTACTAATCATTAATGCCCTGTGTATGGTAAAACAATAGCTCCCCGCCTAGGATAATAGGGATAAAGGAGCAAGGAAGGTCCCGTTGAGCCCGCACCCGTGTTTGAATGCACGAGAAGTGAAAGCATAGGGCTAGACTTATCTACATAGGCGTGGCTCAAAGCTCCTTACGTGAATCTATTTTTCGTAGGAAATACCATAGAGAGAACCAATGCCTTTTATTGGATATAATTACTTCACGGATACCCGAAACCCAGTAGTGATTAGTGATGGACAGGAGACGAGGGGAGGCGAGTTGTGGGTTAGTCTCGTCCTGTCTTCTATCGCTTTTATAAGTCTCGGAGGTCTCGGGGCTTTTAGTCTTGTAGCTTTGTTTCTGGGGAGCCTCTACTCACTCTGCCCGAGTGAAAATGACGATTACTTAATATTCTACCACCAAATATTCTTAACTGGGGTTGATCAGCGGCATTTTGATTCTGGCCCCATGAGTGTAGTCATGATAGTTGATATGCAATCGTAGCTGGTAAGCACATTTTGGTACGGAAATGAAGTCTTAAATTATAAAGGTGTCGAGAACATCATGGCTCATGCCAATCACTGGAGGTGATAGGTGCGTAGTGTCTATTGCTTTGCAATTTATACCAGTCGCTAGGCGGGAGGCTCGTTTACTTGCCCTGCTGAAAGCAGTGCAACCACTGATCCGTCAGCTAACTGTCCTTTATGAATGGCGATTCCTAACTTAATGCTTGTCTCAGTTAGGCTGTGCCAATCTACTTCGCTGTTACGCCACCTTTGCCCCCCAACACCAAATTGGACATCTAGTAGCATACGAGTGAAGCCATAGAGAGAAGGCATTCGGTATCCTTACGGGACCTGAGGAACCCCGCTACCCGTTCATCGTGAGCCGTGAAGCCAAGTAGGGCTTCAGTATATCTTGCTCTTTGGAGGCGCACCCTTGATACCTGCGACAGGAACCGAAAATGTCTCACTGGCAAATCCTACCCATTCAAACGAAACAATGTTGCCATATTCTGCCAAACTCGTGAGAGCATCGCCATATGCACCCAACCCCCAAAGGAGCCCGAAAGGCTGTAAATGCCACTGCCGGCAATATTCCAGTACTTAGTTAATTAGGTAAGAATCATCAAGTGATTATCAATGCTCTTATATGTGTAAATATTCGTGTGTTGAAGTCCTCCGTCTCTCCCGGCGCCCATGTGCGGAGGCGCAAGTGGCAGGCTAACCCGCCACCCCCACCGCAGCGCATACACCAGAGGGCAGGTGAAGAAGAGCACACGACCCAGAGTAACATCATTACTATGAGAGTGTCGAGCCGGGTAGGGGTCGTGAAGGGGTTGGTGTCCATGCACCGACGCGTGGTTTGTTCAAGGTCACACCGTTTTACCCCGGTCGCGCGCTGGTTTGAGAGGTACCAGCGTACTTTATGACACACCTAGGGATAGTTTTATGTTCGTTGCTAGCTCGGGACGTTATTTCTGTCGTGACTCATGTCTTCGTATTGGTATTGCTGGTCATCTCTCCGGCCTAGTGGATGGACTGGGTATATGTGGCTCGAAAATGAGAGGGCAAGGTGCCCCTTACCAACCCCTTTAGGCACAGAGTGCTGAGCTTGCCCCTTCACTCCCTACTTTCCACCACACTGGTAGCCACCAAACATAAACAGCTCGTCATACGCAGGAGAAGAAGCGGGCCCCCTATAAAATTAGGTGATGCACCCTCTTGATAGCCCTGGCCACATTCAGTTGACATCTTCTCTATTATGCCACAGTCCGTAATGATTTGGGGACGTTACAGCCCCCAATCTTGACCACGAATCAACAACCTTTAATTGAATAGCTATACAATGACAAAACTAGAAATGGTCTGACTTATGGAAAGCACTATAGCAGTCTCTAGCTTCATTTAAACAAAGTGCCACATTACAGGAAGAACATTCCCAAACAGATCTTGGTACATCTCCAGTAAATTCGGCATCTCCCCTCTTTCTTCTCCATCTACACCAAAGACACTCCTTTCTAGACCCGAGATGCTCTGGAAGTTGTTGCCCCTCTTCAGAAACCCTAGGGAGGTCTTTATTTTTGCTGAGATAAAAGGTTTTTTTGGTTGTAGTTGAAGGAACAATCTCCGTTTCGAAGCGGCGTTTCTTGGCGTTTCGTGGTTGGTTGCTTAGGATCAACGCCCAAGCAACTTGCATACGGAACTCTTTATGGTTCCACGGAAAACCTGAATTGGAATCGGAGATAGTGTCCTTCCATATAATATAGGAATTTATCAATGCTGTATCGAGTGCCCAAAAGAATATAGGATACCAGGTACGGAATGATGTAAATTGAGTATCATAATAGGAGCGGTACTGATCAGCAATATCTACCCCTCCCATATGGTAATTATAATCATTAATGGAAGTTGGGATTTTCATTTCCTTTCTCCATTCATTTTCTTGAAAAACCCCTGCTCGCTTAATTCCTGTTGCGTTGCTACTCTTTTCTCCGGGCTTTTTCCGCATTTTGGATAGTTCTGATAACCGTCCACGCAACTGATGTATTGTTGTCATCATTGATACTGTTTATTATCAATCCATACAATAATGCCTACGTTATCCCTAACAGCTCCAGTTTTGAAATGATATGCAAGATTGTGATTTTTTGGAACCATGATACAGGTAGGAAAGTTTTTTGATGTTGTGCGGGCTGTACCACATGCACCAATCCCCATCTTTCTTAACTCGGAAAATAATGGTAAATTTGTATAAAAATTATCCATATAAACGTTAAAAGCCATTCTTGCATAAAGAAGGCATTTGAGGATCTGCAGAACACAAGCGGAAGTGTTGGTAAAATCGGAGGGCTCGTCAAATGGGTCTGGTCCACTTTTGTTGGATGTCGTATGGAAGTTGAAAACGTAACCATGGTCAGCACCAATATGAAACTTAATGCCTTTAGGAATAGGCTTGTTTTTCACTTTATAGGTATCAGATGACTGGCCAGTACAACGGATCATGGCCTCATCAACGGAGATGTTAGAGGATGGAGTGCGGAACTTCTGTGAAACATATCTCAATTGGTCTAAAACAGGGTCTATTTTTGATGCCATAAGCGCCTTCCCGATTCAGAAACTGTAGGGGCGTCCGGAGGTGCTACATGGAAAAACCTCCGAATTTGCTCAAAACGGGTCTGAGAAATATAGTTATTGAAATGATGGCTAGGCCAAAGTCCATCATGACGCCAATAATCATAGATTGAAGGCATTTTGCATACCCCTATATATATGATTACTCCCAACCAGCACCTTAAATCAGATGCGGAAACCTGGTCCCAGCGGCGCTTGAATCCACTACTATCAGCTTCTGCAAGTTTTTTTTCTGCATATAAATTTGTATTGGTGGCCATGACCTCAAAGAGCGAGTCATTTATGAATAACTTGAAGATATGTATGGGCTCAATTGGTTCTAAAAAGCTGATTGAAAGCGGCAAATTATTGAAGGCTGCATGTAAAGGTTTTTTGTGTACTAGCGGAGTGAAATAAGGGATATCAGGAAGTTGGTGGTGGGGCTGAGATGCTTTAGAAGTAGACTTCTTCGAGGATTTTGGAGAAGGCTTGGCAGATGAGTGAGAATCCATGATCCGGACTTTTGATGTTTTTGAAATAATAGAAGGGCTAGGAGAAGCGGAAATAGTCTTATCTGGCTCCTCTAGATAGGATCTATTGAGATCTCTAGGGCGCAACTGTCTTTCTGGCATGATGGATAGAAAAAAGATGGTACCAATAGATTTCTATGTAATTCTAGATAGTAATCCTCGCTGGGTTCTTATAGAAAAAGACCGCTATATATAGCTACCAACTTGACTGATGACTCTTATATATATTTTCTATCAATTATGTCACTCACAAGGGGGGGTGGTCTAGACCAACGAACTGTTATCAGTGGTTGAAAGTTCCGGGAAATTATTGGGGGCGGTAACGTCCCCAAAACACAACTTTACGGACCGTGGCATAGCCATGCTATCACAGCATGGAATCAGGACACTGTTGGCGCGCTGCAGCGAGATCAAGGCTACTCTGGCCACCAACATCCAATTAGCTGAGCGCCTCAACTACGAACGCTACACCACCCGTGGCGAGGTCTATCTTCTTCGCCAGATTATCATTTGCGCCGGCCATAACCCGGTTCCTAATACCTCTCCCACCCAGGATGATATGCCTAGCGCGGCCAATGAGAACCTCCGCTCTTTGGATATTTTGACCGGATCTCTTCAACGCTTGGATGATCGTGCAATGATAGTTGAGAGGATGATTAAGTCAGGGAAGGATTGGGCGGAGAGGATCGAGGAGGAACTCAGGATGAATGGTGTGGAGATAAAGGAGGAATTTCCTGGCGTTTTTAAGTAGGTTGGTTTGTACTAAACCCACCTGTAATTGAGAAGTATGAATACTGAGTGGCTGGGATACAGATGGTTAAAATCGCTGCGAATAGGATACCTATAAATACAAACTTGAATGTGACGAAAGTGAGGAAGTAGGGGCAATCACATAGCATTCAGACTCAGGCCTAAAAAATGGGAGATTTGATCCACATACTTCTTGCACCACTACTCGGCACCCTATAGTATATATATTGGCATAATAGCGCGGTTGGGGATTTTCTCAGGCTTTTTAATGAGCCTGAGGCGTCCGTGATTGACCCTGCACTGGGCCTACTGGCCCATATCAAGCCAGACCCGGTGGTAGGAAGATAAATACATTGTCCCACTAAACGTACTTATTAGAATTAGAGGAGCTAAAACGCGACCTGACATCCGACTTTTTCTTACAACCGGTGGAGAGATATAGTCATAAACCCGCCCGGATTAGCAGAGAAAGACTAACGACTAGCTCACCGCCCACACACCTAGACCAACCAAGCTAATATATCTAGCGGCCCATTAAAAAGCTTGATTCATGCTGTACCATCTCTTGATTAGAAAAGCCGCGGGAAGAATACGCTGAGACTAACAGTGTCAGGAATGAGCGTTTATTGTGGGCGCAAAGGTTCCACCATATGCTATTTAGTTGTCAGTGGTACGTTCTATCCTATGCACCCAGCAACCTGTAACTATGAAGGAAGGAATCTAAAAACTGCTTACTCAGTTAACCAGTAACCCGGTGGGCCAAAGGAAATTTGGTTTCCGTCAGAGATCTTTCACAACTCACCAACCCCTTTCACCAACACTTCTCACAACCACAAACGGGAAGAAGGACCATCAACCCCCCCACCCCCCACCCCCGCCCCAACCCCCTGCCCACCCCCGTTGCACCCCACAACAACTCTCAGTTCAAAAATCATCTAATCAGTAGGAAACATCCATGCCGGAACCATACTACTGCACATTGTGTGATCTTTGCTAACTTCGTTAGATCATGTCCTTGCTACGCCTATGCTAGTCATGTCTCTCAATAACGGGTCAAGGCCAATATCTCTCGCCCACTCTACAATCCCCCACGCGGGAATGTTACACCCCAACTCCCGCCCTTCCTCCATGGCCAATTCAGGCGGGGAGCCCAACCCCCCTCTGAGGATTCTCCACCACTGGTTCTGTGAAACCGGAGGCGGGATTTACTCCACACGCCTCTTGCTTCTCGAAGCAGGCTGTGACCCTGATCAGCACTCAATTGATGTCATCGCCAGTCACAATCCTGCCGCACGACCCCCTGCCATTGTGCCCCACTCCCAGGTCTGGACCTACCTTGTCAGATTAGAAGAATCCATGGATGAGGGACAGGGTTGAACAGACTGGCAGCTGTGTTGGAGGGGAGTTGGGAGGCCACAGGCAGGGGATGTTGGAACCCGGGGAAACAAGGACTACCATTATCACTTTCAGGGTCTAGCATAGAGGAAGCCAATAGATGGATCCCACAGGTTACACCACCCATTTTTAGGTCAGGTATCTATTTGGAATACCCGCTGACAGGGATAATGATTATATAGAGAGGTTGCTGCAATGGAAAAAGTAACGATTAGCTCTACAAATGGTGGAGCGGTGGGGGTTAGGTGGGGCAGGAGTCTATGTAACATTGCGCTCGTCCTTTGTACCCATGTCCTGCATTCCTTCCCACGTGTCCTGCTAGATATAAACTACATAGATCAATCATCACCTAAAGAGAATAGCCAAACCCATCCGTGGATTAAGACAGCTTGATTGTGAGATGATAGGTGGTGCAGTGTACCTGTTGCAGCAGTAAGCACACCTATCTGGGCTCACGGAGCTGGGTGCCAACGGACCGCGGCGGTGATGTTCGCATCATAAGGTCTTGGCCAACTCGGGTACCGGGGGTCGTGAAGGCCGCCCCCACGTACCAGCTGCCAAACGTGCAAAATGGGTCATCTCCAATGTTCACTACATCACTCCTCTATATCTCTCGGGTTGAGGTCTCCCATCCTTCGAACCCATCCCAACACCGCAAGAGGAGAAACCACAAACAAAATCCTTCTCCAAAGCTCTTAAAGATACATCTTGGCATTCCAGCTAACACATTTGGTTGCCAAGAAAATGGCCGTTAATTCCACTAGCCTGCTTCCTCCTTCAGTTAGCACTAGTCAATGCACAGAATGGGATATCTATATCAATCAGCGCTTATCATCGTTGAACACGGGTATCGCCGCAAGGGAAGCCCAAATCCACCAGTTAACACATGAACGTTACCTGCTGTCCAGCTCGATCTTCCAGGTTCGGGTTCAACTTATCAGTCTCAGCTACAACCCAGATGCTTTTTCTCCTCCTTCACGACTTCCGCATAATCGTGAGATCCATCGCGGGGTCAGGCGCATCGCGTATCTTAAAGAGCAGAGACACGACGTTGATATCATACTTAAGCATTACCATCAAGATTGGAATGACCAGCGGATGGAGAAGCTATTATTTGAAGAAGAGATCAGAAGAGACAATGATATTATTCTTGAGCATGAGCGTATGCTTGAGCTGGCATCGGTATGTTTCTTCTCCTCCTTCCTCGTTCTAGTTCGATAGACTAACTAACACACATAACTAACTATCTACATAAAGGATCCATAGATGATACCCATTGTGAGACTTCCTGAGCACTTTCTAATACAAACACCGTTACCGAATCCCCCCACGAGGACATGACTAAGGCACGGGCCCTACGATGAAGATTTCGCGGCACCCCCACAATCACACTTGCGCGCGGCACGGGGGTACGGGATGGTTAGGTTGATGTTGGTGGATCGATAGAATGGGATGCAGAGCTTTGTTTTCATAAATAACTACATTTCATGGTTTCAGGATAGAGTTTACCATTTGTTTGACAACTGCCGCTTTCCATCTATTGCCAACAATTCCTAGACCTGGCGCTTCCAAATTTAGTCATTGACGACCCGTGCCAGTTCCACACCCGGAATACAGTTCTCGCCCGTCCTCAGTACAATTGATTCTGTGCTCACCTCCTTAGTAGTAGTCCCCCCGCCAAGGGTGCTATCCGCCAGTCCGCCGGGGATGCTGCGGGAGGTATCGTTGGAAACGAGCTTAATCCCGTCCCTTCGCGTCCATGATATGATAGAACTATAGTGGAATGATACCCAAATCGAGATCTTCTAAGAACCCAGAATCAGTTGCGCTTGTAATTGGGCAAGGATGATCTAGGCCAGCGGCGAAAAAAAGCAAAATTTCACGAATCGACAAGCCTGTCGTACTGTATCAATGCAGCATTGGCCGAAATGGAGGTGCTAGTTTCACCCATAAGTTGCTTTCACCCTCTGAACAGAATAGATGCACGCGTCGCAAGTTACGTACCCTAGAAGGATTCTGGATCGGCAACTAGTACTGTGAGAGTCGCCGCCCCGAATCCACAGTGACTTAAGGGTTTTCCTTCAATCTTCACGCGACACAGAAGTTACATTAAGAATTGATAAAGCCAGACATACGATGTCCTTAATTCAAGACCTTACTGGCCTCTAGCATAGTGGAGAAGGTGCCAGGAATAATCCATGCAGAGGTAACTAGGTTGACTTAAAAGCCGATTCTGCTACCGCTAGCTGGGGCTTGGTTCTATACTGCTCAGCCTCAATAGATTATTGATATCGTTTTAGTTTACGACGAAGCCTGTCTACCAGGTGACAGGTCTCTGTTTTAGTTCGACCGCGTTGAGCCACCTAGGATGTTTTGAACCAACCGGATAGGATGAAATGGGATGAATTCGTAACCCTTGAGCTTGATTTGCTTGGAAACTCCTGTTTCGTTGAGTTTAGGAAATAAATGAATGTAATATAGTTCTACTTCGCGAGGTCTTGACGGTTTTGCAAAGAGACCGCTCGTTCCCGGGCCCTTACAAATTCAAGGAAGGTATCTGTCAAGATAGCTCTTAAGTATATAGGAGCGGACCATTTTTATATAGAGCTCTGATCCTGCTTTTTTGTGAAGCTGTTAACGAAGCGCTTTGCTATACCTGTATCATTGGGGGCACGATATTGCACCTGTAAAGTAATCAGAAGCATCGTTTTCCAAACCTTGATAGATTGGCCACGACCAGGGACCAGGTCAAGACAACATGATCATCTTGAATTATTTCTTGAGGGAGTGCTTTGGAAGGATGGGCTTATGACTGTGGCTACGTGTCCTCTTGATCGTACAATTCTCTTTCAAAAGTACACTACATAGTGGCTCTTTCTAGGTACCGTAGCGAAGTCGTGGCCAGATGGTGGCGAAGAATCATTTCTTTTTTATTTTGTACTTTCCTTCACAACCAACATCTCAAACTATAAAAGGGACTGAGAGCACTTAAACCCCTACACCCTCCACAAACCCCCGTACCCATATCAAATCTCACAACCTTTGTCCAAGAATCAAAATGAACAACTGTAAGTAAAACATCGATCATTGATAAAATCCCCGTACGATACACTGCCATACTGACTTCTTCTAAGCTATCAATCTTCCATCCCACATGTCATACACCGAATGCCTTCGCAGGATGATCGACGAGCGCGCAGCTTTCCAGAATATGGTAACAGACTCCAATAACGAGATCATCGACCATAAAAACAATCTCAACCGCCAGGTCGGCAACGTATTCTTACTTCGCCAAGAGCTCCTTGACCACGGCTACAACTTCGCGACCCGCTCCATGCCTCCTCTAGCACCTGATGAAATGAAGGCTCTCATCTTCCAGTCTAGATATCTGCAGGACAGAGTGAATCGTACCGAAACTCGGCTTCGCAGCCTTGCCAATGACCATGCCGACTTGAGGGAGACTGTGCAAGATCTTGATGAAACAATTAGCAACTTTCAGAAGTTGATGGTAGCTCGCGATGGATGGGTTACTTCCAACACTGGTATGTAGGCCCCCAAAGCCACTCTGACCCACAAATAGCACCTACTAAAGTCTCCCAGAGAAACGAAAGGAGACTGCATGTGATATTGAAGCTGATAAGGGGGAGTACGCGAGACTTGTTGGTTCTTGCAAGTGGACAAGGATGGGGTACGAGGTGCATGAGGGGGCAGGTACCATTGGAATGTGCCAGGCCTCAGTGTTTAAGTGTCATTGGTTGTGATAAACACACCAACACCCTCACCTTGTGGTTTGGGGTTGTGTCACCAGTATTGGGTACTTGCTTGTAGTTTGGTTTTGAGATTTACAGGATTTATATCGTCTCTGGTCTGCGTGTCTTCGGTTTGTTAATTGCAAACATCTGGTAACCTGCAGGGAACGCAGAGGTATCAGCTACATTTAATTTTATGTTTCATCGAGCGCGCTCTTGTTGGTAAACCCTCTTTTAAATGCTACTTCAAGAATATTAGTTCAACTCTATGTCTTGATCGTTGCAAACGAGTGTCGTATCTCCGTAGTACACCCGCATGAAAAAAGGGGCGGAACAATTAAGGCCTAGATCCGGATCGAAGGGTGACGCCAGATGCTTTGGCTACAAATGGGGAGGGATTCAGATACCAAATCCCCCGAAGTCTAATCACTACCCTAGACAGCATACCCAGCCGAACACCTCATAACCTATTGTTTTTAGTGCGGGGTTCTCCATAATATGCATCGGCTACGCTATACCGTACCCATCACTATGTGCTTAGATGGTTATCGAGCTGTATGATATTCAGCAGATTCCTTATCGTACCAACTCTAAGATATGTGCATGTATGAAGTATAAATAAATAAATAAAGAACCATAATATATGATACAATGACCGAGTGATATCTTATGTTCCTGGGAATGTTCCGGAGCATAAATATAGGTTTCTCTGTTTCCTTCCTCGTTCCTTAACCCATGAACCGCAAATGAAGCCCTGACTGGGCGTCAAGTCCCTACGGCATGAGGTCCATGGTATTATCGATACAGATAAAATCTATGCCCTACCAAATATTACGTAAAAGTCACCGTATCGTCCTTGACCCACTGTAACACCAGCGAATATCATCGATACGTATCACAATACTAGAGAATCGTTGAGAATCTTGTTTTAGTGCTAAGTCGTTGTTTCCTCATTTCTCTCGCCCTGGTGTGCATAAATGGCCTTGTGCAGCAGCCAGAACATAATGCCACTTGGCGCCCATGAACTCAGAAGACGCCCGGAACGCCCTCGACAATGAGGTATTCTTACAGTACTACCTATTCGACGAGGACTCTCTAACTAGAAAGATGTGTTTTATCCTGAAACAAGAGATAGTAGTGGCTACCACTCTGTCCGTAGACTGGTAAGGTTCCCCTTTTCCCACCCGGGGAACAGGCCTTTTCACCCCGGACCTTTGCATGCAATAGGCGCAAACATAGCTAAAGGTCGACGACCCTTGCCAGAGCTTGAAACTCACGCTAACTGTATCTACTTTATTACCAAGTGTATCAAGGTTGGCTAAATATATTACAGGTTCATTCCCAGCTCATTATTGCAGGGAACGAATGTGTAGGAGATCGCTAAAGCATCTTAGTACCCTAATACTAGCTAAGTACTGACAAGAGTGAAGACTTTTACGCGTCTACGGGTGTGCTATGGAAGCTGGGGCTCCCTGGCCTTTGCAGCCACTAGCGCGAGACCTGCACCCCCCATCTGGGCAGATTGCGCGGGAGGGGATGGGTACTGAATCGGGTAGCGAGGGAACTCTGGTGCAATACAACGAAAGCTCACCCCCCCCCCCCATTATTATGGCTGAACAATGCAGGCGGTACGGAATTAGGAAGGGTCATAACCAGTGGCCCACCATCTCCCTATATGTAATTGTGTTTTTAGCCTATGCCTTTACGAGAACACCCCTCTAGCAGCCCTGAATCTCGAGAGGGGGACCCCTCCCGAGTATATGATTTATGCTATGACGTAGTGGTTTGTAACGGCTTACATGCAAGGATTGGTCTTTTATTCCCCCACGCCTGCGCACCCCCGGTCTTGGCGCGCTATTTCCCTAGCGTTCCGCGATCCGGCGGGGGTTGCCAAGGAATGTTAATCTATCTCCCCTCTGGGGGAAATCCAATCCAATCCCCTCTTCTTCCCCAACATAGCACTGGTTTCTAGGGCAACAACCATACAACAGCTGGGCCACTAAGACAGATAAAGTATGTATACAAAGACTGGATACAACACATTCAATAATACATGAGTTCTAATGATTCCCTTGTAGCAATGCCCTTGAAAGCTGAACCCCCTCGTCCGGACCTGAAATGGTCTAGGATCCTCATGAATCGGCACATCAATGCTAGGTCTGAGCTTGATCAGAGCGACTATGAGGTAAAGCAGCTCACCAAAACCATTTACCACATCGAAGGAGAGCTCCTCATGCAGCATCACCAGCCTATTGAGGACGACAACCCCACCGCGCCGGCTATCCATCACCGCCTTACCCAGGAAAAGCAATTCCTGGTGCAAGAGGTTTTCCGGCACAACGAGCTTCTCTCCACCCTTGAGCAAGACCTTCGTGACCATGGATGCACCAACGCGGACATTAGGGAAAGGCTTGATTATACTATTAATGATAGAATCATGGATCTTAACGCCTACGCTGACTATAGATTGGGAAATCGAGCAGAACGGTATGTTTCACCCTGAATCGCAAAATACCTCTACCTCTATTATGATATCTGTGGCTAATTATATCTAGGATCCACTGTTACTGGTGACCAGTTCGCACACGCAATCACGTCTGAATACATGAACTGGATGTTTACGGGCAATACGTATCCGCAGGGGACCCATCAAGGCAACAACATTACTCATAACATGGTCTCTTCTGCCATTAGCAACACCTCCGATAACCATAGTCTCTTTCGCTGTGCCGCTTTGGTTACCTATACTCTAATCATTGCTCTTTTATTCTGTCTCTTTTTGCTAGATTGATTAAGTCAAATCACAATGCTCAATAGTCTAGAGAATGAAACACTCATCTCCCAATAGAGAGATCACGAACAATCTGAAGCTATTAGGATTAACCTTATTTAAGAGCCGTGTGTAGTGAGCCTGCTATAGTATTCCAACTCTTGTTAAGTATGGCTTTGATCCGGTGCCACCTAATGAGTTAAACGAAAAAGACATCTTTCGATCCCGTGACTAGAGGGTTACTGGTAACGCGACCTCTCGCCCGTGGGTTCCTCCCGATACACTTAGTGCCAAGGACGCCAATGTGCCAGCCCGGGCTAGCAAATAGGATGCCCTAGCCCGGCCCATCCGATCCAAGCCATGGCCTGGCCCAGGCTAAAGAGCCTGGTGGCCCATTTTAATCCATGACCAACTTACATCCTTAGTTCCCAAGGATGGGTCTGTGGGGATTCGCCACGAGAGGTTAATGGGAGATGGGAACCACAGCCAACTTTGGGGCAACGACGAACCTGGTACAGATTTCAGTCAGCCGAGTGGCTGCATATCAGCCTGAGCGCCACTGTCCCGACTGACATACACCCCTGTTCGTAGGTCAATTCGTTTCGTCGTTACCCCCGGCGCGACTGTAATTAAATTCTTTTTTCCTATCCTGCTGCTTATGATAGGTAAAACCCCTACCCAAAGGTTTTCGTGAAAGGCTGAAAGTAGTTGAGTGGTGGAACCCATATTAGTCTAACTGACAGCGGGGTTCTACTGGATCATTTCATTATACCGTAATCACTCTCTTCTAACAATTCCCAAGGGTCAAAATGTTTTCGCCCATTCATTATTATAGCTAACCGTGTTGTGATTCTACACTTAGAACCTATAACCCACCGATGTAGCGATGCAGGCCCCGAAATATAGTTCCGCTAGAAACCCACTACCTTACAGTCTGTAAGGTAGTGGGCAGTGTGTCCAATGGGCCGGCCTGGGCTCTAAATACCCCATGCCCGGCTCAAAGCCCGGTGTTGCTGCTATAGGCCTGGCGCGATTATGCTCGGGCTTGGGGCCTGAATAGCCCAATGTTACAAGTACATGACCAGGGACATCTTGATATGGAGGTCAGGAAAGAATGTATGATTTTCAACATTCAGACGAAGGGTATTGGTTCATCCGGGCGAAGGTTAGCAGCTCCGCTATATGCTATCGATAGTTTGTATATTTGTATAACAGGTTTTGTGTCACCCGAGTGATAGTGTATGACTCAAACCGCCAAACTGCTAACCGACCGCTATGCCCAGAGATACAGACTAGGGTTGTTCGTCTCCAGATTTCCAGCGCCTGTAGTGAAGACACTGCGGCTGAAAACATCTCCTAACCTATATCTATCACTCTCTGGTTTAGTAGGTTTCTGTTGCGACCAGCGTACGAGTGATATTTCATGATCTGTGCATTAGCCAAATCATTTCTAAACTTGTTGGAGTCGGGCTAGCTGTCATAGCTAAGTTGAGTCCTATATTCGTACCCTTTGTGTCGCTGTAACTATGGTGGCCTATCCCTCTCTCAAGATATTTACTCCTGTCACCTATTAATTTTGGTAGTACGAATGTGGCTTTCTCCCTCATGGAAAGCCCTGTAAAGCCTGTTTGACTCAGATCAAACCGCTGGAACCATAAGCAATTGTGAGTACCGTGTCCCATGTGATAGAATGTTTAGGAAATCTCTCATTCCGCGTAGCTCTGTATTGGGACCTGTGGAACCCGTGAGTTACCTAGAAATATTAAAATTGGAGTTTCATGTAGCCGGAGCAAGTTCGCGAGATTGTGCTGCTTTCCCCTCCACTGGAATCCCAGTAGCATATCTCTCACAGTGATATTTCTCCACAAGCAAGGATATAAAAGGTGGGATAGGAATTATAATCAATACCCAATAATATTACTGCCCAAATCAAAAAGTATCCCACACAAACACTACCCATCACACTAGAGCCATAGCAGTCCTGAGCTACTTAGAGAGATTCCTGCCAGCGCTGTACTTTCTATCACAATCGTATCATCCACCGGTACAACTAGGTCTAGGATTTATTGCCTTGTTGTACAATTACACGAAGGGGACAGTGGAGGTTGCAACGAATAAAGGGGGTTACCCTTTCCATCCCCAAATACGCGCCACACACATGAACCCCAGAAGCGGCAGCCCTCCAAGGTTGTATTCTTGAATGGTGGGCAGACCTACATGTGACTTTTAGCCACCGTATTAGGGAGGTGTTGTTCTGCTCTGCTACCTTTCCTACCTAAGCAATCAGAACCACCCGCACAGAAAATCCTAACCAGCACCAACAAAATCACTCACCTCAGTACGCCCTTTGCACCCACCAAGTCTCTTTCCACACTACACGTCTAACTCCACCCGAAACAATGCCGAGAAATCTCTCTCGTGACGCTTTGAGCGCAGATCAGAACCGGCGCCTCTCCAGGTTGCGTGTCCAGCTAGCTCGCACCGAAGCGCTTATCGTCCTCCGCACCAAGGACCACTACAGGATCGATGGCGAGATCTTCATGCTAAGGCTCCGCATTATCGACCTCAAGGATGAAGACACTACGATGGTGGCCATTCTGGAGGACCGTATCGGTTGGCTCAGGGGCCATATGAATGCCAACAATAGTGCTGCTAGCTACCAAGGGGTGATCAGGAAGGATATCAAGTGGGAGATTCTGGAGATTGAGAAAAAAATGACGAAAGATGATTCCCTGAGAGAGGCTTGTAGATTGCGCTTGGAACAGAAATTCGGTAAGTAGATGGTCTCTCTCGTTCCAACACTTGAAGCTAATGACTAGATATCAGGGACGAGAAGGGCTAGGAGGGCAGCTGAGGCTGAAGGAGGCTTGAACCAAGGCTAGCAGGAGATCCTTAGTAACACCCTGCTTGTCGATAGCTTTCTACAATCAATGTCTCAGGGAAGGAGATCGAACAAGAAGGATGGAGGCAGGGAATCATGAGGTTTTTCGGTGTCATCGTTTTGTTATTCTTTTTGTTTGGCTGCTATCGTACCTGTTCCTGAGGAGTATGTTCCTTTTTTTCTCCTCAAGTGTGCCATAAGTTTCTTGACGTAAACTACAGTAAAGGATATCCAGGAAATCATTATAACATTCTAAAACATTCCGACTTTATCCCTCTTCTGCCGTACTTACCACGACTACCAATTATATCAATAAATAGCCAACTACAACACCAGTCAATTGACCTTGATACCCCAATAGTTCGATTCCTCATGGGGGAATGTTTTATTATCCTTTACGTTGCTTCCCCCCAAGTGTTACAAGAATAGGGCTGCAGATCAAGGTCCCTAAACCCCCTCCCGCTCAGGACCCGGCCTCCGCCCACTATGTAAATGCAATCCCCAACCGTTTCTACCCCGCCGCCCGCCGCCGTGCACTCGCCGAGCTCCCTAACCAGTAAGTAACTGGGTGCATCAGGGGAGAAAGGTGACATTATTCCTAATGGCTACCTGACTACTAAATGCATATTGTTAAAACGAATTTACTAGGGGTCTGCTTCTCTGTACCCGCCTAGGTTGTCAAATCATCAGACCTAGTCAAGCATCGCTAGCCTGTACTATTATTCCTCCAGAGTCATACTCGTCATCCCCGGCCCCCAGTATTCCTCCTTGGTAAATAAACCTTTTTCCGGCGGGTCTTGCCGTTCCTCTGGTGGCAAACATGGGCCATAAAGTGTTGAAATCCCCATCCTCTGTATATTCTAAGCCAGGATAATGAGGAGAGGTATAATATGTTAATAGATCGATTTTTATGCAGTGGGTCGGCTTGAATCTTCTTTATCTCCTATGTACGAGTGCGTACCAGCTATCCAGGCCCCAGGAATGGCAAAGTAGATTACTAATAGCGTAGTTAATCTAGTACTATGGGTATTCCCCGCCCGTTCCCACAGTCCTTGCGTTCAACAACACCTTACCCTATTCGAATAGTTATACACCTCGAGATCAAGCACTTCGTATGGCGTGGATGAGTTGACCGGAACCCATCTCAAAAATCCTGTATAAAAATTCTTATCTGCTACCATCGGATTATCTGAAGTCAATTCTCCTTTGACATAAACACGATTACTGCACTAAGAGACCCGGGTCTGTTCTACTCCGGCGACCAAGATATCTATTTGGTCAAGTGTGCGCTACCACTAAAAATATTGATGGATAGGGCGATCTGATCATAAAGCACATATTATGATGAGCGGGTTATACCAATCATCTAGATTCATGCCACTTACCAAAGGTTGGGTAAAGATAGTGGATACTGGACATCTGCATGTCCGTATATCGGTCACTAAAATTAAGGTTATTTGTGCAACATACTACTTAGTTTAGTGGTAAACATTTGACCAATGTCTGAGTGGGTCCGGGGTTCAACTCCAGTCTAAGCTAATTAAATCCTGAGATGGATTTTTAGTGATCAGCATAGAATTGAGGGCTTTAGCTGGTGCCGCCATATTCATATGGAATGCCGGCTGGGGAAGAGGTTCGTCCGCTTGGGGAGTGAATTTATTCAAAGTGATCCAAGAGTGTAAGGACCCGGTTGTTTATCATGCCTAATCCTACATTGTACATGAGTGGGATCGCATGATAGACAGCTGGGTCCGGTGCAGCACACCCTTTTTGTGTTTTCCATCAGCGTGAAATGGTAACGTCAGGTACTATAGTTCAATGTGCCCTGCCATCATTTTATACACCCCCAAAAACAAATATATTTGAGGAATTACTCGCTAACACAGCATAAGTATACATGAGTCACAGGACCCGCAGATACCGGAACACACACCTCAAGACAATAGATTAAATATAGAGTATACTCAAAAGTACCAGTGCCAAATGAAAGTAAGGAATTGCCTCAGCTGGAGACCTCAACTAAGAATGGTAGCTACAGACAGTTAACTTAATGTATATAAAGATAATAAGAACTTGATGGTTTCTTCTATGCGTTCAAGATAGCATATACACTTGTATAATAACTTTGGCTAATATAAGTAGTACTGATATGCCTATGACTATGGATCTTTTGCATAAGCCCGTTGGATCCTCTTCCTAATTCCTCTAGCCTGCTCCATGCCCCTTTTTCCTGTGCGTTTGGTCCGTTGGTTTAACTTTACCAGTGATACTTCCTCCTCTTTGTCCTGGCCTCCAGCACCACTAACAATAATTGAATCCCGGATTGGACTTGAGAGTGTATTTGTAGGAGTGTTACTTTTTTCCTTAGCAATTGTCGGGGATACTGTATCAGGAACCGCTACTGAAACTTTTGTGATATTTGCTTCTTCATTGTTTCCCTGATCGTCTGAAAGAACTGGAGAAATTTGAAACCGTCGGGGATCATCAATAGGAAAGTCAGGGTTGCCGGGGACCTATGTATTACCATCGCTACCTGATGGTGAAGCATTTTGGAGATCTTCAAAATGGTCTGGTAATCTGTTTCCACATGAACTCTTTCCACCTTCTTTAGAGAAATGACATATATCGGTACACGGGTCGTTTGAGTGTACACATATGCATCTGTTTGTTTTACAAGGACCTCGACAATCACATCTAATCCTAGAATCATTAACTCTTGCTGCGAGTCTTGCTGCAGTACCTAATCCAATCCATTTATTTGTCGTATTCGCAGTGACATCAAGCTCGATTGTATCAGGTAAACGCTCTAAATCTTTTGCAACAAACGTGGTTGCCAGGACACCAAAGCGTGTCTTGATATTGTACCGGTTTGGATGTGGTTTGTAGTGTACAATTCCAAATAGGCGTCTTGGATCTGTAGGACGACGGTCCTTACTGGGTATGTGAACACTGACATGGCCACCTAACATGAAAGTATCCTCAACGTATTGCCTTGATCTTTTGTCCACCATTCTTTGCCTAGCAATATGCGTGTTCTCCCTTACTTCATTCATTGCCCTACTGACATTTACTGGTAAGCTTCTATATAAATGATTAGTTCAATATATAAGTTCAATTGATTTCTTAGAATATCCTACTCTGAGCTTACTTCATTAAGCAATAGGGGATCAATTGGCCATTCGGTATTATCTCCGTTATCCTATACAGTCAGTAATTTAAATTAAATCAATCTTTTATAAACAATTGTAAATTACCTGTATATCAGGATTATTGGTTTCTTCAGTTTTCAATAAAACATTTTGACGTTGAGTAGGGAGAAGACGATTGGTTAAATTTATTCTTTGCTTGAAAACAACTTCATACGGAGTTTTGCGAATAGTTGTATGGTATTGACTATTCATGGAAAGTAGCACCTCTGGTATTGCTTTGACCCAGGATAAGGTTTGGTGATCCTGTTTCCACGCACCAATCTTGCTCTTGAGAACACCGTTTGCTTGCTCAATAAGGCTTTAGCTTTGGGGATGTCGTGGTCTACCATTTATCACTTTGATACCATACTGACGTAGTAGAATCAGGAGAGCACCTATTATATCAGTATATAGTATAAACCAATAAGAATTTATTTACCTTTAAACTCTGATCCATTATCGCACTGTAGTATCGTAGGAGGGCCAAGAAATGTGATCCACAGAAGCATGACAGAAGCTACCTCTTCACTAGTTTTAGACCTCATTGGCGCAACAAAGGAGTATTTGCTGAAATGGTCCCGCATATGACAGATCCATTTGAATTCGCCATCTGGGTCCCCTTTCATGTCAATCAAATCTATTTGTACACGTTCAAATAGATCGTTGACAACTAATGGTTGTAAAGGTGCAGTTGTTTTCGATATCCTTTTTGATGCGCAGGTTGAACAGTGTGAAAGTAGCCATGCAACCTCCGAACGAACTATTCAATAGTATCTAGTCTTGATATTCTTATATATTTTGTCGATTCCGGGATGTTGATTGGTGCAGTGAGCGATAATAATAATATCGAATATTTCATTGGGTCTTACTACATACCGAGGTAGTTCGCCAGGACTTGACTGCTTATGTAGTTGTCCATTCTTTAACAGAAAGTCTTTTCTTAGCACGGTTTTTGAAATCATCTTCTCTAGAACATGTGCTTGCAGGATCTGGTTTAAGACAGAATTCACATAATAATAGATAATCCGCATCACTAAGCAGAAATCTATTCCGATTGACAGGATCCGCAATGTAAATATTAAATGAAGTACGTGCAGCCGCACTGAAGGGCACACCAAAAGCCTCTGAATTCATGTTTGATGGAAAGGGTGAGGATGAGTAGTATCGAACGGGAGATTGTCGGTGTATATATACTACATGGATAGGTCTAGTGAGTGACACATATCCTTGAAAGTCCAATTGAGAATAAGAATTACTCTTTATTCAACAAAAAAGAAAGTATACTAATCACGTACATATTCAATATACGGAAGAAGAAAGTTGATTATTGCTTTTCCTACCCGGTTTTAGTATAATATAGAGCTCAAAATATAGATAACTACGATTACACATTTATCTGATATTCAGAAAAAGCAAAATTTGGTAGATTTTGGTCTGCGTATACCTTTTAAGGTTTGGGGTATAAACCATAATGACGCAAGAATCAATAACTAGAATAAGCAAAAGCTGAATCATATACTTTGTTTTTGTGTTCAATTCAAGGTTTGCAATATTGATATCTATTATGACTCATGTACGTTACTTTTATAAATGATGTATAGCAAAATACTATCGAAAAAGAAAGTCAACTAATCCCCTATTGGCTGTGCGTCGTGATTCCCAAAACCATATTTTGTAGTAGACATATGTTATTTGACTCGAATGACATTTATCTATACTGATTGAGATTACTCATGCTCATAAGAAATATCCTTATCTCCGGAAGTATTGGGAAAGGGCCCTACTTGTTGGGTGGATTGGTCCATTTAATTTTTGATCTATTGGGTCGACCATTCAACAGGCCACGCACTTGGTCAAAGGTCTGCCCCATCTATCATCTTGTGGGATAGAGTGCTCACTTGATCAAGTGGACGTCCTGACCAATGGAGTAGAACAGGTCTGCAATAACCCTGGTAATGTCGGGAAGCTGGATCGCCTACGACAACATTTATCCAGGCATGTGCCGCGGCATTATCCCAATAGGCAGCGGCATTAGTACATCCCCTATACATAGGATAGGTGCTATTAATTCCATTATCACTCGTATTAACGCGCTGGTAAGACCCATACACCATCTACCCACCCAGGCGCAAAATCTCCTCCACCCAGCCCAGCCCAGCCCACATAGCAGATGCACTGGCATGCCCACATGCCCATACATGTCGGCCCAACCCATTTATGAGGAGATAAAACATATATTGAATAGGTGGAGACTTAACAGATACATGACCCAAAACAATGTTAATCTTCAGTCATCCTGTTTCAGGTTTTATGGTAACCGCCATTGAGTGTTTCTGTGGGGGAATAAGTTGATTGGTATCGATGAGGCATCTTTTGGTTTGAAAAAAGAGAACCTACTACGGCCCAGATATTATTTAAGCCAGCCCGGGCTCCAATGAACCCCGGCCTGGCCCGGCCCAAGTTTAAAAATCGAGGCCCAGCCCAGCCCGCCCAAAAACGGGCCCGGGCGAGCCCAATAGTGCCATGGCCCATTGGAAGCCCTGGTTACATGTATATACTACCTCTTGTTCTCGAGATTAGTTTCTGGATTAGTCTCGTTTTGAGTGCGGAACATATGTACAAAGGTCATTACTATCTTGTATACTTAGGTTAGTAGTTTCCAGAGATGCATGTCCATGTTTATAGTTCTCGTCCTCCGCGGCTTGATGACCGCTGGCTGAATGGGCTACCCATATGATAGACATCCGTAATAACAAACCCGTTCTACGGGTGAGATGTCCATTGAGCGGGAATCCATTGAATGAGCAACGCGGCGAATGGCTCAGAGCAACACCTCTCCTAGTCTCTCTGCTTTTACAAACTGGGTATACCCTCTAGGGATATTTCCCGAACATGAGACATCACTCGTTTCCCGTATATTGGCAAGCCTGGTGAAGATTGTCATTACCCTAAACAAATCCGGAGACCGGGGTAAAAATATGTCTAGGAGCATATAAATCTCCAAGCCGGCAATTTGCAAAGATTTTGATCCCAAGTGTTATTTCTTTATGTCACTGACCTTTTAAGCTAGAATGACGAGGCTCCTTGTTGCCCCCTACCTACAATAGGATGAATCTATAACTAGAAGGGTTGTAGAACAAGAACCTAATTGCTCACGTGCTGCAGGGCTCCCCAGGGGTCTCAACATTACGTATCGGTATGATTTCATGCCATATCGTACCAACTGCTATGTACCCAGGCGACTACCTTACCCCACGATATTTTGAGGACTCTTTATTGTACCACCCCTAATCCCTCAGTCTCTACTCGGGTAGTATAAAATGTCCCTAAAGGTGCTCCTGAGCATAAATCTAGGCTCTCCCTTTTTCCCCCTCCCATTTAATTCACAATTGTATAAATATAGATGAGAAAAGGTAAACCAAGATGTAATTGGGCAACAAGTTACTACAGCATTATATCAATGATATTATCGATACAGATAAAATCCATAACCTACCCACTATTGCCTGAAGATCTTCATATCGTACTTCACTCACTCTACCACCAGCGTCGATTGTCAGTCCGTATCACAATATCAAATTGCCATTGAGAACTCTGACGGGCTCCGAAGTCTCCCCCCCAGACTCGCCCCTTATACTCTCCAGCGAAAATGCTCCCCCAACTAAATTGTACACTGGGAGAAGTATAAAATCATAGGTTGTTCGCTGTGATATGACGTAGCGGGGCACAGCTTTGAGACTCTTCTTACCGCACTACAGATATTGGGTAGTTCGACCCCGAGTAACGTTGTGCAACCATGGACACCAGGCGGCTATCAACGAAACATATAGTAAATGTCAGGATACAGCTAGCGACGCGGAAAAAATCGTCCTTCCTTCACCCTAAGAGCCTTCGAGGCGTGATGCTAACCGTACTCATAAAGCGGCAGAGTATAAGACGGTGGCGCAACCGCTGTGGGCGGGAAAGGGGGTTGGAAAGGTCATAGGTATTTGGAAGGAGTGGAGAGAGTATTGGCGGGGCGAGAGCGGGAGAGAAGCTGAGGAGGCGGCGGAAGAGAGAGAGCTTGGCTTAGGATGGGAGACCTGGAGAAGTGAGAAGCTGGAGGCAGAAAGCAGGGGGGGGAACAGCATGAGCGGGGGAGACTCTTATGGTTTTCCTTTTTTTTTTTGTTTATTTATGACTTTCCTTTGTCGAAGATGGTGGTGGAGGTGTGGGAAGTTCAGGGGCAGTATGATATCGTCATAGCCTTCGGGCTGGATACAATTAATGATGTAAACATAAAAAAAAACTGACCGTACTCATCACCACTCGATGCCCGAGTGATGGCTTATGATATAACAAAGCCCAGCTGTTTGTAACTGGGTAAATCACCCCAGCTTAGGACTGCATCTCTTCAGTTAGAACTAATGGAGAGGGCATAATCCAAGAGTCTGTTATAAGCCCTGACCCGCTCACCTTGTTCAACAAAGATAGCTTATAGTAGAACAGTGTAGCCAGGGTTGCCTCTACATGTCTGTGGGTAGTGTGGAGGCTGTAGAGGTGTATGGAAGTAGCCAGATTAGTCGAGTGTGTTCTTCCTGTGTTGATTCTCGGGGTAATTTCCACGATGTGACTGTGGCTGTGGCCCCAGTAGGTAGTCCTAATCGTAAGGACTTGGGGTTACATTTCCTGCACCACCCCCCACATCTTGATACCCACCAGAATTTCTTGCTAATTCTCCTCCATAAATAATTTTCTCATTACACGTGCTCATCAGATATATTTGCTTAAACAACCAAACATCCCCTGCGAGTATATCCTTCTGACAGTGCAATCTATTGCTGTCCCGTCTCCTCACCTCAAGCACCCAAACATCTCGCTTGTTCACCAGATATACTTGCTTAAACAACCAAACATCCCCTGCGAGTATATTCTTCTGACAGTGCAATCTATTGTTCTCTGATCTCCTTACTTCAAACACTCAAACATCCCACAATCTCCTTCTTGTCTAACATATTAGCAATAATGAGTTCCCATCATGGACAGTGTAAGCCATTCCTTCTCCTTGAAATCTACCAACCTTCCCCTCTTACACATAGTCTTCTCTCTGCCCTCTTTCAATGAATTTTATAAAAATTTATACCCCCCCCTACCCCATGTAACATATGCTCGACACTCTCCTTCCCCTCCGCTTCCTAATGTCGCCCTTCCTCCGGTGCTGCAGCTCCCCCTGCTCCTCCTAACACTCCAGCTCATCCTTCCCCATTGCCTCCCTCTACCTGCTCGATCTCGTACTCATATCATATGCCCTTCATGCACTAATGTCTATCAGTTGCTATTATTGCAGGAGCCAACCTACTTCGGACTCTCCCCACAGAGATCCTTCACGAGATTGCGAAATTGGAGCCAATGCAGAGCTACGACGTTGCGGCCTTTGCGCTGGCAAGTCAAGAGTTCGCATCAATCATTACACCCTTGGTCAAACCCGAGGTGCTGCAATATTCGGCCATCAAGTACGGTGACCGCCGCCAGATCTTTCGACTGGTCCAAATCTATGGCCTTGACAACCTTCGATCAGCTCTTCAGCTAGACATCGATGATCAATATGCGTTGGAACATGTTGCTAACGCCAACCGACTCGGTATCTTCAACCTCGTTTCAGGTCTCATTCCTGCTGGCAACGAAATCCTGATTCGAGCTTTGAGAATCACACTTGAGAAGAGATTCCTCGCCTTTTTCAGTGTCATTCAGCAATCCCTTACCGACGATCAAACTAGGTCCTACTTCAGGGAACTGTATGATACCGGCAACATCAAGAACATTGATATCTTCACAAAGTCCTTGCCAACCCACCTCAAACATGACATTTGCACCGAATACCTCAACTCTGCAGTCTATACCAAGAACATGGATATTCTTTACATCCTTATCTGCCATGGTGCCAGAGTGAACGAAGCCAGAGTTCTCTCTGAATCCAGTCCTGTCCAACAGACCCTTTTGGAATCCCTCATCAAGGGATCGATCAAAGGCATGAAGGATTCTCGCGACCTTCTTGGCTTTATCAGATTGATTATTTCCCATGGTGGCGACATCAATGCCCGTGACAACCTCGGTCGCACCTTCTTGCACTACATGTCCATGGTTGGCCCACGCAACGTTTTATTCAAGGGGATCTTCGCCCCTTCGGCCAGTATTGATGAAGTCCTCAATGCTCACAGACTTGTTACTCTCTTCCTAGCCAGGAAAATGTCCTCCATTGACATCCCCGATATCTCTGGCCGCACCGCCCTTCATTGTGCTGTCTTCAGCAACAACCGCTCAATGACCGAACTCTTACTTCGTCAAGGCTCTAACCCAGCATTGAAGGACTGCTTTGGGCACACGGTCGATCGAGTCAGGAGCAACGACGACGGTGCCAACAGAACACTCTGTGAGAGTATCGTGGCAGCCTTTATGGTTCAGCACGGATTGTAGATTGTATCAAAGGGAGGGTGCTGGTTGGTGGGGGTTGGAAGTGGAATAAGGTTTTTTTGTGGTTGATCTTCATGTCGTATGATATCCGGGTTGCTGGTTCATATTAGCTCTTTTAAGGTTGTGTCTAGGTTCTCTTGTGTCATATCAGTTCTCTCGGGGAATTCTTGTATATGATCTTTTTAAAAGGAACATGGGCATTTTAGTCTCAAAACCTCCATCGTTGTGCATTATCGTGAGGTTTATTAAAGGCAAAGTGCTAGAGTAGCGTAGGAGAGGTGTTCAGTGCCCACTGATTGATTAAGTATGAGAGAGCTACAGATGCACAGGTATAGTAAGCCGTAAGATAATGACCATTGAAATGACTGCACGTACCTCCATAAAACCTTGTTCTTGCGTTCTATAGCCAGTTTAACCCACCGCTGTTTGTAGAAAAAAGGGATCGGCGAAAAAGGATAATCTTATACTAGCCGCCCTAGGCCGGCGTGATCAGGTAAAGGCAGTTAATAGGCATGCTCGCACGGTTGTACTTTTGATACTGATAGTGACCTCTTTAAGTGACATAGAAAATATCATGCCTACTACTTCACCGCCAGCCCATATATTTCTATGAGCTTGGTATATGGTTTAGTTAAACATGATATGTGGTTAATTTGGCATCTCATTTGATATTTTTTACCGTGCCCCGTTGAAGCTAACTTTTGGCTCAGTCCCGTATCTCTATCATGCGAGAAGTTTTATATAATCATAATTTTACTCGCTGAAAAATCCAGATGGGCAGGTAGGCCAGTATTCGCGCTTATTCTGCGCAGGTAAATTTCACAGATTAAATTTTATTTATTTCCTGAATAAACTTGAATATATACATATACATAATAAACCATTTTGAGATTGTAACAAGGTTGCACTGCACTAGCGGCGGGTACGCAACATGCTGCATATGCATCTCGCCACACTAACCACATTTAAATTTATTAGTTGGGTCGCCAAGTCTTGCCAAGAACATGGACTATATCGAGAAGCTATGGAGGGTAGGTGTATAAGCTTCAGCGTTTGCAGCCCCTCAGTCAATAAAAATTAGGGGATCTACTCCCATAAGCTGTCCCCAACTACAGGTAACAAGGTGGTATGCGAGGGACTATACTATATACTGGGAACGTAGGTAGCTTAGCCATCTGTTGAATGTTTTGTGATCTACTACTACTGGCAACTACAACACCAAAGTCTTGCGATTGATGGATGTATACTACCGACATAAGACGAGGAGAAGAGAGTGACTGGAGACACCCCCTCTTCGTAGGGTAGATAAAACCTCGCACGATTACACCGTAGAGGGGAGGTTCGCGAGCCGTGGAGGGGCATTGACGGGTTTTTGTTGTGAAATACAATTGCCCGCCCCGCCCCTTTCGTCCTTGTCATCGGCCGTCACACCTTCAAAGACTACATATCCGATTACTCTCACAGTCCTACCTGGGGCCGCTGCTCTATATTTCACCCCAGCAGTCGGCTACCCCTGTTTATCAGCTTGGTACCACCTACCCCAAAGAAATCAACTACCCCATGCGGCCTTTTGTGTAGACCCTGGCAAAGAGCAAGATAGACCTATTGAGTCTTCTTGTCTTGCGTCTACCAAACCTCGCGTGCATGGAGGTGACTGCGTACAGTTAGTTAGTAGAAGGTAGCGAAGCTAGCAAATGGTGGGGTGAGAAAGGGATGGGCGCCGTGGCGGATAGTGTACCTTCGCTCAAACCTCTCCCTCCTCCCTCCTCTGTTTTTGTTCCCAATTCCAATGTATAGCTTTGTAAACATTCCCCAGTAAGAGCATTAAATATCAACACGCCTATCAATTACATGCAGCAGGGGAAGCAGCATGATGCGGGTATGAGGTTTTACAGATGTCCGGGCTCAGAATTACCACTACCTACCTCGTTGCCCCTGATACTATTATCACAAATTGAGAATGGAGCGGTACTACATGATTCCCGCGTGGCCCATATCGCAGAGAGCGTGAGCATAACGCGTGTGAGTTAAACCAAGTGCCTCGGCAGGTCCCCAATGCGGGTACAAAACCTAGGTCAAAGGATTGGTGGTGGATCAATTTGGATACGTTTCGGCATTATCCCTTAGGTGTTGGTAAATGCTGCCTCCCTCCCTCTAGAAAAAAGTAAAAATAGGTAATAGATCTTGTTATCTCCCTTATCAAATAGATAATCTCCCGCTCCCGTACAAAATGTCGCTCTCTGTTATAGGGGGGCAGCAATTGACGGCTTACGGGATGGAAAATATGGTATAATGTGAGTATACTTCGCATAGGCGGGGGAGGGGGTCACGGGTTCCGTCCCTTGGGCGCAGTGACGTCATGCCACTTTGGTGTAACGGGCCGTGGGATTAAAACCTTTTCTATTTCCCTGCTGCCCCGTGCAGAGGAATACGTGTTGTTCTGAATGTAGCCTATGAACCTTCACACCTCTCCCCTGCAATCGCCACCTGCCGCCAGGTGCAATGAAGTAGCTAGTCAAGGAAGAAAGGGGGTAGGAAATAAAGTATTTACAAAATCAAGGAGAAAAAACTAAGACCTTTTTTTGCGTAGGTCGCTCTTAAGCTTCTGTTCACATTGTCTAGCAGTGAGACAGAGGCCAGAGTGTGACCTGAGAGTAGCGGCCTCATTCTTCTTATAGCACCTCTTGCGATAGGCGAATTAACGAAAAAATGTATCTCATATAGAATTTATTCACATCCCAATCATAGCATTATTTCCAGCAGTGCCCTGATCAAATGAGTAACAAGAGTTTCCAATCCATCCACTAAATCTCCTCCTCCCCACCTGTGCCCGGTTTAACAAACACCCTGCAAAGAGATAAACATATTCTATACTCTATATCTTTGTCAGCGAATGTGCAAAGAGCTGAGACAATAGGAAACGAACCTTGTAGAGTTTGATCACTATCCAAGTCGTAACGGAGTCAGTACAGGTGGGGAACACCAATGCAGGCGCAGCCAGCCATGGTGGCAACCCCAAAGACCAGAATGGCCACAATAATGAGAATGAGGCTAAGTAGAATACGACGATCCCTGGCGACCTGGGCCTGTAGGGACTTGAGAGCGAGCTCTCCGCGCCTAAACAGTAGGTTAGCATCGGCAAGGGAAAACAAAGGAAGGTTTGAGAGGTAAATTTCACCGACTCTCTATAGGTGGCTTCATTGAGTTCGCGTTGTAACTGAGCCTGGCAGAGGGCTTCAACAGCCTTTGCGAGGTGTTGAGCTTCGTCGGAGGGACTCTGAGGTCGAGGAAACATAGGAGGAGGGGTAATGTAGGAGGTCAGGCGGTAGAAGGGTGGATCCTCTGAAATCTGAGTAACCTCGCCGTCAAGCCGTGCTTGCAGCCAATTAATAATCGCGTCCTGAGGAGGCTGCGCCTTGGGGACCTATTGTTCATGTACGTTAGATGAGAGGGCGAGAAAATAGGTGAGTAGCAGGCAAGAAGGGTTCAATGAGTGAAGGAATCCATACCCAATAAGGAGGCCAGGGACGATTCCCATTAGAGTACTGCAAGAGATAGCCGTCATGACTCTCCCCAACAATACCGTGGTACTCGGCAAGAGTGATTTTCATGCCGGCCTTTTGTTTAGCAAGAAGCCTTTGTTGCTTTTCACTACGAGTGAGAGCTCTGACGGGGAGAACCTTAGCAAGGGGAGGCATAGCGGTTTGAGATTTTAAAGTGGTTGAGAGAAAAATAACACTGGTGTGGGAGTTTGGTTGTTATTGAGTCTAGCTGCAGGTGGTGGTTGATGGTGGTAAGAGGAGGAGTTGAGTTGGGGGTGGGTGGGCCCTTCTGTGGCTGGCGTAGGGGTTCAGAGCAGTGCGCTAGTGGCAGGGTCAGGTGCTTGCACAATTATAAAGTTTGGACTTTGCAGGGATGCATAAAGGGTGCACCTTAGTAGAAGAGCGAGGAGACACCTCACGCAACAGAACATTGAGATTGCGTTGCGAAAACCTAGGGAAAACGCTAGAACCTAGTCAGGGGTATTTATATCAGATCTTTGTCCCGTCATAAGCTTGGACATAGCTGGGCTTCTAGTATTATATTAGCCTGCCCTCCCATGGAAACTGAGGGCCTGGGTATTGCATGAAGCACTTGAACCCTCAACAATCAGACCTCCCTGCACAGCGCCCAGGACCAGATCTCTGGATCCATCACAAAAACCCCCAGCCTCAACAAGGGTGCTCATGTATGGTAGGCTAAAGCCTGGGGCATATTATGTCAATACTGGTAATTATTCCACTGCTAGGATAATGAGATACAAAAGTGGGCTAATACAAATTTCAAAGTGAGCCCGTATGCTGGAATATAATTGAGTGCCCCAGAAACCAAGAACATGCTTTTGTCACCCCCAATCCACTCACCTAAAGCTAGTAGCCTCCTACTATCAAATATGGTTTAACTCCGGTGTTTAATACCCCATAGATGCGGCTATTATCATATCCCCTTAACTCCCTCACATACCCTTGTCCGTGACCACTACCATGACGCCATGAAAGTGTCGAGCAAGACCAACGAACATCAATACCAGAGCACACGGACCAGCCACCAAGCTCCCCCGGTGAATAGCCTGCTGGAAGAATTAGGAAGGCTAAAGCCCTATCATAGAAAACCAACCTAACATAAGTAAGTACGATATACTCTAACTCATCCACGGACATTCCCTCTGCTTCAATGCGCAACCGATTCACGGGAAGGCCATTCTATTATTAATGTTTACCCGCGGGGTAGCCTACCTACCTAATGCTTTGGGGGCCCCTGAAGCTATGAGTTTGCCAGCGCGTGTCATATCTCGTCCACCTTAGCTCTGGCAACAACCTCCACGCCTAGTAGTAGCTACATGCCTTAGCGTCTATTACCCTATGTCTTGATGCGCACACCTAGGGACAGAGTTGGCCCTGATATTGGCCTGGGGTTATAATCCACTGCTAAAATCGATTCTACGGGGGACGTAGCTGCAGTCATGATTTATTACCGGTGATTGAGGCAGCTCCCTCGCGTATCCACGACGGCAATACCTTTAGTTCTAGCTTCCCCCTATATATGTGATTATGAAAGAAAAGTTACAACCCTAGTTTAGCGATGATAATTAACTATCAACCACACGAGATGTCCGCCCATATTGCGGCGTCCACTTTGCACAGACCTTACTTATTGGTACGCCTATACGCCTATTAGCTAGGAAGGAGTTCTGTGCGTGCGGTTTCCAGTGCGATACCTAATGCAACTCAATATGATTGCTGGTGGTCTAGGTCATAAAACGTCACCCATAACATCAGTAGGCACTTTCGTATACACTTACTCATTTGCTTATTAGTCCGTCTGTTTGCCCATTCATTTATACCCCGTAGATGCATGAGGCCGGTAGACTAGGTGGCTTATTGGGTAACGTCTTAAGAAGAAATATTCGGTAGATGGCACCCAGATATTAGCACAGCTTACTAATATGTGAGAAGATATTCGCAACTCCATGGTCTTGATGATAGCCGAATTAGCTCTAATGGACGCAAGAACTGTATGACAAGTACTTAGACCGGTCAACACAATTAAAACCTTCAATGACCCAGGAAAAACTGTAGAACACTCCGGAGCGAAAGTCAGTATTCTGCTCTAATTTGGGGGGGGGGGTTTGCGGCCCATAAATACATGAAATAGCGAATAACCTACAGCCACAACCATCTCATATAATCATGCCTAAAGGTGGCGGGAGGTATGCTGCTAAAGGTGAACATATGAACCCAGTCAACAAGGGATTTTACTCCCCTATTTGAGCCCTCCTGTTTTCGTGATGACCCACTGGATTGTGTAATTATAATTCCTTATTATTCTACGTAGTAGCTCTCACTCAACCCTATCGAGGAACCGGTAACCATAGCAACCATGAGCCACACTGTAAGGTTTTCCTGCGTCCAAGTTGGTAACACCCCAGAGATTATATTCCACCTTCTGTGTCCTCCGGCCTACCGTCTTCTGAACCACCGATACAGTTCGAAATAACTGCACCAAAGGTACCCAAGCAGGAAACTTTCATCAACATCCCATAAAATGTCCTCAACCCCTTTCCATGATCAAGCCTCCTTCACTAAATCGGTGCACTTGGTCGCTACCGAAACCAACAATCAAGAGGCCTCCTCCCAAGGCAATAGCAAAATGGCCATCTCTACAATGCTCCCGGTCCAAAACAATTTCACAACTCAAGGACGACCATCGCTACAGGCACCAACTACCCACCCCGACACTAATCCTGACAACGGTAGCGACGAGACCCGCTCTACAACACCCACTGCTACCCAGAAGGGTAAGGGGGTCATCCGTAATGTCATTGGCCAAGAACTTAATCACACACTACTTCGTTTAAATCACACCTGTGGAACCAATGAGCTCTTTGCTGCTATTTTGGCAAGGCGTTATCCTCACACTACCCCTTCTTTTTCATCCGGCCCCACTTTTCCAGACGCGCACTTCTATTAACGAAACCGAGGATGCCCAAGGTTCAACCATCAAGTTCGAGGACGGTCTGCTCGGAGGCACTACCCATGCAGCCAACTACAACGGGATCTCTGAGTTTGTAGCTGGCCCAAGCAGTACTATTGGCATTTCACTAGCCCATTATGGGTTAGACTTGAACAACGTTCGAACGCTGAGAACCTTCCGGGTATACCCATCGGCCCCGTCTATGGTGAATCAATCCGTGAGTCTCTTCCTCCAGGGTATACACCTGCCGACGTCCCTCTCTACACCCTTGCTCCCAGTCGGGATTCCTCTACTCGTGCGGCCTTCAAGCGGGGTAGCATTGATGGGTGCTTGAGGTGCTTGGCAATCAACCAGGACGGGGTAATCCCTAATCCATAGCTCTTTCTCTTCATCTATACTATCGAATGGAATGTCAATCTTGTGTGACATCTGAAATGATGCACCATCATATTTGAGCATGCGATGGGGATTCTGATTGCCCCCGCGCTGCTCTCGGCGGCACTCATACTGAAGGCCCCATGCAAAGACTCCAGGACAGGTTGGGAATGGTCCCAGAATTTGGAGGAAAGCTAGTCAAGCAGGCTAAGAAAAAAGCTAAGTATATTTTAAGGGATGGAAGAGGGCGAAATATCAAAGAATCGATGGATAGTACCTAGAGTCAGAGCCTGGTTATTACTCTTGAACTGGTATGTCATCGGATATACCTGTCTGTTGAAGAATGAGAGATAAACAGAGTTGGGAAAGGTGGATATATTATAAGGAGTTATACGATGTCGTTTGGTAAAGTCAGAAGCTACATAATTTAGTTTAATGAATCACGTATTTCCTCGCGACTTTATCTTGTCCAGCTTAGCTCCCTAGTCCGCGTAGCCTTGCTGCATACAGGGGGTGCGCTGCACAGGTATGATTTATAACGGTTCTTAAACTCATTACAGCATAGACCTGACTAAAGATTGCCCCCCCCCCCACCCATATCTCTGATGCCCAAGCCAGGAGACCAAGATGTAACGGAACATGAAGGCGCATAACAAAGAACTTAAAACTCCAGCCACTTGTAAAAGTGTATCCCACTAGACTAACCCATTATTTTTATGGACTGTGGGTTCCAAAGCTCTGCCAATTAGCTATCCTATTCTTCACGGATGAATCGTTTCATTAAGGGCTATATTGATTCTGTGATCTATTAGGCACCGGAAATCTATGAGCGACACTAAATCTTCTAATAGTCAGTCCGGTACTTTTCCTCCTCTTGATCCTACTGTGCGCCTGTCAAAATTGCACAAAGCCAAAGTAACTGATCTATCTTTAGGATATAGTTTGTGCCTGCTGCGAGAATTTGTCTCCGCCAGGTTTGTGTTACAGAACGCTTTTACCATACAGAGATGATGGCGGATACCTACTCTTGATCATGTACCTTTGCCTTATTCTCGCAGTGAGAAAACCCCCACTTCCATTTCATCTACCAGTAGGGACCAACGTTGGAAAGAGTATGAGTGCGTGCAAGACTCGTGGTGTTGTGGCGGTAATGCTGTGGGAACCCTAGGTGGTCTAGTTCCTAGGAAGCCATTAGTCTGTCGTAAATCTATGTCTAACTCGTCCCAAATGACAGCTAAACATCCATCACCCGAGCGATGTTCCTTGGCATCCAGGTTGGATATAATCACAGCGTCCTTCACCCCGATGGAGGTATACTCCAAAGTGTTTAATGCTCAGGTCCTGCGGACTGATTAGGGATATTGACCGCTCCAAATTCGCACCTAGTTAGAGCTAGCGTAGTTACTAAGCATCTACCTGGCCCAACCACTAGGTATAGTTTCACGAACCAACAACCACAACATCCACAAACAACCCACGCACCCAAAAATTTCCCACCATGTCTTTCAAACATAACAGTTCTCACGTTTTGTCCTCCAATGATACCTGTCACAATGAACCCAGCAGTACTGTCGACAGGCCCTCGGCCACTGCAAATGGAAATAAGGGAAAGGGTGTAGCTCGCCCCGAAGCAACCCCGGACCAGCAGACAGCCGACTACTGGCGCCGTAGGGCTGAAGCTGCCGAGCAGAACCTTCACAGCCTTAGTCTTGAACCGCCTGACGGGAGCCCTGCAGACCCTCCCCCTAGCTATAACTCAGTCATCTCTGGCTCTGAAGCCCGCGACCAGGACTTCACCTCGGCTAGTAGTCGCCAAAATAACACTTCAAGAAGGGTCCTACTCAAACTAGCACACGGGGAAGCTAGCGGGCCTTCCCCTCACCGCAGTCAACGCCGCAGGTCTGCCACTGGAGGAAAACCCGGTCAGGGCTTTGCAGGGGGTCCCCATGGGCACAAGACTCACAACAACAAAGCCGAGGCCAGGAGACATGCACAATCTACAAGCGCTGGAGAGACCACTGGACGAAGCAACCGTTACAGCAGCCCCTGCGATGAAGGAGAATACTCCCACCCCGCCTCCGGCTATGGGTACCATGTAGTGCTAAGACTGCTCTCGGTCTCCTCAGGCCAGCAGCTGACGGAGGAGACCCAGTTTGTAAGAGAGGCTGGAGAAGGTCCAACCCGCGAAACACCCACCGATGCCGAACTCAAGGCTGCAAAAAGGGACGGACGCAACAAATAGAGGATGCGCATGCTTGTGGTAGTGACGGGGATACTCGTAGGATGCTTTGTGTATTACCTAGCTTTCTTTGGAGGGATTGTCATATCACATTGGCTGGTTGGAGTGGAAGGAGTAATCGTTAGGAAGAGCGGAGAGGCGGGATTGTTACGGATTGAGTATTATGAGAGGAACTGTGCCCTGTATTAGGTGTAATTACGTCATGTCACCAGTTTAGTCACCTGAATACAAGAAGTATTTATTTGCTTGTATTATCCGAGGGAGTAATGTTTCTAGTGTCGCATCCAATTATCCTTCAAGCAGGAGCCCTTGATTCTCCGCCTGACAAGGGAACTAGACCCAAGGACGTCAATAGGGGGATTTAGCAGTTTCTTTTCTAGGTGGGTAAAGCTACCCGTGCACAGGCCATCAGTTTAAGTTGCAACCGTCCTTCCCCATGGAAAATATACTTAAAATTCGATATTGAATTTTTCTATCAGCCCACAAACAAAGAATTCTATCCTAGAAACTCTATGAGACTATCTCTAGGTTCTAGTGAAGACATTAGGCTTGGTTCGATATTTTCACTACTAGTACTTTTCAAGTTGTGAATTTTCAAAAAAGGTTGACCTTCTAGGGGGGTATATACCCCCCTTGTGGAATTTATAAAAGATTCGGGTATGGCCGCTAACCACATTTGTAGCAATTCTTGGCCTAGAGATCCGTGCTTGGGTATTGCTAAATCCACCTAATTGGCCGTGGGTTGGGATGGGCCGCCCGGGCTATCTTTGTACGGGCCAAGCCGGGCCCTAGATTTTATTTGATGGGCCGGGCCAGGCGGAGGCCGATACCTAGCCTGGGCTAAATGGGCAGGGCCGGGCTTGAAACTGTCCATACAATCTTAGCAGTTCTTCTCTGATGCTCGTTGTAATTTGTGTTGCTTCCGAGCACAGCTAGTGAGTGTGCTCAAGACTTTATACATATATGGGACTGTCTACTGATGGGCACAAGACAAGTTGTCTCAAGGCTAAGTCTCGAGACTTTCAGCAAGACAAGACAGGAATAGGTCTGAATATCTCGAGACTTATCTCTAGACTTTTAGGACTTTATTTCCGTGCTCCCCAGCAATTGTTCGGACGTTTGGTCAGCTTTTCGTTTGCGTGGACTACCATGATTATAGATTTTCCCCAGAAAAAAAGTCACATGACCAAAAGTCTCGTGCCCATAACTAAGACTGCCTTATGTGTATATGAGAGGCCCCCTTTACTCTCAAAGATCTAACAAACCCACATATAGTTTCCCCAATCTTCACAAGTGGGTATGAATTGAACAAAGGGGAAAAAGTATTACAAAATGCTTGGTACCGATATGCCCGAGTGATAGCCCATGACCCAGGGCCTAAACGATCTGGCCCCGCCTAGTGATCTCTCATGCCTTGGTTCGGTTCAATTCCTCAGTAATGCGCATTATAATAATAGATGTACTTTATCGGCCTCTATAGCTCCATATCTATGAGAACCTGGTGGCTGAGCTCGGGCTTGACTCAGTGGTATTGGCAGAATTCTTGTGGTCCAGGGTCCTGTCTGAGGAAGAACGAAGCAAAAGTACCGGCTGATGGAACTACGTAGTCGACTAGTACAGGAGCCCTCCTTTATATTATCTTAGTTAACCCTGACCTATCTGACTTACTATACATTCGTTAGGTAGTCCAGAACCGGCTTTAATATTTAAATAGTATAAGGTTAACTCTAGCAAGCTTCCCAGCGTGGTGCACACCCGCAGACCTTAAAAAACTGATGTATGTTCAACGAGAACGTAAGTCATTTTTATATTTCAAACCTTTATGCACAAGCCTGGTTGTATCCTAGGACCGCATGGTAGTTGAGTGGAAATCGACGACACAATTACATTCTCACTGCTTAGGGAGGACGTTGAACATTTATAGTCATCATGTCTTTATTGAGTCTCTTTCGGAACTCTCAAGACCTTTGGCCATTCATACAGGAGAAGAGCAGACCCCACCCCCACCCACCCCTGCCTCCTACATGAGGCCCCCAGCTGCCTTGACATCCTGCAAAACCTCCCTATGGCGACTAATGGTCTAAATCCCGCCACCCTGCCAACCAAGAACCGGCGCCAAAGGATCGTAGCGAACAACTGTAACGTCGGGATTGAAGTGAACATTAGTATGTTTCTTGTTGTGCCGGTGGGCCGGGGGCTGAACAGGCGCAGCCGCAGATTCGCCATTGCTACATTCCTTGTTACGCGAGCTAGGCTCTATAACGTATTCGGTACGCTGCTTGCTCTGCCCCGTCTTGATCTTTGGTGAAATATCGATAGCATGGCTGCGCCGGTGACGGCTTGAGATGGGAGGAGTCTGCCTATTTGTAGTTACTTTAAAGCTTGTATCCCCAAGAGTTCTCTTTTCATCTCTAACCTTAAAGCTCAGGTTCTGAAGGTCACCATCCATACCGTCTTTGCTGGTCCCTACTATGAACCTCTGGATTAGAGTGCCGTCTTTGTCTTGCTGGGCTCCATCGCTAGCTTCGCTGTCTGTGATGTGGTGAGGTGCCAGGATCTCCGAGACCTCCCCAAGCAAAATCCCGGTATGAACCTCATGAGGATGGCGCGCGCGGGCTGTGTCGCCTTGTGGGTCGTCCATGGTCGGAACATAATGTGAAGCAACTGGGAACGCTACGGTAACCGTCCGGCGGCTAGCACAGGGCAAGGTGGGATGGGCAGAGTTGGATACTGGAGTGACGACGTTCGTCTTACTTCCATTCATAATTTCGGTGTCTGAAAGAGGAGGGTAGGTGTAGTAAGAGGAAGGGTTGTTTGGTGAGGCAAGCATGGCTTCGCTATCACCCCGCAGAGCTTTGAAGGACCCGGAATTGTCTGAGGGCCTGGTGGTGGCAGTAGCATTAGGGGAGTGAGGTGTAGCTGGGTCGGACATAGTGCAGCTGTTGAAGTCTGTTCAGAGGAATATTCTGAGTGGGGAGTTCTTTGTTGGCTAGGTTGGGCCTTGAAAATCGGGGTTGTTACTTAAAATACATGTGTTTGTGTTGATGTGCTTCAGTATTAAAATTATGGGTATGGCGAGTGGGGGTGGTGCGCAGAAAAAAAAGAAAGAAAGAAAAACCTAGTCTGAGGCGACCGAAAAATCACGCGCCTATATAAAGCTTTATTCCCAACCTTGGTTTAGCTAGGTGGGGATAACTGAAAATAAACCCCGCCCTACGAAAGTACTATAAAGCTATTAACAATTAGGGTGCTTACATGAATACATGCACCGAGTGCTGCAAAGCTGCTTGTAGAGCCTCATACTAAGAATCTCTAGAACTAAGGAATTATTGGTTATGAGTATATGTCTGTGTACAAGCCTAGCTAGAAACGAGTTTTTAGGCGCGCAACGTACTAGTAGTATTAAGTGGGACACGATTAGATTTATAAAATTGTGCATGAAGTGGATAAACCGAGACTCAACCTCAGGGTTAGCGGGAGCATTGGGGGTGGGACGAAGGGCGGAAACGTAACACCGGGCGACCAATTAATCTGTCTGAGTTGGGAGATAACTGAGTGTAGCGAGATAATTATAGTTAGATATCAGGACGGTGGAGGTTTCATCAGGGACATGTCCATATACCAGATCATGTCACTAAGCACATATAGGTACTTCGCGCCTGCGGGGACCAAGGGGGTATATAGCCCTAAGTAACTTAATAGCTACGGAGGGCGACGATGAATTCAGGCTTTGACGACAAAATTGCAGTAACTGAAGTGCCCCATATAAGTTCCCCATAATAGCGTGAACTATATTTGGTACATGTTTTGCTGGCCCAAGACAGGCTCTTAACCTCTCAGTACCCTCTGGCTTGTGAACTTTGTGGTCCAGGGATTTCTGAAGGGCTGGAATCTTCCACGATGACAAGGATCATAAGCCGTAATTCTGCCTGGACGGGTATCCTCCATAGCTGTCGATGGGCAGCAACTACTAGTCCTAGGGCACACCCTAAGCTTGCAGCCCGAAGTTGTGGCTAGTTACGGTCATAAAATTTACCTCCTCCATTACACAACATCCACAACTATACAACCCACCCGCACTCGAGAAAAGGTTTTCCTGCTAATACCAACTTCATAACCCTTTCGTCAAATCATAAATATTTGTATTCAACATGACCTCTACCATCAACAGTGAGTTATCCCTATGCCTGGCATTCTCTCACTCTCAGCAGAGGCTAGGCTCTGTGTATTAGCTCCCTCTGTGGTCATGGACTAACGTTTCAACCTGGTCCAAACAGTGATCCCCTATGTGCAGCACCTTGAGAGCTTGCCAAACGAACTTCTCTTCGCCATTGCCGAGTGCCTGAAGGACGAGAGAGACACTGCTGCTCTAGCCCTCACCAGCGATGGCATGTTTAGCCGCCTCCAACATCTCGTACACCCTACCACCTCCGCATGGGTTGCTGTCAATTTCTGTGACCGTCAGCAAATCTTCCGTATGGTCCGCCTTTATGGACTAACTAATCTTCGCGATGCAATGGCGCGAAATATTGCCAGCAAGTACGCCCTTCAAGGGGCAATCTGCAATTATCGTCGTGACATTATTAACCTGGTCATTGGCCTCATCCCTGTTGGTCACAAAGCCCTCTGCCGCCTAATTGCCCAAGCTGTACACATCGAATCTGATGTCCTAACAACCTTTCTTCTCAACGAAGCTACGCAGTACCAAGTCCAGAAAGCTTTCAGAAACATCTGCATCGAAGGCTATCCCTGCTTCATCAAATTCTTTCAGCAACTTATACCTGAGCATCTTCGCGCTAGAGTCTGCACCAAAGACCTCTCTTTAATATTGACTAAGAATGATACCTGTGCGCTCACCCTTCTCATCAACGGCGGCGCTGCAATTGATCATCCTGTCGCGCTCAACCCCAACTTCCCTACTTGGTCATGGACTATTCTTCAGCTTCTCTGCTCGGGCAACATTAAACACTTCCACAGCCTCGAGTCTTTCTGTGATTTCACTACAAACCTACTACAGCATGGTGCCAATGTCAATGTTACCAGCAGACACGATGGGACCCAACAGTCTCCTCTTCACCTCCTTGCTCTCAATGGGCCTACATCGCCTCGGTTCGGCAAGAGCTTCTCTACGACTATAGAGATAGGCCGCATCGAGGCAGCCTATAAGTACCTGATCAAGGCATTAATCCAGCACGGCGCGGACATTGACGCCCAAGATTCAAATGGAATGACTCCTCTCCATCTCGCTGTTCAGTCCAATGAGAGATTAATGGTCAAGGGAATGTTGAAGGCTGGGGCCAATACACTCATCGAGGAATATATTTACGGTCAACGCGCTAGCCGGGCATCCGATATTGAAGACCTAGACCGCAATCACACTATCCTCGAAGCGATGGTCTACAAATACGAACAGAACGCAACAGGGATGTTTGTCGAAGAGGATGGTCACAACGAAGAGGATGTTCACAACGAGGATTCTCAGGATCTTGTTGCCGATGTGTGGAGAATGGATTGTTGGTCGGACTGATTAGTGATTGGTTTGAGAAGAGGCAAATGGACAACGGCGTTCCGGAGGCTGATTTTTGTACAGCGGTGGGTAATAAGTCATCGGATGACCTAACCAGAATTTGCCTGCAAACGCTCGTTCTGGTGGAGTTCTGTCCGATCACTTAATGCCCAACGCTGCACGCGGCGGAAGTTCGATCTCTTATTTCTAAGTTGGCGCTGGTTTGGGTTTTTCCTGATTATCAGGTTTTTTTTGTTTTATCTGGTCTGAATACATCTACGCATCTGAGAATTCATGACTATGTAGCGCGATCGTAATATTACATTGTTCAGAGTTTTATCATAAACACTGAGATAAAACCAATCATCAAAGTTCACTGTTCCGATTTTTCACGTGACTCAGAATTCTGCATAGTAAATAATTTTCCTAACTGAGGCCCCAATAACGCTTAACTATGGAACTATGTGATAAAACGTTCCTCTTTCGCCCTTTGTGGTTCCGGGGTCTGCGCTTGGTTTTATCTCCCGCCACCGTAGATCTCTCATCGCCCTATTTAATGAAATTGATTTCGTTTATCTGCATAAAACACTCTTCTCAACTACTGAAAGTAGGCTAATACTCTGCAGGCATTAGCCGGACCCCTGATAGTTACATTTCTCTAACCCTCCCTTTATCACTGAACACGCCTGCCAGGCATTCAACCAGTTATCACGCACGTGCATTGACATTTACTGACAACAGGGTGTATAGCTGCGTTCCAAAGGGTCAAAGACGGTGACAGATGTATAGGTGCGGGGGCGTGGGAGCGGTCAATTAAAGTTCAATGATTTCTCCGTGAAACTAGCCGAGTACGAGCCCTATTCTCAGACTCGGTCAGATATTCATACGAACAGTATAAGGTAACAGGTGCAAGGTACAGTTTGTGCTGCTGCCACGATATACTTCCCCTATTACCACCTCCTAGCCGAGTGTACGATGCCATCCCAATGCCAGGTCTATGTCACACCTAGTTTATCCTAGGTCCCACAGTGGTGGCTTCTAACCTGGCTGGCCCTACGTATAGCCACCATACCTCCCGTGCGACATTCCACGGTCTACCACTGCTCCGCAGCTGTGTCTGCTAGAACTTTACATCTCTCGTTCATCAAAAGCGCGTGGATGTGCCAGGCAAAGCTAGCCCTCAGCCCCCATGCCCAACTCGGGGTGTTGCTTAAGCTGCTTTATGTTATGCCCCGAGCGTTTGTTTACTACACCACACCCAGAGGCCAAATGTCCTTCTTCATTTCGGCAACTCAGAGCAATGATTACTTATTATAACGGATGTTTCAATGGTTTTGTACTTGTTTTGAGGCCTCCAATTTCCCAGGCCTTAGGTGTACAACCTTCCAACACCACTGCACACCTACCGCACACTACTATAACCGCCGCCCCCGCCTTCTACATAGTGTGGTCCACGAAGCGCATCGAGGCAAAGAGGACAGGCTCCACCTAGCCGCCCCCCCCCCCCCTGGGGTCTACCCAGGGTCTGCAGACAGATAAACACCTAAGCATCGAGCTGTCTCGATTCCCTTTGAGGTATGCAAGTAGCGTGGTGGGCCTTGGTGGACCAGCGAGTAAGCTCACTCTCTCCAACCACCGCCCCTGTCACAAAAACACATCCAACTCGCGTTACGGCTTAGAGAATGATCATTAACACTCTTGTAGAAAAGAGCGCATGTGGCACTGGATCTGCATGGCGAGATAGCACTCAATGGCACGATATTGGCCCCTCGATTATCACCAGCTCCGCCCTTCATGCTTGTCCCAAACGCTGCAATAGTCTCAGCCCTTTGAGACCCTTAACTGCCGTGCTGTTGTGTGGGAGGTGGAATTAAGCTTCATGCACGAGCGCCGGAACGGACCGAGCCCGGTCTTGGCGCGTGTAGCCTTTCCGGGAAGCCAAGAATCAACTCAACACTATTTCTAACCGAGGGGAAGGCAGAATCCTTTCTTCATGGGCGGGGGTTGAGTGCTGGTGGTATCCGCGCAGAAATACTGATGGTGGGGGGGGAAAAACAATCCTTTTTTTCCGAAAGGGCATTGTGCAGTAACAGCTCCCAGCTTCTCCACGACGGACGGACATTGCCTAAGGCTCAAGGGAGATTTTCTTCCCTCCACCCGCACCCTGTAGGTATCTCACGATAACGTGCCCACTGTCAAGGCAAGCCCTCCTCTTCCTAACCGTTTTAAGTCACGCTTCTTTGATAAATACGCGCCCCATCTTCAACCAAGCTGGGTTGTCCGGAGCAGAAAGGTGTGGAACGCAATAAGGACTACGAGAAGGAAGGAGGAGGAAGGAGGGAGAAGCAAAAAGGAATGGAGAGAGGAAGGGAGAAGGAGAGAAGAAAAGGGAGGATTAGGGGGCATAGAAAAGGAGAATGGAGCGAGGAATAGAAGAGTGGGGTTAAATAGGGGGGTAAAGAAACATAGACACATAAGGAGCGAGAAAAGAGGCAGTAAAAAAAAAAGAGGGGCAAGGGAGCGGGGTTGACAAGAAGAAAGGAAAAGAAAATAAAAAGGGGGGAGGGGAAAGGGGGAAACAAGAAGAAAAGAAAAGAAGGAAAAGGAGGGGTGGGAGAGGGCGGAAGAAGAAGATTTAAAAGACAGACAGAAGAGGGGCAGGGGGAATGGGGGGAGAGGGGTAGAGGGAAGAGGGGAAGGAGAAAGAATAAAAAAACGAAGAAAGGAGAAAAAGAGGGGAGGAGAGAGGGAAGGAGGAGAAAGAAGAAGAAAGAGAGGAGAAAGAGAAGAAAGAAAAGAGGGGGAAAAAGAAAGAGGAGAGTGAAAAGGGGAGGGGGGAAGGGAAGAAAAGAAACAAGAACTAATAAGAGAGAAAAAAAGTGTAAAAAAAAAAAAAAAATGAAAAAGGATGAAAAAGAAAAAAAGAAACCACCCACCCGTCGCCGCCTAACCCATGCCACAAAGATCACGAGTAAGACCCCACCCACTCCCGCATCAGCCGCACAGACTAATACTTTCGTCACCAGATGTCACGCGGTAGCTCAATGTGCCAGGTGTAGTAACCCACACAAAAACTCAACGTTCTGCACGATCCCACTACTGAAGTACCCTAATGATAGATACTTGCTTTATTGATGATCTTTCTGAAGGAGAGGTTATGCCTTCTCCTTCTTAACTGTTCTGGTGTCTGACACTTGTCCTCCTCGCTTCTAGCCCCGTGTCCTACTCTGTACCTACATATCATACAACTCGGCTGACCTCAGCCTCTACCTCGCTTACTAATACAAGTACTCTTACTCTTCCTACACCCCCAATCTACTCCCACAACTACACTAGATGTCCAACAACTACAGTCCATCGATCGAGGTGATCTACACCAATCTGTGCCTGGCTTATATCAAGGAGCAGCAAGCCAACATTCCGGATTGAAGCGACCGCTGGCTAGTGACCGACAGTAGCACCTCTCCCCGCGTGCAGCCCCCATCCGCCAAGTAACCATCGAACAGGGCACCTCCAACCCACCTATGAATACCACTATAACAAGAATATATATCTTAACAGTCGCGGGCCCAAACTGTATGTTTGTCACAGAGTCGCTTATTTCCATCTCTGCCCACGCCAAGGATACCCGCATCCCGTCGGGGTAGTTGCCCCCGCCGCAGAGCCGCATACCCCGAAAATCATACGATGTGGCGCAGGACACACCAGACCTTTACCTTTTTTCGGTCGGCATGGCCAGCTCTGCAAAGGTTTGCCGGTACTGTGCTTCCGACCTGAAGGAAAGTGACGGGGGGACCTTGGTATTAGCACAGAACTACTTATGAAATGATCATGATGTGAGCATTCCCTTCCAATTTTGTGACCTTAGGGATTTGTATTTCGCCCTCATTATGCTTCCTGAATTGATTTTTTAATATTTCGACCGTAGCAGCATTTTTTACCGGAAACAAGCACCACCGGCCTCTAGGCGCGCAGACTGCCAATAGCCACAAAACGCACAGCCCAACGAACTGCCCACACCCGGCGACCACCCCAACTCGAACCGAAAGTGAGCGGCGGCGGCCGGGCTCATGTGCTATAGTTCATAAAGGCCTTATCTGCGTAGGCAAGGGCTCGGGGTTATCTAGAGTCAAGATATTTCAACTTCGCCCCAGCTCCGGCTGGCCCACCGCCTCGTGCCGGATGTCAGAGTATTACGCGCACAACCTAACAGGGAGGGTTGACTTGAAAGGATATCTGTCCTAGTTGTAGTGATAGCTGTTACACATCTCACCTACACTCACAACACACTGCCCTCTTCAGCACAAACACCCACCTGGCAATAGGAGAAGTATCTCGGCATGGGCGGAAGAGGAGCTTGAAAAAGCCTAGAAAAGGGGGTCCGAAGGCTGGAAAGAGCCGCGAGCTCCCACCTTGGAACCTGGTCGTCGGTCATATAAGCGGCTCAGGGAATCTGAACGCCCAAACGACCAAATTCGTAAAGTCCTGATATCAAGCCCCGAACCAAGAACCTCGTCCAAAGCATGGGACGGACAAAAGCATGAAATCTAACAGTCGCAGCTGCTGGGCGCAGCAACCCCCCCGGTGATAGGTGTGTCCTTTTCCTTCATCTATTTTCCTGTCCTTCTTCTCCTCTCGCCTTCTTCTTCCCCTCCCCTTTTCCCCCCTCCTCGTCCCTTCTTGCTTCTTCCATCTTCCTTTTGACCCTCCCCTGGTCTCCCCTTCCGCATACGGATGATAGAGATTGAATATCAATCCTCAAGCTCACTTTCTTTCGGCTCCGCATTGATTTAGCCGCACTTGTGGGACTCTTGGCAATCCGGAAGGCGAAGACTAGTGTAATAGATCCAGAGGCTTACAAAAGGGTGGACGACCTATCCCTTGGTCCAGGACGTGTCGTATAGTTATTTCATGTGTCAAGAAACTTAGATTAAGACTACCTATCTTGGTCTTGCTGCATTTTCGTGATACTGCCCGCTTAAGGGCCTCCATCGTAGTTCGACAGAGTGAATTCGGCCTTGTATGTACCATAAGGCGCACCAGCTACCAAATCTGGCTATATGATCTACTCCAAGACAGCCATGTATAAAGCGGAGAACTGTGGAGTTTGATAACCTTGAAGTGGACAATTAGATCCGATTCTGGGTAGGTGCGGCGACCGGTAGCCGCAAGCTAGCCCCAACTTCTATCGTGCGCGATTCAACCACACCACACCCAGTGGGCAACGTAACAATACCATATATAACAAATCATAAATGGCAGGTGACCTCGTGACACTGCTCTGAAGTATCGCTCATACTGGTAGCTTCATGAAATATCACTCGCAGCCCACTCCTTCATGTGTTCGTGATATTAAGTCTGGGAGCGAAAGGGGTTCTTGATTTGTCTTGTTGTAGGAGTGGAGTGATTTAATAGCAATAACAGGAGGCTTGGCGAAAAGAAGTAATGACATATTACTGGAGTGTTCTAGACCTTGCTCCAACTATTACAGGGGGGATAATTTTCCCAGGCTTGCAAAAATCCCAACAATGAGGCATGTCAAGAAACCGCCACGTATCACTCAGATCCGACAGAGTCAGGTATCACTCCTATTCAACCAGGACATCAAGGATTACCTCTATTAGACCATAACTATGGACCGTGACCCGGGGAGGTTCGGTCTGAGGTCATGACTTTGTCTGTTCTATCAGTTCCATTCCTTAGCTATCCGTACTGTTTCAAACTTCATGAACCTTTGGAAATGTGGGGTTAAACTCGTAATTCGAGGAAGCCATGTGTTTGAGGCGGGCTCTGAAAGTGCCTTCCACCTGCTCTGGGCCCGGAAGGCCAAACAGGCCGACAAGCTTATACAGAATGTGGATTTGGTGCCCCGATACTCTAGCAAGCACTGCAGCAATTACCAGAGTAGAAATGGTTCTTAATTCCTAAGTTTGGATTTTAATAAAATCCTGTATTTAGCTGATGGGGGGGGGGACCCTCTATCCTATCCATAACATATATCCACCTACACCTGAAGTCCACTGCTACCAGGTCCGCTGTTAGTTCTAAAGATGGCAAAAATGTGCACCACAGCCATTGTGACCCCAGGCTGGGTCCCAACTGTAGGGGTGGATGATGTACTGCCCAGTTCCTGTTCTATAGCCATTGGGGCGGAGCTCTAGAGCTACACAGGTAAATAACTCTTGGGCGAGGGTGTTTTTCATTTTGGCTTTACATCAAACATCGAGACGCGTACAATAGAGCGTTTGGCAACCGAGTTTAGTATCCAAATATTTGGCTCTTGGCGGCGGACTCTCGTGTAGATAGCCCGCCCAGATGTCAAGATATGTGCTCCAGATTTAGAGATATAGCCATTAAATACCCTAGTAGGGATCAAATTGAGAAATTGGTTCCGGGCTACAGTGGGAGACGAGTAAGCATATGATGAAAGAAACGGCATGACATGAGTGCCTTGTCGGATATAACAATATATTTATTACAACGGGCTCATACACAAATATACAAAAGTATACTATACACCAGCGCTTCAATTCGGCTACAGAGTTATGTTTCTTCGATAAATAAATTGCATTATGTAAAACCTGACTAGCAGGGGAATCCACAATCCTGGGTGCAGCAACCAATCCATCAACAACCGATTCTCGCTTACCTGACTCAAACTGGGGTACAGCAATTGTATGAAGCAGCGCAGAGGCTGCTACCTATAGATTTGTACCACTGAATTTGGTTTAAAATCACCACGGTTGACAGTGTATGCAGTTATGTTTCATACTTCCACTATCTAGACGGCGACAGAAGTAACTTGAGTTTTTTTGAAACAGTTTCTCATACCGTAAAGAACGTTTCCGATCATACAGGACCTGTCTAATATGGACCAAGCAACAGATAAAGCCAACCCAGAATCACAAATCATCAAACAAATCGTGGCAAAAAAAGATGACAACGTAGAGATATCAGCACAAGCGAACCGCAACACAATCAGTAACGGAACATATTCCCTCCCTTTCTCCAAACTCCAGCCTTAGCCCTAGGATCCTCCAACTCCTCCACCTCCTTATCACTTTCGACCTCGGAGATGTCAGACATCTCCTCCTCCAAAACATTATTCACCAGATCCTTGCTCTTACCACCAGCCCCGGCACGCCAAGCGCAAGCGTGGCTCCTCTGGTGGTGCTTGTCGAGTTCCCTGGGCTCCGAAAAGGCCTGCCCGCAAGAGCACGTGCACGGATTGAGATGTGGATGAACTTCCGAATTGTGTTTGTAAAACTTAGGGATGCTAGTGAAGGTCTTGTAGTTACAAATGTGGCACGATTTGCGAACATTGCGGTGCTGCTTGGTTTGGTGGTGTTCGATAAGTCCTCGGGCTGTACTGAAGACACGGTCGCAGAGATCGCAAGTATACGGGGGAAACTCCACACCATAAGGAAATTTACAAATGAGTCCTTGATCTCTCATAACCAAAATCGGTTCTTTGATGGTCCCTGGGTTGATCCTTCTCTGTAACTTGATCCCATCCTCGAACTCATTGATAAGTGTCCTCGGCATGAGGTGCAAGGTTGACTGCTTCACGAGGATGTGCCCCATACGGCGATCGTGGTCATCGAACACGATCTGTGGTCCCTGAATAAAAGTGGGGAAAGCCCTCAAGGCCCCGAGCCTAATGGTAGCAATAGTTGCGGCTTCCTTGGTAGCAATCTGGGCGGCAGCGAGATCTTGAAGCCTCTCCTCTTCGAGCTTTTTGGAGGCTTTCTTTTCGGCGTGAATCCTGCTGCGGTCGGCTCTGGCAGCCTTGGAATACCAACCAGGTGGTTTATCTGCTTTCTTTCCCTTTTGACCATTGGTGGTTGTAGCTAGAGTGGGTGTGGAGGCAGTAATAGCGCGATTGGGATCGAGAGTGTTGGTAATCTGGGATCTAGTTGAAACGGCGGTCGAAGCGGTAGACGCGGGTGGTTGTGCCGCATTGTCGTTACTAATTATGGCCGCATCAACTGAGTAATCATTGATATTGGTGTCCATGAGATCTGGGGACTGGTAGATGCCATCGATCATGGCAGGCGTCTCGGTCGTTGGGTCGTTGGTACTCGTGATCGTGGTCTCCTCTCCCACGGCCGATTGCACTAGGGCATTCTGCTCTCTCTGGTCGGCCATAGCCCTGGAGGCCTTAGCGGTGCGAGTTCCGCGGCTGGTGGCGGCTTTATGAACACGGGGGGTAGTGGCTGCGTTTGTGGCCATTGTTGGGTGAACCAAAAAGAGATTATTGCAATTGTCGTTGCAAGTGGCAGCGTTTTCGTCGGGCACTGGAGGGATGTTATATCCATAACTTGACTCACACAGGATAGAATTGAGTTCAGTAACGTGACTAGTAGCTAGGCCTAGCGAGGGGCTATTGTCATATGTGAAAGTGTCGTTAATGTTAGCCTTAACATGATCAAAGTCTGATCCCGATTCAAGTAAGGTGGTGAAATCGAGGTTGTACAGATCGATGTCCTGGATATCCTGTAGCTTGGTCGGAGCGCGGGACATAGCCGCAGGAGAGTCTACCGCGGGAATAGTAGTCTTTGGAGCCCGTTCGTGTAGACAATCATCCCAGACCGGGATCTCAGGGGTGATTTCCACATTGACAGTAAAGGTAGGCTCGAGGTGGGTTGTAAGCAACCCATCCGCGCTGATCAGTGTCTCTGCAGGGAGGGTGCCAAGATCTAGGTTCAATGATGAGTTAGTATCGGAGGAGATAGGTGAAGAGAAAACCACGGAAGCTGAGGCTTGTGCTTACACTTTAGAAATACTTCGTCACTGTCTTCATTGATGTTTGGGTCTCTGGGAATGATGTCGAAGGCATCGCTAGAAACGTCACGGGCTACATATTGTTTGATTATAGAGACACTGCTCTCAACGGTGAAATCTTGAAGCATAGCGTCGGGGCAGGTGCTAAGGTCTAGCGTTAAAGAATGAGTCAGTATCAGAGGAAGCAGGTGAAGAAACAATGAGGGAGTATGAGGTTAGTTCTTACACTCCAGAAACTGTTGGTCACTAACTTCATTGATATTTAGATCATTGAAGATAAGGTTGGAGACCCCGCCGGAAGTACCAGCAACTGGGAAGCAAACGGCCGTAGAAAGATTGTTCTCAACGTTGAGTTCCTGACGAGTATCCATCTGATCTATAGCACTGTTGTCCATCACACCATGAAGCTCATTGTGCAACATTGTCTGAGATGCTTTGGTGTCAACAGTAGCTAGGGGGTAGTGAAGATTAGAGGATTCTCCCGTGTTGAGGGTAAAGAAGTAGCTAGTAGAGATAGGTTTGAAGGGGCCGTCATTTCCTTGCGATGAGGAGTTGATTTCGATCATTTGGTATTCAATACTTTCAATTGCATTAGATTCGTCCTTCATGTGAGCCGAGACGATGGAGAGATTCTCTAGAAAACAGGGAACCCTTAGTATCTATGAAGAATGGAACAATATGGCGCGTTTGGAGGGTGAAGGGGCGGTGTCGTACCGTCAACATCATCCAGCTTAATACCCTGGCCAGTTGGGCCAACAGCTTCGGCCGTCGCGTCATTGGCCCCAGCAGTGTCCATCAATCTTTCGTTGTCACCGGCAGTTGCATTATTTGAGGAGGTTTTCATTCCTTTGCTTCCACACGGAATCGGTAAGAAAGGAATTGGGTTGGCCACTATGATGCTGTCCAGCATTTCATCATCTGAATCATCCTCGTGTTCGACTGGTGCCACCTGGGGAGGAATGGGTTGGTTGTCTGCTCTGGTGCACTCGAGGAGATCATCTTCACGTCTGCGGACCTTAGACTTGCGAAGTCGTTTCTTGGTAGGTTTGTTCTTAGGAGTAGGATTCACTGGGTTTGAGCTTCCATCAGCACGTTTATTTGCAGAGCGGCCGCGGCGAGGAGGAGCTGCTGCTGCTAGTCTAGTTGAACGACGAGCCATTGCTGTTTTTTATTGTAGGTGATAGCTTGAGGAGGGAAGGAGGGTAAGGTGCTTGAGGAGGAGTAAATAGGAGGAGGAGAGGAGAAGATCCCTTTTCCGAAGTTAAAAAGTAATAATGTTTGGTAGTTTGGATCTTGGTGAAGAAACCAAAAAGGTGTGGCGTTAAGGGGATGGGGGAAGAAAAAAGCGCGGTGTTTGCGGTACTAGACACGCGGGTTCATGCTTGTTCGTGTAGGCATGGCTGACTTTGCCCTAGTGGCTGGAGCGGGAGCTGCACTACTACGACAGGGGAGCCAAGGCCTCTCACCAGCTGTAGAGCCATTTCTAGCCCCTAGGCCACGGTGTTTGGAGATTAGATCTGATAGAAGTTACTAGTTCTCTCAAGCTGGAGGATTCTAGCCTACGAGGTAACTGGAACAACCATCGCCCTCCCCAAATGGCGCGATACAGGCCCACTCAAAGGAGGCAGGATGTGTGTGATTCCCACCCTCAGCTCATACCAGACCTAAGACGAGCAGCGTAAGTTCTTAGATAGCCGTGTTTCCTTATCCATAGCGATGAGACTACCGCCATCACGAGAAATATGAACACAGGTAGGCTCAAAGGGGGCTCTAACGGACGAATGCGGGTAAAACCCGCAAAGGAGATAAGGAGAAGTAGTCCACGCTTCGAGAGTGACGTCGTAACCCTGCTAGTGAGGGATGAATGGTGCTTGACCTGAGGCTAGAAGATGTTTTGAGATATATTTGGGGATATCTTTGATCGGTGAAGGTGCTATATATCATCAAAACATTGGAGATGCACAGGGGATAATTCAAACGGGTGAAGTATAAATGAAAAAATAAATTCATTGATGATGTAAAAAAAAAAAAATTCAAACGGGTTACATTGTCCACAGGTGAGTCACCGTGTATCACTCGCGGGGTGGGTTAGGGCTAACACAAACAATATCAATCCCAATGAACACGAATTTTGCGTATTTCCCTGGATACACTATTGAAAGTGAGCAGGTCATAGACACGGATATGTGGCGTTGTGTCTTTCTTGCGAGTTTTCTTTTCGTGACTAAAACGCCCCAATTCTCTGCCTTGTGACCCGTGGTGCGGATGCCGAAATGGATCGCCCCTCTAAAGTTAGAAATAGCAAGGATACTATTCCGCATGTACATTCACAAGTAATGTTGTGAGTGGCTTCATGTAGGTCACTTTAAGTAAGTCGCAAATTCCGGATTATTCATCTATGGGTGGGGGTCTCGGGCAGCGTTACTCTCTGTTCTTTTTCTCGAATATTGCATATCGTAATCACACCACTAGTCTTACTCATAGCGTGTAATAAAGGGAGCTCGAATTTTCGCATCGTCCTCAGCCACCTTGTCGCTAGCCCGAATTCTATGTAGGAAGTCTGGCCAGGGACTTCCTTTGTGTGCAGCCTAGCTACGCTCTAGCTCACCATCAGGGCTAAATAACAGTCTAGATTCACAGTAACCCAAGTAGAATAACCATGATGCCGCAAGCCACTGTAGTCTAAGAGTGGAAGCAACGTTGCAACATTCAGGTTTCGGAGTTTGGATCACGTGCACATATCCACTGCTCGAGGGCCGACCACTCTCTTTACTTCTTTCAGCCTTATCCCCCCCCCCCCACCCGTTACCAAGCTACACTCCATCTATCCGCCACACCACGCCCTTCTTTCCAACCTACACCCTCTAGAACTGGAAACAACCTTTCATTGTCACACAAGCAAAGTCCAATCTCACCCCAAACCCCGAATAACAAATTCTTTAACTAAATCATTAACCTCAACACAATGATCTCCTTCCCCGACCCTACTATTAATGCAGCAGGCTTCTCCAACAACGACGACGTTGAAGCCGCTCATTACGCTGGTCACAATAACGAAATAACTCCGAAACAGAATGGAACCTCCAACTACGACGTCGAAGCTGCTCGCCACTCACTTTATGAGCCGAATTTCTTCTACCCAACAGAGGGTGCCTCGGAGTTAGAAGACATCGAACTTGACGACCTCCAACAATCAACTCCATCCGGCCCCCCAGCTTCGGGGATGTTGACCGAGAGCAGCGTCCAGCTCACCCAGCGTACCTCCTTCTTCATGTGTGTGATGCGCTACTTCAAGAGGCAGTATCGCAAGATCGTTGGTACCATCTTCCACAAATTTCTCACCAAGCCTGAACAACGCCTCTCTATCATGGGCCCTATCGCCCCACATCACCCCGCAACTGACGCTGAACATGGCCTGCCTACATTCGACCAGGTCATTGCTGAAACCCCACTTCCTACTCAAAAGAGCTTTCAATACGACATTCAGCTTGACAATCTTGCTGGCAGGTTCCCTGAGCCTACTGTCGATCAGATGTTGGACATGATTCTCCCTGCTTCTGTCCAAAGGGACCAGCTCACCAAGGAGGAGATTGCTCTTGCCCTCGTGGACTCTTTGAAGATGGAAAATTTCATGGTCAGCCACCAACGCACTGATATAGCACTAACTCCTCTTGCCGGCGCCTACGACCTTGGGGAGTTTTCATGGAGTGCTACCCAACTCACCAATATTATACCAGCCCCACCCGCTGCCGTGTATGAGCCGGGGTTCAGTAAGGTCGCTCCCATTCCTGGGGAAAACAAAGGTTTGTTACACTTTCCTCCACTTCAGAAAAAAGACTCAATCTAATTTGTGATAGAAAATCGGTGTTTGGCACGTAAGCCAAAGCTTTCTCACGCCAGTTCTCGCCTCTAGCCTTCTAGCCCCTCTTTGAAGCATTATATCCTGTAAGTACTCTAGCTCCGCTTTCACAGTTTCTACGTTCCCTCACGCTCTCACCACACCTATCACACACGATTTGTGGCCGCACCTCCGTTTCTATTTTCAATTCAACGTTCTATCTTCTAACACTGATTCTTCCTCTAGGCGCCCCTACCTGACCCTTGCTGGCTACCTCGGGCAGCTTTCAGACTCTCAAGGTCGATCACCAAGTCCTAGTTTCGTTGGATAGGTGTAGGTTATTATGGAAATAGTTGCTACATGTCTTACGTTTGTGATTTGATGAGTTTTGAAAGAAATCAATTTTCAAAAACACTTAAGTGCATCAATTATGACACGTTTTTAGAGTTGCTGGATCCCCTTTTAGTTTACAGAGTTGTGTTGTTGTGCTGCTACTTGTGCCATTCCGTGAAAAGAAAGCTCCCATAGCCACACAGGCCCCTTCCGAGAAGGAGAACTAATTCATCAATATCCACGTAATGTGAAAGACCGGCGATCGAAATTGAAACTAAACTACGTTCGGATCCTTTTTCGGGTTAATTGAAATAAGAAACAGTCCATACAATTGAGTGCCTTCCCCATGACTCTAATTTAACTGCGCTGACTAGCATTAGTAGTTACTGGTGCAGCGAGTCAGGATCTCTCTCGTTTCTTACGTGTGTTGTGTGTTGAGTATTAGTATGACCTTGCTTGCCCCTGACTCAAAGGAATGACTTTGATTTCTTCTGTAATCAGTCACAGGGGCTGCTTTTCTCTCGATATTTACTTTACCAATTCCAACAACATTACCATCCATAACGAATAATTCATTCCTTCTTTTTACCACACAGGTACAATGAAGATCATGTTTACCCCATCTCTCCTCCCTAGACAAGCTGCTTGGGAGCTACAGTATCTTATTGATCCGCGCACAGTATAAAACTAGCGAGAAGAAGCGTCCACCAGGGAGGCAGCTCTTGATGGACCCCTTGCTAGTAGCTTCCCAGCGGCAAAGTATGTCCCATTCCCGCCCTCTAGCGGCTGCAGCGCCCCGCCCAAACTCTCTCTCCAACATGTGAGGGGTGTTGGGCTGATGAAGCATCGCAGCCGGGTAACGTGACCTCCACAAAGCAACCACAAACCAGCAAATTGCACCATCGAGCAATTCAGCCTTTTTGTTCATCTACAATTTAATCTGCCTTTATAGTATGAAACATACAAATGTTGTTTACCTTGCCTCTCATAGTACAGAATGTCTATATATCAAGGAAGAACTGCTAAGATTATATGAGCACCTTCAAGCCTAGGCCTACCCATTTAGCCCGACCTAAATTTAAGCCCCCGCCCGGCCCGGCCCATCAAATAAAGTTTAGGGCCCGGCCTGGCCCGCCCAAAAAGAGCCCGGGCGGCCCATCTCAGCCCACGGCCCATTGACGTCCTTGTGACCCTATTTACCATTGCTGCATCGTCGCCGACTAGGGGTGGTTTTTTACGACACTTTTGTGTTCAAGGAAGTAAGTGGAGGGGTTATTCAAGCTCAGGATCAACCCCGAAAACCAAACCTGGAAAACACAGCCCTCATCCACAGCGAGATACCCACCGGGTGCTAGCAGTACTGAAACAAAAGGACTCCCCAACCCCGAAGTTTGTGCTGTGGTCTAGGTTCGCTGCTCACCGCCCCCCGCCCCCCCCACGCAACCTGCCGACAACTAAGAATGATACGTTGTGGAAGTGTCTTGGAGATTATCTAGCAGATTGCGGGGTATCCGGAGCTATACAGGCAGGCGTCTGAGGCGTATAGGACATATAATCAATCTATGCGCAAAGGGTTTTTATTTGCCGGAAAGAAGGAGATGGTTGCGAAGGAGATTTATTGGGAGGATACAGGTGAAGAAATGGATACTTGGAGGAGGTATGGGCCTCTCGGGAGGATATAGAATATCACTATTTATATCCGGCATAGTCCATAACGAGTGGTAGAGCATAAATCGCGAGGTGAAGGCCTGCTTCCTCATAGAGATAACCGTACTAGATTGAACTCTTGGTATGTCCTGCTAGATAGTGTGTTGCGTTGCTATTCATAAAGCTATCGATCTCTATATTTATGACCGCAACCTTGACGATAGTCGGCTCTCAAGAGGGTATTGGGAGATACTGGAAAGGATTCATAAATTCCTATTGCCTTTTGATCGTGTTACCTTCACTACAGAAGGACGGGATCCATCAATAGACAGCGTATTACCATCAATGGACTATCTTGTCGCCCGCTTTCAGCAGGCATTAGCAGCGAATACACAATCCGAGGATATCATACTTACCAGTATGCTCATCAATGGCAAGGAAGAGTTACTCAAGTATTATCAGACAGCGAAAACCTCAGCTCTTTATACAGCCACTGTGGCTCTAAATCTGAAACTGAAGCGGCGGCATTTTGAGGATAGATCGCCTGCTTTGGAGGTAGATCACGCTCGTAAAGCACTCCAGGAGTATCGGGAGAAAACCTGCAAAAAGACTGGACCTCCCTCCCTCGCTGGTGGTCATACTAAAATCCATTCAGTAGCAAATTTATCTAGTGGCGCCCCGTTAGAGGCAGTGGTGAATGATTTACATGAATGGATGGATTCGTTTTTTGCTGCATCTCTTTTACAGAAAGATGAGCTGCTTCACTACAGCAGCACGCGCCCGGAGGGTGGTGCGTCTGGCTCTGGGGGGTGGTGGATGGAGGAGAGCGTCTTTTCTCTGCTGCAAAGATGACAGCTGTTCCTTACGAGGCCAGCTAGCAATTGATACATTAGAGGCATTTGAGTGCTTGAAATCCTTGGATTGTAATGTCGAGATTAATAAATTAGGAAGAAATGACTATGTATTTACTTTAGGGGCCAGACATATATTTTATTTATAATTTAAGCTATTATCTTTATTAACGTTACATGTTAACATACCTCAAGCACGGCCCCCATGGTAGAACCAGTACAAACCGCCAAGTTAAACAGTTGGTTTTAGTTAGTTCAGTTCCAACCTCCGTACTTGGCAATTGGTGCGTTCCTTGGTAAAAAACAGTACCAGTTCGTAACATTGGAAACCTTGGTTCTAAATACCCGCAGGTAGGGTAGGTGTCAAAGGGCTCCAACATCTGATCCTTGGTGAAGCGGGTGGGAATTGACTGCAAAACATCTAGATATGTGAGTGTACTGATACAGTCTTCGAGTCTTTTGCCACTCGCCCAAGCAGCGGGGCCAACAGGCACGATGTTATTAGAAATAGAGGAAGAGGAGGTTATTGAGGAAAAGTGCGGGGGTTATCTCAAAGCACTCTCGTTGGATTGTTCGGATGTTCGAAGGAGACGATACAACAAGTAAAGTAATAAGTGTAGATGTTCTGTAGGTTAGGGGAACACCGCCACCTTGGCACGTGCACTCCCGTCCCTCCCAGTGGATCTTCCAATGATCCATCTAGGCCCCACACGTGGCCCGCAACCTCCGTTTACCAGTTTCCCGCTTCTGTGTATTATAGTCCCTCACATGTCCGTATCTACTACTGCCGTCACTACTACACCACCGCCCCTTGATATACAGAATGTAGGACTGTCAATTGAGGAAAAATTGACGTCAAATCCTCCGTAGGAAATTGGGAAATTTGCTCCAACCTTGGTGTGTATTAAGGATTATAAAATAACTGAACAAATGGAACACAAGGGCTGCGAAGCTACCCTCCTGGGCCAACCAAGGCAAGGATCCCTTTGGCCATTGAAAACAACCAATTACTGATGGAGAAAGCAGCCAGTGTCAAATCCGACGACGTAGATAGTTACTCAATGGGGAAAACGACCGCTTGCATTTCATGTCCACTTCTGGTGGGCTAGGTTATGTTTGCGGTTGAGGTAATAGCAACACAGAGGAGGTTGTGGAGGGGCTGGCTAATTTTGCTAATCAGAGGATACGGAGAACGGGATAATTAGCGACGCTCTTAGAATATCTAGGGGACAAATAAACGGGGCCACTTCCAAAAACCTGCGCTAACGACAGCACCACTCACAAATAAAATAACCTCACCCTGTCCCAGGGCTCTCCTCCCCATTGAACACACAGTAAATTCCTAACAGACCGCAGTGGTCAGTTGTGGTAAATGATGTTGTCGTGGGGCATAGAACCAAAACGAACTTATAGCTTGAGTTACCGCTACTTGCATTAGGCCTTAGTTGTTATGAACCTGTACCCACTAGGCGCGAGACTTCTGCAGGACAAGATGAAACCTGGGGGCTAATAGGACATGGTCAGACAAAACTAGGTCTACAAGGCTCGAACTTTATTTCTACACCTATATATGATCAGCCACGGTTCTAACCTCTCGTTGAGTTCCAAAAAAAGACAATCAAGTTCTAATTTAGGTTCGTATCATGATAGGGTTTCCCCACAGATAAGGTTTCATAACCAAAAGCTCCTAGACTTTGACGAAGCTAGGTCACCTCCGTGCGATTATCGGGACCTGGTCCAAATAATGCAAGACAAGGCCAGACCCCCCAAATGTCGTCTCGTCTCATCTCGTCTATTTTCGTGCCCACTATCCACCCCCACCGCAGCCTCGAGACAACCCGCCCAGCTTTCTTTTCCTCCTTGGGCGCCTGTAATAAACTCGAGCACCGCCGCAGCGAGTGCATTGTGGTCTAGGCTGAACTCCGCCTGGGAGATTAGGGGACATAATTAATGGCGGAGCATTTCCTAATCTTTCCTCATTTCTATCCTTGAGTTCTAAGTTCTGAGATCTTTACCAACCACAAACTCTGTGACAATGAAATGGTACTCTTTACCAACAAATTTAAGGTAGAATCGTAATTTCAATTTAGATTATCCTGATATCTGGTACAAACAAAGACCCAACTCAACCGTGCAGTAAAGTAAAGAGAGAGAGAGACGGCGTGATTTGAGAACGATCGCAGTATCCAGGTTATATCTAACCGGGCCTTCACTTGATAATCCCTGAGTATTTTGCACATATACCATTGGACAAACAATTTGACTAGTGTGCAAAGATTTCCCTTAGTTCTCAATCAATCACATTTCCATTGATGGACCTGCCCATGGCAAGATCATCGTCCTCATCATCAGGGCGCCTAACAGGCTCAATGTTCCAAGTAATCTTCACACCCCCCTGAAAGTAACAAGAACGGTTAGTCTGGTGGGAGGAGAAATGGCGATAGGTTGAGGAAAGGTAAGACATGAAGAGACATCAAAACGGGGTGATTGCCTACTTACGATTTGTGCTAGAAGATTGACCTCATTCTCGATCTGGTCAATCAAAGTCCAGGCGATATCGATCTCCAGCTCGGCTCTTAAGAGATGAACCTGTGAGCAGTACCCATCGAATAACCCCCTCCAACCCAAGGTATCGTTGTAGGCGATGCGCGACTTGTGAATGGTGATCCTCTCAAGGACGAATCTGGCTTGCCTGTTGATGCCAGTAAGAACGATGCGGAGATTCTTGAGGTTAACGTCCCAATGAGGGTCACCAAGGCAGACTAGTGACTTGATGGTCACGAAGGTGAGATTGGTGAGATAGATCTGGCGTTCAACGCGAGCCATGGCCTCTGGATCGTTTGACTGGGTGATGTTAGCTCAAACTTTGGGAATCTAACTAGTGGAGGTCGAAATTATTACCAGGAACCTATTCAAGTCCTCCATGATGAGTTTGGATGGATGGAGTTATTGTTTTGAAGAAGGGGAAGTTCGGTTTAAAGAACCTGAACACTCAGGGGCTAATTGGTGCTTTTGTATGGATTAAAACTTGTGAGTTTATGCGATGTGGATCTAGGTGTTTTGGTCTGAGTAGGTTAGGTGTTAATGGGGTTAGCATAAAATATGAGTTGAAGGGTAGCCAAGACCCTGTGTATCGGAAAGGCCGTTACCTTTCACGTACCAGGCACCAAAAACGAACTGTGGAGTGCACACGATCTGTGGTGGGGTGCTGTGGGCTACCCATTCATCGGAAAATTTGCTTTAACGTACCCCCACCCGACCTTGGGGGTAGCTGGATCCAGCCTAAACTGGCTCTAGTACTCCAGGTGGGCACCAGGCTGGGTGTTCGAGGTTGGTTGCATAGCGAACAGCCCTAGGAACGACCTTCCTACCGAAGATACTAAAGGCTAAGGAACAGAGCTTTCTGTCGAGAGAGATGATAGCAGCATAGACTGCTACATGGGGCTGGCAGGCTGGGGGGAGGATGAAACGGAGTTCTGCATTGGTAAGGGCAAGGGTTGCTCGGGCTAGTTCATCCTCGGGTGCGACGGCGATGGGTTGAATGATCTCGGTGGAGAGAGACAAGCAAGAGAGTTTCTCTATATAAGTGCGGCATATTAGTTACTATCTATCGGAGGTAAGGTCCTGGAAGCTTACTGAGAGACATAGTGAACGGTGACAGGAGGGTTGAATTAAGGTCTTATTATGCAACAGGTATTTAGAACAAACTAAGATGTTTCTTAGGGCGAAAGCGATAGACTAGAGAAAAGGATTAGTATAAACTTGATTCGATATGACCTTGGAGAAATACAGGGTTGCGCCAACTTACGCTGAAGATAGATCAAGGAAGAGATAAGAGAACAAAGTTTGAACAATGGTATTGACAAAAGAAAAAGGTTCAGCCCTTAGCCAATTTGCAGATTAACAACCGATGAAATCACAAGGGAGGCAGTTGTATGAGTTTGGTTGTTTATCCTACGGCTGAGGTGGTGGTAAGGGAGCAAAGGCAAAGGAGTGCAAGGTAGGTAGCGCCGAACTACCGACAAACAGAGGGTCTTGCACGCGCAGACTGAGAGATACTCGAGGGCGGAATACGTAGCAGTATTTACCAGAAAGTGACATATCAGCTGCAGGAGTGGGCGCAACCCCAGCTGCACGAGTTCCTCTCTCACTTTGAAAACAAGGATTCGGGGCAACCAAAAGCCTCTATCAGGTACTTTGGCTTTAGGAAAGCAATTAGCTCGCCCAATGCAAACCCTAACCCACTTCTTCTCAGGCAACATGTTTTTTTTTTCTTCTTCCAACCTTCAACCAACCCCCCCAATACCCTTTGCAACATAGGGTACCGCCACTCAATCTACAGCACTACCACCAGCATTAACTGAATTATTGATCTCTAGGAGCCCCCGCACCGGGCAATAGGAGCAAGAGCGGAGTGAACATACTTTTTGGCTTATTGCACTAGCGTGATATTCTAGACCTAACACAACTCAACTGCAACTCCTGTCTCACTTCATGGTACGATGTCCCTCGGCCGTCCTGTTTCTTGGTTTTTTTTTCAGCCCAGTATACCCCTGAAAGACTACACCCACTCTGTCAATATCCAACAAAAACAGATACAGTCCTTGACATGAAGAGGTCTATGCATTTAATCTTTGCTGCCTAGCGTGTAAGCTATATATCGGCATTAGAACCGTCAGCCTAGACCGAAATCTAAGATCTTACACCGAAAACTCTCGAATGAAAGAAACCGTCGTATTTCCAAAATAATTACCTATGCCTTTCCCAGCAGAAAGGACCGCGTACTCACCCACAATTACCCAAAAAGCATAGATTATATTAACAGAATATACCAGTCCCTGCCCTTTGTCAAGCCAGCCCACAATCCACTCGAGCCGGGTATCTAAAGGGAGGATTTGGTGGGTGGCTACTATCTGAACTCCGCGCTGAAGCTATTATCGAGTATTATCTAACTCTTTTCTACTTACTATAGTACACCCAACGCCTTCCGGGAGTTTCGTCTTCTATATGTGGACATCTCCTGAAGCCGCGCGTAGGGCGTAATTGCGCGTCACTAATTATCACTCGTTGATCAAATCACATCTCCCTTTCATTAATCAATAGGTGGATCCAGCAACAACCTGGGACAGGCCACTTGGTTAGGAAATCAATCTTGGCACGCAATGTGGTTAGTGCACCTATCAGAACTGTGATTCCCTAGGCAGATAACCACCTTGAAGGTGCCAATTCTTGCAAAATCGACAGCACAAAGGTCAAATAGACGAAACATTTAAAACCAAGCCTAATACTTAGACCAGATTCTGAATCTTGTATAATGAACTTTTCAAAATAAATCATCAATCATATATAGGGGTTGTGAAAAAGATTTTGATGTTAGAGACCGGACTTTGATTTTGAACACCGGAATTTTGTATGGGGGAAATTGGTTGCCACTGAGGCACTACAAAAATGGTAAAAATACCCGCCTAGATACTTCTCTGAATCCGCCTAATCACGTTCAGCTATATTATTTTACAGCTTCTCTCTAATACTCGCACTCCACAATCTAGTTAAATGAAAAAATAAAGATATAGGAAAGATATAACTACCTCTGAGCTTCTACTTCTAACCTCCTAGACATTCACCTGGCCTGAGGTTAGCAAAATATGGAAGCAATGGAGAGGGCATTGGGCGGAGAAGGGAGAGAGGAGCGAAGAAGAACTGGCGGAGGAAAGGGAGATGAGACAGGGGTGGGGAGACCTGGATAGGGACGGGATGGGTGCGTAGGCGGAGAGAATGTATTGAATTGAAATTGTTTTGAGTTTTTCTTTTCTTTTGTTTTTCTTGTTTTTGTTGTTGTTGCTGGTGGCGGAGGGAGGGGCGTTCTGGGGAAAATGGTGCTATATCGCCATAGTACCAGGGCTGGATACGATTACTGATGTAAACAAAAAAAAAAAAACCTGGCCTGAGGTTTACACAATCACTTCAAGGCTTTTACTTGTCATGGTCAACATCTACGACACATCTACAAGCATTACTCACGGAGGGCCAAATATATCAAACGTCATGGTCGCTCACTTGGTATCCCTTAAGCTGTCAATGCTGCCCCCCCTATAATAGAGGGTGAGAATCCGTATGGGAGGTCAGATGTTTGATAAGAGAGATAGTAGGATCTATTGTCAACTTTTGCTTTTTTCTGGGGGGGCAGCATTTACTGACAACCTAAGGGATAGCAGTTTCGGTATATCTTGTAATTATAATAAAAGTATGGTATAGAAAATATGTAGTAGACTTCGTTACTTTATCAACATTGTGTACAAAAGGGATGCCTTATATAGACATACAAGACAGTCACATATATGTATACCGGACATATAGTTCTAGGCAAAATGGGTGACTATGTTCGGAAGCAACACCCATTACAATAATATAATGGTATCGATCGAGTGATAGTATGTGACGCTTGGCATCCGGGTTTCAACAATAAACAAATTAAACATGAAGACAAAAGTCGGTCGAAAACGTTTATTAATAGTCTAGGGGTTAATTACTATCTATCTACAAGTCTAGCTCAACACGATGTCCCGACTAATGGACTAATCTGTCGCGTGAGTAGTAACTGAGACGCACATGCGCTTCTTGTTTGTTCATGGTGCGTGTGACATGCAACCCAGAGGCTATTGCAGACGCCCCTCCCCCTTCCCGGGAGGTGACGTGACTTCTCCCGTCAATAAATAAATACAAAAATAAGGGATAAAAGAAAACTGTACATTGTCTCCTCTCAACACAGACCAACATGGTGCCGCCGCCGCCGCGTACTTATCCCTAGACTGGGCAAAACAAGAGGAGATAAGACAAGACCGGCCAAAGATGTCCCGGGACCCCCTTTACCTCTACAGTAGATGACTTGATATTACAGGCCCCCAGATCAGGGTTAGGGTTTGTCAACATCACTATCTCTTATTCGAAACTACAGGAGATTCCCGAAATTATCGGGACCAAATGAAAGGATACAGGACAAGTCCTGCCCAAGCCACTTTTTGTCTTGTCCTGTACCCATCACTAGCCCCGAAGGTTCAGCACAATATGTAGGCCCCAAATGATAGAACCGAAGCTCCCACAGCGATATCCCGTCCGAGTGCGAATTACTGCAATAATAGTCACCCTAAGACAAACGACAAAGGCTCGAGCCTGCACGCTCACAAGCAGGAAATAGTTAGCACTGGGAATATCCTCCGTTAGGTGCACTATAGCTAGCACCTATACCACATAGAGCCTTGGGTGGATATGGCTTGTTCGATCTCTCGCCGGCCTTGTGTGCCGCGACCTCCGGGTGAGTACCCCATGAGATGAGTAGCGGGCAGGGGCGGTGGAAGAAGAGCATTCAAGGCTCTTGGAAAAGGCGGCGATGTGACTGTGTGGCTCTCGTCGCCTCGGCAAGGTCAATTCCACTAAGCCTAGTGTGGCTCTCGTCGCCTCGGCAAGGGCAATTCCACTAAACCCCGCAGCCACACTGAGCACCTCAATCCGGCCAGATACAATTAATGATTTAAACAAAAAAAAAAAAGAGCACCTCAATCACCGCATATCACTCGCGCGAGTGATAATCTATGAACTCACTCAACTCGCGATTATCTATCTACTCATACTTCATACATGCCTGCCGCCCCTAGGCTACGGCAACCATCTTCTCCCTCTCCCATACCCCTACCGCCTACTCAAGAACGAAAGAAAAAAAAAAAAAAAAAAAAAAAAAGAACTCAATCAGAACTCAATCAGAACTCCCTGATCTTTTCTTTTCCCCAAACACGATCATTATTCGAGACTCACCATTTGCCGGGGAATCACTCCTTTTCTGGTTCTTCCCTCAAACTGTTGATTGATTGATGCTTCATCCATGTGTGTAGCCACCCAACCTAAGGACCCTGCGCGGAAAAGTATAGTTAAATTGGAGACAAAGTTTGTAAGGCGGGACACTCTTATCCAAATTCTACACAGCCCGTTCCTTAACAGATAATTCTTTTTAATGTACTTCAAGCAAGTAATTACATAACAGAAACACGAAATACCTCAGAAGCTATCTCAAAGTAGTCTTTCATTTCCTCCCAGCCCTTTGCGGTCTGTTGATCGATTGACAAAAACAAAGCCGGCGCCATGACCACGCTCAAGAAACCGGTATGTTCAGTTGTTACCAAACTCCGCCTTCAACGCTGGTATTCCCGTTTTCACCGTCAAAATACTACACCTCTAGATCATCTCGCTAGTATACACTGCTCTATAGAAACCTGGTTTTATAAGGTTTTCCCCTACCCCGGTGTTAAAGTCTACATAGGTTAATCTTGTTCTCCCTGGGTTCTATGTTTAGATTGAGAGTTTACTGGGTACAATTAGAGTGGTCATGCCCGGTTCGTGCTACAGAGCTAGACTCTATTAGTGAGCAGACCTGGTCTTTCCAATTCAGTAACAATCCACCATTTTGCATACCGCAACCAGCAGCCAGATCTGTGGGGGTACCAGAAAGGGAAAGAACCAGCGCCCACAGACCGCCGGTCCTCAGTTCCTCCTACAAGGCGCAAACCCACAGGCAAACAGGTCCCCCCTTAGTACTCCATATCAGTAAGCGCCACTATATAATTGGATCCTCCACTACTCCTAGCGGCGCTTTAAAAGGTATCATTTGTAAGGTGATAATATCCTCCCAAGGACAAACGGGTATTTCGATAAAAAAGTCACAAAGCATTGGAAGCCACCAGTTCGTATTGAGGAACGAAACAGGATAACTATGGGGGAACGAGTCAGTAAATGAATCTCAAGTCCATTTTGTCACTTAGGCTTGCACTTTTTTTATATCCAAATCCCAAAAAAAAAAAAAAAAAAAAAAATTAAGTTGAACTCTCACTCCCTTGAGTCTGCGCCTCCCCGCCAACACTTCAGGTGATAATATTTAAGAGCAAGTACTTAGTAAAAAGGAGTACTGATTGACAATGGATTAAAACGAGTCCAAGTTTTTGTTGCAATTGGTCCCTCGCTCCCCACGTGACCTCCCCCGGACCCCACCAACCGACCATCAGCAAAGAAAGCAGCCCGCAAGCCGGCCCTCGAGTACCCCCAAGCACGCCATCCGCTACCACAGGGACGAAAACGCAGACAATATGAAGTTAGGTGGCCGGGCTTGGTGCGGGTGAGTCATTGTGTATCACTCGTCCAGTCGCGGAGTATCTGCCGGATGTTTCTTTTTCTTTTTTTTCTTTTTTTTCTTTTTTGGATTCGTTATCTACGGGCTCGAGAGCGGAGTGGGGAGACGATAATAAGGCTCGGTCGAAAGTATGAAGGATTAATAACTAAGAAGGCTACATCGAGGGTTACAACCATGAGGACAGGACCTGAGGTGCTACAACGAGACAAGAGTCCAGAATGCAGGCTACTTTTATTTCAAGGATCAAACTACTTCACTGGGGTCTTTTCAACACCCCTCTGAAAAACACGCAGCAAAACGAAAGGAAGTAATAAACCCCCAGTGACCCCCAGAAACCCAAAGCCAACCGAAAAACACGCCAGAGCAGACCAATCTCGAACCCCATCAGCCCTGCACCGGCGAGCCCGCGGTGTTGGCAAGCTTCTCACGCCTCTCCCTGTCCCGCCGCGAAAGCAAAGTACACCGCGAGAAGCATGTTAACGAACCGAACTATAATATACGCACCCGTCAGCACCGCACCCACCACACCCCCCACCGCGGAACACGAACCAATCTAAACACCCATTAGCCCCCACACGCCAAACAGTCACGACCAACTCACCACCAGGAGGACGTCAAGCACATGGACCACCTCGGTCGCTCCAAACCAGGTGTACATGTAATAGCGGGCGCCAAACCACGGGAACCCCTCCTCCCGCAGCGCCTACAAGCGCAGCTCCCCCGCACGGTTGATGAAGTCGTCTGTGTGGGCCAGAAGGGCCTCCCTGTGCCATGTCAGAAGTGGGGTGGGGGCGGGTATATAAGGGGTGGGTATATACTTGTTCTGCGCGGTCGGGGCGGCGAGGTAGGCGGCGTATGCGGCGCGCGCTACGTCCTTGCGGCGGATGAGCTCTGCGTCGCCGGTGGCGGGGTCGACGTCGAGCCAGTGGGGGGCCGGGTCGTCGTCGTGTGGCGGGGGGGTGGGGGGTGGTGGTGGTGGTGGTGCGGTGGGGTCCGGTGGTGCGGTTGTGGCTTGCTTTTCCATCTTTGCGGCGTGGTGGGGAATGATGATGATGGGTGGAGGAGAGAAAAGGGGGAGGTTTTGACTCTAACTTAATAACCCCCGCCAAGTATAATTAATTATGCTTCTGATTTCGCCGACGGTAGGAACCTTAATTGCCGGATTCCTCCGCCCGCCTGCGACAGAACACGCGTTCCGTCGGGCGCTGCCTCCCTCTCGGCTCGGTACATCAGGTCAGTGTTATATTCCGCCTCGGAGGGGTCTATGCCCGTATAGAAGACCCAGCGCATTTCTTTAGAGCACACAGGGCATCAGCGGAACACAACACCCGACGCCCGGGCCCGCATGCACCCGAGTGACCCCCAGCCGCGACAGGTCCATCGCTGCCCAGACGTGTGTGGTCGGTGGCCTACTGTGTGCAGAAGGCAATGAGTCCAAGTACTTATATACGAAGACCTCGTTGGGCGTGGGTTAGGGTTACCGGTACTGACTGTACTACTTTCATCGCGGGCGCCGTAGTTCGGTGCCGGAGTGACGAGTGACGGGATGGAGGTCTGCGAACGCGGCCCTGCATGGTGATTGAGATCTGTGGCCCTGTTGGTGGCGTACTCGGGGTGGTGACGAGAAAGTGAGGAGGAAGGGCACGGGCTGACAGATGAAAGGAAAGACAGACAGGAGCGCCTGTTCAACCAGCGCCTCTGTCTAACCCCCGCGCGATAATATGATAGAACCTAGCGGATACAATCAGTGATGTAAACAAAAAACAAAAAAAAAAAATGATAGAATCTGGACTTGCTGAAGGTTTATCCCCGGACATGAGACATCACTCGACGTCACGTGCGGCGCGTTCCATGCATGCAACCCGAAGAGTACGGCAAACCTCACTCCCGCGCTATCACTCGAACCCAAGGACCGGTGCGGAATAAAATCTTTGCACAGCAGGTCACAGCGTGTACACACGAGACGAGCATCCGCCTTGTGGCCGATTCAGGGGTGTCTCAAACTACTGCGCGGATCTCCTAAGCCGTGTTTTCTTGGCATTGATATCAGATATTTCTTCTACGAGGAGCCACAATGGATTGAATCAACGTGCGATGGTTAAAGGGACCGTGATGCAAGCTGCATAGTGTACTCCCGTGATTGCAGCCACCCCCGGCAGTGTCGATCCTTTCCGCACCCCCCGCCCGCACAACACCCCCCACGCCACAAGAAGTGCAAAGCCATCCACTCGAGGCGCTTCCACCACACTTTGCATCTGGATGCCGAGGCTGGGGACCTGTACATCTGTACCCGCCACGGATCCCGCTCGCTGATGCCGGCGCAGTCACCAGGGCTTATATTTCTGCGGCGCACCCGCTCCGAAGAAACGCTCACCGTAGGTATAAAGATGAGTGCTTATCAGGCGGTAGGTGTTTATCCAACCTCTAGCATATGGGAGGACTCCAGCCCGGAGGCAACGCGACTGTTTGCGGATTAGAACTTTACACGCCGGGGGAGTCGATAGGTGATGTGGGAGATGCGTAACGCCGCATCACCGAGAATCCGTCCTCCAGCAAAAAGCTTGGCGGGTGGTGCTCTTGTTCTGTTACTAGCGAAAGGCCGTATTTGGGGTTCCGATCAATTCATGGGGTATAACCGCCGGCATGGTCGGTGGGATCCTTCGCCACTTTCGGAGCGGGTGTGTCTGGGGTGGGTGATTTCCAGTGGGCAAGCCCTGAACGGCGCGGCGGAGGTGTTGTTGGTTTCTCGGCGTTAACGTGTTTCACCGGGTAAGCAATCAACTTTAAAAATTTGAGATTTTGAGGCTGGGGCGAATCAGGTGTCCAGAAACACTTTTGCTTATGTTGAGCGGTGGAGGGTAGTTGTCGTGACACATTTGTAATTCCCTCTCTCTTTTGAAAGTACCCCCCCCCCCCCCACACATACCCTAAGTAAATATCACCCAAGAACAACAAAAAGTACTTCCAGCATTTTTGGCCCCGTACTAGATTGAACTTTAGTCCTACCATCATCGTTCGTCAACTAGACCCGGTGGCCATCGCTTTCCCGGTGAAGCACGTACGTTATTCGCTGTGAAAGCTGTCGTAGTCTTGCACGCGCTAGATCATCCCTCTTCTACTCAATCCATATCCTGCCCAGGTATTTGTAGTTAAAGACACCCATTCATATCGAAAGCACATCCGCACGACCGTGGTGACAAGCCCGGCAACACAAGACCGGCCACTCGAGACCCCCCACACCCACGGCGGCCAAGAGCAGCAGACGCACAGCCCATCGCACCCGCGCGACACCAACCCCCGCCGCCAAGCAGTGGCAGAGCGGCAAACACGATAGCCACAAGACGGTGGCCAAATGGACACTAGTTCCTCTTCTGGGCGGGGCTGGTGACGTTGGATTAGGCTATCCGTGCGGGCGGGACCCTGCCGCATGCACCCTGCCCGGTCACGGGAATGCGGCTGTTGTTCCGTCAGGGTGGGGTGGTTGCGGAGAGGCTTGGTTGGTAGGGCGGCCGGGCTTTTGGACAGCTGTCAGGTACTGGATGCGGTCTTTTGTGCATTGCTGGTATATAAGTAAATAGTGAGTTCGGATGAAAGGTCGCCTAGGCGGGGTTTCTTTCCATTTGCGGGTGGTGGTGTGACACAGCCGGGGGAACAAAAAATCGAGGTATATCTTTCTACTCAATTGTGTCGGTTTCGCAGGTCCTGCTGATTTTCAGGACGTAGGGTACAAAAAGCCCGCCAGCACTGGTGTCTTAGCCTCTCTGCACCCTTCCCCAATCTGCATTCAGATGTTTTTTTTCGCGTCCCCTCAATTCCTTCTACGCTCAACCCCATTTTAAGAACCCGCAAAACCTGTCCTCCCGTCTGTAGATTTGTACGCTTCGACCAGCACCAGGCGCCAAAGACCTGCAAACTGAAGGCCCCCTCTCGTGAGTGAGTACGGAAGTGCTGCGTTTATCCTTTGGTCTAGATCTCCACACCTGCGCGCCCCGGCTTCGACATTTTCTCGGTCGCAAACTTGAGGCTAGCCAGAGTTCTTTTTTGTTGTGCCGAAACCGAGTGGGCGGTTCATCCGTCGTTGGCCTCGAGAGGTAGAAGAGCGAGATCATCTGGCCGGTGCTCCCCCGGCAGGCTTGCGGGTAATTATAAGTTTGTTTCTGTGTAGGGTTATTGTCCGATCCTTTGTTGAAGACATTTTTTTTTATTCAATCCCACATCCGACCCCTCCATTCGACGCTAAGGAATTCGTGCCGCTGCCTAAGCCTATGCTGAGGTCTTTGAATGAAGGTTGGAGTGCATTTATCGCACCTCTATGCTCTGTCAGGATGTTTCCTCCGGGACATAGTGGGGGGGCGGTCGTGTATATTGATTTCCTATCGGCCGTGTGCTCTCTGTAGGTGGTGGACTCAGGTTTATTGGTTTATCCTGTTGCCCTCGAACGCCGGCATTATAAGATACCACTTACCGCTCTCGTTGCTTAGAGATGGTGGTTCTAGCTCCAGCCGAGCCTGCCGCTGAATACGAGGGCCGAGGATCCCCTCTCAAGGCTGAGGGCATCAAAAGGGGGCGATGGGAAGCAGGGAGATTCTGAGGGGCCTCATGATTTGGCGGGTTCGGTGCTTTGAGCAGCGGGAACAGGCGACGAGCGCTGGTGTTGGTAGGGCCGATCGCGATAAAAGTATGCCTTTGCTGACCGTTCGAAGATGCGGACGGTGCGTCTGCTAGCTGCAACAGGAACGCCGCGGTCCCGCTCTGTTGGGGAGGAGGGAAACTTTGTGCACGTCATGTAGTCTCAAGACCGAGATGCAACCTAACGCGGTGGTTGTCCTAGATGGGGGGCGGGATTGGGTCACAGTATATCACTCGCTCGTTCTTCCCTGTCTAGGTACGGAATTCGAAGCTGGGCCAGGAGCGATCCAGCTGTATGGTTATAGTTGAGCCATATGCAGAAGATCGCCCTACTCATCTGGCACTGGAGAAACCGTTGCCGTGCGGTTCAGTGCTCTTGGGTGCTTGTGTGTATCCTATCCCCGGGAAACGCTTCAACACCGCGCTCCGGTTGGAATCTAAACGTATTGAAAGCCATGCAACATTTCTATCCATGAGCATAATTTTCTCTTGCCGACCCGCAACCGGTGGTAGTGCTTGTACACAACATTCCGGATACGCGTGTCGACGACGGGATGGTTGCGGCAGGAAGAGGATAAAGATTGTGCTGCGGGACTTGCAATCGGGGTGGACTTGGTAGAAGCTATTGTCAGCTCTCACGGGCCTTGATCCGTCGAATAGGTTCTGTGGGGGTTTCCTAACGTGTTGTTCGGGATGTGAAGTTCGGGGAGGAGGTTTCTTCGGATGGTTTTCTCATCGTAGGTGTAGGGAATGGAGAGTGTTATGCCAAATAGCTGCCGTAGTCGCTGTGATGAGGTGCAGATGAGTAGTCACTCTACTTCGAAAGGCGAGGTATTGAAATCTTTTCCCCTTTCCCTACGGTTTCTGTTTTCTGTTTTCCTCCTTTTTTTCTCCATCTTCTTTCATTTTTATTCTCTATCCCTTCTTCAATTTTCCCTAGTGTTGGGCACGAGACAAGTTACCTCGAGACCTTGTCTCAAGAATTGCGGTAAAAGAAGACGAGACCTAGAGGGTAACAATACGGGACAAGACAAGACTAGTCATAGATGTCTCGAGACCTTTTTCACCATATAACTTGATATGAAAACTTCCGATACCAGGGTTAGGGTTTAGCAACAGACTTCCGACTTACAATTTCCGGCCTTTTTTGACCTTTTCTGGTATCGAAGTGATATGATCACAAAGTCTGGAGACTTTGTCAAGACTGGGCTCTTGTCTCGAGACCCCCGGGACTAGAACGGAAAAATACAAGACAAGACAAGACCTTTCCAAGCCTCGTCTCATCTTGTCTCGTGCCCGTCACTAATTTTCCCCCCAATATTGTTAATACGTACCTCCCCCTTCTTAATTCCCTCTTCTCCATTTCCCTTTCTTTTCCTTTTCTTTTTTTTATTCTTTACCCTTCTCCCCTATTTTTTGTTTGTCCCACTTTCCTATCTCCCTTATTTTTTTCCCCCTTATTTTTCATTTTTCTTATCCTCTATCTTCCCTATCTTCCTCTTTTTTATCTCCCTTTTTTTTTTTATTCTACTATTTTTTTATTTCCCTTATTTCCCTTATTTCTTTTATTCCCCTTATTTTTTTTATTCCCCCCTCTTTTTATTCCCCTCATTGTTTTTTTATTTCCCTTATTTTTTTTATTCCCCCTCCTTTCTTTACCTCCCTTATCTTTTTTATTTCCCTTATTTCTTTTTATTTTCTTATCTTTTTTTTATTTCTCTTATTTTTTTTATTCCCCTTATTTTTTTTATTCCCCTTACCCCACCCCCCTTCCTTTCTTTCCCTTATTTTTTTATTCCCTTATTTTTTTTTATTCCCCTTACCCCACCACCCCCCCTCCTTTCTTTACTTCCCTTATCTTTTTTCTTTCCCTTATTTTTCTTTCCCTTATTTTTTTTATTTCCCTTATTTTTTTTATTTCCCTTATTTTTTTTATTTCCCTTATTTTTTTTATTTCCCTTATTTTTTTTATTCCCCCCTCTTTTTATTCCCCTCATTGTTTTTTTATTTCCCTTATTTCTTTTATTCCCCCACCTTCTCCTATTTCCCTATCTCCCCTACCCGTTTATTTCCCTTATTTTTCATTCCCCTTATTTTTTTACTTCCCTCATCTCATTTCCCTTATGATCTTATTTCCCTTATTTTTTTATTCCTTTTAGTTTCCTCATCCCCCCTTATTTTCGAGACCCCCCAACCCCCGCCCCCACCTCTCTGTTTTCCCTATCCCCACTGTCTCCCCTTCCCCCCCCCTCTGCGGCATCCCACCCCCCCCCCCCCGCGGGACCCGCGAGCAGACGCTATCCAGAATTATCAAAAGCAATAAAATCACCAAAACCGCTCGGCCAACACAATCTTATACGTCCATAATGACTGATCTAGTAAGGTCGAGCCTGATGGCTCAAACTGCTACGGACTGTGATATAGTAGCTATTTAAAGATTATCTCTCCTGCTGTAGCTGCCTGGGATACTTGCCCTTTTTGTTCGCCAGGGAAATGCACCCCGGGGGTCCTTAACGTGGTGCAAGGCGGAGGCGCTAGGTACCTCGTTGTCGTGGCCACCATCAAAGCTGACCTAGTCACTTTTCCATTTTTGTTTTTGTGTATTCTTTGTTATATAGCTGTGCCTGATCATGATGCAGCTCGATCTGTTGAAATATTTCCCAGCCTTTGAGCGTGGTGGCGAGTAGCTACAAATTAAAGTTCCTGTATCACCCGCGGGAACCTAATTTCATGCGGATCACTAAATATCACCCGGTCGTTTCCGGAGCTTACCGTGATGTCAATGATAATAACGTAAATATGGCGGGGTACGAGATTTGGTTGACTTTGCCAACTGCCGTATAGTCAACGCAACCTATATAGTTTCGTATGTAGTTCCTGTTGACGCCGGAGGGTGGGGGGGGGGGGGGGGGGTTTTTGTTCCCCAAAGTTCGAAAGGTACTTTTCTGCAAACCAACTTAATCCTTTTGGAGGACTGGAGAGAGGAGTAACTCAGGATGAATGATGGGTCCCGAGATAGCGAGCGCACCAGGAGAGGGAAAGAGGTGATTTTTATTTTTCCTTTGTGGTTTTTGTGTTTTCCTTGGGTTTGGATGGCGGCGGAGGCGAAGGGGAGGAAAATTCATCTGCTCTGGGAAAAGGGAGGAGGTGTTTGCCATAGCCCAAGGGCTGCACTCATGTATGAAGTATAAGTAAATAAAAAAAAATAACCTAATGCTTTGGACGAAGGCTGGTCTAGTGACTCTTCCTCCCAAGGCGGCAGGACTTCTCGACTAGTACATTGATGAGGTCTAAAGGCCCTGCGGTGCGGTACCTCGTCATCTTAAGCCGTACCAATACTGTAAACGTAACATTTCCGACAGGAAGCTACAGTAGACGGGAAACGCTTGGTAGGTGATAGTTATGTAGAGTCCCGCAGGCTCAGGCCGGGAGTGGTCAGTTGCTTTGCGGGTGGAGAATGATTGTTAGAGGGATCGCATCCTCTCGGTTTGGTAAATGTTTTACCGCTGTAAAGAGAAAGATGTGACACTCTAACTGTGCAGGAATACCAAAATATCCCTACCATACCAGCCGCATGCTTCTTTGTGACTGGGTGTAAAATGTCAAGAGTGCATCCGCTCGCACCCTGCAGTGAAAGACTTACCCTGAGCATTTGAGAACAATATCACTCTCTCTGGATACTATCTCAAGTGGTGCTCAGGTTGCTGGGGCAACCTTTGCCCTATCTCCAAAGCTGGACTCTCGTCCAATGAGAAAGTAGAGTATTTAAACCAGAAATAAAAATTTATTTTAACCCCTACTTTACACTCCACAATTGACCAGATACAACCTAAGTCCACATCTTTACACAAGCTTTCTTATTAAATAACATAAAAAAATGGCTGATACTCTACCCTACTATAACTTTGAAGACGATGAACTTCCAACCCTTCCTCCTGGCCCACCTCCCAGCGGCACCACCACTCCCACTAGAGACGGCCAGAACATGGGGCGCAATTATGGGACATTTCAAACCAGGATCCCCGCTCCCGGTGATACCCAGGGTGCTGCCCCATTCAACAACTTTGACGAAGTTCATTGGGCAGTTGCTGCTGTACTTCAACTACCTCGTTATACCGAAGTTGGCTCCGACTCTGAAGATTCTGACGACGAAGAAGACGACGAAAAATGCCTCATCTGCTTCCGCCGCAAAGCCACCATCTCATTCCCCTCTTGCCGTCATCAAATGTGCGTTAGCTGCACCAAACAATGCTGGTGGGCCACCATTGTCCACGAAATCCATTGGCCCTGTGAGATGCCGTGCCCCTTCTGTCGTGGGGCCATTACCGCAGTCATTGAAGCTGGACGGCCCCCAGCTATGTTGGTTAGGTGGATTCGCAGAAGAAGCTCTGCTGCTAGGGTGAGGTTCATTGCAGAGGGAATGACCGATGTTTATCAGGAAAGAGGTGCCTGGTGGTACAGAGAGTAGTGAGTATTTCCATTCACCAGTGTTTGGCAATAAAACTAAGTCAACTTTCTTTACTATAGTCAACTCGAACATCAAGACGGGGTGATCAACCTCGGAAGTCTCAACGTCTTTCTCCTTGTTATATTCATCATGGCTATTCTTTTCAGCTTCATGATCCTCACGACTTACTCCTAGTCGCAACCCATTTAACTGTATCACCAACCAGCACGTCTTGGTAAGATAAATTATAACCTTACTTCCATAATTTTCAGTCTGTTCTAACCATTGACTAGAAAACACGATGCGATCTCGACACACAAGGTCAGGATGGTGGATGGATGCTATGGAAATTATCGATGGAATGATACATGTTGGAATAACATTTGTTTCTTTTTCTTTTCATTTCGGCTGGAGGGTTTTTTGTCTGCTAGGGTTTCTTTTTTAGCAATTACAGTCTTTACATTTTATATCTCGTGCTTAAAATCCTTTAGTGGCGACGCATGCATTGAACAATGGAGTCGATAGTTGCTGTTGTAACTTTTAACCCTTGCTGCCAGTCAAGACTTATGCAAGTCTTAATACCTTATCTCTGTCTCTTTCGACTAGTTAGGGGAAGCCAAGACTTGATTAGTAGTGCTGTTAAAATTTCGACCTAAGCGAGAATAAACCCATCCACCCCCACCCAAAGCGCGCAAGAAACATGTAGAGACAGTCGGCAATAGATACTTAAGCAAGCAGTCTACTAAGGGACGAGATTAACTCCCGCGCGCCGGATGGATGCTAGCTTAAGTCCCCTCAAAAAGGGATATGATGTAAATTGACGGAACTAAAGAAGCTCCAAAGACTTGGCGAAATGGATGATATTTTACTCCCTATGCTTCCTCCTCGCTGACCTTGGGTTCGCCAGCTTTAGAGAAGAGCATAAAAATAATAGTCATCTCAGGTATTTTTCGTGATTACTTTCTTTTGTTGGACAAGGAGCTGGGTGAGAGGCGTTCTAGGGAAATAGTGCGTTATTGCCATAGCATGTATTTAATGAATCGAATTATAAACAAAGAAAAATTAAAATTCGCTGAGTTCACTCTGCTGCTCCTACCACCAGCACATCAAGTCTCTCCGGGATGTAAGTAAGCCTACCAGCCCACGCTGGGTCTAATATTCAGCTTGTGTCGGCTAGGTTGGGCTTTCAGGTCAGGTATCCATCTGTTAAAACAACAACCACCAAAAATTAAGAGCGGCTTTTAGAGTTTAGAGCAGTTACTAGTTTCACGTTATCAAAATCTCAAATACTACTCGAGCCGTAAGATTACTATAGGACTATAAACTACTCCCCAATCCTGGAAAACATAACCACTCTCCTCCCTCTACCTCATGGCTTCCAGCGGTGCGTCAAGGGCACCCCAGGCCACTAATTAGTTGGGCAACTGGGGGACTACTGTTGATCTTCTTGTCGGATTATCCCAGCCAACACCCACGCCCCCCCCCACGTCGGGTAGGCCAAGCGCCGGAAGAACCAGTGAAAGAAACGAAAAGAGAGAAAAAAGAAAAGAAAGCCAAGCACCGTTGGATAGGCTAGAGCGTACGACACATTCTTACGCAGTGCCCACATACCGCGGCAGTCGGGGGAAATACCCAACAATACGATAATTGTGGACCTACTATGGACTGAGAAAGGCATATATATATATAGCGGCGGCCGGAAGCAACGGCGGAAGTACCGGCGCAAAGAAAGAGAGGATAAAGTGGAAGAGGAAGCACGCGAGCTCAGAAGGGGATGGGGAGGGTCGGAACAGGAGGACTAGCAAAGGGTACCAAAATATATAAGGGATAAAGGATTTGTCTTCAGCAGTCCAACGGTAAAAGACTATAAAAACGCTACGGACCTTTATGATTATATCCAGGTGCCATAATAACCACCGTCACAGCACCATAAATGCTAATAAAAACCTGGACCGTGACTAAGATAGTGGCATGAAAATTCTAAAACAAGTTAAGCTTAGTTTTGCCCTTTCTCCGGTTTTTGCGCCTTTGTTTGCACAGCCTTTGGGGGCTAACGTGCTTCGCCAGGAAAGTAATCATCACCGGGTAAGCAATTAAGTACCATGACAACAGGACTTTGAAAATTTCGCATTTTGAGGCCGGAGCGAACCAAGTGCCCAGAAACACCTTTTAGATGTCTTTTGACTATTTTAGATGATAACTGCTAAGGTTGAGTGGTGAAAGATGGTTGTCATAATACATAATTTCTTCCCCTCCTTTTGGTCTTTTGAAAGTACACGCTATATCCCAAGTAATTATCACCCAAAAACAACAAAAAGTACTTCCAACATATATAGACTAAACTTTAGCCCTACCATCTTTCATCAACGGGGCCCGGTGACGATCGCTTTCCCGGTGAAACAGGTTATATATAGGTACACCAGCGTAAAGGCTGGCTACTGCTAGCCGCCAAAGCTACCTACATAGCTAGTAGAGATTCAAGCTAAAGATCTTGTATCTTCCGAAGCGACTCGCACCAACATACATTCTAGAACTCGTGGCTATTCTATTTTTTTCTTTTTCTTCAATTTTCTTTTGGTAGTGAGGTCCGGAGATCTTTTATATGCACCGTAGTTAGCATGGGATCCTAGATATATAATTTCATGGTAGAAGTCCGTGGCATTGCAGCCTTCCACCGGCAGTTAAAAGCTTGGTGCAAGTAAGAAATGTTTCCTATGTTTGACCCGGTTGTTAGTCCGATTTTATCCTATGTTTTCCCCACCTTACAAACTTCTTTCTACGCGAGTGGAGGAGCACAATGGAAAAAACTATATGGTGTTGCTATAGCCGTGATGCTACATACAATTAGTTGTTACAATTAATGAATTAAACAAAAAAAAAAGATTTAATCGTTGGATAGGCTCACCAACCCTAACCCTGAAACAGTCACGCATCACGGGGTGACAAACCCTAAAGCCAAGTGACTAAATTGCATTTACTCGACTCGGAATAGTTAGAGTCGTTACCCTCTAGATCTAATCCTCTTTGAGCTATTAGTATATTCCGCCTTTCACATCCCAAAGGTATTTATATAATTTCAAAGCAACGCTGTAGTCTATCGCTTCCAAGTGCTAGGAGATCGAGAGGAGGGATTTTTTTCTGGAAATCGGTTTGGATCGTTCATACACAGACCTTCTAATATTCTGCTACTTGCCTACATCATACCATGTACCATCATGCTGATCAATAGAGAAGCCCGCTAAAAATAAATTGATCAGACCTGCGGCCTGTGGAGGTACAGTTCGAGTGATAGGCTGTGATTAAAACTTGACCCCCGGAAAAAGAAAAAGCTGCTAATAGATCCTGTTATCCCCTTATCAAGTAATTGATCCTTCATACAAATTCCGACGCTCTATTATAGGTGACCAGCATTGACAACGTACTTAAGCGATAGCGTAACAAGTCCGCAATGGGGGCTGCATACGTCATAAAGTTTGCGTTCCAGAGTTCTTTGAATTAATCTAATAACCTCATAGCTAAGCCAGTCTAAATTCAACACCGATAAATGATTCAACAACAATGCAATACCGATATGCAATAACAAAAGAAAGCCGAGGAGACCAAGTAAGGAAATCCCGCCCTACGCCACCTTATTTATTCCTCCTCAGCAGCTCCAGCACTCTCCCTTCCATCGGGTTATCCACAAACCCAATCACCTGCCCACTGACCAAGTGATCACCCTCCCTCTCCCACCCCTCGATATTGTCATCCGCCCTGCATTCCAACCCCACAACCTTCTTACCGACCCTCTTAGCCCACCTCTCCGACCCTAACGAGCTCTCCTTACTTCCCTCGACCAACATATTCACCACCAACCTCCCCGTACTGACTTGATTCAGCAACTGCCTCATCGCCCCAAACCTCACCCTCCTGCTGATACAGAACAGCACCGCCATAGCACACAAACTCAGCCACACCACCCCCAACAGAAACCCCGGCGCGGCATACTTGTAGTCGTACTTGATGGCCCACTTGTACACGCAGACCTTGTTCACGCCCTGCCCGCCGTTGTTAATGCTCGTGACTAAGTTCGCCATGACATCGCTCCAGATCAGCCCGGGCAGCAGCGCCACCGAGCTTGCGTTCGCTGTAACCCTTTCCCAGCGCCTGTACAGCGCGTAGTTTGTCTTTCCGCTGTAATCGGGCGTCAGGCTACTCGTGTTGTACATGAGGTAGGACGCGTACTGGTACGCGCCTGTGCCCGCAAGACTGTCTGCGATGCCGGAACCGCCCTGACCGGCGGGTAGGTACTGGTACCGCGAGCGTCGAGACACCAGCGATGGCGACGATTCGTCTTGGGGGTGTATCAAGCCCCACAGGGGGCTTATCTGCCAGGATTTGAGGTTTGTTCTTTCGGTTCCCCAGACGGGGGATTCGGGGGTGATGGTCGAGTTGATTAGGGTCAGCGTCTTGAGATCGGAGGAGGTGCCGTTAGCGATAAAGTTTGTTGTCTGGAGAGAGGCACGGATGGCGGTGGCACATGTGTAAAGTGGATAGCGATATGTTCCGGCCAGCGTTGATGAGGAGGCGTCGGTACGGCGAGGGGATCCAACGATGAGTCCACAAGTAACGAGAGGGGCACCAGAGGGCGTGTCAGACGTCAGTCCGGCACAGTTTATATCTGCAGAAGTGATGTTAGTAACTCTTGGAACAATGGGATGGAAGCTGCTGGGATGGATTACCTATTTGAGTGCTGTTTTGAGTTCCACTATCGTCTATCACTGACCCCAGAGGCAATCGATGCACGACAAACTGGCTATCACCCAGCGAACTACTGATATCTCGGAGTCTGTCGACCCATGTGCTATCACTAGAATCACCAAAGTCAAACGTGGGCCCATCCTTGCCCGCCACACCCAACGCCCTGGCGATCTCGGCATTAAAGTAGAAGGCCCCATTGAAAGCCCTCGACGACAGATTCGGGATTCCGTTATCGGCGCCTAGTTGCGGTTCCGACCCGCTCTGGGCGGTTGTAAAACCACCGGCATCGTACAGGGAACTCTCGGCGTTTCCATCTTCATTTGTCTTGAGCTCAATACTGATGTTGTTCGCAACACAGGAGGTTTGAGGCTCCATCCACAGCAATGATTCGCTCCAGCTCGCACCATACCTTTTAGTCTCCTTGTCAGGACTGGCGTGCTTTCTAAACGCTATTCCGCCCTTGTCAGCATCCACGATGAGGCCATCAATGAGCTTGTAGCCGCTTGAGAGGATGAGTGTTTCCAAGAAGCGAAACTGCCCAATTGTATAGCTGCTCTGGTCTTTGAGCTGGTTCTGGGGGTTTCGGAGAAGAATATAGTTTCGGAATTCAATCTGGAACAGGTTGGTGACTGTGCGCCCATAGTACGATGCGCGGGAGAAGGTCTGGTTGAGCGCTTCCGGAACGTCGGAACCAATACGGTATTTCTTGGCGCCTGCACGGCGGCGAAGAGATTTCGTGGGGGGCGCGCGACTGTCTAGCGCAGCTGGTGTGGAGCGGCGGTAAAGCGCGAGATAAGCGGCGGAGGCGGATGAGGCGGATAGCGAGCGCGCTGCCACAGAGTTGACCGGATCCGCAACCTGTTGGGGAGCAGTTACACCGGCCGGGGGGGAACTGAGAACCACGGATGCTGGAGCTGTAGTAGCCGCCGCGGGAGGTGCGCTTGGTGCCGGGGTGTTGGACGTTGGTACAACCGGAGTTGGTGTTGTTTGGACTTGAGCGGCGCTACTGCTGCTGCTGGTTGGAGGGTCGGAGGTGACAGGAGGGGCAACAGAAGGCGTGCTGCTGGTCCTTACTGAAGGCGTTGATGAAGTGGTCCTAGAATTACTGGTAACTGGCACAGCGCTTGACGATTCCGAGGTCCTGGTAGCAGTACCGGGAGCACTTGTTGAGCTTCTAGAACTGCTGCTTGAAGTCTCGCCACTGATTGAGTCCGAACTATCAGATGTCGCCGTTGACCTCCCAGAGCTAGAGCTAGCAGAACCCACCGAGCTGAAGCTGAAGCTGATGCTGGAGCTGGTGCTAGTGCTGGAGCTAAAAGTATAGGGGATGGAGCTGCTTGTCACAGTATCTATCCAAGTCGTCGGCGGCTCCTCCGTAGCGTATGGCGCAACCTGAAATTGTCCCTCATCCACAACTTGTGTGTCCCCCTCCTGTCCGGGACAGGTCTCTTCCCCGACTCCGCAGACTCTAGTAACCCCGTAAAACTTTCTATCTGCAGTTCCAAGAGCAAAGGAATCGTTGTCCCTCACTCCTTCGAATTTAATGATCGTTACATCGCGCCCCTCTAGCTCTTGACGGATTCCAAGCGGCGTAAGGACCTGGCAGAGTGCCACCAGCGCCACCATGAAGATAGTTACGAATGAGAGGAATTGGACTGGACGGGCAACATTGATGATGGAGGAGGAGTCACTTTGGAGGATTGTGTGGAGGTTGGAGTTTTGGAGGATGGTGGTAATAACGGACCAGGTAGCAGCGGTGGAGTTGTTTTGGATCAGGCCTGCGAGAACAACCCCGAGAAATATCGGGAACGTATGTTGTACTGAGAGGGGCTGTCAGTACAGATAAAACAGCAGCAGTAGTTGGTGCAGAGGATGGGATGGGAGAAACGGAGGCGGTTTATGGGACGGAAAGATGCTCTCTTACTGGTTACGATGATAGCGGCGATCATGGACGACACAATACCGACCTTTACAGTATTTATTAGTACGTACATTCAACCATACATTTTCCTTTTTGAGGGGGACTTTACTGTAAGCTCGATTCCAAACATCGTGGGGACTTGCGAAGTGTTAGGCCGGCTATTGCGGCAAAAGAGAGTGGGGGGGGGGGGGGTTTGTTCACTCAGAAGGGGGGTTGGTTGGAGGTGTATTCTTTGCGAGAGAAGAGGGAGAGGGAAAGAAAGGCTTTAATCCCCCACCGTGCAACTAGTGAGAAGGAGTGTTTCCCGGAGTGACAAGGTTGTTCTGAGAGTTGAGAGGGAAAAAAATAAGAAGGGGAAATATTAACCTTCTTAACAGATCCGCGGGCATGCAGGAGAGCACAGACTTTGAGTAAACCAAATATTAATCCATAAATGTAAATTTGTAGCCGGCCGCAGCACCACACAAACCCCACCCACACACACTCACACACACTCTCTTTATCAGGCGGTTCCATGCATGCAACCCATGAGTCCGTACTCAGCTTTTAATGGCTAACAATCAATGCACAGTCCTACCGAAGGGGGGGGTTTTTCAGTGCTGTTCCAAAATTGGAAAAGAAAAAAAAGTGCACATTTCAGCCCCTCGGTTCCGGATCGATTTCATTGGTTGCCACCATAACGAACACGGGATTCTCCAGCGTAAGCTTTTCATGATCAGTCACCACCCAAAGACCCCTTGTGAAGACATCAGATCACGGATGCGCGCGCGCTGGTGATATCTCTCTTACCATCACCACCACTGGTATTATTTAGTAAAACATGTGGTCCACGATGATACACACCTCCGAATGATGTGTATGTAAATTTGTATTTTTAAAGATTTTTTCATTGTACCGACAGAAGTCGAGATCCCCCTTTGCTGAGAAGAAACTAATCTTCCTTTCTTTATGGTTAGTTTACAACGGTTATCGAAGATTCAATGGTATCACAAACTCCCCCCAACCTGGACTGTTTTGTGTCACTTTTCCTGGATCGAGATCAGGATCGGCAGCGCTTGTACAACGGAAGCGAAGTTTCGCGTCTCAAACTTTCGGGAAGGCCTATGATGAGACCTGTTCTGTTATGGGATTCTGAAGGACGGGCGGGATCAGACATACATACATAAGCGCTCTAAAAAGGTCTCCACGGGTGGTTTTGAAGGATTTTTCTATCTATGGTGGTTCTTATTTTTTTCCCCTTTTATAAAAAAAAAACAGCGCGCGGAGAAAAAAAAAAACATGCGTGCCGAGATGTTCTGGAACCCGCGGGACATAAATTGTGTGCATGGAATCAACAGTCTGGGAATTCTCCTGCCCCCTGATCGAGCGGATAAAAATAGATAACCATCGACCATCCAGTTTGAAAAGGTCTAACGGTAATGAGGCAGGACCTCTTCTCTTATCTTAGACAGAGTTACATATCTTCCCGTGACATAATCAGTCGTTGGGCTTGGCGTCTGTTTGCTCCCCAACTCCAAACTCTTGTATAGAACTACACAAGTACATGTAACTACATGATCGATGAGGAGTGCCTCTCACTTGTCTCTAGCGTGATATGTGTGGCCTGCCAGAGCTTCTCCACCTTTGTTCATCCGGTACGAGCCGGTCATTACTAAGTTTATTACTAATTAATGGCTCGTTCCTGAATATACATCCGAAAGGACTTGGCATCTCCGGGCCGGTAGCCCACGAGGGAGTCCCCTCTAGATCTACTTGGCTATGCATATGAGATCAAAGTTGCTATAAGCAGACCTGATCTACGCCCTTCAACCAATCGTAATCCCTGGCCGGAGATAGCCAATTCGCCGAGTTTTTGCGCTATTCAAGACTACAGTCAGGATAGTCTACAATTCACCCCCGCAATCCCTGGGTGTGCACGGATCAGCAAGCGTTGTTCGTGGGCTACAATTCATCAATTACGGGCTCAGAATATAGTAGGATAACACATCTAGAGATGAAAACGGATATGGCTAGTTTAGTGTAACATGAAGCGTGCTACGTCCGCAACAGAATTAAGATCTGGAGTATTTCGCTATCAAAGGCATTTATTTCACACGTCTAGAAGTAGTGCACTTCTAGGCCCCCTGGTTACAAGACAACGTCACTATCTTTATATCTACCTGCCGACCAATGACACGTAGACCTAGACATGAGTTTCGAACCCACGAACCACTCAGCCAGCTCCCTAAATGGATAACCTACTCTACCAATACGAAAGCGCCATATGCCGAGTCCATGGCGGTACTAATTACATGCAGATATGCGAATAAGCTATCATATATCCCCGAATACCTTCTGGTTAGACTGGTATTGGTCTAGGCTTAGAGTAGTTAGAGGTATTGTGTCTTCTTGGGCTGGTTAGGTTGTGTAATCGGTAACCCGGACCCCGGGAATGCGCGACCAATGAATAGCGACGAGAGGTTATCCAGGTTCATATGCCTGAGACAACAGCACTAAAAGTCTCAAGATCTCGAGGTTCAAGTTTAAACAAACAACACCCGGAAATATTGTCGGTTGACAAAAGTAACCGTGATTTTTCATTGCAACCAGATTTTGTATGGGAATGCGTCTTGAAACAAGTGTAACTCCACAACCATAACAGATATGAAATAAAGAATTATATAATTAAAAAGCGTTGGAATGATAGGGCCTATCCCTTGGGTATGAATCTCGGGAACTGACTTTGGCAGTTGGTCGGTTTGGACCATTTTTGCTGGTTGCTACGCAAAATCACTGTTACTTCATCAACCGACAATACATATACATAAGTAGTATGAGCTACAGTTTCTTCTCCCAACGTAAAGTACGTCATTGCTCGGGTCGGGTTACCCTTTAATACATGTAATCAAGGGCAGTTGCAGCTAGTCCTAATTGAAGCTAGTTCTCCGGTTGTATGTTTTTATATAGACTGTATTTAGGTCTGTAATACTTGCTGAGGAATAAAGTATGGTCCCAACCCGAGCATCCCCGGCTTCTGGCTCACCTCGGACCATACTTCCTTTTCGGCAAGTATATCTTGAGGAGGTCACAAAAATGAAAACTACCCTTTTTTAATTTCCTTTCGTAGATCCTCGTAAATTAAGCATATATAATATTAATAGAGTACTGACATTGGCCCTATGGTTCCATAAAATGAAAATCATGTTAAAAGAGAGAAGAAATGTTCCCCCGAGCTTCCCCGTTAGGAAATTTCGTCCCTCACCACTCATCCACCTCAATTCAATCATATCTGTTTCTACGGCCTTACTTCAATTGCCACCTACAAGCCTTCCATATACTGGCACTCGACTGGTCATAGAACTGTATGCAGTAAATTTGTCATACAAACATGCCAGCTATTCATCATGCATGAAGCTTTAGCTGAATATCCACGCCCAATGCACCTCATGTGCTGAGCTGACAGAATAATTCTGTGCCCAATTGCATCATAAGCATTGCTCTTTACACATGTACCCCCATTCAAGGCTGCCTCCGTTGACAGTGCCTTACTTGTTGCCAAAAGCGTCCCCGGAGGTGCTGTATACTACTGGATAGGATTTTGAAACAGTAACCACTCTTTGTCCCCTCGTCCGGCGACGAATGTTTTCTATCCAAATGTTTTCGCCAATAGTACTGTAGATCCCTTGCTCCCCACCAACTAATTTGCCCCCCACTAGAGCATTGGCCTCTGCCATAGGGTGGCCTGCGTTACCAGATGAGGGGATAAGGGAAAGGATTATGGCCCAGGTTGTCACAAGGTCTTGGCATCTATAAACATGCACCCGGTACAGTCAACTAGAGAGTATGACCCGAGGCTCGCGTTCATGGGACACCGACTTAGGTGCACCCTGTAATAAGTGCCATGCAAGGTGCCTACCTAAAATATGATAGCATATAATCTCGAGCCTCCAATAGCCCTTAGTCCGGTTGACAGAAGGTGCGCGGTGGCTTCTTTGCAGACATCTGTATGATCACGCGATTATTTGAAAGGTGACTGGGTGCACTTTTTTCAATAGTCTTGGCTGCTTGCATGAGTACGAAATGTAAGCCCCACAATTCTGGATAGTGCGTTTCTGCGAGGGCAAAAGTCATTGTGTGTCGCACAAAAATGTGGAGCACGACGTTATTTCATATTATTGTTTTCCTGTCTAACTCATTGATTATAACCGTATTTCCTAAAATCAGACCAGCAAGTACTAAGACATCGTGCGTCTCGAGAAAATCGTCAGCCTTTCCCTCTTATCAGAGTACATAAACTAACTACTATTGTCTCAGATTATGATACGAGAGGTCCCGGAGGGAGGCTATGTCATCTTCAGAAGATTTTGAACCAAGTATCCCGCCTTGGTGGGTGATGTGCCAGAGATGCGTTGCCAAGGATTCTTCCACAAACGGAGGGCCCACAAAGTGTAGCGCCACAAATAAAAGTATCGTGGCGTGGCCTAGTGGTAATACACTGGGCTTCGTCATATGACCACAACAGGCTCAAACCCTGGTGGGAGCAGTGATGAGAATGCCCAATATGGTAGCGACGCTCTTGAGGGATGACATTCATTCACATAAGTCTTTTGCTGGCGTAAAAAAGTTTTTTATTTTTTTTATTTTCGCTCTACCTGCAGCCCTCTCACTCACCACTGCCAGCCAAAGATACCCGCCACTGGCGGCAAAGGCCTCGTAGAAAGAATTTTAACCCCTGATTACCCCCCAGCAGTGCTATTAGTGTATTCTATCCCTTCACCGATGACTCTAGTATTACAGCTTTGTGGTTGTAGCTTGAGCGAAGATAGGAGTATTAATCATAGGGTATCACTCGGACATCTGAGACAACTGAGCATGTTGTTTCCTTGTCTTTTCCCCTCTTAATTCATTGATTGTATGCAGCCTTCTGGCTATGACAATATCGCACTATAACCCTGAAACCGAGCATGTTGCTGTCGTTGTTAGGATTTACTGTACGCACCCTATCGGGCTATGTCACACCATGCTCACTTAGCCACACTCCGTCTCGCTCTTCTCCGGGTGTTTCATTTAGGTACCAGATGCTAGAAAGCCATCTCCCCTCAATCTCACCTATCAATAGGCATATTATCTCTGCAACGTTAATAGGCCTCTAGAGGCACTTTTTTCATTCTCATTACATACATCCTCTTCCCACCTCTCCCCACTCTGATCGAGACATTGCTCGGCGTTACCAAACAATCACACAAACTGTAAAAAAAACACTTACCTCAGATCAATAGGGAGCCGAGTGATCTCATGGTGTTGCCTGTAAACAGCCATTCTGCCGCTAAGCTAGTTTTATCGATGGCCGGTCATGGTCAAGGCTAGAGGTAACGATATAGACGATGCTGAAACCAATGGCTCCTAAGACATCGAAGAAAAAATAGAAATCAAGAAGGTGGCGATCATGTCGAGTGGTACGCACATATTTCATTCAACGCGGGTAAATGTCACTCCCGACATTATCTCCGGACAGAACTGATATCCGATGAGTCCCATTTCAACCTTGCTAAAATAAAAGCCTTAGTAAAAACACAGGCTATTCAGGACCTGAGAAGAGTCAATGCTATCTTTTTAGGCTTTTCAAGCGCGTTTCGAAAATTCTTCAAGAGTTAAAAAGATAATATACAAAGATATTGTTGACGAAATACTGAATTATAGATTCGGATTCGCGGATCCCCACTTCTTCTTTACCTCTGTCGCATGAAAATAAAACATTTAGCAAGGGCGAACCGGTGGTAAAGTGGAAGGAAGATTAATAGATGTAGACGCATGACATTTCCCTAGCTACACATTTCCCGATTCATCTACGTACTTTCTCCCACCCGGTTAAATGTGTAAAGCGATCGAAGAGTAATAGGCGCCAGACAAGCTATCTCGAGAGACCTTCTTGACTTCTTTCCACCATATAATTTGATATTACAAACTCAAAACAGGCCGGTTAGGGTTTGGCTACCAACTTCAGACCTGCCCACCCTGGTGTCGAAATCACAGGGCCATGAAGCCTCAAGCCTTTGTCAGGACTAGGCCCTACTCCCGAGACTATCGAGACCAGAATAAAAGTTACAGACAAGCCAAGTCGTGTCCAAGTCTTGTCTCATCTTGTCTCGTGCCCATCATTACTAGGAAGAGTATGACTCGCCTCTTTTGAAGCTCACATAGCCTTTATCAAAACGTAAAAAAAGCCGCAATAGTGATGCTTCAATATCAACACTTTCGTGCCCCGTAAATGTACGTATGTAACTAGATATATATGGTCAATGATAGCCGTACCCCCGGCAGTACGCCAGATACAGAGACGCGGCATGCATATCGGATCATTTAACATAAATACTGTTTGACCCTTCCATCTCCTCGTAGCCACGGATTAACATTTTCAAAATGAATTAAACCAAAAAGGGGGAAAAAAACGTTTTCAAAACCGGTAAAAGATCAACCGAGTGATACACCATGATTAAGGTAATAAAATTAAACATCTATATTAGCTTAGTATCAACGACGGGTATTCGACGTGAATTCAAAGAGCGGTCTAATAAAGGTGAAGATTCTGCTATAAACATTTTGGCCTACCGCCGGCCTAAGAGATTGTCACGGCGTAGAGCGCGGTTGAATGTTGTTGCGGGAAGAGGGGTTAGTCAGGGATTCTATTCTATTCTTTGGGGTTCGGTGTTAGGGGTTCGGTTCGAAATTAAGGATTCGGGTATAGGAGATAAGGTCGGGGTTCGGAGTTACGGGTTGTGGAGGATTCTATGGAGTTCTGTGCAGGGATGTTCGGGTTAGTCATCGGTCGGATATGAGGTGTATATGTATGGGCTGGGTTTCTTCTGTAGATAGTTTCTTTCCTTTCCTCTTCACGCAACCTTCCTATCTCTAGGAACTTGTAGTTCTTTCGAATATATTCTGGATATTGGTCTAAATTAAGTTCGATCTTCATTCGGGCTCTCTCCTATTAAAATCTCGTCTCGTTTCTCGCGATAGTCCCACTTCGTTCCTCGTCTCGTATATTCTACTCCGAGTTATTCCTCGTTTCATTTCATCTAGCCTCGGTAGTGTACCTTGGCTTGTTTCGCCCTGATCCCTCGCTTCGCTCCGTGATAGAGATATACACATCTAGTTGGTGTATTAGGTGGGGATTTGAGACACCACGTCTTTTCTTACATCACGATGTGAAAGCAAAGGCTAGGCAAGTGACCTTGCCTCAGCTCTTGGATCCCTTATGAGGGATGGGGTAGCCTAAATACTTCTTCTGGACTAGAAATACCCACTGCGAAGTTGTCCGCAATCTCAAAAGGGATTACAGCAATATCTTCCGCCGAGGGTACCTACAGAAACTGTGACGGAGTAACCGAGAGCAATGTGACAGATGACAATGATGACGCAGGGTGACTCGAGGAGCACAGCCAGTACAATAAGGACACTGACGAGGAAGAGAAGTCAACCGGGCGGGCACAGGCTCAGGCACCGGTAAGGGCAAAGGCAAGGGCAAGGGCAGAGGTAGAGGGCGCAGGACAGAGCAGGGAAAGCGAAGACCAGGTGGGGACACCGGCAAGATGAAAGGGAGCTATAAGATGTCCTCCTGTGAAGGCGAGTTTGGAGGGGAGAGACTATAGCTATGGATAGAAGTATGTTCCCATGTACTGAAGCAACAGGAAGATGAGACAAAGAGGAAAGAAAGAAAGAACTAAAGGAAAAACCTTCCTGCACTATTTAACATCCTCCTCCACCAGTCCGCTATGACTCATGTAGACACCTATAGAAACCCAAAGAAATCCGTCGCAACCACACCTCGTATTCCTCCCCACCATCCCTTCTATTTCGCATTACAAATACATCACGCCATAAAATCTCCCAGAACCTAATGACGACACCTCCACCTTATCGCATTCCTCCCTCACTTAACATTACCTCAACCATCGCAATCGCGCTTCACCTACCGAGTACTCGGGACTCATGTCAAGACGCTGGGACAGAAACGAGACCACAAGCCGAGGCAGAAATGCCCCCACGAGATATAGAAATTGCAAGCAAGAACGGTAGAGAGAAGGAAGAAGAAAGAGAAGAGGAGGAAGAAGATGATGCTATGCCCGATGATGAATCCGATTACAACATGGAAGAGAGCCAAGATATACCACAGTCACCATCACCCACACCGTCCCTACAGTTACAAGCCCCAGAACATAGCCCGCACACGCCATCGCTACTACCGCTATTCAGACTAGAAACAACCCAGACCCCCATAGAGGCGTAAGGCATCGGTCCCCTCTCCCCCGAGTCACGCGCCAAGAAAGATAAATATTGTTGCGATACCATGCGATAGTATAAGACTGCAGTATATGCGGCAGGGAATGGAATACAGCGAACCCGGCAGAGACTTATACAGTGAAAGAATGGGCCTGGTTTAAACATAGTGAAAGAACGGCCTTTTATATCCTCCCAGTACCGGGAAGGTTTGCAAGAGAAACGGACTTGGGTGAAATGAAAAATACGTGGACAGGGCATTTCCATTTCGACGAGACAGAATTTGATTTTAGGATCCTCCGGCATCAACAAAGGGCGATTAATGAGACAAAGTTGTTTGGGAAAGGAGGAGTGGTAGCGAGTTTTGAAATTGATACTGAGTTTTGATTTTTCCAGGGAGTCACTTGCTTGATGAATGATGAGGCTCGAGACAGCGAGCGCATCAGGCTGGTTAGTGTTGAGGAGGCTGAGGCGTTTTCTTTTCTTTGTGATTGATTCTTGGGGAGGAAGATTAACCCTGCCTTCGGAGAGCGGAAGGTAAGGTTTTGCCATAGCCTTCGGGCTGCATGCATGTATGAAGTATCAATCAATCAATGTCCGCAATCTCAAGACAACCCTAACCCTAACCTTGAATGTCTGATAAAATAACTTTGGAAACGATAGATAGCGCAGGAACCTAGATTGTAATTGTAATACCTTTAGTTGTCGTTTCAACGCGCCTTGGTTAGCTCATTGCTACACCTACGAGGCAGAGGTCATGTACTGCATAGCTATGCATAATGACAGGTACATGCATTGAGATTTTGCACGCAAGATGGCACAAACTGATACAGCAGCGCTAGCTGCAGATTACACCAGTAGCCCAAGCACATGCCGTTAGAGCGGGGTCTCTGCGGCATACCGAGACTCGTTACCATGGAAATCAAACCAACTATACCATCTAAACGCGTGATAATAGGTTCTCCCTCAACTAAGCTTGCATACCCTACCTCATTCAAGGAGAAAGCATTCGCAATAACTCATGCGGCGTTAATTACGTTGCCCCAGCCGCTGTTAGTCAGGTTAGGTCCCACAGATTTAAGAACGACTTAGACGGCATCTCATGAATATTTAATTATATATACCTGACACGTGGAGAAAGAGGTTGGACGCGTTTGCGTAAAAGCGGGCATATGCATATTTGGCCATTTAATGGTATCATCGACGTTGATAATATCAACTCCGTTCTTTCGTCGGCCTCTGAGCTCAAGGACACATAGATATCGATTTTTAGCTACGGATACATGAGAAAGTCACAACCATGTTTTTTATGCTTGTACTTCGGAGCTGGCCGAGTCAATATTTTTATAAGCATTGTGGTGCATAGATGTCATAGTCAAGTTTGAGGACACGGTAACAGTCAAGTCTGAGAACACGGTAATAGTCAAGTTGGAGGACACGGTATTTGATAAAATCAGTATATAAGGCATTGCAAAACCTTGAAGTCAGCTAACTAATCAAGTCTCGTATGAACTACTTCTTCCTCCAACAAAATCACCTGTTATGAATCAATCGATGTACCGATATATCGAATCACAAAAATAGACAGCCATGACAATATCCTCGGCGGCTGAGGCCGGAATAGAGAGCGGCTCCCCCGAAAGCGCCCACAACCTGGAGCGAATCTCTTCAATGATACCGCCAGAGATTGGGGAGCAAGGTAGAGTAAAGTTGAAAGGAAGAGTTTGGCCTAGGGACCAGCACGGCAAGGCTAATGAAATAGATCTCGAATACAAACTGCCATGAGACAGGTGCTATGGGGCAGGACGATGTTGGAAATTCTGGAAAGTTGACGTCTTATTTATTTTACAGTCTTCGTATTCCCTATTTGCTTCTTACTGTCTGTTTTTGGGGCGATAGGGATGAAAGTAGTCAGATATTATCACAACATGGGTCGTATATAATTAATCAACGAATCGAAGCATGCATATATGAGCTATCGGTCAACAAACCAACAGAAACAACATCTGAGGTATAAACAACAATCAACAGAAAATACAATTAATGAATTAAACAAAAAAAAAAGTTAACAGAAATGAACACTCTATAGCCGAGTGATAGCTCATGCACCATTTACAGACTCCCCCCTTTTTTAATTCATTAGTTGTATGCTATAGACTCCCCATCGAACTACTATAAAAGCATTTCCTAATACCCCCTCTATGTGAACATCTCGCGCACCTAACCAAAAAGCCTAGTTAATCGCCCTTCGACGAGCCTTTAATGTTCAGTGGCGGGTTAGATCTTTATACAGACCCCTAACGCTATGCCCTGTTAATTACCAAATGGTTATAGAATTTCAAGTAACTCTTATCATTGCTTTAATGTACTGTATCCTTTTTGGATTCCAGCTCTATCATCAAAGAAGCGCATCTTACAAAGATCGGTGGCCGCACTGGCGGTTTTTACCAGCTCAGATGGAGAACTGAAGGAACCACCCCCCTTATAATTGGTGACCAGTTCAGGGTAGCCGACCTCCCATTTGGGGAACGACGCTCTGCCCCCTCTCTGGAAAATATCGAATTTAGAATGCTACTTCATTCTCTATCGTGTTGGGCTATAATAATCATAGGTCCTTGGTTTGCCGTATCGTTTTACAAGTAGAATTCTGTCTACGATTAACATGTCTATTAAAAAAGATATGATCGAGTCTAGAGGGTGCTAGTGGGTGTATGGGCTTTGTTTAGATGAGTCGTAGTTAATAGGATATCGCATACGGGATACAATTGTATATCCACGGTTATGCTGGGGTGGGTGGTAGTTATCGGTTTCCTGGGTATTGTGTTGAGCTATTTAGCTACGAGCGTAAGCAGTAGGCTGTCCAGGTGGTAGATGGTCTTTGAAACAATTCATGATTATTAGGTAGTAGTTGATTCAATCGGAAGTATAAATATACGCTGCTGTTTATATGATCTATAATGGTTGTCTGATATATACGTGAAGAGCCTTGCGTTGTGAAACATGAACGGAGCGATCTAGAGGCGCGAACCACAACTTAAACGATAGCATACTAAGAAGTGCAATTTACATTTCAGGAGGGGTAACTTTTTTATTCAAATATCCACTTGTGATAAATTTGTATGTGCTGCTACGGTATGAGCCCGAGTATCATAAGCCTTACCAGCTAATATACAGAATATTGCAGTCTGACCGTTCGTGACACTACGCTTGCGCCATAACCTTAGAGCCAGTAGACACCTATAAAGATAACCAGGGTTAGGGTTAGTATAGACTCGAGGTACCAGGTGGAAATTACCTATTGTCGAACATTTCCTGTATACTGGTCTCGTGTTTGAAGTTTCGCCCAAACCTGACCCCTCATGAGCCATTGAATGGGATTTTCCTACCAGCTTTCGAATCTGATAAGATCACCAAGCGAGTGCTCCCCCATGATCGGTTGCCCAAGCCACCAAACCTCCCCCGCTTCTGCAGTGTTGACCAGATCATGCACGCCGGTGGAGGGTGCCGGGCCGGCCAGTTGTCGAACTTGGAAGATACTCGGCGTATTTACATAGATAGGTACATCACAATGCTACTCGTATCTTCTTGACGTTTTTATTTGGTTATCATTGCATGCGAATTTTGCATATTGGCATCATCATGCAATGTCATCAACCAGTCAGTCGTATCAATCGACGAAGAGTACAGCGATGGGGAAAATTATTGTAGAAGTATGGTAAGAGTCATATTGGCCGGGGCAGTGATCTAAACCCTGTTTTTAGACCCCTGTTTCTACATTAATTTTCCCCATCGCTGTACTCACACAACACAACTGTCGTGTTTAACAATAAGATCCTGGTGGGTGTCTGGCTCGGAAAACATTTTTGAATGAAGAGTACATATATTTGCCAACCGAGCCAGCCGAGAACACGCTGTGATCACCCAGTCTGACTCGTGGCGAGCCGGCAACCGCTTACCCTAAGTACTCTACATACCCCAACCTGCCAACTGCCGGGCTCCCAAGCTCGCGTTCCGGGTGTGACGTTATCATATATATGTTAGGTTACCGAGTGTAGAGTATATATACAGCTATGGGTAAGATTATTCTAGAAACAGGGATCTAAAAACAGGGTCTATGGTCGCGGGCAGACCAATAGGACTTCTCTCATGCTTCTACAATAATCTTACCCATAACTGTATGTAGAGTAGAGCACGCTGGCCCGAATACTTGGACCCAACGCTCCCCCTCAGCTTGAGACACTACCTGAGAGCCGGGTTGCAGGGGCCGCCGGCTGGGCGGTGACAGAAGCGGTCAAGTGCAAGTGCGTGGAACAATAGGGGGCTCGGCATGAACGAGAGAACAGACGGGCATATATACAAGGGCGGTAATACTTGACGCAGCGGGGAGGGTAGAGTAGTACAGAGGGGTCATAACGGAGGATTTTTCTCCATGGTTTTTTTTAAAAGAGTACCTAGCTAGCTGCATTTCTCGGCCGGGGACGCAATAGGGGCAGACTACGCAGAACCACCTTAGCTACCAGATCCTGGTTCTGGGTTGGTTTTAATTTTAAAGACAGTCGTTCATGGTCTGAACGCAGATTTTGCTTGGTCGCCAGAGTGAACTCTGCTGCTATTGGCCTGAAATCCCTAGCCTGTTCGCCATCTAACCAGAGGAACCCCGTGAACGACTCGCCACGATCACTAGATGATAGAGATGTACTATACTCGTGGTTTCCTGACGTTTGGGAAAATGACCGCTATTGCATGCCATACAAATACGCGCCAAGTCCAAAATTTAGTATGGTATGCAATAGTGGTCAATTTTCCAAACGTCAGGAAGGTACTAGTATATATAAGTGCGGGCCATAAGCATACATAAATTCGTGATCTGCCCAAGCGCTCTGGTGTGGCGCGGTTGCCCCATCAACGCCAGGCTGGTCTAGATCGTCTGAAGCTTGTGTGTATGCAGAGCGTGATAGTCGGGACCTGATCCCCGAGAGTATTGAATGTGATATAAACGAGCATCTGACGACCAGTGGTTTTCTCACACGTACATACATATTTCAAACTCGCCCTCGCAACTAGTGGCGCTGGTGAAGAGTTCAAGAACCCCTTGGCATATCGCATTGATTTCTTGACCGAGTATACTCCTATTTCCCCAGTGCTGATGTTTTCCCATCGCCGCCCCCGCATTACGCGCTTAAATATATTGTTAAAGGACCGTTCTTGGTGTCGGGCCGTTCCGCCCGCGTTTTCCCCTTGCTTAGTGAAACGTGGAAACAGGGGATGTGATTAGTTGGAAATGATTAGATGGGCGTGATCGGGTGTGAGTATGGTTGCTTTGAAGAAAAACATTGTATCAGGGGATATTCTATTGAAACATAGAGGTCGAGCTTTACTATATACGGTCGATGCGAATACGCTGGATCGCTTGCTGTTCCGGATGTCTTTGGAATATTTGCTAGCCTTTACGAGATTTGGTCAATCTTGGCTATCTAGCAATAGCGGGGTGCAACTGTAACCGCAGTGCGTGCACCCTGGGTTGTTGAGACTTGCAGAATCCGGACTTACTATGCCCTTTGCGCAAAAGACTCCAGAGTCTTTCTCCGGTAACCTGATTAGTACCTATCCTCCTATCAGCCAATCACACAGGTAGAGAGAGACTCTGGAGTCTTTTGCGAAAGGGCCTACTGTTTCAGTAATAAAATTGCTAACAAACTCTTCACAAACTGTGGCTACGCCACACCTCGAATAGGAAGTCCTGGATTCTGCGAGTACCCATGTATTTCATGTATTTATTTCGACAAAAGCAAATCGCAATGTCTATCGACAGGTGGCAAAACTAATTCCATGTATGTAGACAGGGACCTCCCTCCAATGATTTCAGGTCAATTACCTGTTCCGTATAATAAAGTATATCTACGTATCACATTTATCTTTCCTCACCTGAGCCATTTATCATGTACGTAAGAGTAGAGTAGAAAGGTCTTACCTGTATGGTGTACCACAAAATCTCGAGACAGCAGGGGTATAGGCCAACCAGAGGCAGTCTTTGAACGCCAATATGCAAGTTTTGGTGTACTGCAGCGCAACGAATTTTCTTGTGCTTTGCAGTATGTACCTACATAGAGTAGAGTAGAGTAGAGACGTACCATAGAACCGACCGATATACCTATATTGTGCTGTCGTTATACCTATACCTAACGCAAGCGCACAGATCGTGGCACACCGACACGCCGGTTCCCAGTTATACAAATATACCGTAGATATTCGAAAAATTCGCTAGCGTCGTTTGCAACAAAAGGTACTTAAGTGCTGTTCTTTTGGTGTACCAAAGGGCAACAACGCTAGCGAATTGATCCTACGGCATATAAACACCCCACCGCCCCCCTCCCCCGCCCCCCCCAGTTCCCTCTCTCCCCACACGCCTGCCCTTCTCCATCCATCTGTAGATTCCGCAACAATTCCTCACCATGGCCAGTTCACCGCACCCGCTCAACCAGCACACCAGCATTGAGGTCGACCCGGTCTACGACAAATCTGAGTCCTCGGGCGATGAGGGCTACAATAGTAGCACGAAGGGCTCTACAGACTCCATCAGCTCAAGCATCTATGCGTAAGTCCGTCCCTGCCCTGCCCTGCCCTGCCCCCTGCAACAATCATTACCCGACGCCACCACCACCGCCACCACAGCTAACACCCCCCTCCCTTTAGCTACCGCTATGAGAATGGCCGCCGGTACCACGCCTACCGCGAAGGCGAATACCCCCTCCCCAACGATGAAACCGAGCAAGACCGCCTGGACATAGTGCACCACATCAACCTCCTCCTGCTCAACAACCGTCTGCACCTCGCACCGCTCTCCTCCCCACAGCGCATCCTCGACGTCGGCACCGGCACCGGCATATGGGCCATCGACATGGCCGAGACCTACCCGTCGGCGACCGTGATCGGCACCGACCTCTCGCCCATCCAGCCGTCGTGGGTACCCCCCAACGCCGAGTTCCAGATCGAGGACGCCGAGGGGGAGTGGAACTGGAGCTCCCCCTTCGACTTCGTGCACCTGCGCTGCCTGAACGGTAGCATCGGTAACTGGCGTCGTCTCCTCAAGCAGGCGTACAAAGCCACCGTCCCGGGCGGGTACACCGAGGTCGACGAGTACGAGATTGCAATGTTCAGCGACGACGGGAGCCTCAAGCCCGACAACATCATGGTGCGCTGGTACAAGCTGTTCTCCGAGGCGGTTGCCAAGTTCGGGAAGTCGGTGGTGGTGGCGCAGCTGGGGGACATGATGCGGGATGTTGGGTTCGAGGATGTGTGTATGGAGGTGTATAAGGTCCCTATTGGGACGTGGGCGAAGGAGAAGCGCCAGAAAGAGCTGGGCGCGTTTTATCAGTTGCAGGCGGAGACGGGGTTCGAGGCGTATGGAATGGCGTTGTTCACCAGGGTGTTGGGTATGGAGACGGAGGAAGCAGAGGCGATCACGAGGGCGGCGGAGAAGGAGGTGAAGAATAGAAAGACGCACGCATATGTGAAGAGGTGGGTGTTTTATGGGAGGAGGCCGGAGACGGAGTGCTGAAGGGTGGATGGCCGCAAGGGGGAGGGGGGGGGATGTATATATAATTAACGACTTTACTATGTTTTGATTGTGCTAGTGTTTGATGACATGCAACTTCCACATTTCCCTAGATGTTAGCGACCAGATGAGAAGAGTAAGTATCACGGTACCTATAACGGGCGATCCCCATATGGCATTTACAAATATATCTTTCTCCGGCTGAGTATTAGCCCACCCAGCCTCGTCATTCCAGCACAAGGGACAAGCGTTCATTCCACTACACGCCCGTCTATCGCCGTAGGAGTACTCTCAGCAACTGGTTACTAACTCGCTTTCTTTTGTCTTGAGCTGCGCAATGATCAACCCTATGTACCAGTTACACCCCGCCAAATGGGGCCGTGATGTCCACAGGGGGTTTGACCGGCGGTGCTAGTACTAATCTTCGATCATAATCACAATGAGGCTGGTGCGGTGCATTTCCCGCCGAGTCGTCAGAAAGGCATCTGTGTAAAGGTATGCCCATGGCCACCTGCACCAGGATGTCGTAAAAGCCGTGGTCGAGAAATCGCCGACTACATTCTGCGCAGTGAAAGATACTTTAAGGGCTCGCTCCAATGGCCTTTCAAATCTCCTGCCTCGCCTCTTTGTTTACCTCCCAGTAAGTTGTTTGATTGACAAAGACTGCGGCGTCTACCTATGACTGGTGTATCCATAGCCCCAGACGTGAGCTCTTATAGGTCTTACAGAATCTAGACATCTGTGGAAACTGTTACAAACATGGTGAGGGTACAATGAATTTTGTGTGCTTTGAAGGTAAAAACTGCATTTTCGGGGATAGTGGTTGATAACGTGTTTCACCGGGAAAGAGATCGTCACTGGGAAAGCAACAGAGTCCCGTTGATAAAAGATGGTAGGACCAAAGTTAAGTCTAATATGAAGCCAAAGATGTCGGAAGTACCTTTTGGTTTTCTTTTAGGCGATATTACCTAGGTCGAGCGGTGGGGGGGCCCCAAAGACCCAAAAGGAGGGATTGATTTTGGGGGTAATCATGTATTATGACAACCATCCTCCACCACTCAACCTTAGCAAATATCATCCAAAATATTCAAAAGACATCCAAAAAGTGTTTCTGGACACTTGATTCACTCCAGCTTCAAAATATCGAATTTTTAAAGTCCCGTTGCCATGGTTGATAGCTTACCCGGTGATGATTGCTTTCCCGGTGACACACTTTATAGAGGACTTGAGTGTAATGTACCCAAGCGGCAGTGGTTCCGAGCATTGGTGCCCAACTACTTAGGCTCGGCGGTAAAGTCCATTTAATTAAGTAGTACTTGTGGAAAAATGAAATCTCCTTGTGTTTTGGGTATGATTGCCGCCCTGAATGCCATAGAGCTATTATGATTTGGGCAGTATGCCGAACATGGCTAAGTAAAGGCTCGGCCAAGTCGGGGTCACGAGGATAGTCGGTATATTTTTTATCGTGGATTACCAGCTTGGGATATCCAGTCCAAGGCTGAAGGAGTGGCACGATGATTTCTATACCTTTGGCCATCCAGACGATTTTCAACTTATAGTTTAATCGCGTTGGGTTTGATTCGGTAATATCCAGATATGCACTTAGCAGGAGGTGAGTGCCTTCTAGAGTTATACCCCTCTCGATTAAACCATAAGTTAAGGACTGGTCCGACGGTCAAAAAGACAGGATGCTCTCTACCAGTCTTTTAGAAAAAGCGGGCGTCAACCATGAGCTAGCGGTCGACTTCCCCTATTGGGAGTATCTTGACTGTTATCATGCGCATCGATACAGCGGGGAAGAGTTGGCCCCGAGCAGCAATCCCTTCCCACCAGTGCTGCAGCCGGCCACTGTAGTCACCTAATACTGGGTGTCCCCTTCCATCGCTGGAGATTATAATGTTGACTCGGGGGATTTGTGAAAAAAAAAAAAAGTTTATCTTGGTTCCTGGTCCATGACGCTGATGAGATGTCGCTGCCCATTTGTTGTAATATGTTTCACTTCGGTGGCTAGGTGTCAACCACTGTGCCTAGGAATATTTCTTAGCATAGGTCATTACCACAGTGTATGTGTCTATGAAGTTTTATTGATGTCATGATGGGGCAGCGGCGCTGTGTGTACTGCATCTTCCTTGGCTGCGCATGCGCGTGCCGAGTGATGGAGGATGATGCTCCAGGCGCATGAGAGAATTTAAGGCTGCAGCTGATGATACGTAAAGGTGACTCTTTCCAACCGCGCAAGCTGACGATGGAAATGGTGGAGCTCAAGGTGGCTTACCTTTGGCGTGTGAGCTTTAGCTTTGGACTGCCGGTTCCGCCCCGGTGAACACAATGTGAAGGTCGCCCGGGGGGGGGGGGGGGGAAACATCGGTGATGGGGTGATAGGGGTCCATTTATATATACTGGTGCTCAGAGAATAAGAGGAGCAATTGCGCAAACATAGTTGGTAAACTGTAATCGTTGGGATGATGATGATTTCTGCCTTTGTGGTAAGGCGACGCATCAATATTCCTGGCAAGCCCATAGAAAAGAACTGTATATGGTGCTGCGCACTATAAAGGTGACACAAATTGCACCGCGAATGAGTTTTCGACTGAATAAGATATGAGATAAAATTGTAGGTATAGGTATGATAAAGATTTTGATCTCATAGCTCTTTCATATGTTGCCAGGTTGAAAAGTTATTAGCCATTCCATTTCCCTATTTTTTGTATGGCCTATCATAGGAGAAATGCCAAGACTTGGTGCATTCATCTTGAATATTCCCTTTACTGCCCGTACCCTTCGCTTATCTTGACAAGCCGGACAGTACCATATGCATAAGCACCCCCTCCCAAAGGTTTTCCCTTCACCCAGTACGGGGGCACTTATAGACCAGTGTGCAACAAAAATGTGCGTTGCAACGCACTGCCGTTTAGGTATAGGACTATTTGTAGGGCATAATATTAATTGATATATTATTTTCTCAAACTGGACTATTAGTAAAATACAGGACTATAGAATGGGTAGCTCGGTTTTATTTTTCTCTGCCAGGTACAGTAAAATAGACTATCGGTAAGGTACAGGACTATAAAATGGGTACTTTGGTTTGTAGATACAGTAAGATAAACTATTGGTAAAATACAGGACTATATAACAGGTACTTCAGTTTTGTCATTCTCAACTAGATACAGTAAGATGAACTGTTGGTAAGATACAGGACTATAGAATGGGCACCTCGGTCTTCTCATTCTCAACTACTAGTAAAACAGTAAGATGAACTATTGGTAACATACGGGACTATAGAATGGATACTTCGGTTTTGTCATTCTCAACTAGATACAGTAAAATATACAGAACTATAGAATGAGTACTTTATTATTTCTATTTTTAACGAAATATATTAGAATAGACTATCGATAAGATATAGCAATTATGGAGCAGGTACATTGGTTTGATATTTTTAACTCTTTGCAAATTATGATAATATCAGTCTATGGTATTGTTATTTTGTTAAGAATCTTCCTTCTCCGTATCAGTAATATCATCAAAAAATTCATTCAACTGTTCCCTATCACTGACATCTATTTCTTCAGAATCTTCTGGAATTCCTCCCCTCCTTCGTATTTCCTGTACCGTTGTATTTACAGGATAGTCAACTTCACAGGGTGGCCTAATTCATTCCAGCAATGGGTTTTTGTTCCCTTTTATAGAGACATGATTCCTGACGTTTTCACGCAGTGTACAATATATTAGAAAATGTGATCGGTTTCTATCAGCTTCATGTGCTTCATACGATATAGGAAATGTAAAGCTATAATGGTTTAGAGTATCTGTACACTATAGTATCTTGGCGTCCTGGTATCAGTCCCGAGGGTTCGGTAGTCGAAGTGCTGTTGTAACCAATGGAGGAATGCCAAGTGAGGAAAGGAGGAGCCGGAGTAAGAATGTCGTTATTAGGTTCTAGGAGATTTGATGGCATGATGGATTAGTAATATAAATAGACAAGATGGTGGAGAAGAATACGAGGTATGATGGTAATAGGGTTTTTATGGGATTTTATGAATTGAAGTATAAGTCATAATGGATTGTCGGAGGGGGGTGTTAAATACCCCGGAATGACTTTTTCTTTAGTTCTTTCTTTCTTTTCTCTCTGTCTCATCTCCCTGTTATCTCGGTATTTAAAAATATATTCCTATCTCTAGCTGTAGTCCCCTTAACCTTGTGATCTATCTTCAGTAATGAGGAAATCCATAGTACCTCTCATGGTTCTCGTTGAGGTACATCCAGTTCTTATTTCTTCTGTTCCGCTTCCTTTTGCCTCTGGCCTTGCTTTTACCCTCGTCGGTACCTCTGCCCGGCCGGTGTTGTCCTCATCTTCGTAAGTGTTCTCATTGTGCTATCTGTGCTCCTCAAGTCCTTCCGCATCATTATTGTCTTCCACTACTAGTATCTTGCCTCCCGGTCACTTCCGTCACACATAGTACCATAGTCTCTGGTAAATATAGAACGTTCTCTTTTTGAATTGGTAAATTGTATGTTACTGAATCTCATAGAAATTAAACTAACCATAATATCCCATTCTTTGATGAATATGATCTAATAGATTTGTCGTTGGTGTATTAGCGTAGTCCTCACTGCTATATTTTGGGAAGTAATAATTATATCATAGGTTGCCAGTAAGAAGATTTGGTCGATTTCTCTGCTTTTGAATTTTATCGTTATCTCACCATTCAAAAAAGTCATGTAGTATTTCCCTAAAAAATTGCATATAAATGTAAAGTGAAGCAATAATGTTTTCATCGGAACTATCGAATTGATTAGGATTTTAGAATTCAACAGAATACCACTAATAAGAAAAGTAAGTACTAATTCAAATTACTCATACCGGATTTAGAACTTCCCTTCCACTATATCTCTTTTCCTTTGCTCAATTGTTCCCACCATGATTCAATTCTAATATTTTTAATTAAGGTCTCATACATGAATACTTCAGATGGTTGTCTATTGGGGTTTTGAACCTTATGTAGCTCCCAATGAGCATCAGCAATCATAAGGGTTTCTGTACCTCGATCTAAACGAGCAAACTATAGAAAACAATTTTTATGTTTTCCAATATTTAGATACTGACTTAGGACGTTGATGCCAGTCTTTGCAGATATACCGCAATAGAATCAAGTTATGTATCTCGAATAAGTATCTATTGCAGCATAAATTTCGATACCAAATGCTTCTAGCTTCATATATCCACCGATATTCCAATATCAGTTAGGGCCAGAACTACTGAAATATACATGTTTCCTATTGAAATTTTTTGTCTTGCAGGACACCTTCTCCATCAATGAAAAGCAAAGCTTCACGAATACATTTCCTATCAGTATATAGTTAGTTTTTTGCCTAAAATGAAATATTGATATAATGAAGTTATTATGTTGATGCTATAGTTCCCGTGTTTCGCAAATTATATCAGACTGCTCTATGTTCGGAAAGTACAATATTTCCTTTATTCACCTAATTGATCAATACTGTTTTGGGTTGTTAATTTGCAACCTCAAGATCTCTCGTAATTATTCTAGATATAATCCCAATTGAATGTCTAATTCAAATAAGTCGTCATATTTTATCGTAAATCCAGATTTTGGAAGTATCTATATCCCTTGAATGTTAATGCTATCAACTCTGCCAAGTGAAAAATCTGGGAGCGGAGACAATGGCAGAAAGCCGTACATATGTGATATGTGATATATTGTCCTTAACCTCAATTTTTACCTCAATACTAACTATGTATGATAAAAATCAAAGCAGGATTCCGGGCACAGAAAGACTTTACAAAGTAAGTAGTAACCGCTTGTTTGAGCGAGTCACTTCCCCAATCCTCCTGGAACAGTGTTCTGATATTATACTCTCTTCCTAGTGTCGTTCCTAAGTAGAGTTCCAAACTCTCTAGTATTGGCTGTAGATGTAGTAAAACTCGATAGTTTTCCCGCTTTATCAATACTGCGAACCCAACTGCAGTAAGCACAATAAACTCGTTTGCCATTTTGTTCTTTCTCTTTCTCATGAGAGTCGGATTGAAGCTGTGAAATTGGTAGTGCAATAATTTTAGTGGTACAACGCCATCTTTTAACCATAACATGTGCATTAGGAGTACCTTTGTATCGTAGTGATTGGGTACCTGATTATAGGAGTTCTTGAGCGAGTCTTTCCCGGAATTGTCGATCTGAAAATATGCATTTAGAAAGGAGACCCGAGGTGATGTTGACGATTCGGCAGAGAATAAAAGCATTGATAATAGCAGTATCAAGGTACCAAAAGAATAAAGGCAACCAATTTCTTGATACTCGAAGTTGAGTAGGCCACTAATTCCATCTTTGATCTGCAATATCTATGTCCCAGCGTCTTGGCATTAGTCCCGAGTGTTTGGTAGGTAAAGTGCTATCATGTTTCCGTCCTCTGCAGCTCGTCTTCCGCCAAGGCGCCTTCGGAATAGGGTTGTCAGATAGTATTGATCGATGCTGGAAGAAGAATGATGGATTAGGAAGGAGCTCGAATGATAGAATGTAAGTGCTAGGAAGGATTGGGCAGTAACGGGATAGAATTGGGGTTATTGGGAATAGTATGGGTGGTACAGAAGTGTAGGAGTTTCTATGGGATTCTATGGTATGAGTCATCGGTGCGGGGGGAAAGTTGTATATATATAGTGCTCGTTCTTTCCTATGTTTCCGCCTCCTTAGGCAACGTCCTCTTTCTGCTAGCAATCTATAACTTTGGCTCTGGCCCTTCTGTCCTGGCCTCGTTTCTGAACCTGAACCTGAACCTGAACATGAACATGAACCTGAACCTGAACCTGAGCCCGCCTCGCCTCCGGTGTATCCAAGCCAACCCTGTTCTGTCTCCGTCTCCTCCTGCTCCTGGCTCCCCCGTACCTCTGAACCCGACTCCGTGCCATTAGAAGCGCATTCGCAATGGTTGAGGTAATCTTAAGTGAGGAGGGGGTACGACGAGGAGGGGGTGTCCTCATTGGGTTCTGAGAGATTCCATGGCATGATGTATTTGTAATGCAAAATAGAAGAGATGGTGGGGAGATATACGAGGTGTGGTAGCAAGTGAGGTTCTATGTGTTTCTATGGATGCATGTATGAGTCATAGCGGACTGGCGGAGGAAGATATTAAATAATGCGGGAAGACTTTTCCTTTAGTTCTTTCTTTCTTTTCTCTCTGTCTCATCTTGCTGTTATTTCGGTACATAGGAATATACTCCTATTCATAGCCATAGTCCCTCCCCTCCGGACTCACCTTCACAGGAGGCAATCTTGTAGCTCCTTTGAATCTTGCTGGTATCCTCACCTGGCCTTCGCTTTCCCTGCTCTGTCTTGCGCCCTCTACCTCTGCTCTTGCCCTTGCCTTTGCCCTTGCAGGTGCCTAAGCCTATACTCACCCGGCTCCCTTCTCTTCCTCGTCAGTGTCCTTATTGTACTGGCTGTGCTCCTCGGGTCACCTTGCATCATCATTGTCATCTGTCACATTGCTCTCGGTTACTCCGTCACAGATTGTTATCTGTTATTGATAAAATCTCTCTATAATTTCTCCTAAACCAACCACGTCTTACAATTTTGCCAGCTTTTCTGTATTCTATGAAACAGCTATAGAGAATTTTTTCTATATCCGTTCATTTTCTGGGTTGATTATGTCCGATGCTATGCGCTTTGTTGTTGCTACTGAGTAGTTGAGCCTTGTTTGCTATCCATCAAGTCAGGTTAGAAAGAGGGATCTTGAATTGCTATGATACTTCAGATCGTGTAAGTTGCCGGAGTTTTGTTGGCCCAATCAATAATTTTGTATGCTGCCAATATGATAAAAAAAATAGTTTGAACTTGACAGTATAGAATTGATGCTGATGAGTTTGAATAGGTTTTGGAGATGCAAGAGTCTTTTCAGAAACACGTTTCTTTTTCGGACCAGGACGCTTCTTCACACCTGCATAGAAGATACCTGGTTCAACTGTACAGATAGTTATTGTTGAGGGTTCCGATGGATTCATGATGTGTGTTGAGCTTGTGGTATTTGCAACAGCTATCTACGGCTTTTTATTGAGGGGCTTGCACCGGAACTCCAACCTTCCCATATAGTAACTTCAGTTATGACTCTCCAAAGCCGCCACAGTTTATTTCAACCCCCTGTATGACCAGCTGTTGAGATGAATTAATGCGGTTGAGTCGTCACACCACAGAATATCACTCGGTCACGTGCTCCCGCTATGAACATACAAAGTATGATAATTAAGCTTCCGGACTTCCTAGCTATAAATCTTCCAGGACCTTATATATATCTCGTCCTCCTAATACATGTACACCACTCCTAGCATGTTCCATACATAAATCATACCACAACACACTTCCGCCATAATCATAGCTGCCCTATGCATTATTGTTGACGCGCTATTAGGAGTGCTAGTAGTCACCAAATATATTACTCACGAATGTCACGCCATCTTCTACCTGGAACATAGCATTGGCCCATTCTGCTACCTCGCCCTGCACAAGAGTATTGCAGAACTGATGCTATACTGACGTTAGTAGTTGTCTACAGGCATAGGCAGGTGAGGAGGATTACTTGATAAGGCCTGTGGCCCTTGCTGTGGTAGACAAGAAAGCGGTGCTCGCCATGCACATTCCTCTGACTATAATTGAACCTGCTATCAATCTGTACGTTGTACCCACCCTCTATTTTATCAATCAGTAATGTATCTAGATCAGGAAAATGAGCAATGAGAGAAATATTGTTTTACCGGTAGCCTTTCTGATTCTGGACACATGATCAGCAGGGCTAGAGTTGGAAATATACCAGTCTTTCTGGATGAACATAAGGAGATCAGCGTTGCCCTTGGAGATATTTTTGCAGTGGACGGTGTAGTACACCTCAGACCTCTCGGAGAAAAAATGGCTCCAGGTAATTTTGCGGCAGTTCTTGCTCTCGGCATTGTGAGTAGGGACTCTAACAATATCGCCGGCACTGGGACAGTTTCAGCAGACCAATTCGTTGTCTGGATTGTTTGAAAAGAAGTTTAAAGATTCTTTTAGTTTGGTGTTGGGGGTATGTAGATTGAGTTTTCTGCGTGAAGTGTTGAAGTAAAGAGCGTGTAAATTGTTGGAGCTGTAGTGCAGATGATTCATATACTCTTTATCACAGTCTACACTATCTTTCTGCTACTGGGGATTCAGCATGACTGCGGTGTTCCCGAAGGACTGTGACAAGTTTTGAGAGCTGCAGTAATTATGACAAGAGTTCTCTTGGTTAAAACGCCACGCAACGTGATTGCGCAACAAATCAGCTAGTTATGCATCTGCTTAGGTAACTATACATCAATATTAAAGTTTGCACTTTTGATCATTTTGTAGTACTAATGGTACTTTCCACGAAAAAGTATAGCTCAATCCGAGTATTCCCGTAGCAGCGACTAGAGATATAGTCTTCCTTTTGATCATTAATTCCGCTAACATTGTCAAATCGACCAGTCTGCACGTTGGATCAATTCATAGCGATTATTGGGTGCTACTCCTTGTCGAAGGCCAGGTTTAGATTATGGTTTCCACCCGGCCAAGAGCTGAGAGACCAAAATTATTTGCAATATTCTGATAGACGTCGTCTACCAAATGAGAGGTGAAAAAGAAACATATCGACTTCACATATACGCTTATATTGTTTGTTTTTGACTAACATAATCAGTAGGACATTTAAGTACCTCATACCAATGAAAGAACCTTTTATGATCAACCCCGCCATCAATTCTCATGGTTTTGGTGAAGGCAGGCAGAACAAGTATTACACTCCAGTGTCGCCTCGGTAGTTTGTGGCCTGGCCTCAAAATCTGGAAGACTACATTTGAAGCTGTAGTTCATCACTACCTACGTATCCCTTAGTCTGTCAATATCTATCCCTGTAATAGAACAATTAACTTTGTATGGAAGATCTATTATCTGACAAAGTGGATAACAGAGCTTGCTAGTAAAGCCACACAAAATTTGCTTCTTCTGGGGGGGTCAGCATTTTGCTGATAGATTAAGAGTAATAGCCTGACACTGGCCCAATGCGGACGATTAACACATGTCCAGATTACAAAACGAGTTTTTGGCACAGTATAGATCTGGAGCTGAGGTGATCAACATACGAAAACATTCTGTCGTTCTACAAACAAGATACTAATCACAAGAAAGCATCAACCGTTACTCTATGAGATTGGAAGGCTCGGGAAATAGTACAGTAGATTAGTGAGAGAATTGCGCGCTGTGAGAATGCATGATTAGATCAAGGTTTATTGAAACCGCAAACATGTATCTGCTATATCTCTTTTTGCTAGTCTTCGGCCATGGTATACTTACATTTATCCTTGGACCATTTGACATATATTGAATGACATTATATATTAGCGGTGCCATATATCAGTTAATAGCTGAATTTTCCTCTACATGCATATATAATACCTCAAATCCTTTCTAGTAATCATGAAATAATGTTACAAACTATTGTGCTCACCAAAGAGTAGCACTTGGACCCCTATGCGTTAGATTCATCAGGTATATATGTTCTTAGGATATATGAGCAATTTATAACACCTAACTAGATTCATTCCTGGATATATATGCTACAAACACTTGATATGTAGTCACGCAACTACTCTATTTAGGCAAAAATACTCCCTCTCCACCATAGACACGTAACAGAACTACCATCATGCACCTGAGTAAAGCTTAAGGTTGGTAGTTGCAACTCCATTGGTTGGATTCCACCTTGTCTTATGCGCCTGTACTATCACCTCTTCAGCCAGCCATTCTTCACCACTACCAGCAGTGAAAAGATAATCATACTCTCTACAGGGGGAATTTATCAACTAGGACTGCATATTAATTGGCCTTATCGCTCACAAAGCATGTGCGTTCTGGAGATGTGCAAGGCCAAAGATTGCGCTACGCAGCCTTCTAGATCAAAAGGCATATTTTTCATATATCATGCACGCGATATGTATGTAGATCCGCTTATAGGTTCCTCCAGCTATCAAGATTTCAAAATACTCCGAACTTTTCAGGGTCTGAAGTGTCGTTGAAGACGAAGGGTGCGAGTGGTCCCGTCATGCATGCCAAGTCTATATTGTACTACAATACCACATTAATTGAGAAAATTTGTTGCGCTGCAGTAGGGGTAATGGTGCAGGAGATGTGCAGGAGAATGTCTGACAGCTGTGAACCCTCAACCTCACGAAGTCAAAATAAAACCGTGATGCTAGTAAATCCCTTTGCTACAACTAAAGTATCATGACCATTCAAACTTCAAGCAGTCGCACTTCTTTCAAAGGCAGTCTTTCAACTTGTAGCTCAGTGGCAAACGCAATCGACAGAAAAAACCCGGTCTAAAACCTAAGGCAATAGAAGAGCAAGCCTTACGTGTTGTAAAACCAGTTCAGAGAGTTAAGTGATCATATTTAAGGGAAAAGAAAATTGAGGTTCTGACCTTTTTATTCCATTATTGGGTAATCTACACACATCAGCAAGAATTCATTTATCTCCTGATGTCTCTTAAGCTTCAAGAGACTCAAAAAATATCGAGGAGTCTCAGGAGACTCTTAGGAGAACCAGGAGGCTGCTGGGAGACTCCAGTCACAAGCTGAGTTTATTGATGCAGGTAATTATAGGGAGACAACTCGGCCAGTTCAAATTGCGGAAGCTAGCAAAATCTTTTTGATACCAACAAGTATAATAGGTATGTGGTAGAATACACGCCATGCAATCATAAATTCACCTGTTGAAAGTCACTTTATACGTAAATAGTTCATTTGTAGGAGGTCAATATTAGAAGAAAAGTTATAGGATGCTTTTACAAAAACGAGGGAAGGTGCAACGTGGTTGGTTTTGTCTTACTTGTCGTCGGCTGTTCCTTGAGTGTTATCCTCATCTGGATATATCAGTATTCTATTTTTCAACAGGATGGTTCTATAATTTCGTTACCCGAAATCATATAACATTCCGATTCACGATAAATAAAGACTAAAAGGTACAAGCAGACTACGTACAACTTGTTATACAATAGTTTTATGTAAGTGCTGAAACTCACAGCCTTAATTTTAAATAGAAACAGTTTTTGCTAGGGCTATTAAAGGCTAATTTTTAAGCAATATTTGTAATTTAGATGAGACTTCAATCCCCTTTGAGTACCTTGATGGCTGTACATATATTTCATGGATGCGCTCGGGATTGAGGGGTGGAAGGATTAGCAGGGCTGGGATTACTGCGCGCTTGGAGGTGTGAGTGAGTCAGAATAGTTCTATGGGTTTCTGTTATGCGAAAGTATGAGTCAGGGGTGGAGTTACGCGGAGTTATGAGCCAGACTTGGCGACGAAGTGCGGGGTATATAATGGAGGCAACGGAGCCTACTTCTGTACTTTCCTTTCTCTTTTCTTTTCTCCTTACGCAACGTCTTCTGTATCTACTTTATCAATATATTATAGTCTCTATTTTACACTAGTAACTATCGCTATTTAAATTCTCCTTCATACTTCCTACTTCGGAAGTATCGCTGTTATTTTCCTGCATCCTGCGGAACGAAGCCCCCACCACCACGCCCCCCTTAAAATTACGTTGCGTCGTCATCCGCACCGTGCACCTTTATCAATGTCTGCCTCAGTTCCCCCACCTCCTCCACCACCTCGCGTAGTGGAAGGAGTCACCCTGGACGGAGACTATCAGATCCCTCAAACCTTTGAAGAGTTTGACGCCGTCGAAGATAAACACTATCACTATATACACCTCCTCACCCTGGTAAGGGAAGGAAATCAATGGAAGGCCGAAAGGGACACAAGCAGAGCCCTACATGGCCAAACCAAACAAGAATTATCCACAGCCCGGAGTCAACTCGACGCCGCCAATAACCACACCGACGCGCTAGAAGCCAGGGTCCAGGCCTTGGAATTTCAACTCGCTGTGGCCCGCGCACCACCACCACTACCATCACCACCACCACCACCGATAGTCCCTCCCCCACCCGGCGGAATCCCACCCACTACCTTCCGCTCCAAAATGTTCCCAGACCCCCCAAAGTTTAATGGGATCCGAAAGGACCTCTCAGGGTTCCTGAACCTCCTTCGTACCAAGCTCAGGGTTAACCACGATAGGTTCCTGAACGAGGAGGCCAAGGTGTTCTATGCAGTCAGTCGGTTGGAAGGGAAGGCCCTGGGCCAAGTCATTCCTATGGCTACCGGGGACGCTGCCCCATTTACCTCTGTAACTGCCTTTGTCGCATTTCTGGAAGCCTCCTTCGGGGACCCCGACCCTCGAGAGCAGCGAGGAGGGAACTTCAAAGCCTCCGCCAGGGCAAGGGAGACTTTGCCACATACCTTACACAATTTTTACGCATTATGGGCCAACTCGATTATAACGAGGAAGCCAAGAAGGACGCCCTGGAGACTGGGCTATCCGACGGCCTAAAAGATGCGATGATTTATCAGGACACCACCACGGAAGTCTTTGACGCCTATGTCAGAAGGCTGATGCAGATGGACAATAGGATCAGGGCTAGGAAGGATGCCCACAGAAATAACAGAAACCCAATGGGACAATTCGCCTCCCAACCTACTCCCCCGCACCCATCACATACACCAGGAGGCCTCGCCCCCATGGATCTCTCAGCCCTCCAAGTACGACCAACCATTCGCCCCCCACCAGAGGGAAGATATACGTTTGCTCATGGTCGTCGACAAACCACCGCCACCGAAAAAAAATGGAGGATGGAGAATGGCCGCTGTGCCTACTGTGCTGCCCCCGACCATGTTTTCGCCAACTGTCCCCAAGGCAACCACCCCCGCGGCCCCCCTCCGGCTATGAGGGGCGCTGCCCTGACTACTCCCCCCGCTGCCCAGATCTTGACTTCTTCTTCTTCTCCTCCTATGGATGTTGTTCTTTCTTCTGGTAACTCGGGTTTTCAGTAGTCCCTGGTCAGTATCTTGGCCCTCACCAGGGACCTTCAAAGGATTTTTCTTTATCTGCGTTTTCTATTTCTGGGTTTTCGGTTTCGGTTATGGCAGTGGAGGAATTAAATGGAGATCACTTAGTTGTAGCTTGTAATATTGCTCACAATGAGAACTCTATTCCCTCTCATGCTATGGTTGATACTGGAGCCTCGGGATTCGCATTTATCGATGAAACCTTTGCGCGCCATCACCAATTACCTATATTTCCTCTAAAATCTCCCCGTACGCTTGAGGTTATTGATGGAAGGCCTATAGCCTCCGGACAAATGACCTCAATATGCCGAGTTCCTTTGACTATCGGATCTCACCAGGAACAAATCCCCCTTTTCGTTACCAAACTAGGTCAATACCCCCTAGTCCTTGGTATCCCTTGGTTACAACATCATGATGCCACCCTCAAATTTAAAGATAATACTGTGGTTTTCGACTCGGAGTTCTGCAAAAAGAATTGTAACTCCACAACTACAATGACTATTGTCCCCGGCATTAAACCTCCGGTCTATATGATAGGGCCCGTTCCTTTCAGTCGCCTTGCACGCCGCAAACAATTACAGGTCTGCAGTATAACCCTTCATGAGATCGACAAGGCCCTTTACGATACCCCGAAGGACGGATGGAAGCAAAGAATCCCAGCGCAGTACCATCACCGGCTAAATATGTTCGACGAAGCCAAGGCCCAAGATCTACCACCACGCCGCCCCTATGACCACAAGATCCCCCTGAAAGAGGGAAAAAAACCACCGTTTGGCCCCCTCTATGGTATGTCCAGGGATGAATTGCTCGCACTAAGGGATTACATCCAGGAGAACCTCTCCAAGGGGTTCATTCGTGCAAGCTCATCTCCAGCAGGAGCTCCGGTACTCTTTGTTAAGAATGCCGACGGATCACTTCGCTTGTGTGTAGACTATCGAGGGTTAAACGAATTGACGGTAAAAAATCGCTACCCTCTACCTCTTATTCGGGAAACCCTGGATCGCCTTTCGAAGGCCAAATGGTATACCAAGTTGGATTTGCGACAGGGATATCATCAGATTCGTATGGCTGAAGGCGAGGAATGGAAGACAGCATTTAGGACTTGCTACGGCCACTTTGAATATACCGTTATGCCGTTTGGCCTTACCAATGCCCCTGTTACCTTTCAACACTTTATCAACGATTGTCTTCGGGAACACTTGGACCAATTTTGTACTGCATACCTGGACGATATCCTTATATATAGCGATTCTCTCGAGGAACACGAGCAACATGTCGAAATAATACTAGGGGTACTGCAGAAGAACGGAATTTTATTAAAACCGGAGAAATGCGAGTTCCATACTCAAAGTACCACATACCTCGGATTGATTATCGAACCCAATGGTATACGCATGGATCCCCATAAGGTATTAGCAGTACAGGAATGGACAACCCCCAAAACCGTTAAAGACATACAGGCCTTCCTGGGATTTGCTAATTTTTATCGGCGCTTTATCTTTGGGTTTTCAAAACTCGCTGCACCCCTTACTAAATTGACGAAGAAAGGTGTTCCCTTCTTGTGGTCCTCGGAAGCAGAGGCGGCATTCCAATCTCTGAAAGAAGCTTTCACCACTGCTCCTATTCTTATTCATTTCGACCCCGAGAAGCCAATTACAGTTGAGACAGATGCATCAGACTACGTCGCCAGTGGTATACTTTCTCAATGTCTGACGAACAAGGAAAACGCTTCACCGTGGCATTCTTATAAAAAAAATCGCGTGTAGAATGCAATTCTGAAATCTACGATAAGGAATTGTTGGCTATAATTAGGTGCCGGTGGAGACCGGAGTTGGAAGGAGCTAAGCACCCTATTGAGGTTATTTCCGACCATAAGAATCTCGAGTACTTTATGTCCACCAAGCAACTTAATAGAAGACAAGTACGGTGGGCCGAATACCTATCACGTTTTAATTTCATTATTAAATATCAGCCGGGGAAGCAAAGTGGGAAACCGGATGCATTAACCAGGAGATCAGGAGATCTCCCTGAGGAAGGGGATGAAAGATTATTACATCAGAGTCAGACAGTTCTGAAGAGAGAGAATTTGGATTCTAAACTAAGTTTGTTGGCGGGTTCTTTGACAAATGAATCCGCTGAAAAGAATGCCACCCTGAGAAAACTGTTCGATGAAGGATATGTAGCTGACCCATTTCCGCAAAGAATTTTGGACCTACGGCAGACGGACATTAAGCACTGTAAGGAAATATCCTTGGCAGAATGCACCGAAGTGGACGGTCACCTTACCTATCGCGAAAATATCTACGTCCCCGACTATGCGCCATTGAAATTGGAAATTCTGAAGCAGTACAAGCAGCCCCCCTCCATGAGACATCCGGCAGAGAAAAAACCTTTGAATTAATTAGTAGGGACTACTATTGGCGAATATCTTGAGGACTACATTAATCAATATATTCGAACTGTCGTATCTGCCAGCGGAGATGGCCGCGACACATGGGAAAGTAGGAGTACTCCGACCACTACCTATTCCGGCACAACCCTGGAAGGAGGTTTCTATGGACTTTGTCACAGGACTGCCAGAAAGCGAAGGATATGATGCTATATTAGTCGTTGTAGATCGGTTAACTAAAATGCGCCACCTATTACCTTGCAATACCACCGTCAACTCGGAGGACTTGGCCGAACTATATTTACGGCATATATGGAAGTTACACGGCCTACCTACACATATTACCTCCGATCGAGGGACTCAATTCACCGCCAAATTCTGGAAGTCGCTTTGTAGTAAACTTAAGATCGAGGCACGAATGTTGACGGCATTCCACCCAGAAACGGATGGCCAAACAGAAAGACTGAACGCAATGATGGAACAATATCTTCGGGGATACGTGTCCTATCAGCAGGATGACTGGGTCAGATGGCTACCAATGGCAGAGTTTGCGGCAAACAACCAAGTATCTGCGTCAACCAAGGCCACTCCTTTCTTTGCCAACTATGGCTATCATCCTCGATTTACGATGGACTTAAGGAAGCCGGAGAAGATTCCACCGAGCCTCGATGCCTACGACTTTGCAGCCAAAATGGAGGAGTTACATGACCATTTACGAGCTCAGCTAAAAACAGCCCAGGACCAACAAGAGAAATTGGTAAATGCGAAACACACTCCTACCCCACGGTACGAGATTGGAGATATGGTATTCGTCTCAGCAAAAAATATTCGCACGGTACGAAAATCGAGGAAGCTTGATTGGAAAAGACTTGGACCGTTCCCCATCCAGGAAGTTATCTCTCCCTATGCGTATCGTCTAAATCTCCCTCGTGCTATGAAGATGCACCCTGTGTTCCACGTCTCGTTACTCGATCTCGCTGCTGTCGATCCCGTACCAGGCCAAAAACCTCCACCGCCACCACCAGTTGTTGTGGAACAAGAAGAGGAATACGAAGTGGAGGAGATTTTAGATTCAAGGTATCATGGGAGGCAGGGACTTCAGTACTTTGTTAAGTGGACTGGATATGCCGATCCCACATGGGAACCCGCCGAATATTGCAAGGAGACCGCTGCCGTCGAAACCTTTCATATACGCTATCCGAATAAACTAGGGCCGGCGGGAGTTAAGGCTCGCAAGAGCTCGCACTTGAGGGGGGGGGCTACTTTCATGGATGCGCTCGGGATTGAGGGGTGGAAGGATTGGCAGGGCTGGGATTACTGCGCACTTGGAGGTGTGAGTGAGTCAGAATGGTTCTATGGGTTTCTGTTACGCGAAAGTATGAGTCAGGGGTGGAGTTACGCGGAGTTATTAGCCAGACTTGGCGATGAAGTGCGGGGTATATAATGGAGGCAACGGAGCCTACTTCTGTACTTTCCTTTCTCTTTTCTTTTCTCCTTACGCAACGTCTTCTGTATCTACTTTATCAATATATTATAGTCTCTATTTTACACTAGTGACTATCGCTGTTTAAATTCTCCTTCATACTTCCTACTTCGGGAGTATCGCTGTTACTTTCCTGCATCCTGCGGAACGAAGCCCCCACCACCACGCCCCCCTTGAGAATATAGCTTCCAAGAACTCAAAACTGTTTGGGCTGGATTTTGTGACAGTGTTTGTATCACGGCTTCGTCCCCCGCACCTCGCCTTCCGTCAAGGAGCCTTCGGAACAGGGTTGTTGGATAGTATCGGTCGATGTCGGAAGCAAGGTGATGCGTTAGGAAGGAGCTTGGGTAATAGAATGTAAACGCTAGGAGAATTGGGTAATAAGGGGATAGAGTTGGGGCTATCGGGAATAGTATGGGTGGTACAGGGGTGTAGGAGTTTCTATGGAATTCTACGCTATGAGTCATCAGCGTGAGGGGAAAGTTGTATATATAGTGTTCGTTCTTTCCTATGTTTCTGCTTCTCTAGGCAACGTCTTCTTTCTGCTAGCAATACAATACATTGGCTTTGGCCCTTCTGTCCCCACCTCGTCCCTGAACCTGAACCTAAACCTGAACCTGAACCTGAACCTGCCTCGCCTCTGGTGTCTCCTGAGCCGACCCTGTCCCCGTCCTTGTATTACATGTCAGCTATGAGAGCCATCTACTGGTATCTCGGCCTCCATGTCCTAATCAGAGATTCCCTGTGGACTATTTGCCCGACCCTGCTTCTACTCTAATCTTGCTTCGACCCCGCCCTGTTAGAGTTTGGGATAAGCAGCAAGCGTCACGTATCCCTTGTATTTTTGCTTATGGTGTTTTCCGCATTCCATCACTTATTATTTTCTATAGGAACGGTGCTGATAGGATAGATGAAGAGAAAAGACTGTATGATTGCCGTGTTATTGTCGAATTCAACTCTACTACTTACAACAACGAGCAACTTTTGCTTAAGTATATTGATATATATTTGATTCCTGCACTACAGGGCCAGCCTAGTCTTTTTCTTCTAGATGTGACAGAGTTTCATAAAACCCCTGCTGTCCTGGAAAAACTCCATAAGAACGATATTATTCCATTTCTAATACTACCAGATTGTATAACCCTATTACAACCATTGGATATTTCTATTGACAAGCCTTTTAAAGGTACACTCGTCCTCAAATGATTCCACTAATGGATATTTCCACTAAGAGGCATTTTTAAGGTATCCTTCGCGATTTTACAGACGAAGCCATAGATCAATGGCCTAGTGTCCCTAGGGAAGACTTTTGGACTGTTGGGAAGAAACTGGTTCTGACAATAAAATGTGTCAGTCAAGCATGCAAGGACCTCCACACCAATAAACGCCAAATCATCATTGATTCATTTCGGAACGTTGGCCTATCTTTGCCCATTGATAGAAGCCATAATAATCAGCTTAACATCAAAGGCTTTGGGCCTATTGAGGTTTGAGACTGGCAGCTTAACAAGAACTTTTGCCTTCCAGTTCCTCTCATCCAACTCCCGAATCAGCTTCCACTAGGTCATTTAGAGGAGGAAAACACAGTGATTCTCGACAGTAGTGATGAGACCAAAGTTGTAGAGTATCAAAGACCTTATGAATCACCCTGAAAATGATAACTTCAGGAGGGTTTGAACTCAGGACTTGTAGACAATATAAACTCAAAACCATAACCACTCCACTACCAGTTTGTTAAGAACCATGATGTAGTTTGTAGATTGGAATGTATCTTTTGATATTGCCCAACCCGTCAATGTAGGTTTGACTCTCATAGATGTAATATGACTCTTGCTGCGGCACAACGAAGTTACTCAATTAATATAGTACCCTACGTCTCAAAAATACTAAAACCTTTAGTGTGACGGTCTCAAGGGGGGTGTAGGGTGACGGCTTCGTTCCGCAAGGTGCGCAGTTATAACAGTAGTAGAGTTGGGCAGAGGGTCCACAAGAAGTCTCTGATTGCGACGTGTAAGCGAAGATACCAGTAGATGGCTCTCGTCGCAGACATAGAATGTAGGGAGGGTGACAGCGATACTTCTCGGTAAGGAGAGGTATGGAAATAGGACAGCGATAGTCACTAAGGGTAGAGACTATAATATGTATAGATACAGAAGACGTTGCGTAAGGAGAAAAGAGAAAGAAAGAAAACTACAGGAGTAGGCTCCGTTGCCTTCATTATATACCCCGCACTTCGTCGCCAAGCGTGACTCATAACTCCGCGTAACTCCACCCATGACTCATACTTTCGCGTAACAGAAACCCATAGAACTACTCTGACTCACTCACACCTCCGAGCGCACAGTAATCCCAGCCCTGCCAATCCTTCCATCCCTCAAACCCGAGTGCATCCATGAAAGACGGAGTAACCGAGCGCAACGTGACAGATGACAATAATGACGAATAGGAACTCAAGGAGCATAGCTTAGCACAATGAGGACACTAACGAGGACAGAGAGGAGGCCAGACAAGTACAAGTATAGGCACCGGCGAGGGTATGGGCAAGGGCAAAGGCAGAGGGCACAAGACAGAGCATGGAAAGCGAAGACCAGATAAGGTCTCAGACAAGGATCAGGAGAACTATGAAGTTGCGTTTTGCGAAGACGAGTTTGGAGCGAGGAACTATGATTATAAATGGTAGTATATCTCTATGTATCGAGATAATAGGAAGACGAGACAGAGAGAAAAGAAAGAAAGAACTAAAGGAAAACTCTTCCAGCGCTATTTAACACTCTCCTCCGATAATTCACTATGACTCATACCTTCGTTCATAGAATACCACAGAAAACCAGTTACCACCACACCTTGTATTCCTCTCCACCATCTTCTCTAATTCTATTTCAAATCCATCACACCATAGAATTCTATAGAATCTAATTACGACACCTCCTCCTTATTGCATCCCTCCCTCGCTGAATATTCCTTCGTTAATCATGTCAGCGCTTCGACCACTGAACCCTCGGGATCGATACCAAGACGCCGGGACGGTTAGTCATATAGGAAATATTGATAGTAGAAGTACAAAGTTTTAACTTACCAGGGTACAGAATAGCAAAAAAATCTTTTGCTTTTTCTTTCAAAATGAAGCCCGTAATAGTTTTCCTTTTTTCCATACTTTTGTGACAATCAAAAAGGGTTTTGTTCAATTTAGCTAACGCAACTGGCCTACGCTTTTTGATATCTGATCGTGAAGGTCCCTCATCTAGAAGGTATAGCGAATGGTCCAACAAGATTTTACTAATCCTAGTTGGGGAAATAATTTTTCCATTATTCTTCAATTTGAATCACTCCGCAACCTCCTTCCAAATTGCCAGTAGTTGCTTATTAAACTGTGCATACTGATCATTTACCCACTTGCAGATAGCACGCTTCTCAGACTCAGAAAAGCCTTCTCTCTTTCTTTCGATCGGTTGTGCACTAGGTAGGGTTGGCGTAATTAGGGATGACATTGTTGTTGCTGGAAGCGAGTTCTGTCAGATTGCAGTTTGATTTTCAACATAAATCAGAGTTAATAACTCTAACTCTGAGTTTACTATAAGGGTACTCCAGCAAAATATTTTCTTCATATCTGCTGGTATTCTTATAGCCAATTTTCCTTTTCCTGCTAACTAAAAAAAAATGGGACCAAAGAGTGGTACCTTTATAAAGAGAATACCTTTATAGTCAGTACGCTTAAAAAGAGATTTCACTGTACTTGTTAAATAGTATACTCACTTGTTCTAATATGTTTTTGTTTGGCTCCATTCTATACAGATATATTACGCCAACTAAGAATATTAATGTTGGTATTTTGAATTTTGTATTTTAGTTCCTAGTTCGCCAGATCGTGTTGTACTAAAACAACCCATTAGTTAGGTTATTAATACGTAATTCAATTAACATTATCTTAAAATAGCCCCAAAAGTGTTTGCTGAATACCAAAAATATAATTTATTTGACTATATACAGACTCAAATATGTTTGATGTTTTCACTACTGCTTCAAAAGAACGCCGATCAAATTTCAAACATATCACGGCTCCGCCTCCTGCACCTCGCCTCCCGCTAAGGCGTCTTCGGAACAGGGTTGTTGGATAGTATCGGTCGATGTCGGAACTAGAGTGATGGTTTAGGAAGAAGCTAGGGTAACGGAATGTAAGCGCTAGGAAGGATGGGGTAGTAACGGGATAGAATGGGGTTATTGGGAATAGTATGGGTGGTACGGGAGTGTAAGAGTTTCTATGGGATTATATGGTATGAGTCATTGGCGTGAGAGAATAGTTGTATATATAGGGGTCGTTCTTTCCTATGTTTCTGCCTCTCTAGGCAATGTCTTCTTTCTGTTAGCAATACACTACTTTGGCTTCGGCCCTCCTGTCTCCGCCTCGTCCCTGAACCTGAACCTGAACCTGAACCTGTTTCGCCTCGGGTGTCTCCTGAGCCAATCCCGTCCCTGTCCTTGTATTACATGTCAGCTACGAGAGCCATCTATTGGTATCTCTGCCTCCACGTCTTGATAAGAGATTCCCTGTGGACTCTCTGCCCTACCCTGCTCCTACTATAAGACTGCTTCGGTCCCGCCCCGTTAGAAAACAATATTTATTTAAACTAAATAAGACCCAATGTTGTGATTAATATTATCCTCAAACAGAATAAAAAAATTAATAAATGATGAATAAATACTTAAAAAATAATTTATACAAATTGTGAGTCCTGTACAATAAAATTTAAAAATTTCAAACAATCATCCTTCAATTATTATTTAAGCAAACCCTAGATTTTTAGTTGCAAAATGTCTATTAAATATTTTTTTTCGAAGCCTCAAAAAAATAAACAAAGCAAAAAAACAATATATGTTCTATATGATTTTGCCAAGATTTTTGCAGTCCTCAGTATTAAAGAATTATTTTTAAAGGTATTCGAAAACCAACCATCAGATACGAAATACTTGGTAATCTAACTAAATAGAGGTAGATTTAAGGAACAAGAATAGGGACGGGGTCGGCTCGAGATACACTGGAATCGACATAGGTTCAGATTCAGATTCAAGGACGAGGCAAATACAGAAGGGCCGAAACCAAAGGTATAGATTACTAATAGAAAGAATATGTTGCCTAGAAAGGCGAAGACATAGGAAAGACAGAACTCTATATATACAGTTATCCCTTCTCTGGCTGACTCATATCCTAAGAAACTGATAGAAACCTTTAGAACTCAATAGTCTTCTCAACTGTCCATACTCATCAGCAAGATTTTACAAGTCTCAGGAGATTACAGGGGTTTCAGGGGGCTCAAAAGACTATTAGGAGACTCAGGATACTCCAGTGACAAATAGTAAAGCTTGCTGATGCTATTCCCAATGCTGACTCTTCTATCCATAAATACACCAACGCTCCTAACACTTACATTTTATAACCCGAACTTCTTCTGAATCTATTACCTTATTTTTGATATCGACAAATAATATCCAACAACCCTGTTCCGAAAGCACTTTGGCGAAAGGCAGGGTGGAGGAGACTGACCCTTGATAAATAAATACTTATTAATTGATTGTAACTTAGGATATTGTTACCGCTTTGAACACATATTTAATCAACAAACTTGTAATCCATAACCATGGATATGGTTAAATTTAATAGCATGTTTGTTGATATAGGCAATCAACCTAAATCTTTCAGTTCTGAATCGACACACTCTCGACAAGTACAACTATCCAAGTATTAATTAATTCATAAGCACTTGTTAAATGTTTGTTACCTACTTTTCTCATATTTTTCCAATAATCCACTCATTTATATTGTCATATACCTGTTTAAATGACATATCAATATCAAACATATTGATTTGTTTTATTTCTGTGATTATTTTGCCATTTGGAGTACAGAAATTCAATGGTCAACTGTATCCATAGTTTATAATGGAAGACTTTCCATAAGCTACAGAAGCTGTTCTATCTCTATTTTCTTTCTATTTAATAGGATAGATGCAAACAAAAACAAATATAGTTTCCTATAAGTAAAGAAGGATCTCTCTATTCTAGTTCATAGCGGAAAGTGTAAAGGTTGTATAGTACGTGGACATAAATCATCGTCACGAAGCAACGCAACTCCACTAAGACACTACAACCCCACCATGTCACCAGCCTGCAACCACCCCAGAAGGGACTATATGAGATGCTGAACTGCACGCTGGGAGTGACCTGAGTCTATACAATAGAGATCTATAGGCATGAGAGAAGCAGGCCTACCATTTCATGAAATATCAGCAAAATTAGGGGTTCCTCGTTCAATACTATCAAATGCTTTTTACCGGTTTCAGGAAACTGGCACTCTGTTACGGAGCAACACGGAAACAATAGACAAGAGGGCCGAGGTACACAACTGAGGCAGGGATGAGGACGAAGACGAGAGTCGGCGACGTTGGAGTCTAACCGAGGAGTAGAGTTGCGGGGCAGAGGGTCCAGATGGCCTCTCTGACAAAGACGTGGAGACGAAGATACCAGTAGACGATACGTACTACGGTCATAGACTATGGAGGCGGCGAAGCGAGGCGGGACGAGGACGAGATGAGATACTATGGAAGACCCAAGAGGGTCTTGGCGAAGACTATGGTTATGACGTATTGTATTCAGAACTAAAGACACAAGACGAAGCGAAACTAAACCGTAAGGTTGACAACAGGAAGAACACGTGAGGAAAGAAAGAGAAAGAAAAGGACAAAGGAAAGATCCGTAGCAACGTATATATATCCCTCCTAATCCCTGTACTATCATGACTCATAATATCGTGTAACGGAAACCCATAGAAACTCCAAGAACCCAAAAGAAAATACCGCAACCGAAAACCCGTTCCCTAATATTCTCCTCCTCTGCAAAGATCGTGCTACGCCGTGATAGATTAGGCCCTCCTTCAGGCCTAACTCCTGGTAGGCCTAGACTTGCGTGGATACCTGTCATGAAAGTCTTTGACCAAAACGGGGGCATGCTCTAAGTCTTCGGGGGGTTGCCAGGATGGCTCATCATAACCAAGATACCGAACCAAATACTCCAGCCTTCCATAGCGCCTGCGGGAATCCAAAACCTGTTCTACCTCCCACTCTTGTTCGCCTTCTATTTCTATTGCTGGGGGCGGGGGCTGTAGCTAACCGGGGACGGGATTGCATGGTGCCAAAGATAAAAGCAAAACGTGAAAAACGGGGTGAATTTTCATCGAGGCCGGGAGGTCAAGTTCATAAGCATAGGGACTAACCATCCGCTTAATCACATAAGGTCCAATACGTTTCCAGTCCAGTTTCTTAGATGGTCGCTTGGTTTCGATATTCCGGGTCGAGAGAAAAACTTCATCTCCAATGGCATATCTAGGGGCGGGAGTCCTATTCCGGTTTGTTGCGTCCTCATGGATTCTCTGTGCCCGAGCCATCTCATCACGAAGGAAATCATAAACCTGTGCCATAGTCCTAGCCATACCATTGGCCTGGTCCTCATTGAAAGTCCTTCCATACTGTAACGGGGTGAAAAACATCCTAGGGCTTCTGCCATAATTGGCCTGAAACGGAGACATCTTAGTGGTTTCCGAGACATGATTATTGGTCGCGAACTCTGCCATAAGGAGATACTGGATCCAGTCGTCCTGTTGGTACGAGACGTAAGCTCGAAGATACTGCTCCATAATGGCATTGATCCTCTCAGTCTGCCCGTCGGTCTGAGGGTGAAAGGCGGTACTATATCGGGGAGCAATTTCGAGGCGAGAGCATAGTGTCTTCCAAAATTCGCCCGTAAACTGTGTGCCGCGGCCCGAAACGATGGTCTCCGGAAGTCCATGAAGTTTCCAAACTGAATCAAGATACATAATGGCAACGTCTCTAGCATTTGCTTCTTCAGTACAGGGTATGAAGTGACGCATCTTCGTTAGACGGTCCACAACAACCAGAATTGCATTAAAGCCATCGCTTTCAGGAAGTCCTGTAACAAAATCTATTGATACATCGGTCCATGGTCCTTTGGGTACGGCAAGAGGTCGGAGAACACCTTGTAGGGCATTGCGAGAGGCCTTACTGCGGGAGCATACGTTGCAGTTCAAAACGTAGCGGTCGACATACTTTCTCATATTTGGCCAATAATAATTACGGCTGAGGAGTTCGAGAGTCTTGGCGCGGCCTGGGTGTCCAGCAGGGGGCTTATCATGATGCTCCTGCAGAAGACGAAGCTGAAGGTCGTTCGATTCGGGGACGTAAATAGCCTGACGATATAAGAGGAACCCGTCCTCTGTTTCCGTGCACTCGGCAAGAGAAATCTTCTTTGACTGTTTGGTACCATTGCGAAGCATGGTCAGAACTTGATCGGGAAAACTATCACTTTGGTAAGCCTGGATCAATAATTCTTTCACGGTAGGCATTCCTTCAGCGGGTTCATTTGTCAAAGAACCCGCCAACAAACTTAGCTTAATCCTTGACCCCAGATTCTCTTGCTTTAATACCACTTGTGACTGATGCGTCAAACGTTCATCCCCCTCCTTTGGCAAATCTCTTAACCTCCTAGTAAGCGCGTCCGGTTTTCCCCCTTGCTTCCCTGGTCGGAATTGAATAACAAAATCAAATCGAGACAAGAACTCAGCCCAGCGGGTCTGACGTCGGTTTAATAACTTAGTAGACATAAAGTACTCCAAGTTCCTATGGTCGCTTAACACCTTAATAGAGAAACGGGATCCTTCCAAGTTTGCACGCCATTCCTCGAAGCTTCTAACCACTGCCAACAATTCCTTATCGTAAATCCCGTAATTGCATTCCGCGGGGGAGTGTTTCTTTGAGAAGAATGCCACGGGGTGTGACAGCCCATCATCACCGTATTGAGACATAATACCAGCAGATACAAAATCAGAGGCATCGGTTTCCACAATAACTTCTTTTTCAAAGTCGAAGTGGGCGAGAATCGGAGCCGAGGTAAACGCATTTTTCAACTTCTGGAAAGCTTCTTCTGCCTTCTGGGACCATTCAAACTTTACGTTTTTCTTGGTCAAGGCAGTGAGAGGTGCAACCACACGAGAATAGGCATAGATAAACCGTCGATAAAAGTTCGCAAAACCTAAGAACTCCTGAACCTCCCGAAGCTTTGTGGGTGTCTCCCAATCTTTAACCGTTGATACCTTGCTAGGGTCCATCTGAATACCTTCCGGGGTAATAATCAATCCAAGGTACTTAGTCTGTTGGACGTAGAACTCGCATTTTTCTGGCTTAAGGTGAACTCCATGAATTTGGAAGACTTTCAAGATCTCCCGGACGTGTTGCTTATGTTCGTTCAAAGTCTCGGAGTAAATTAATACATCATCGAGGTAAGCCGTGGCAAAATTATCCAAATCGGGGCGCAGGAGGTCATTGATCCAATGTTGAAACGCGGCGGGGGCATTCGTCAGTCCAAAAGGCATCACGTTATATTCGAAGTGTCCGTAGCGGGTCCGGAAAGCAGTTTTCCATTCGTCACCTTCCTGTATCCTAATTTGATGGTATCCTCAGCGAAGATCTAACTTCGTATAGTACTTTGCCTTAGAGAGACGAGACAGAGTTTCTGGGATCAGGGGCAGAGAATGCCGGTTCTTGACCGTAATTTCATTCAACTTCCGATAGTCGACACATAAACGAAGGGAGCCGTCGGACTTCTTAACGAATAGGACAGGAGCGCCAGCGGGGGATTCTGAATAGCGGATAAATCCCTTTGACAGATTTTCCGTGATATAATCCCTGAGAGCCTGTAGTTCTAACCGAGACATACCATAAAGAGGACCAAACGGGGGCACCTTATTCTCCTGCAAGACTATTTTCAAGTCATGGGGACGGTGGGGCAGTAGGGCGAGGGCATCGGATTCCTTGAACAACGACATAAATTCCCAGAGCTCTTGAGGTACACGGGCCAGAGGGTCCGAGACCTGCTTTTCAGCGAGGGCTTCATCGATGGCGCGGATCGAAGCACAGAAGAGTTTATTCTGCCGGCGTCGAGCAAGTCCTACAAAGGGAACGGCCCCAATGGCCGCAATCTGAATGGCGGGAGCATCTGGGAATGAGACAGAAATACCCTTGGCGGTTACCGAAGCATGAGACCGAGAGCAGTTCTGGACACAGAAATCAGAATCGAAGATGATCTTATTCGTCTTCGGTCGGATAGCCAAATCATGCTGTCTCATCCAAGGAATACCCATTACTATTGGGTAGTGTCCCAGCTTGGTGACGAAAAACGAGGCGAGTTCCTGGTGGCCATTGATATCCAGAGAGAGGTTGACCATGTGCATAATCTTCCCTGATTCTACCAGTCTGCCGTCGATTACCTCGAGCAAACGTAACTTCTTCAGGGGAACCGGGACCAGGCCGTGTTGCAGAACAAATCCTTGATCGATGAAAGCATAGCCCGAGGCACCTGTATCTATCAGGGCGTGGGTAGCAATGGGAGCAGCAGAATCTTGGGCGACGGAACAGACAACAACGAGTGATTCTTCAGATATTCTGTCTTCAGAAACGGCGGCAGCTGAGAGAACAAAAATAGATGGCGGGACTAGCCCCTTTGGTGTGCCAATTTCTACCAAAGGGGCTGACCTTTTAACGCCAGCTTGGGGGTCACTTGTTCAACTGGTGTCTTACGCCAGTTGTCGGAGATGCGGGGATTCTGGGGACGGGGGGCAAGATAACGAGGCTTCGGGGTCGGGGCGGTGGGACGAGCTTGGGTCCTGGTCGCATTGGGGGCGGCAAGGGGAAGGCGGCGGCGAAGATCAGCAATAGTGCCGTCAGCCTCGGCGAGGGCTTCCTTGTGCAGGGCCAAGCGGTAGCGGAACTCCTCCTTCTCAGCAACGAGGGAAGTGACTTCTTCATTGAGGCTTTCTACGGCCTCGGCAGACGCTTCACTGGCTTCGCACATGCGTTGCCACAGGTCAGCAGCCTTGTCCTTGGCCGCGTCGAGTTCAAACTCGCGGTTCTCGATAACCTCGTCATGGGCCGTGCACACGGCGGTTCCTTCGTGGGCGGGGGCGTCGGTGGGTGCGGTCAGAGCGGTAAGAGCTTCGGCGATTAGGGCGTGAGCCTCGGTAAGTTCGTACCCGAAGTCTTCTTCAACGGGGCCAAAGTTTTCCAAGAACTCGGAGAGTCTCTCAGTCAGCGTACGGGAGGCGGGGGGTTCCAGGGGTCGACCGATGGTACAAGAGGCGAGGGCGGAGTCTCTGAGTCCACGAATGATGGCTTCGGAGTCATGGGCGGGGCAGGAGTCGTCGATGGTGGGTGCTCCAACATGGAGCTTACCCGGGGCAGTGACGGTAAAGGTAGCCTTAGCCCAGTGGGCGTCGGCGCACTTGAGACCGTGGGCGAGAGCGTACTGGCGAAGACGGTGGACGTGGGGGTCCGAACCAAGGCGACTGCCAAGGTCGAACCAAAAGGCCTGGGGGACGAGAGCAAGGTGACAGTACCCCTTCCGCTCAGGGAAGAAGCACTCGAGGGGACCAGGGGAGAAAAAGACGGGGTGGGAGAGGTCCCCCATGGGGACATCCCAGCTAAGGTCGGTCATTATGACCGGGACGAGGTAAGACGGGGGCGTTGTGTAGGTCGGCAGAGGGGACGTGTTCTTAGTGTTACGGAGCAACACGGAGACAATAGACAAGAGGGCCGAGGTACACAACCGAGGCAGGGACGAGGACGAAGACGAGAGTCGGCGACGTTGGAGTCTAACCGAGGAGTAGAGTTGCGGGGCAGAGGGTCCAGATGGCCTCTCTGACAAAAGGCGTGAGAGCGAAGATACCAGTGAGCGATCGTCTTCACGGTCATAGACTATGGAGGCGGCGAAGCGAGGCGGGACGAGGACGAGATGAGATACTATGGAAGACCCAAGAGGGTCTTGGCGAAGACTATGGTTATGACGTATTGTATTCAGAACTAAAGACACAAGACGAAGCGAAACTAAACCGTAAGGTTGACAACAGGAAGAACACGTGAGGAAAGAAAGAGAAAGAAAAGGACAAAGGAAAGATCCGTAGCAACGTATATATATCCCTCCTAATCCCTGTACAATCATGACTCATAACATCGTGTAACGGAAACCCATCGAAACTCCAACAACCCAAAAGAAAATACCGCAACCGAAAACCCGTTCCCTAATATTCTCCTCCTCTGCAAAGATCGTGGTACGCCGTGATACACTCGTATTGGCGCAGCAAAGCCTGGAAGCCCCCAAAAACTACAAGAAGAAATAATCGCCAGCTTTTTATTACTGCTAGACATCAAAGAAACATTATCTAACGTCTTTTCCGTCAAAACTTTACAGTCACCATCTCGGTTAGAACAATCACATCATCAAGACTTCATTTGTCTCCTGATGTCACCTAAGCCTCAGGAGACCCAAAAATATCCAGGAGTGTCAAGAGACTCTTAGGAGACCCAGGAGACTATTGGGAGACTCCAGTCACAAGTTGAGTTTGCTGATGCAAGCAATGACTAGCAGCAACTGGTATCCACAAGCATATTATGGCTGAGCGACTGAAGTTAAAGGCTCGAGATGCAAGAAGAATACTATTATGGTGTTTGCAACACAGAAATTAGACTATTGCACGATGAAATTGGGTGGTGTGGAGTGACGAGTGTAGTGTTGAAAAATCTGCTGATCCTTTTATTGACTCGGTCTTCAGAATAGCAAAGCAAAAATGTATTCCAGAGTGCATAAAGGGTATCAGGAAGTCAGGAGCAGTAAAGAAAATCATATGGGTATGCTTTACGGGGGAATTGAAGGGGACATGTAATGGTGTTATAGTTGGAGAGAGCGGAAAGGCTAATGCTGAAGCATACGTGAGAACTCTAGACTTTTGTCTTTTTGATTTTTTGCAGGAACTATGAGAGAAAGGTATTCGACCAATCCTCATATAGGATAATGCTAGAGTACATACAGCAGGTCTTACAACTGCATGGTTAAAAGAGAACAAGGTAGAGTTGCTAGAGGACTGGCCTGCCTATTTCCCAGATTTGAACCGCATCGAATATGTCTCGGTCCATGTTACGGGGCTTGGCGTTGACACTAATCGAGAGAGCCGAGGTACACAACCAAGGCAGGGGCGAGGACGGGGTCAAGGATCGGCGACGCGGGAGTCTAACCGAGGAGCAGGGTTGTGGGGCAGAGAGTCCAGATAGCTTCCCTGACAAAGACGTGGAGGCGAAGGTACCAGTAGACGATGCGCACTACGGTCATAGACTATGGGCGAGGCGAGACGAGACGAGGCGAAGACGAGACTGTCACGGCGTACTCGGGAAGCTAGGGAGTGAGGGGAGATGATTATTAATTAGATCGGGATTGTTCGGAAGTGTGGTATCGGGGTTTAGTATGTGGATCGGTTAAAAGGGTTGGTGGTTCTTTCCTTGGGTTTCTACGGGGTTCCGTAATACGGATTAGTAATCAAGGGAATAAAGTTGTATATATATGAGTTGGGATTTCCTTTGTCTCTTTCTTTCTTCTTTCCTTACGCAACCTCCTGTTATCAACCTTTCCCTTTAGGTTCCTGGTTTCCTTCCTGATTCTCTCCTGGTTTCTTTCCTGGTTCTTTATTTATAAAATATACTTGGTTATCTACTTGTCGCTTCCTCGTTATCGGTTGTGCCCCTTGGTAACACCGTGTCCTGAACCCGCCTGCCCCGGTTATCTTCCGTGGCCTCCTGTCGAATCCTGCGTTCGTCCATGACCGTGATCCGAGTCATCTATTGGTGTCTCCGTGCCTACGTCGAAGCTAGAGATTCCCTGTGGATCCTCTGCCCGACCCTGCTCCTGTTGTAAAGCCTCTCCCGTTTCCTCCGCCCGACCCCGTTCGTAACAGAGACGAGGCGAAGACGAGACGGGGCGAAGACGAGAACGAGACTATGGATGAGAACGAGACGAGGTACTATGGAAGACCCAAGAGGGTCTTAGCGAAGACTATGGTTATGACGTATTATATTCAGAACTAAAGACACAAGACGAAACGAAACTAAACCGTAGGGTTGACAACAGGAAGAACACGTAAGGAAAGAAAGAGAAAGAAAAAGACAAAGGAAAGATCCGTAGCAACGTATATATACCCCTCCTAATCCCTGTACAGTCATGACTCATAACATTATGTAATGGAAACCCATAGAAACTCCAAGAACCCAAAAGAAAAATACCGCAACCGAAACCCCATTCTCTAATATCCTCTTCCTCCGCGAAGTCCGTAGTACGCCGTGATAGTCCACCTCAAGAAGCTCTACCATCAACACTATCCTCATTTGGCAGATGATACGAGATCATCAGTAGAATTAAATCCCCTAATGGAGGATGCTCTAATTCATTGTTGGGAAGTTCTACCTGACAATGTATCTGGAATACTAGTTGAAAGTATGCCTAGGAGGATTGAGGCTGTTATAAGGGCAAGAAGTTGGTATACAAGATATTAAATGTCATAGAATTCATCTATAGATATTATTAAACAACAATACAAAAAATCAGCCCTTCAAAACATCAATTGTGGTTGTGGTGGGGTTAATAGTGATGGCTCGTAGGGGGGGGCTGGGACCGTTGCCATCGGCAGGACGATGATTTAGGTCCAAGAACTATACTTATATAGAAGGAGCAAAATGAATAGGATCTCCCTTTTGAGAACCCTCATATTCTATCCATTACAACCTCAAATGGAACAATGGTGATAAAATAGCTTCTATAGCTTATGGGAAGTCCTTCAATATATTCTAAATATTCATAATTATTTATTTGATATGTTGGTAGTTTATGAAAGAAATGTAGTTTTTGTCCTAGTTTTCAGTTATTATAGAACAAAATAAGGTCAAGAACCTGACAAGCTAAAGTAAACAACTAAGGCAGGATGAGGATGAAGCTGAGGCGAGGTACAGTACGAAATACGAGGTAGGGTACTAAGCAAAAAGCAAGGTGGTCGTGATGCCCTTTTAGGAATGTCAGATTTTATGGCATGAAACGATATCTAGAGGTATTACAGGGAGAAGGATTGGTTAGGGGTATTCTATATTCGATGAGTTTCTATGACTAGGGTTAAGTTTGGAGTTTTGAGTAGAGAATACGGATAGATATAACAGAGTGACCAGAAGGCAAGGTAGCGGAAGACAAAGGGAACACCAAGCAGGCACAAACACAGGCACCAGCAAGAGCAAAGGCAAGGGTCCAGGCAAAGGAGGACATAAGGCAGGGAGGGTGAGGACTGGATGGACCCCAGTGAGAACGATGAGCACTAATATAGATTTCCTTGTTACTGAAAGCAGAATCCGATGTCAGGAGAACGATGGGTAATGATAGGAGTATATTCCTATGTACTGAAATAACAGGTAGAGGAGACAGAGTGAAAATAAAGAAAGAACTAAAGAAAAAGTCTTCCCGTACTATTTAACACCCTCCTCCAACATTCCGCTATGACTCATACACCATACCATATGGAAATACTTTCTTATAAATGGATATGAGTTGAAAAGTTCACTTTTGGCTGTATTAGGTGATTTATATTAAGAACCTTGACGGAAAAGTAACAAAAAACCATGATCTAGCATAATTAGTCATTTAGCAATTACTCAACAAGTACTTGTTTTTTATTATATACATACGTATCAGTTCTGTTTTGCAAACGTTCCATATATTATCTTTCTCTAGTGTTCATCGATGACATTCTATTCTGACAATCATTATTGAAAACTCGCATATGTTTAAAATCTCTGAATTTAGTGTCAAGAAATTCACAACATTTTACGGCTTTATAGATATAGCTAATACACTTGACTTATGCTCTAATATAATCATAAGTCATAATATAGCCATTACTTTTTCTCAGTCATCGAATATTGAATCTACAATCAATTAGCAAATTTTTATCAATCAATTAAATGTAACTACATTCTGCGAGTAAGTAAAATACTTAGAGTTCAACAAATAGGTTGGGCTAAGGTGTATAACATGTTCAATACCTATCTCAGATATTTCGGAATATTCGGGAAATACTTTATAATATTGAACACATTTTACAGTGATATACGTCCAGCAGCAAAACATTTAAATCTGTAGTTACAACTATATTTTATTCCTTTTTATTTTATTTAAAATTGATTAGCAAGTACTTACCAAACACTTAACAAGATTATAATACCAGAGTTTGTTCATTTGTACTATCTTTTAAATTAAAGATATTAATTTCCTCCTCGTAAAATATATTTGTCGAAGGATTTAATTCGTTACAGTTTTCTTGTAGAGAACCTGCTTCAAAATAGTTCCACAACTACGATTATTATGTAGGGTAATTACTTGCTAAGCACTTGTTAACGAATTCCTAGTAATGAAATAGAAACCTAGTTATTTTTGCATTTGAAAGAAGGTGGTTAATAGGTAATTCTAATGGGATGAGGCCAGGTTCAAAGATTAGAATGATAACAAAAACCAGGTGTGAAAACAGAGACGGGTTTGCCTCATATATACTGAAGTCGAGACGGGTTCAAATTCAGGTTCGGGGACAAGGTAAAAATAGTAGGGCTAGGGCCAAAGACATGAATTGTTAACAGAAGAAAAAACGTTGCCTCAAGAGGCAAAAACATAGAAAAAATAGAGCAAGATATAGATAAATTCTTCAGAGTTGTATATATAATCCTTTTCAGGTTTTACGCTTTGATTTAAGGCTCTAAACTGTTTTAGATTTAGAAATTTAGAAGGATTACTATAAAGATATAAGTTACCCATATTGCACACCACTCCACAAAATATTACAGAATGAAGAAGCATATCTGACAGTCTATATGTATGGATTTCCTATACCAAGGTGAGTAATTTATAAGTATTTATCAAGAATATATTAATTACTTATTATAGAAACTGCCATGGATTTTTTTATAAATTTCCAGAAATTTCTATGTACTTTGAAAACTAACAAGTACTTTTTGAGTGTTCGTTAAGTACTTGTTCACTATCAATAAATATTAGGAGCGAGCTTTTTATACATAACCCTAGAATCCTTTCATTGACTTATCTTATAGAACATTGTCGAACCTAAAACAAACCCTCTATGAGAAATATATACATTCCGTTGACTTATAGAATCATGTAACCGAAACTGAGAAACTTCCCAACCAATTCATTTTTTTTATTGATTGTATATCTTTTAACTAAAACAACGACTTCCACGTTAGAGCCAGTAAAAGCATTAACAGATTTCAAGTGGATAGATTCCTTATTTCTTTTAATTAAATTTTCCTCTTACTCCTATATATAATTTTCCTTTTCATTATTAGAGTCAGTAATATGTTCAGTTTTTTTCTTTTTTTGTTTACATCATTAATTGTTTCCAGCTCTTGGGCTATGACAATATAGCACTCCCCAGAACTACCCTCGCTTCTGCCGCCATCAACGCACAAAAGAAAACACAAAGGAAAAACCAATACAACCACATCAATCTCTCATCTTCCTTCCTTAATACAATTTAATCCCGTTCTTCACTCCTCCGCCTTTCCTAGATTTCCCCATCCTTGTTTCATCTCTCTCTCCTTTGCTACCCGCTCCTCATCTTCATCGCCCTTTCCTATCCTATACTTTCTCCACTGCCCCCATATCTCTCCCGCCCTTTCCAATCCTTTCTTTGTCCATAATAACGACTCAATTGTTATAGGCTTCGCATCTCCCTGTCGAGTCGCTTCTGTTCATGGGCATCTGGTGAGGATATGTTCAACATCTTGTTTTTCGGCTCCGCACTCGCATGCTGCTGATTGTCTTTTTCCGATTCTGTGCATATACTCGTTGCATTTAATATGACCCATGCGCAGTTTTGAGATAAGGACCCTGTTTGTCCTATCCGTATCTTTAAACCGTATTTCGTGTCTTTGTAATGATTTCGCAAGTGCCTTTTTCTCATTTCTTCTCATAAGCCATTCTTCCTTCCACTCTCTGATAGTAATTTCCTTCAATTCTCTTTGCAGGAAGGCAAAGGATATAAACGCATCCCTGTCTATTTTCCCCCTTCCCATCGCTGCCTTTGTCACTTTATTTGTTTCCTCGTTTCCCCTAATTCCTTCGTATGCCTTTACCCACTCCAATCATACTACCCTTTTCTGTGTTCTGGCGGCATCACATAGCCACCTAATTTTATACGCCAATTCTTCTCCTGGCGTTGCTCTCCATACTCCTATCCTTTTCAGTGCCTCCTGGCTATCTGCCCTTATCGTTATAACACTTTTCCTCTCCCTCTGCGCCTCCTTCAGCCATATCTCAATCGCTTTCTTAATCGCCACCATCTCCGCATCCATAATCTCCATTTGCTTCCCCTATCTATATCCTATGCTCTTTCTCACCCCTCCACTGTTCCCCAACCTGCTCACCCTGCTGTCTCCCCCTCCTATGTCCTACTTCCATCGCTGTACATCACAATTTCATTTTCCTCCTCTTTCCTATCAATTTGTCTTTTTCTTTCACCCTCCCCGAACGCCCTAATTTCAATTTGAATATTTTCCTTAACTCTTTTTTCCCATTTTTCCTCCTTTTTATACAACTTCTTCCAATTTTCTATCTTCCCCCACTTTTCTTCCTTTCCCAGTAATTTCTTCATTCCTTCTATTGCTCCAGGTATGCCTCTCTTCCTGGTAGTCCTGCTCTTCCTAACTCTTTTCGTATTCCATTCTTCCCTTCCTTCTTCGCATTCTCTTATCTCGGATCTTGTCGCAACGTACATTGGACGGTTTGGAGGCCTCTGTATGGCCTTTATAGCTATTATTCTTTGTTTGTGATTAAACCTGTGCTCCATTGGTATCATATTGTTTTCAACTTCTATTGCCGCATTGGGAGCCGTTCTGTAGTGTCCTCCAATCTTTCTCATCACCTTTAAATTTACTTTGTCGATTTCCGCTGCCAAACCTTTTTGTCCCTTCCACCACACTCTTACCCCGTATTCCGCAATCTGCCTGCTGCATGCAATATACATCTTTCTGCCGTTCCCCACTCCTAATACCTGGCTCCCCCTTGCCAGTCTTATAACACTGTGTGCCGCTCTTGCTGCTCTTGAAGTCTTTTCCTTTACATGTATTTTAAAGATGCATTCTCAGTCGAGCCAGATACCCGACTATTTTATTACTTTCAACTCTTCCTTGCTTGTACCATTCGCCATTTCCAATATTTCTGGCTTCTCCACTGCACCTGGGAACAATCTTATCCAGTCTGTTTTTCCCTCGTCAAACACCACACAATTTGCTTCTGCCAACTCATATGATTTCTCGATGATTCTCTCTGCTCTCGCCATAGCCTGTTCCCAATCTTTCCCAACTACTGCTATAGTAAAATCGTCTATATATGTCGGTGTAATCGTTTTCCCTTCGAATTCTTCTTTAATAATCCGATTCGCTTCTTTAATCAAAGGAGTAATAAACAAATTAAACAAGATCGGTGAAGCCGGGCTTCCTTGCGGAATTCCTGTCTCAATTGTTTTCTCGGTACCCTTCTCGTTATCGAATCGTAGCGTAACTTTCTTCTCGCTCATAAAGCTTGTCACCCAACTGACTATCCGTGTATTTACTCCTCCTTTTTTTAAGATATTCGACAATCTAACTTTCGACACATTCGGGAAAGGTTGGGAAACATCCATTGCCACCAGCATCACCTTTTCTCCTCTTTCTCTTCTTTTTTCCACCCAGTCTAGTGTATAACCCACACATTCTTCCGCTGACCTATTCCTTCTTCCACCCCATTGATTCACCTCCAGCCCTCCTCTCTCCCCATATTCTGCCAAATAATCCGCAACAATCCTCTCCAGCCCCTTTCCCAGTGTGTTCAGCAATGAAATCGGCCGGTATGCTTTCGGTTTCGTGTAGTCTACTTTATTCGGTTTTGGAATAATTGCTCCTATTGCTGTTCTTCACCTCAGAGGGTGATACCCTGAGTCCAGGCACATCTGATATGTTTCCGTTATTCTTTCACCTATTACTTCCCACAGCTCTTTTATAGCTTGAAACACAATTTCGTCTAGACCAGGTGTTTTAAACGATCCTTGTCTGGAAATAGCATGTTGCACTTGCTCGTCCGTTATCTGTATTCTGTCCATTGCTCCGTTGTCCATTTCGATTACTGGTGGATCTGGAGGTGTCGGCGGGAATAGATCTCGTAAAAACGTTGCTTTCTTTTCCTCAAACGTAACCTGCGCTCCCCCCTTCGTTATAATAACTGGTGTTTTAGCATACTTCTTCTGTATCGCAACCCTCCACACATCCCATAAATTTTCTTCTTCCGTATTTTGCACGAACTGATTCCAACATTCTTTTTTCTTTTCCCATATCAGCCTAAAATTCTCCGTCCTCTTCTCCTTCCACTCTTTAATTCTCTGTACATTAACCTCCGACCCCGGTGCTCCATTTCTTCCCCACTTTCTTTTCCTTGCCAGCTCGCACCTCTTTTCCTTTTCCTCTCTGTCAAACCACCTCTTGCTCCTTGGGCACTTTCTCAGCTCCTTCACCCCTTGCTCTATCCCTTTCCTAATCACTCTTTCCAGCAGTCTAGCCACCTTGTCACAGTCTTCGTTTTCCCTTACATACCTCCATTCTTCTTCTGTTTTCTCTTTCTCTTCTTTTGCAGCCTTCCTTGCTCTTTCCCAGTCTGCATTTCTATAATCCTACCGACTGCTTGTAGCTTCATATCCTTCCACTTTACTTTCTAGAACCTTTATTTCGCACACCGCATAATCTGAGCCCGTGTCGTATTCTTTCCTGAGTTTCCACTCCAGCTTGGGTTGTATTGATTGTATCGCAAATGCTAGATCAAGAACTGAGCTGTGCGTTCCTCTTTACCATGTAATTCTGTCGGGTTCATTGAGTAGTGAAAAATTGCATCGTTCTATCACTTCCAATACTGCCTCTTTTCTCGTTGGTTCGGACACTGAATCCCCAAGAATAATAGTATCTCTGTTCTCCAATACTTCCAGTGGAAACCGTATCATGCACCACCCGTCCCTTTTCGTATGCGCCTGATTATAGATATTAATTATCCTCAAGCACTCCCCGTCCGCTTTTTTAATATCCATAATGCTGGCATCCCAGTCCATCTAGATATCATCCCTAATCGTATACCTTAAATTTCGTTCTTTCCACACTATCCACATCACCCTGCTTTTCTCATATTCCTTCCATCCCGATCTGAACACAATATCATATGCCCCGCTTTCTACCGTAATTTCTTGCCCCCCCAATTCTATCGCATCGTGAATCCTTTTCTTTGCTCTAACACTGCGTATATATGGTTCTTGTATTGCTATAACATCCGCCTCTTTTCCACTTTCCATCAGCCCCTGCATTACATTCGTGGATAGGTTGCAGTTATGCTGAAGTATAGTAAGCTTACAAGACATACTGTCCTGCCTTGTTACTGTCTTCTCCTGCTACTTGCCCATTTTTCTTGCACTCTCTGGTCTGATGTCCACTTTCCTAGCAGATACTGCACACCATAACATATCCTATAATCTTTTTATACCACTCGATCCTTTCTCTGCAGTGCACCGACATTGCTCCGTGAGGGCCGTTGCAGTTCGCACATTTCCTCCACTGCTTATGCTGTTTACACCATCCCTTAGCCTCGCATTCGTTATTATCGCATCGATGCTGGAAAGTAGTGTGTCCTATTTTCCCGCAGATACCGCATTTCGACTTAACTCCGGTGTTTTTGCACTTGGCCCACCAGTGTCCATATCCACAACACGTTGTACATTGTTGTTCCTTCAGCGCCGCTCTCCCGATGTATTCTCTGCAACTCTTTTCCTTGGTATCTTCGGTATTATGCGTATATCCGAAATCAACCTTAATACGATTCTTCAAAATATTCTTCTTCATATCGTTGCTTTCGACATGAATGACGATCGATCGCCAGCCGTTCTTTTCGTCCTTTACCAGCCAGTGAGGGTCCCTGCAGAGTCTGTAATTATTGAGACTTTCAATATGTTCCCTCAGTCCACTCATCCTGTCCTTCCACACATTACTCACACCATGGACCACGATGCCTTTCCAATCTTCGGTTCTGTACTTTACAGTCTCTGCTCCCTTCAACTTTTTCAGTCCTTCCGCTTTTGCTTTCATAATTCCCGCATCGGCAAACTCGACTCTAACCGCTTCTTTTTTCCCTCTGTTTCATGGATATGTTAGGATCGGAAGATTGGAAGGATTGGCAGGGCTGATATTACTGTGCGCTAGGAGGGGGGGATGAGTCACAATAAGTTCTATGGTTTTCTGTTACACAAAGGAATGAGTCATAGTGAGGGGTTACGCGAGGGTATGAGTCAGGCTTGGCGACGGATAGGTGGATATATGAGGGAGGCAACGGCGCCTACTCCTGTATTTTTCCTTTCTCTTCTTTTCTCTTCACGCAACGTCTTCTGTATCTATTTAGCAATATACTTTATAGTCTCTCTTTCACTAGCGACTATCGCCATCCTTATTCCTCTTTATTATACATACTTTCCCCCTCTTGGAAAGTATCGCTGTTGCTACCTCGCACCCTGCGGAACGAAGCTAATCCCCTGACGCCCCCTTGAGATTACGTTGCGTCGTCATCCGCACCGTGCCCACTCACCAATGTCTACCCCAGTCCCTCCACTCCCTCCCCCAGCCCGCATCATCGAGGTGGTCACCCTTGATGGAAACTATCAGATTCCCTAAACCTTCGAAGAGTTCGACACAGTCGAAGACAAACACTACCACTACGTACATCTCCTCACTCTTATACGGGAAGGAGATCGATGGAAGATAGAAAGAGATGCTAGCAGGGTCCTACATGCCCAAACCAGACAAGAGTTGGCTGCAGTTCGGAACCAACTCACCGCCTCCGACAGCCACACCGATGCCCTAGAAGCCCAGGTCCGCACCCTGGAGTTTCAACTTGCCACAGCCCGCGCACCGCCACCTCCACCAGAAGCCCCTCCCCCACCCGTTAATACCCCGCCCGCTACCTTCCGTTCTGAGAAATTTCCCGACCCACCAAAGTTCAACGGGACCCGGAAGGAGTTACCAGGGTTCCTGAACCTCCTTCGCACTAAACTCAGAGTTAATCATGACAGGTTCCTGAATGAGGAGGCCAAGGTCTTCTATGCGGTTAGTCGGCTAGAGGAGAAAGCATTAGACCGGGTCATCCCTATGGCCACCGGAGATGCTGCCCCCTTTCCCGCTGTCGCCACCTTTATCGCATTCTTGGAAGCCTCCTTCGGTGATCCAGACCCCCGAGGTACAGCCAGACGAGAACTTCAGAATCTCTGCCAGGGCAAAGAGGACTTCGCCACCTACCTCACGCAATTTTTGCGCATCATGGGCCAACTGGACTATAATGCGGAAGCCAAAAAGGACGCCTTGGAGAATGGGCTGTCCGACGACCTTAAGGACGCAATGATATATCAAGATACTACGGCAGAAGGGTTCGACGCCTATGTTAGGAGGCTCATGACTATGGACAATAGGATTAGAGCCAGGAAAGATGCCTATAAGGCCAATAGGAACCCAATGGGACAATTCGCCTCTCAACCTGCTCCCCTACACCCGTCGCACACCCCAGGAGGCCTAGCCCCTATGGACCTTTCGGCCCTCCAAGCTCGCCCCACTACCCGTTCCCCCCCAGAGGGAAGATATACGTTTGCCAATGGACGCCGACACACCACGGCTGCTGAGAAAAAATGGAGGATGGAAAATGGCCGCTGCGCCTACTGTGCCGCTCCCGACCATGTCTTCGCCAACTGCCCCCAAGGTAGTCGCCACGTGGCCCCCCCCCGGCTATGAGGGGTGCCGCCCTATCTGCTCCCCCCGCCGCCTCTAATTCTTCTTCTTCTTCTTCTTCTCCTCCTTCTTCTTCTTCTTCTTCTACGGATGTTATTCTTTCTTTGGACAATTCAGATTTTCAGTAGTCCCTGGTCAGTATCATGGCCCTCGCCAGGGACCTTCAAAGGATTCTTCTTTATCTGCGTTTTCTATTTCTGGGTTTTCTGTTTCGGTTATGGCAGAGGAGGAGCTAAATGGAGATCACTTAGTTGTAGCGTGTAACATTGCTCACAATAAGAACTCTATTTCCACTTATGCTATGATCGATACCGGAGCCTCGGGATTCGCATTTATTGACGAAACCTTTGCGCGCCATCACCAACTTCCTATTTTCTCTCTTAAAAATCCCCGTGTACTCGAAGTCATCGATGGAAGACCTATAGCCTCAGGACAAATTACCTCAATATGCCGCGTCCCCCTACTTGTGGGCTCTCATCAAGAACAAATCCCACTCTTCGTTACCAAATTGGGACAGTACCCCCTAGTTCTTGGTATCCCGTGGTTGCAACATCACGATGCTACCTTCAAATTTAAAGATAATACAATAGTTTTCGACTCGGAGTTCTGTAAAAAGAACTGCAATTCCATGGTTATTCCTGAACCTATCGCGGGTATTAAACCCCCAACGTATATGATAGGTCCCGTTCCCTTTAGTCGCCTTGCCCGCCGCAAAAAATTACAAGTCTGCAGTATTACTCTTTATGAAATTGAAAAAGCCCTCCACGATACCTTAAAGGACGATTGGAAACAAAGGATTCCCAAAAGGTACCACAACCGGTTGGATATGTTTGATGAAGCAATGGCCCAAGATTTACCACCCCGCCGCCCCTATGATCATAAGATTCCCCTAAAAGAGGGAAGCGAACCACCATTTGGGGCTCTCTACGGTATGTCCAGAGACGAGCTATTTGCACTACGGGATTATATTCGCGAGAACCTCTCTAAGGGTTTTATCTGAGCAAGTTCTTCTCCAGCTGGAGCCCCTGTACTCTTTGTTAAGAAGGCCGATGGATCTCTTCGCTTGTGTGTGGATTATCGAGGACTAAATGTGCTGACGGTGAAGAACCGATATCCACTACCTCTAATCCGGGAAACTTTGGATCGACTCTCAAAGGCCAAGTGGTATACCAAACTGGATTTACGACAAGGGTATAACCAGATTCGAATGGCTGAAGGGGAGGAATGGAAGACGGCGTTTAGGACCCGCTATGGCCACTTTGAATACACCGTTATGCCCTTTGGCCTTACCAATGCCCCCGCCATCTTTCAACATTTTATTAATGACTGCCTCCGAGAACATTTGGATCAATTCTGCACTGCATACCTGGACGATATTCTGATATATAGCGACTCCCTGGAAGAACATGAGCAGCATGTCAAAATGATACTTGGAACGTTGCAGAAGAATGGGGTTCTATTGAAGCCGGAAAAATGCGAGTTCCATACCCAAAGTACAACCTATTTTAGGTTAATTATTGAACCGAATGGTATCCGTATGGATCCTCATAAAGTCTCCGCAATACAAGAATGGACGAATCCCAAGACGGTCAAGGACGTACAAGCCTTTCTAGGCTTCGCTAATTTCTACCGGCGCTTTATTTTCGGATTTTCAAAACTTGCAGCTCCCATGACTAAATTGACGAAGAAGAATGTCCCCTTTCTATGGACCTCGGAAGCGGAAGTAGCATTTCAATCCTTGAAAGAAGCCTTTACCACCGCCCCTATTCTAATCTACTTTGATCCCGAGAAGCCAATTACAGTAGAAACAGACACATCGGACTACGTTGCTGGTGGTGTACTCTCTCAATACGACGAACAAGGGAAGCTTCACCCTGTGGCGTTCTTCTCTAAAAAACATACACCCACGGAATGCAACTACGAAATATATGATAAGGAGCTATTGGCAATAATTAGGTGTTTTGAAGAATGGAGACCGGAGTTGGAGGGAGCTAAGCATCCTATAGAGGTCATTTCCGATCATAAAAATCTCGAATACTTTATGTCGACCAAGCAACTTAATAGGAGGCAGGCACGATGGGCCGAATACTTATCGTGTTTCAATTTTGTTATTAAATATAGACCGGGGAAGCAGAGCGGGAAACCGGACGCATTGACTAGGAGATCAGGAGATCTCCCTGAGGAAGGGGATGAAAGATTGTTGCACCAGAGTCAGACGGTTTTGAAGAGGGAAAATCTCGACCCTAAGCTAAGTTTGTTGGCGGGTTCTTTGGCAAATGAACCCGCTGAAAAGAATGCTTCCCTACAAAAATTATTCGAGGAAGGATATCTGGCTGACCCATTTCCACAAAGGATTCTGAATTTACGACAGATGGACATGAAACACTGCAAGGAAATATCTCTAGCAGAATGTACCGAAGTGGACGGCCGCCTGCTTTATCGCGAAAGCATCTATATTCCCGACTATGCACCATTGAAGTTGGAAATTCTGAAACAATACCACGACGCCCCCTCAGCAGGACATTCCGGCAGAGAAAAAATCTTTGAGCTGGTCAGCAGGGATTACTATTGGCCAAACATGCGTGATTATATCGGCCAATATATTCGGAATTGCCATATCTGCCAGCGAAGTAAACCCACAACACATGGGAAGATGGGAGTACTCCGGCCGCTACCTATTCCAGAGCAGCCTTGGAGAGAGGTCTCTATAGATTTTGTTACGGGTTTACCGGAAACTGAAGGGTACGATGCTATACTGGTAGTTGTGGATCGACTGACGAAAATGCGCCATCTTTTGCCTTGCAACACCACCGTTAATGCAGAGGATCTGGCCGGCTTATATCTACAACACGTTTGGAAGTTACACGGCCTACCTACACACATTACTTCCGACAGAGGCACTCAATTTACCGCGAAATTCTGGAAATCCCTCTGTGAAGAACTCAAAATCGAAGCCAGAATGTCCACAGCCTTCCATCCAGAAACGGATGGCCAGACAGAGAGACTCAATGCAGTAATGGAGCAATACCTCCGAGGATATGTGTCATATCAACAAGACGATTGGGCCAAGTGGTTGCCAATGGCAGAATTCACGGCAAATAACCAGGTATCAGCTTCCACCAAAGCCACCCCGTTTTTCGCCAACTATGGTTATCACCCTCGATTCGCTATAACCCTCCGAAAACCAGAGGGGACCCCACCGAGCCTTAATTCCCATGATTTCGCAGGAAGAATGAAGGAGCTACACGAGCATCTCCGGACGCAGCTAAGAACAGCCCAAGATCAGCAGGAGAAGTCGGTAAATACAAAGCGCACCCCCCCCCGATTGGAGATATGTATTTGTTTGACAAGAATATTCGTACCGCGCGGAAGTCAAGAAAACTCGATTGGAAAAGATTAAGGCCGTTTCCCGTCCAAGAAGTTGTCTCCCCATACGCCTATCGCCTGAATCTTCCCCGCTCTATGAAGATGCATCCCGTATTCCATGTTTCATTGCTCGACCTCGCCGCCGTTGATCCTGTGTTAGGTCAAAGATCACTGCCACCACCACCTATTATTGTAAATCAAGAAGAGGAGTACGAAGTGGAAGAAGTTTTGGATTCAAGGCATCACGGAAAGCAGGGACTTCAATACTGTGTTAAGTGGACGGGATATACTGATCCTACATGGGAACCCGCTGAGTACCACAAACAGACCGCTGCCGTCGATACTTTTCACATACGCTACCCGAGTAAGCCAAGACCAGGGGAAGTTAAAGCTCGCAGGAGCTCGCGTCTAAAAGGGGGGGCTAGTTTCATGGATATGTTAGGATCGGAAGATTGGAAGGATTGGCAGGGCTGAGATTACTGTGCGCTAGGAGGGGGGGATGAGTCACAATAAGTTCTACGGGTTTCTGTTACGCAAAGGAATGAGTCATAGTGAGAGATTACACGAGGGTATGAGTCAGGCTTGGCGACGGATAGGTGGATATATAAGGGAGGCAACGGCGCCTACTCCTGTACTTTTCCTTTCTCTTCTTTTCTCTTCACGCAACGTCTTCTGTATCTATTTAGCAATATACTTTATAGTCTCTCTTTCACTAGCGACTATCGCCGTCCTTATTCCTCTTTATTATACATACTTTTCCCCTCTTGGAAAGTATCGCTGTTGCTACCTCGCACCCTTCGGAACGAAGCTAATCCCCTGACGCCCCCTTGATACTCTGGTAGCTGAAAGTTTAACCACATTCCTGATTTGCCCTCCTTCCAAACCCAGCGCTCTTTCTACTTCTCCTGCTGTGGGCATTTCCTCCACGCTTATCTTCATTTCGATTATCGCTTCTCTCTTTCTCTCTTCACTTCTCCTCACTGCCTCCTCCGCTCTCTTTGCTTTGGCCTTAGTCCTTTCTGCAATCGCTTTCTGTCCTTGTACTGTCCAGACTCCTCCCTCGTTCTCTCCAAGATCTGCTACTACTGACTTAATTCTTTACCCAACGGGTGTTCTATTGGCGCCCGAGATTGGCCGCGCTGGGGGCAGAGGTGGGCATGAGCGTGGGTATTCCACAGTGGATACTACCGCAGATGTCGCTGATGCTCCGCCCATGACAGTTCCTTGTTTTCTTTCCTGCGCTTTCCTTCCTCTTTCCAATTTCCTAACTTTCTCTTTCAAAATTTCAACCTCGTTTATAAGGTTCCTTGCCCAACTTGGCATCTTCTCCGCTCCGTTTGTACTCATTGTCTTGTCCGTATCTTCGCTGCTAGAGCGGATCGAAATTGGTGTCATTCCTCTATGAGGGGCATGTCAGGATGTCTTCAAGCCTCCCGCTTCTTGCGTCAGTCGAGTCTTAACTGGTGTTGCAATATGTGCATATTTGCTCGTGAGCATGCCTGTTACCATCTTTTCCTGGATTGCCTTCTTCCTTGGCTCGTTTATTTTTCTTGGGTTAATCCAGACGTTCCAGATTTCTTCCTCCTCTATGGCTCCCCACTTCCTTTTTCCGCTTCCCCAGACAATTTCCTTTACTGTCTCAATCATCGCATTCCCTTCGTCCTCCATAAGTACATCTTTTGCCTCGTCCTTTTCTTCACTATCGATCTCCATTTCCTTTCCTAGTTTTTCAATCTCCTGATTTCTGTATTCCCTCACTGCCTCCACCACAACCTCAATTTGACTGCTCTGGCTCATATTTTCCCACTCCATACTATCTTCCTCTTCCTTTGCTTTCTCTTTGTCCGAAACAAGTGGCCGTTGTTCAATTTAGGGCGAGCTGGTAATGGAAGAAATATCATCTTCTTCGCTTTCCATTTTAATTTCGCCTTTCGTCTCCGGCGGGAGGGTTGGCTCGTAATCACTGCTTTCTTCAAGCTGCGCCAACATTTCCCTGATTTCTTCTGTCACCTGTTTGTACTCGCTCTTCTTCCCTTCCTCGTCTTTTCCCCTCCCTGCCTCTTCTTCCTCACCCTCGGACGTAAGCTCCTCACTAATGCCCCTGCTATTGTATACATCGACTCTCCTAATACGCGTCACCACAAATGCTCCGCCTTTTGTTTGTAAATAAACCATCTCATTTTTCAAGTTCCGAACAAATTCCGGATTCTCATCTCCGTATACGGGTTCAAGTCCAAAGCCGTTATGGGCCTCCCTAAATGATACTGTGTAGCCTGTCACTGTTTTAATACAGACTGCTCATCCTGGAATCATCTTTACCGTTTTTGTGTAACGTCGTTACTATAGCTCTGTCAATCCTTCCTACCCTTACAATACTATTGTTTCCTCATCCTGTTTTCAACAATTCTTTTGTCTTAAGCCCCTCAACGCCAAGCCTGTCAAGAAACGCCAAGACAACGATGCGCTGGCACCTCTGTCCTCCTTTAAGGGAGTATAGTATAGAGGGGTGATGAGTAAGGGGGTGTATGATCCCTACAAATTCGATAATATTAGTACCTAACTGTGAGGATACCTCTCTAAAGATCCTCCTCCTTATTTTCTCTTCTTTCTGGCTGATGTGGTTGTTGAGTTGTTATCACGGCGTATTACGATCTTCACGGAAGAGGGGGATATTAGAGAATTCTCGTGGAGGGAAGGCTGTGTGTAACCTTCCCTGGTGCGTGTGTAAGCTATTGTTTCCAGAGGGCTTACTCGTGAGGCGAGGGGGGCGATTCGTATGAAACGAATGTCGGCGAAAGGAAGTATTAAACTAGTGAGGACTCGTAGGCTCTAGTTCCTGATATCTCTTACTACTAGCTACGTATACAGCATAGGGAATGCTCAACCTATGTGTTGGGCGTAATCACCTCTTGCTAGCTAGCATGCTACCTTGAGGGGTGAACCCCAGGCCTTGTAGTTGGACTGGCAATGGAACGTGGGGAGTATCTACGAATCGAGGAGGGGAGCGAGGAGAACAGCGTGCCCGAAGGCAAGGAACAACAGAGAGGGCCACTAAGGGCCAGAACCAGGACAGCAGAAAGGCTTGCGATTCATTATCGAATATAAGGGGCCTAGCCCTACCTTCCGAAGAGAGGAGAGGCAGGGCTTAGGCGAGAAGGAATAAGAAGAAGAACTCTAGTAGAGGTGGAAGTATTTGTATTGAAGTATGTTCTAGAGTTCAGATGAGAAGACGTTGCGTAGAGAGGAAAGGAAGACAGCATGGTGTGTCCGCGGCCCTTTATAGTCCTCTCCACTTGGCGATCGACTCCCTTCACTCGACGAAGAAAAGAAAGAAAACGACGAAAGATACAGGTAACAGCGATCCTCGGGAGCGCTAATGGCCAATCCGAGGATGTACAGTATAAGGAAAGAAGAAAAAGAAGAAGAAAAGAAAGAACTATACAGCGATTATCGGAGAAGCCGATAATAAAGACCCAATGAACTATTAGCAACGTCTATCTGGAAGGTAGCATAGTGTACTGGCGGCCCAGCCTAGACGCACCTCAAGCCCAAAGGGGAAGAGAGAAGCGAAGCAAAGGAATATATTAGAAAGAACAAGCGATAGTGCAGCGCTCCTAGGTTACTCAAAAGAGTAACACGATTCGGGAGATGCACTATGTACAACAATAAGCGAGGCTAGAGCTCCTAGGCTACCACAAAGGGCAACACGATTCGGGAGATACCCTCTTACAAGATAAGGAAAAGAAAAGCAAAGAACGCCAAAGAAACCCCGCACCGAACCACCGCACCGATTAATACTCTAAACCCCGATCTCTAGGTGAGATCGCCTAACAAGCCTGCCAACGTCCTTGTCAGCGTGCTGACCCTGCATGTACCCTTCGTAAGTCGGGAGATCTGTGATCTGCCAAGGCTAGATGAGTCCATGACAAGAATGGGGTTTCGGTTGCGGTACTGTCTTTTGGGTTCTTGGAGTTTCTATGGATTTCCATTACACGAGATTATGAGTCATGATTGTACAGGGATTAGGAGGGGTATATATACGTTGCTACGGATCTTCCCTTTGTTCTTTTCTTTCTCTTTCTTTCCTTACGTGTTCTTCCTGTTGTCAACCCTACGGTTTAGTTTCGCTTCGTCCTGTGTCTTTAGTTCTGAATATAATACGTCATAACCATAGTCTTCGCCAAGACCCTCTCGGGTCTTCCATAAGATCTCGCCTCGCCCTCGCCTATAGTCTCGTCTGCCTCGTCGCCGCCTCGCCGCCCATAGTCTATCAGAAGACGATTGCCTACTAGTACCTTCATCTTCACATCTTCCTCAGAGAAGCCATTTGGACTCTCTGCCCCACAACTCTGCTCCTCGGTTAGACTCGCCGACCCTCGCTCCTGCTCCCTGCTCCTGCTTTTGGCGCATGACTGGCTCTTGATTAGTGTCCACGCCAAGACCCGTAACACTAAGAACACGTCCCCTCTGCCGACCTACACAACACCACCCCGCCTCGCTTAGTTTCGGTCATAATGACCGACCTTAGTTGGGACGTCCCTATGGGGGACCTCTCCCACCCTGTTTTCTTCTCCCCCGGTCCTCTCGAGTGCTTCTTCCCTGAACGGAAGGGGTACTGCTACCTCGCTCTCGTCCCTCAGGTCTTTTGGTTCGACCTTGGCAGTCGCCTTGGTTCGGACCCCCACGTCTAACTCCTTCGCCAGTACGCCCTCGCCCATAGTCTCAAGCGCGCCGACGCCCACTGGGCTAAAGCCACCTTTACTCAACCTGCCCCGGGTAAGCTCCATATCGGGGCTCCCACCACCGACGATTCCTGCCCCGCCCACGACTCCGAAGTCATTATTCGTGGCCTCAGAGACCCCGCCCTCTCCCACCACACCATTGGCCGCCCCATGGAGGTTCCTGCCCCCGTCCCACGCACTCTGACCGAGAGACTCTCCGAGTTCTTGGAAACCTTTGGCCCCGTTGAGGAGGATTTTGGGTACGAGCTCACCGAGGCTCACACCCTTATTGCCGAAGCCCTGGCCGCCCTGACCGCAACCATCGATGTCCCCACCCCCAGAAAACCTGCCGTATGTACGGCCCATGAAGAGATTATTGAGAACCTCAACTCCGAACTTGAGGCGGCCGAGGAAAAGGCTGCAGACTTGTGGCAACGCCTGTGCGAAGCCAGCGAAGCGTCTGCCGAGGCCGTAGAAAGCCTCAACGAAGAAGTCACCTCCCTCGTTGCTAAGAAGGAGTTCCGCTACCGCCTGGCCCTGCACAAGGAAGCCCTTGCCGAGGCCGACGTCACTATTGCTGACCTTCGCCGCCGTCTTCCCCTTGCCGCCCCCAATGCTACCAGGACCCAAGCTCATCCCGCCCAGACCTCGGCTCCTCGATCTTGCCCCCCGCCTCCCAGAATCCTCAAGACTCGATAACTGGCAGAAGATACCAGTTGAACAAGTGACCCCTGTCAAGAAAGGTCAGCCCCTTTGGTAGAAATTGGCACACCAAAGGGGCTAGTCCCGCCACCTATCTTTGTTCTCTCAGCCGCTGCCGTTTCTGAAGACAGGATGTCTGAAGAATCACTCATTGTTGCTCGTCTGGCCGCCCAAGATTCCGCTGTTCTATTGCTACCCATGCCCTCGATAGACACAGGTGCCTCGGCTATGCTTTCGTCGCATCAAGGATTTGTTCTGCAACACGGCCTGGTCCCGGTTCCCCAAAGAAGTTTCATGTTTGCTCGGGTAATCGACGGCAGACTGGTAGAATCAGCAAGATTACGCATTACATGGTCAACCTCTCTCTGATATCAATGGCCACCAGTGAACTCGCCTCGCTTTTCGTCACCGTAAGACACTACCCAATAGTAATGGGTATTCCTGATGAGACAGCATGATTTGGCTATCCGATCAAGATTTAATAAGATCATCTTCGATTCTGATTTCTGTGTCCAGAACTGCCTCTGCCTCATGCTTCGGTAACCGCCATGATTTCTGTCTCATTCCCAGATGCTCCCGCTTATTCAGATTGGCGGCTATTGGGGCCGTTCCTTTGTAGGACTTGCTCGACGCCGGCAGAATAAACTCTTCAAGGCTCGATCCACGCATCGATGGTTGGGCTGAAAAAGTCTCTGACCTCTAGCCCGCAGACCAAGAGCTTTGGGAATTTATGTCGTTGTTCAAAGAATCTGATGCGCTCGCCCTGCCACCTCACCGTTCCCACGACTTGAAAATAGTTCTGCAGGATGGCAAGGTACCCCCGTTTGGTCCTCTTTATGGAATGTCTCGGTTGGAACTATAGGCTCTCAGGGATTATATTACGGAAAACCTGTCAAAGGGGTTTATTCGCTATTCAGAATCCCCCGCTGGCACTCCTGTTCTATTCGTTAAGAAGTCCGATGGCTCCCTTCGTTTATGTGTCGATTATCGGAAGTTGAACGAAATTACGGTTAAGAACCGGCATCCTCTGCCCCTGATCTCAGAAACTCTGTCTCGTCTCTCTAAGGCAAGGTACTATACGAAGTTAGATCTTCGCTGTGGATACCATCAGATCAGGATACAGGAAGGCGATGAATGGAAGACCGCTTTCCGGACCCGCTATGGACACTTTGAATATAACGTAATGCCGTTTGGACTGACTAACGCTCCCGCCGCGTTTCAACACTGGATCAACGACCTCCTGCGCCCCTATCTGGATAATTTTGCCACGGCTTATCTCGATGATGTGTTAATTTATTCCGAGACTCTGAATAAACATAAACAACACGTCCGGGAAATCTTGAAAGTCTTCCAAATCCATGGAGTCCACCTCAAGCCAGAAAAATACGAGTTCTACGTCCAACAGACTAAATACCTTGGATTGATTATCACCCCAGAAGGTATCCAGATGGACCCTAGCAAGGTATCAACGGTTAAAGATTGGGAGACACCCACAAAGCTTCGGGAGGTTCAGGAGTTCCTAGGTTTTGCGAACTTTTATCGACGGTTTATTTATGCCTATTCTCGTGTGGTCGCGCCCCTCACCGGCTTGACCAAGAAGAACGTAAAGTTTGAATGCTCCCAGAAGGCGGAAGAAGCTTTTCAGGAACTGAAAGATGCGTTTACTTCGGCTCCGATTCTCGCTCACTTTGACTTTGAAAAAGAAGTTATTGTGGAAACTGATGCCTCTGACTATGTATCTGCGGGTATTATGTCACAGTATGGTGATGATGGGCTTTTACATCCCGTAGCATTCTTCTCAAAGAAACACTCCCCAGCGGAATGTAACTATGAGATCTATGATAAGGAACTACTGGGAGTAGTTAGGAGTTTTGAGGAATGGCGTGCAAATTTGGAAGGATCCCGTTTCCCGATTAAAGTGTTAAGCGACCACAGGAACCTAGAGTATTTCATGTCCACGAAGTTGTTAAACCGTCGCCAGACTCGCTGGGCTGAGTTTTTGTCTCGATTTAATTTCGTCATTCAGTTTCGACCAGGGAAGCAAGGGGGAAAACTGGATGCGCTCACCAGGAGGTCAAGGGATTGGCCAAGGGAAGGGGATGAACGTTTGGCACATCAGTCGCAGGTGGTATTGAAGCAGGAGAATTTAGGATCAAGGATTAAGCTAAGTTTGTTGGCGGATTCTTTGACAAATGAACCCGCTGAAGGAATGCCCACTGTGAAAGAGTTGTTAACTCAAGCTTACCAAGAAGACAGTTTCCCCGACCAAGTCGCACTCTAAGAAGATTTCCCTCGCCGAATGTACGGAGACCGAAGACGGTTTTCTATTATACCGGAATGCGATCTACGTTCCCGAGTCTAATAATTTGCAGTTACGCCTTCTGCAAGAGCATCATGATAGACCCTCTGCTAGACATCCAGGCCACGCTAAGACTCTCGAACTCCTCAGTCGGAATTATTACTAGCCCAATATGAGGAAGTACACCGACCGTTATGTTCTGAATTGTAATGTGTGCTTCCGAAGTAAGGCCTCTCGCAATACCTTACAAGGCGTCCTTCGACCTCTCGCTATGCCCAAAGGCCCCTGGACCGATATATCAATGGACTTTGTCACTGTGCTCTCCGAAAGTAATGGCTATAATGCAATCTTGGTTGTAGTTGACCGTCTAACAAAGATGCGCCACTTTATACCTTGTACCGAAGAGGCAAATGCTAGGGACGTTGCCACTATGTACCTTGATTCAGTTTGGAAACTTCATGGGCTCCCGGAAACCATTGTCTCAGATCGGGGCACACAGTTTACGGCCGAATTCTGGAAAACTCTATGTTCCCGTCTTGAGATTGCCCCTCGTTATAGTACCGCCTTCCATCCACAAACAGATGGACAGACTGAAAGGATTAATGCCATTATGGAACAATATCTTCGAGCCTACGTTTCATACCAACAGGACGATTGGAGCCAGTATCTCTCTATGGCAGAGTTTGCGACTAATAATCACATCTCCGAGACCACTAAGATGTCCCCGTTTCAGGCCAATTATGGAAGGAGCCCTCGTATGTCTTTTGTTCCACTACAGCATGGAAAGACGACCAATGAGGATCAGGCCAATGGTATGTCTAGGACCATGGCACAGGTTTATGACTTTCTCCGCGATGAAATGGCGAGGGCGCAGAAAATTCATGAAGATGCAGCAAACCGGAATAGGATTCCCGCCCCCAGGTATACTATTAGAGATGAGGTCTTTCTCTCGACTCGGAATATTACGACCAAGCGTCCCTCGAAGAAACTTGATTGGAAACGCATTGGACCCTATGTGATTAAGCGAATGGTTAGCCCCCATGCTTATGAGCTCGATCTTCCGGCGTCAATGAAGATACATCCTGTTTTCCATGTTTCGCTTTTGTCCTTGGCACCATGCAATCCCGTTTCCGGCCAGCTACAGTCTCCGCCTCTGGCAATAGAAATTGAAGGTGAACAGGAGTGGGAGGTGGAACAAGTTTTAGATTCTCACAAGCGTTACGGAAGATTGGAGTATTTGGTTGATTTGGGTTATGATGAACCCTCGTGGCAACCCCCCGAGGACTTGGAGCATTCTCCCGACTTGGTTCAGGATTTTCATAATAGGTATCCACGTAAGCCTAGGCCTACCAGGAGTTAGGCCTGAAGGAGGGCCTAATCTATCACGGCGTATTACGATCTTCACGGAAGAGGAGGATATTAGAGAATGGGGTTTCGGTTGCGGTACTGTCTTTTGGGTTTTTGGGGTTTCTATGGATTTCCGTTACACGAGATTATGAGTCATGATTGTACAGGGATTAGGAGGGGTATATATACGTTGCTACGGATCTTCCCTTTGTTCTTTTCTTTCTCTTTCTTTCCTTACGTGTTCTTCCTGTTGTCAACCCTACGGTTTAGTTTCGTCTCGTGTCTTTAGTTCTGAATATAATACGTCATAACCATAGTCTTCGCCAAGAGCCTCTTGGGTCTTCCATAGTATCTCGTCTCGTCCTCGTCTATAGTCTCATCCCTGTCTTCGTCTCGCCTCGCCTCGCCGCCTCCATAGTCTATGACCGTAGTACGTATCGTCTACTGGTACTTTCGTCTTCACGTCTTCCTCAGAGAAGCCATTTGGACTCTCTGCCCCACAACTCTGCTCCTCGGTTAGACCCCCGCGTCGCCGACCCTCGTTCCCGTCCCCGCTCCTGCCTTGGTTGTGTACCTCGGCTCTCTTGATTCGTGTCCACGCCAAACCCCGTAACAGTTGTGCTGATAAAGGCCCAACTTCCAGGAAAACCCAGCCTCAGGAGAGGATTTGGCCCTGTGTAACCTTGGCTGAAAATAGTACTTTCTGCAAAATAGTAATTTTTATCAAATAGTGAGAATAGAAAGATTGGCCTAAGCTCGCTGATTCTGAATATGGTATTCTGTTCTTCTCTATCTTGCTGGTTGTTGAAATATTTTCAGAAACTCGTTCTCGTTCTGATGTTGTCGCTTTGTAATATGTTCAGTAGATGTATAACTTTTATTATTATCAGTCTTTTACCCTGAAACTGAACCTTGCTTCAGAACTTCCCTGCCGTTATTTTTGTCCTTGTTGTAGCCTTTATCACGTGTACTGCTATTAGTTATTTTATTGAAACAACTAAAGTTTAATGTGTCTTTTATATTGAACTCTTTCAACTTTAAACCCAGTAAGGTGAAAACGAAAAATATGAGATTGAAGATCTGAGGTGTTACTAAAAACACTACAACAAATATCAATAACAAAAGTCATGGTCATACCAAATAGAAACTTATAATATCTGAAAGTGAGGATTACGCAGATTGTTGATTGTATTTAGCTAAATATATCATAAACTACTCACTGATTGCTTATAGTTAGATACCATAGATCACCTCATCAACAAGATTGCATCTGTTTCCTGATATTTTTTAGTTTTAGAAGATTCAATAGACTTTTCGAAAACTCAAGAAACTACATCAGCAAACTCAACTTGTATCTGGAGTCTCCCAACAGTCTCCCAGGTTTTCTGAGAGTCTCCTGAAACTTTTAGATATTTTTTAAGTCTCCTGAGGCTCAGGAAGTATCTAGAGACAAAGGAAGTCTTACTGATGTATCATGAGACTGTGAGAAGACTGTTAGGAGACTATTCAAAAATTGTTAGGAGACTGTAATGAGACCGTCAGGAGACTATTAGGAAACTTATAAGATTGACAAGAGACTTAGAAGCTTATAGACATAAATTATAAAACTTATTGATGATCATTACAGACTTTTAGCAATTATATGATTTGAATCACTTCCTGATAAATACTTCTGAGAATTGCTTTTAATTGCGAATACTGCAGATAGCTTTTACTTGAATATGCTATAAATTACTTTTGACAGATGAAACAGCCCCACACACCACAGACCACCTTCTAACAATCACTTCTGAGGATGGCTTTTCATTGTTTGGATTATAAATCAGTTTTAGTTTTTATCACAGTTCTAACAGGGCAAAGTCGGGTTCGAAGATGGAAGTGAGAGTATGAATGAGGATAAGATAAAATAAGGGCGGAGACAAGTTCAGCTTAGATACAATAGAGTCTAGACAGATTTAGGTTCAGATTTGGGTTTAAGGACGAAGCAGAAACAGACAATTGCATCAGCAAGCATTACCATTTGTGACTGGAGTCTCCTGAGACCCCTGTATTCTCCTGAGACTTCTAAAATCTTGCTGATGTAGGAATGTAGACAGATTTCTTCTATTTGAATACTATTCTAATAAGATTGGCACTTTTTATCACTTATCAAGAAAACACTACCATCAATATCAGCTAAATTAGTTTTCAATGAAATCTGGAGGCCTAAGAGTGTTATGGGAAATCTGTGGTATCGTGTTAGGACTGTTGCAACAGGTATGGAATCAGAGTTAGAAGTTATAAAGAGAGTCAGTCAGGTAATCAATAGGAATTTCAGTTAGATACAATAGAGTTGTGCGATTCAAGGGGGATGAGTTATGATAGTATGGGCTGGTTGACTTACATGTTCTATTGCATATGGAAAACTCCTCTCGGAGAATCATAGAAGTGGGGGAAAATACTTGACGACTCTAACTTTTCATTATATTATGCTTTAGCTCTTGGAAGATTACGCATCCACAGATAGTATAAATTATTATATGAAGCAACGCCGATGCATAAAATGTTATAGAATCGAAAATGTGTTGTGAGAAAAGAATGTTATAAAAAAAAAATAGTGTGATTTTAGATAGAAGATACGTCTTGGCCTCGGGCCACTCATATATCAATAGAAGCCTGTTTTTCCTTCTTCTTATAGGAAGCATCATCCTTTAAGAACTCAAATGAGCGGAATGCAGTTTACAATATTACTTGTTTAAACATTCCAAAACTCTTGTTTAGCACTAGCCATATCTTTCTAAATACCCGTTTATAAGGAGGATTCAAACATAAGTTATAAATCTTGCTAATGAAGGAAAGCGAATTTATTACCTAGAAACACATACATATGTGATGGAATAATTGAGATATGACAGAGGACAGATAAAGATGATGACGGTGACGCAAAAAAAGTAGAGAGGTACAGCTAGGGCTAAAGGAAGCGCAAAGTAGCGGCCAAAACGAAGACCACAGAGCAAATCAGGGAAAGTGGAGAGAGAACAAAGGACTTAAACTATGACTGAAGCATACTTCAACAAGAATCCTTCTAGGCAAAGACTAGAAACAGCTTTTGCAATAAACGATAGCTATAAATAGGAGTATATACCTATATATCGAGACAACCAGAAGACGAGACGAAGAGAATAGAAAGAAAGAAACTAAAGAAAATGTCTATACCTCCTATTTAACACTCTCCTCCATTAGTCTGGTACGACCATACACAATACTAAAAAACCACATAGAAACCCATTGCTATCACACTTCGTATCTCTCCCCACCATCTCCCTGAATCCCATTACCAATCCTTCCTGCAACTGAACCTGATAGAAACAGATGACGGCTACATCACCTCATCTCCTCTCACTTACAATCATCATATACACAGAAAGGTGCTGGAAGAACTGAAATGCAGGGACAGATGACTTCACAGAGGACTCGATACGTTTATGCATCAACTTATGCATTTTTTGCGCTGGTAGAATTGTTCCTACTTGTTAGAAGTTCAATTCCCCTATTACATTTATATATAGGGGCCGGCTGGGCAGCAATCGAAAGGGGGGAGATAACCTTAATTGATGCCTCGTGGAGCTCAGTATCGGGGCCAGCCCTGGGATTCTAGCACAATATCGTCCTTGATTATAATATCTTACAACACAGTCTCACCTCGGTACTGTGTCCTCGAAGAGTTATCCACTAACCACGGGCTGGCCAAATTACAAAAACACAAAGAAACGAAAAGCAATAAAGCAGCCAAGGCAAACTTGAAGAGCCTCATGACAAATCAGGCATTTCAACCTAGTTCTACCAGTAATGCTTCTCTCTGGGTTCCCATCCAACCTACTGGCCGGCTGCTGGCGTGGAATGCAGTCCCTTCTCGTATTTATTTATATGAACAGGAAACTAGATAAGTGATTCCCATGAAGAGGACGGCGTACATTATCTTTGTGGTGTGCTCGCTTATGCGCCGAGACTTTGGCTGTTGATGGTTCTTTTCTCCGGGGAAGACTCGGTATCACCCTAAAATCCCAGGCAACCCGCAACCCGCATCCTGAATTCCTCCCTTCTCTGCGGTGAGATGAGCTCCATATATGATGAATGAATGAACAAGGGTAGTGTCGAGCACCCCCCCCCCCCCCCCCAAAAAAAAAAAAAAAGGAAAAGGAAAAGGAAAAAAAAGGAACAGATATCTTGTTCTCCATGTAACTATACGCGTAGCATAATATGGCCGGAGGTAGTATCCACACTAGGGCCCCGTGAGATACTGGAGACTGTGTTTAAAACAGGGCAAAATACTTAAGCTGTCGGAAACTGATGTTTATAACGGCATGATACCCCGGATATAAGCAAAAAAATTGGGTGTGTCTTTTGTATATGCCTTTGGGGGAGGGGGGGGACGGACTTGTTTCTGCCTCTTCCTGTTTAATAACCCTAACCCTGCTACAGTATCTTACTCCCTCTCAACTGGACCTGAGTTTATAACCGGTTTATAACCGTGTTTCTTACTCCCAGTATCTTACCCTTGTATATTTGATGGGGCCCTAATCCACACCATTCATGTGCAAATTATACCCATAGATGAATACCGGTACTGAAATATTTGCTCTCCACTGACTGTTCGGTAGCAAGCCAAAAGTTTGAGTGTTTTACGCCAGCTGTATTGGTGATTTTTGGATCCCTCTTTTCCCCACCAATGAAAATCTCAGTAACCGGATGTATCGTGGTCATAAAAATACAGGAGCCGGGAGCACCCAAAGCATAACTGCAACACTATCTCTGATAGCAGAATACCCCCAATGGTAGTCTAGTTCCAAGTTCGCATTCTTTGGTACCGATGGTTCTGTGAGGGGGCTTTTGGTATTGGTTCGAGCAGTGCCACGTGCGACGACGCTAACGTTCTTTCCAAGTGCAGCAAATAGAGGCAATCTGACGTGGAGGTTATCCAAAAGATGCCACAGGATTGCTCCCAATCATGATGGTCACGGCTCCGCTAGATTGGACGAAAAACAAGCCGACTCGCCGCACTCGTTCCAAGAAATCCAGATGTAGGAATTATGTTGATTTGATGTCGGGAGCAAGGATCATGGATGTACCCAGTAGCTGCATAGCAGTGGAGCTCGCATCCCTGACGGATAGGCTTGGTTGGCATTTTGTATGTGTCTGTTGGGTGTCGGTGGAGAGCGATATCTGCGTAATTAGTCTAGGAGTGGGTCAGCTTTTGAGCACCTGAGACGTCTTCCTGACTTTGTTTCCTTAGGTGCTTCGGGATGTGCGACATGGAAAAACCTCAAAACGTGTCTTCGTTTGGCGTATTCAGAGGGCGGTGTGCCAAGACATTGAAGCGAGTGAGATTCCGTGGTGCTGGCCCGACTGGACGGTAGGAATGGGATGCATTCGGTAGTTGGGGTATTGTTCCCCGTTACTCTAGCCAGAAGTTAGTGGGAAGGGTATTTCTCGGTGCTAACGTCACGTCTCGAGGAGATGGATGATACTTTAATGTCACTATCTGCGGCTCAAGTTGTTAGCAGAGCCGCATTGCCCCAGTACCCTGCGTAGAGCCTCAACCCCGCTTTACTGTTTACGTCAGGTCCATTTTTCTACACCGCTCTCCACCAGCGATGATAGGCCACAGGTACACCGTCACGAAAGCACCGACCGCGCACAATTGATGGATGATAGGCCACAGGTACACCGTCACGAAAGCACCGACCGCGCACAATTGATGGATGGATTGGCGACCACCCTCGCCGCGACGCAATGGTTTCTAACTACCCCCCGCCGGATACCAAAGCGCGCGTTCGCGTCCTCGCTAAACCTCCCACCAGACACCGCCCCCGAGTGCCTGCGATGCATAGCTGACAACACCGCGCTCCCGAGAACCCTAACAGTAGCGGCGTGTCTGGGATACCACTGATTGACGGTGCATCATCTGGTATGGGTGGTGGGAGCGGTTTGTACCCCTCCAGGAGGATGTTTGTTAGGGTTGTAGCCGTGGGTAAGTGGGCTCGTGGAGGAGCGTGTGGCTGGCCAAACCAAGCGGGTTCCCGCTTTTCATGTCCCTAGCAGGGACTGGCTCTATCTCCCCCACAGAGTACAGTGGGATGGGATGGTGTCCGTTGATGTAGGAGAAGAGCTCAACCTCCTGTCGCGTCGGTAGTGGGGTAGAAGGTAAATCGATTGCGCGTTTTTTCTATGTACTTATGTCCGTACACTGCCTGCCTCCTTCTGCTGGAGCCTAGCTTGTGGTAAAGGTTTGGTTTAGAGTGGGGAGCTGGGGTTTTTTTTTTTTTTTTTCTACTTCCACCTCCACTTTCGGTTTTTCTTCTCCCTCCTTTTTGATCCTTCATTCCCGCTCCAATGAACTAGTAAATGAACTAGTAAGATAATAGGCCACACCCCCAAATTGCAAAGCCATAATAACCCCGAGAGGAAAAAATGCACATCATCTAAAAATTTATTTATGAGCGGCTCACTTGACACTGAGCCACTATCGTCCAAAATCACTATATACTGTCCGTGACTTTAATTGAGAGCACAGTACTAGACACATTTGGGGGGATTAATAATTTTACTAGCAAAAATCGTTGGGTAAAATACATTTACGCCAGATATTGCACGCCATTTACCGATTCTCGCTTCTTTTGTGTTAGAGATGACTACATGTACTAGAGCCTTCCCCCCGCTTTTCAGCCGGCCTTGGACGGTTAGACAATATACGGGACCATATGTATGCAATGTATGCAACGTCGGAGGTTCAGCAAGACAGGAGGTGGAAGAGGATACTATCCCGGTACTGGGATTGTTATCTCAAGACATAAGCACATTTCTTCAAAAAAGACGGGGTGGGGACTGTAGAAGAGAAGCTAGGCGTGAATAATGGGTAGGTTCTAGGATGAGTTGTAACGGGGTTGGTGGGGTTAGTCATGGATTATCACTCGGCGCCTCCCACCCGAGGGGCCACACAAAACTTTTTTTTTGGTGGTTGGTTACTGCCAGTGAGCGAGTCGGCAGCCTTTTAGTATGAAGTATCTGAAAAAAACAAGAGTGCCAAAACCTAACCCTGATTTGAAGTTAGTGATATTAAATTGTGAGGTCCAGAAAAGAGCCAAAAAGGTCTTGAGACAAGTCTCTGGACATCCATGACCAATCCTGTCCTGTCATCTCGCCCCGTTGTCCCCGTTGTCCTGTCTTGTCTCGCCAAAAGTCTCGAGCTAGACAAGGTCTTGAGATAACTTCAGTATGAAAAAATGGGGTGAAATCAACACCGTAGAAGGACAGAATTTAGTGGCAGATACCGAATGAAACCGGTATCAGAAGGAGAGTACCGTATTCTTGCCGCACCGCTGGTGTAGCAGCGGGAATGCCATACTATAGAGTAAGTGATCACACTCCTCTTTTAATATTGGTACTGTTGTCTCGTGGCTATGGCTAACATTACCCAGGCTGACAGCTTGCTAGTACTTGTCTCTACGGTACAAATACTCATAGCGCGGTGATATCCATATACAAGCTAACTACTGACAGGTCTTGTCAAATACTACTACTACACCCATGGTTCTCTACTCGTCCATGAGCGGTCACCCCCGTTTCTTCATTCATGGGGTATCACTCGGCCAAAGGTCTTTTTTTTTTTTTTTTTTTTTCTTTTGTTTAATTTATTAATTTGAAACTTTCAATATGTACAGAGTGACCGTACCCGTCAATACCGCCTAGGGCGTCTCGCGAGTATGGTCTGGTTTTCATCAGTAATTTTAAGCATAGATTATCACTCGACCGGCATATCCCGGACACGTCTAAACATTTTGCTGGGCGCAGCCCAAAAATTTCTCGGAAGCTGGGAGCCCATCTAAAAGTATTGTAGGCAGAGTACTGAGCTCAATGGCCTCTCCCCCGTACAACACACAAAGAAATAGCTCTGGAAGGGGTTTGAACTTGAGATCCGGGAAACAGGCAAATTTTGTTATTGACCTCTATTTGGACATTGCTGCAAGAATAACGTGATCGATGAAAGCGGCTGCTCAGGCTACATGTGTGCCGAGAATATTCGTGCGAGCTGGAGAGGTCTCTTCAGAATTAATGAACTGCATCATTACCTGATTAGGACGCTTAATTCAAGGGTTAACAGTTCCGTATTCTACTTGTAAAATGGCTGCGAGCGGAGAGTTGAACTTGAGATGTATATGCGGGGATCACCCAAGCGCAGAAAACATTAACGGAGATTGTAAGATTGCCGTAAACCACTTTTATATACTCCATTTAGGTTTTCCTCAGCCAAAGAGCAGCAGATAAGCTTTTAAAGGTACAGGGTCTTGGATGTATCCGCCGCTAAATATGCTGAGAGGCACACATTACTCGCCAAAAATAAAACATTGATATTTTTAGTGTGGTTGCTAGGCAAATCCTCAACAGACCTTTTTTCCGGGCGAGTAGATGAGGGTCATACATTGCTCCATAGTGACTTTTGTCGCATTCATGTCACTTGGCACAGCGAGATCGAGACTTAGATCCTCTTGGATATCTTTCTGGATATATTCATAGCATGCTTGTCACCAATATGGTGACAGAATATTATGTGACCAGTGATAAACTTCCCATAAACGCAGGAAAGACCGCGGGGATGGCGGCCTAGGTAGCTGCATAGTCCGAACGCAAAGAGCTGATCAACATGCGAGCATATATATATATAAAAATAGGTTAGGGGCGCCAGTCAGGGGAGTCACAAGACCGATCGACATTCAAACAAGCATAACTATTATCTCTTAGGAGGATAAAATGGTCAAATTTGCGGCCTGGTCCGTGCTTCTAGCAACTTTCTTATTATCGAGAGCTGAGAAGCTGATCATATGTTGTCAATCATTGCCGGCCAGATCAACGGATATGATATAGCATTTTGGATAGGAATTTGACCATTTTATCCTACCATGGGATACTTTTAAGACCAGATGTACTACTACTTTAGCTATACGGTATCTCCTTCAGGGTGGGGCGAGACACGGTGTAAAGCCCCTACCAAAAGGTTTTCGTAAAATCCTGAAAGCAGTTGAGTGGTAGCAGCGGATACGCCCCCCACTAAAATATTTTATTATACGTTAACCACTTCTTTTTACCAGTTCGGGAATGTGCAAAAGGCTTCTCCCAAGGGCCAAGATACTTACCGCTGTTCATCATTATGATTAATTATGTTGTGGTTTTACACTTGGAACCTGACTCCACCTAGTTTGGGTGGCCCTTTCACGAAAACCTTTGGGTAGCGACTTTACATATCGAAGCGATGCACAGCAGCATTGCTCACCAAGACACCAGTACAATTTCAATTTCTTTGTTAAGCCCGGCGGCCTTCATGCCACCCCGTCAATTTGTGCCATCGCGTCATACATCTGCAGAATTATAAACAACTTATTACCACACGCATTAAATCTACCTTACACATTCCCGGACCTATCTGCAGCTGGGACCCCAGGCTCCCGCGCCCCCTGTACCGGCCTTGCAATACCACGCATATCTTGAATATTTCTGACTGGGTACGCAGCGAGTAAATCAACAGCATCTCTGAAATCCACCATCTGTACGCTCACATACCGCCCCGGATCTATACCTAGTCCTGGAACCCTCATGACCAGTAGCGACGCTCCCCATGGATGTGGCGCATTTCCTTTTGTCACCGCAGGAACACACTCATTAAAGCCACTCCCATCGATCATGAAGTTGTCATTGTAGTACACCCCCAGCGCGTCCTCCCTCCATCGTTTTCTAAGCGCATTCGCCCTTATATCTATCGACCTTGCTATTCTGAAGCCAAGCTCTGGAAGTACGGCCCTCTCCCATGGTGCCTCCCCATCCTCACCGGGCTGAAGTGGGCAGTCGACCCAGGTAAAGCGTGGTGTTTGAGAGCTTTGCGGCAAGAGGATACCCAGACGATGCGACGGACTTGGGGGGGTAGTGAAAGTGCTGAAGCTGGCACAGAGGAGCTTGTGTGTGGGCCAGTCGGCTTTTTGGCAGCTTTTACTACAGTATGCAGAGCTTTTGCAAGTGCCGCAGCGGTTGGGGGTCATATTAGGGCACATGGAGCATTGTTCGGTAGAGTTGGCCATTTTACCTATGGTAGGCGTGGTGATAGCTGGAGATGGAGATAGACTGTAGGGGCGGCGAGTATATTAGGCGCCTTCCGTTGCAGCAGCCCCAGTGTGGGCTGCCTGAATTGAGTTTTGGTCGCCTGAACTGTGGCGTGTGTACCAGAAAGGTACCATATGTTAGTGGCGGCATGGCAGTGGCGTGGGTTGTGGAAGGGGTGTTAGACATAGAGCGGTGGAAGGTCGGGCGAGAGGGAGGGTATGGCGGGGCTTGGCAGTTTTTACTAGCGAATTGATGCCAAGCCCCGCCATACCCTCCCTCTCGCCCGACCCTCCACCGCTCTATATTTATGTGACTTGTCAATATATAATTCGGGTTCTGATAAGATTTAAGCTTAGACCCTAGGATCTCGATCCAAACACCACTATTTTGAGATCCTCACGTCGTAATGTTCGCCGGGGTTTAATAATTTAATAACAGTAAGCTCCTGCGGGCTTCTATTCCTAGCTCATTCTCCTAGGCGTATTGGTATATACATGTATATAGTCGACTTCCTCATCCCTATTATATTAACAGAACGAGCTACATGCCGATATCTTGCCCCTGATCTCCTAATACCAACAAATGAGACTTTTTGTTAATTCGCCAATTCAAAAGCCGGAATCAAATAATCGTGACTCTCATAGGTATGGGGGACTTCGGTGGCAACTTATTTCATATCTTTGACAAGCTCTTGGTTTTTTTTTTTACTATATGGATCGTTGTGGTATGGTGGCGGACACGACAACGTACGGGGTCGGTGAAGATAGAGGAACGCCAAATCTGTCCCTTCACCACGGCCCGATAATTTTTAAATTCGGCCACCGTACTTCTGTGGGGAATCGGTAGGAAAATCAAAGTACGGTGTGTAAATTAAATTAGATTATGTTATTAAGAAGAAAGGGTTTCAATTTTGTTAGGCAGGACAAAGTTTGTTACCCATACAAATTTGTTAAGGCCAAATTGAAATCCGCATGAGTCAGCACTCTATCTGTCCTTATTAGGATTAATCACTTCCCTAAACGGGACTGATCAGCGCCTGGAACTTTGTTACTTCTGCCAAGACTGACCCTTAGTCCCACCATACAAGGTTCAGGGTTAGGGTTTCCCGCCAGTAGGGTGGTGATAGATACTCGGATCCCGCCAAAGAGAAACCCGCAAGCCCGATTTATTTACTACCTAGTCCTTTCCCGGTTGCCATCTTGAGGCCCCACCAGTCTTTAGCCAACAACGTTTTTTATATGGTGGGAATGCACCCCCGCTCATGCCCTTTATGAGTAGCTAAATCCGCCACATCTTCAATTGAAAATTAGTGACCTGATCCGTGCCATTACCAAACTCTATACAATGCAAATAACTAGAATTACGTAGCTAGCCACATTTATCCAGCTTTTGATTGCCCCTGGTGACTCCAGACGCCAAAGACATTCCGAAGAAATATGTACCCGGGGGTGCTGGAATTAAAGTGATGCAACGATCAAATAACTCAACAACCAAGCTAGCTAGCAGAATCTAGATTAAATCTATGGTAAATTAGAAGCTGGAGATTCTAGTTATGGTAAGAGTTAATACGAATAGCCCTTGCCCCCTTTTATTACTGTCTTCTGCCATAAGTTGTTCTAGTTTTGCGGGCTAAAGGCCCAAATCAATGGCTGGAAAAAACATGCAGATCTACTCTAGAGACTCATATCACACATATGACTAAGTATCTATGTTCTCCAAACATTGTGTAGACTTAAAAATTGAAATTCTGAGTACCTTTCCGCGTTTCTAGATCAAACGTTGCACCACTTTAATTTCCAGCACCCGGGTACATACATGTAGTTGCAGAAAAATGACCAGCTAGATGTATCTGCGATCACCGACTGGGTCATGAGCAATATTTCATCGCAGCCCGAGTCCCTTAGTTGGCCCATTGGAGCTCTTAGTTTATTAAAAACCGTGCCATCTCTTCATTCTATGCATATAGGACGACGGACGCGAGAGGCACGTGATTGCTAAAGGCTTGGGATGTGTTCCTGGCGAGTCAGTGGCGACTCTTTCGACGCCCATGCCCAACATAGACTATCCAACGTCTTGCCCAGAAAAAAATTATCGGTCGGCAATACATGCCCTTACTCCGTGGAGAATCCCTGTAGCCTCGATCCCAGGCCCTGTGTGGTGGTGAGCGTTGCGCGCAACACCGCGCGCCCAAAATCATAGTAAAATGGAGACTTTCTGTGCTTATAACTCAACAACCAGGGCTCACGTAGAATATTCAAATAGTGGACACGAACGACTGCTGCCCAGAGAATTATCTGAGGAAAACTATATGTTTCCGCGGGGTTTTTATTTTCGTGATTGTTGCGCTCGCTTCAATTTGACCAAATCTCGAGCCTGGGACGGAGGCTAGGATCCCTGCGCCCGCACCTAATTAGCCGAATCGAAGCTTGTTTCAAACGTGTCGAGTCTAGATACAGTATTGTGCTTTGTTACCCTCCTGCTGATCTTCTTCCAACGTCAGTCGGTCGATCATGAACAGCAGCAAAGAATTCAAACCTCTACTCTCTCCGTATGTCTCTCTCACCAATGATCTTTACGTTTATATGGCTCACAGTGTTTGCACCCGAATCTAGTCTCTACCCTCGTCTACTCCTCACGCCCCCCTACGCGATGAACACTTCACTTACCAACGAATGCCAACACCCGGCTGCCCTGGCGCACAACCACGCATGAAATACTAGGATGGATTGTTTTTCATGATACCTTTGCGGCCTCTCGCCTATTTCTCGCCTATTTCTACAGATATACAATACGACATGGGGTGTCTCACCCTCGGCTGTGTCGGGGTGGGTGTTGAAGTAAGAGTTGGGTTGGAGTGGGAGTGGGACTAGTGTTCACTTCGGATCATATATACTCAACTAAATAGTCATTGTCTCCTGAGGTTCGTCTTCAGCCCATAGCTTTCAAGGACGTAACTAACTTCTATCGCAAGAGAGCTTCGTTGGCACATGATCACTTCGGAACAATTTGGGAAAGTCCAAGGTCACCGCACACCCGAGTCAGAGTTATCAAAGCGTTGTAATTCCAGTACAAACAAAACGAAAGCCATTTACGATACATCGAGAACCAATCAAATCCACAAATCGCGCGCAAAAAAGTACACGCCAATAGACATCAAAGCTGACAATCAAAAACGAAAAGGGAAAAAAAAGAAATGTTATACATATACATCAATCACATCCTATGTCTTACAGTCTTTGGGTCTTCCTCCGGAATAGTCCTCTATTTGTCGAGAACGTCGTTAGCAACGTGGAAGTACTCAGTAGCAGCCTCACGCTTGTCAAGGACATCGTTGGCGACATGGAAGTACTCCTTGGCAGCCTCCCTCTTGTCCAGAACATCGTTGGCGACGTGGAAGTACTCCTTAGCAGCCTCGCGCTTGTCGAGCACATCGTTAGCGACATGGAAGTACTCCTTGGCAGCTTCCCTCTTGTCCAGAACATCGTTGGCGACGTGGAAGTACTCCTTGGCTGGCTCGCGCTTGTCAAGGACATCGTTGGCGACATGGAAATATTCCTTAGCAGCCTCGCGCTTGTCGAGGACATCATTGGCGACATGGAAGTACTCCTTGGCAGCCTCCCTCTTATCCAGAACATCGTTGGCGACGTGGAAGTACTCCTTAGCAGCCTCCCTCTTGTCCAGAACATCGTTGGCGACGTGGAAGTACTCCTTAGCAGCCTCGCGCTTGTCGAGGACATCATTGGCGACATGGAAGTACTCCTTAGCAGCCTCGCGCTTGTCGAGGACATCATTGGCGAAATGGATGTATTCCTTGGCAGGCTCGCGCTTGTCGAGGACATCGTTGGCTACGTGGAAATATTCCTTGGCCGCCTCACGCTTGTCGAGGACATCGTTGGCGAAGTGGATGTATTCCTTGGCTGGCTCACGCTTGTCGAGGACATCGTTGGCTACATGGAAATATTCTTTGGCCGCCTCACGCTTGTCGAGGACATCGTTGGCGAAGTGGATGTATTCCTTGGCTGGCTCACGCTTGTCGAGGACATCGTTGGCGAAGTGGATGTATTCCTTGGCTGGCTCACGCTTGTCGAGGACATCGTTGGCGAAATGGATGTATTCCTTGGCAGGCTCACGCTTGTCGAGGACATCGTTGGCGAAATGGATGTATTCCTTGGCAGGCTCACGCTTGTCGAGGACATCGTTGGCTACATGGAAATATTCTTTGGCCGCCTCACGCTTGTCAAGGACATCGTTGGCGAAGTGGATGTATTCCTTGGCTGGCTCACGCTTGTCGAGGACATCGTTGGCTACGTGGAAATATTCCTTGGCCGCCTCACGCTTGTCGAGGACATCGTTGGCGAAGTGGATGTATTCCTTGGCTGGCTCACGCTTGTCGAGGACATCGTTGGCGAAGTGGATGTATTCCTTGGCAGGCTCACGCTTGTCGAGGACATCGTTGGCGAAATGGATGTATTCCTTGGCAGGCTCACGCTTGTCGAGGACATCGTTGGCTACATGGAAATATTCTTTGGCCGCCTCACGCTTGTCAAGGACATCGTTGGCGAAGTGGATGTATTCCTTGGCTGGCTCACGCTTGTCGAGGACATCGTTGGCGAAGTGGATGTATTCCTTGGCTGGCTCACGCTTGTCGAGGACATCGTTGGCGAAGTGGATGTATTCCTTGGCTGGCTCACGCTTGTCGAGGACATCGTTGGCGAAGTGGATGTATTCCTTGGCTGGCTCACGCTTGTCGAGGACATCGTTGGCGAAGTGGATGTATTCCTTGGCTGGCTCGCGCTTGTCGAGGACATCGTTGGCGAAGTGGATGTATTCCTTGGCTGGCTCGCGCTTGTCGAGGACATCGTTGGCGAAGTGGATGTATTCCTTGGCTGGCTCGCGCTTGTCGAGGACATCGTTGGCGAAGTGGATGTATTCCTTGGCTGGCTCACGCTTGTCGAGGACATCGTTGGCGAAGTGGATGTATTCCTTGGCTGGCTCGCGCTTGTCGAGGACATCGTTGGCGAAGTGGATGTATTCCTTGGCTGGCTCACGCTTGTCGAGGACATCGTTGGCTACGTGAAAGTATTCCTTGGCGGCCTCCCTCTTATCCAGGACATCGTTGGCTACGTGGAAATACTCCTTGGCGGCCTCCCTCTTATCCAGGACATCGTTGGCTACGTGGAAATACTCCTTGGCGGCCTCCCTCTTATCCAAGACATCGTTGGCGACGTGGAAGTATTCGGTGGCGGCCTCACGCTTCTCAGCGGCTTCTATGAACCTGTTAGTTTACCAATATCGAAAACCCCGAAAGGATATGGGGACAAACCAGGAACTGGGAGAGCAAGGACATTGGAGCCGAGGAGGGCAAGAGCAGCGAGGGAGAGTTGATAACGCATTTTTGATGATTTGTTGGATTTGAGAAAGCCGGAAACTTCTTGGAGTGAGAAGAGTAGAAAGGATGATTGTATTGGACTGTTGTGAGGATGTGATTGAGTTGGATGATGGAGACAAAGAAGGCGGGACAAAGGTGGGTTTATATATTCTCTGAACCGAGACTCTCTTGCCTTGATCACTTGCTGATATCGCGATTTTAGCATTTCCGAGAATATCCCCTCATTGGTAGTGCAGGGGAGCTTCATCCCGCAACCGCTCGCTTCCTGAGAAGTTGCCGGGGGTGCTGAAAATTGAGTCGACATCTAGTCATCATCTTGGAACCCGTCCATGGTACCACACACCCTCCTGGTAGTTCACAGAGTCATCCACTGTGACCCACTTTGGCATCTTTCAAGGCCACAACCCGTTCAGCCCCCACCACTTCAACTTCTTCACCGAAAACCCGCAGCCAGTACAATTGTCCCTATCCTGACCTCCGGATAATCATACCATCGTTCCCCGACCCTCTAAACATCGTCAAACTAAATCTCCTAGATGAAAACTAATCCCCTACCAACCGTGATACGGCACCTTCCAAAGCGGATATCTCGTCGGGCATCCTCACTTGTGATGACCTCTCAAGGACCCTTGTGCAACGCCTTAATACCTAGTAGTGCTATACATATCTCCCGATGAATAATCTTTATACGGCAATTGTCGCAATATCTGTTTTAGACTAGCAAAGGATTGTTAGAATGTTATCGTGGGGGCGCCTTTCTTGATAATGCAAGGGTCCTACCTCGTATCTTTCGTCGTTTTAAAAGGAATTGATCTTCATACTAGGGGGGTATTTTCTGCTCTGAGAGAGCCAAGTCCCTATTCATTATAACAAATCTTTACCTTTGAGAAGAATCCGCGCCCTCGTACGTATTGTGATTGGTATAATTGATTTTTTGCCATTTGTCAAAGACGTTGAGTTACATCGACACCGCCACATCTCAAACTGCATTAGTTACCATTGACCGAGATGTCGTTCCGGGATTCCCGCACCCCCGTATATCGGTTAAACGCCTGCTGGTTTAATCTATACCACCTGCGGCATATCAACCTCACCTCACCTCATCACCCCCCTCCCCCCCAGCAACTTACATGGTTTCACAGCATATTTCGGGACATGGGGCAAATAATCATCCTGCAAGATAATCAAAATACCTCTCAAGCTTTTCACACCACCTTCCTATCATACGATGCCAGGTTAGGATTACAATATATCAAGACGGCAAGTTTTCCTGGCTCCTCCTCTCTCCCTTCTTCCCCCCGAAGGACGCCCTCCTCCCTCTCCACAACCCATTTCTCTCTGCCATTTTTTGCATGTCACCTTTCCCCATCACATTCACGATGTTTCTCACGAAGAAGGGATATCTCCCCATGACCAAGAAGACCGCCGCCTACCGTGACGAGTCCGCTGAGCATCTCGTGGGCGAAGAGTCCTCGAGAAGCTCGAGCTCGGAAGAGTTCGTCGTCCAGGAGAAGCGCACTTTGGGCAGCGTCCTACCTACCCGCCGGGGACGCATCTTCTTCTTTCTGAATATTGGGCTCTTTTGCGTGTCTTTGATCATTCTTGGGAGCTCTTACAGCTATACATACCGCATGCGGAATAATGTTCATAACGCGCTGCTGAAGGGGACCAACTACTATTGTGCGAACACCCTGTTAAACATTCTCCTATTTCCGTACTGACTCATCGGCATAGCTCCGCTCCTCAATCAAATCGATATCCGACTGTACGATGTCCGAGTTAATGGCTCACTGCTCGATCTGGACGGCAACATCTACCGTGCTCCCTCCAGCCCGGAGGTAGATGCAGCATGGAACCGTATTGCCGACCTCCGACCCGCCTGGGTTACCACAGAAGACGTAATCAAGCTTGGGAAAAGTAGTTCTCACCCCCCCCCCCGTACCCCCCCACAGACCAAACTAATTTACCCCCCCTTCACATGTAGACCCCAACCTCACTGCCAGATACCCCGATGACTTCGGCCTTGGCCCCGACAAGCACATTGCCGAGCTCGACGTCCTCCATCAGATCCATTGCCTCAACGCCATCCGCCGCGACCTCGACTTCGAGTACTACTTCCGCGCCAAATACCCCGACGGGCAGCTCCCCGAGCTGCACAAAGTGCACACCTCGCACTGCCTATACATCATCCTGCAGCACCTCATGTGCACTGCCTCGACCGACATCGTGACGCAGGCGTGGGTCGAGGGCCAGACCCACCCCTTCCCCGACTTCAGCATCAACCGCAAGTGCAGGGATTTCAACGCCATCCTCGAGTGGCAGGACAAGAACGTTGTTGACCTCGAAAAGTTCAAGGCCTTGAGGAAGCCGGAGGGCCAGGTCCCGGCTAGGATGAGTGACGAGTTCAAGAGGATGTTTGGCGTTGAGGAATGGGACGATCACGACCATGGACATGCTGGTGCTGGTGCTGGTGCTGGTGCTGCTGCAGGAGCGCATGGGGAGCATGGGGAGCATGGTGGACATGCTGGTCATAGCTGAGTTAGTTAGTCGGGTAGTGTAATTTAGCAAAAGGCGTATTTCCTTATCATTATGTTATTATTAGATTAGTAGCAATATTACCCTCAGCTCATGCCTATCTCTCCATATGCAGTAAATTAAGCCCCTCCCTCCATATCTAAAACGGTGAAGTCATTTCAAGCAAAGATTACGCTTTCCCTTAGACACTCTATCCCTCTTCCCAATTAAGCAGCCACTATCCCACGTACCGCCAATCGCAGATAATACACGTCTCCGCAATTCCAAATCCCATGCAAGCCGCCATCTGCTCAGCACGCAAGCCCGCCCCCACCCCACCCCACCGCATCAAGAAAGTGCCACACCAAGACAGCAATAGGCCAAGGATGCCTTTTCCATGCACGTTATCTCGCCGATCATTCCGCGGACCCCTGATCCCTGATCCCTGCCCCCCAACCGCCAAGGCTCGTCTCGCTGCAGGTCCGGGGTGTGGCGCATGAGTGCGAATTCTCCTATTGGCCCGGGGGGTGGGCGGGTGGTGGCGCCCGAGTTGTCCCGTGGCTACATGTAGCTAGCTAGCACGTACAGTCAGATGGGAAGGTGGCCCCCCGGGGGGGGGGGGGTAACTCTAGAAGCAGATCGTGCTTAATCTACCGCTCGGAGAGATATGGGAAGGCGGTTTAATTCTGCAGAGATTGTGTGATGACCTAGGACTTGGTCGCCATCATTCATGCATCCCCCCCCAATCCAATTGACGGCCGTGGTGGCGGTGGGTGCCTCTCCCTGAACATTTGGTGGGGGTTGCAGAGAAAACCGCCCGCCCCATGCACGGGGTAGGCCGTACTGCGATATCTATCTATCTAACGCTTACATGTACTTACTTACCTGCCCCATCCATCCATCCGTCCATCCGTCCTTCTATTGTAATACTAGCTACCGATCCCTCAGTGGGTGTTTCTAAATAAGCTCCATATCCTTTGTATGTAGAGTATGCACCCCGGGGGTGATGAAATTGAACCCTGGTGTCGCGACCGCCATCCAAGCCATACCCATGGCAGCTAACCTTTGCATTTCTATTTTTTCATGTATGTATGTATCACACAGCTCCTGTCTCTATCTGGCGCAATTCGATCTATAGAAACTATTTCCAGCCTTTAGGCGTGGTGGCCAAAATCGTGGTTCTTTCTCGCCGTTGCATCACCTTGAGGACCCCCGGCCGGCCCAGGGGGTGAGGGCAACGACTCCGTTTACCACTAAGATTTGCACCACATGCGATCCAATTATAACCCTAATAAGGCAACAATATCGTATACAGAGTAAAGAATTCATCAATCATATTCAGATACAAGAAACCAAGGGGCCGGCTGTGAACCTCCTAAGGCCTTGATCACGGTACCTATAATAGTGTAATCCCAAATTAAACATACCGTTGCACCATCTTTAGGGACCCCTGGGTACGTACATGTTTCAGTGGATGGTATTGTAATGATGATTAACTCGGCTGGTGGCCATGGCGGTCTGAGGGATTACTGTGGTGTTGGTCTGGATGGTGAATCTGTGGTGGCGAGATGGTAATTGATGTTGGCTGCTCGCAGGGCTCCGTCACCGGGTATCACTCGATATCAACATCTCTTACACTACTCGGGTCAGGTAATAAGTGGAAATGAAGCAGGGGCCTAATTTGGTGTAGTAGCGAATCAGAGGTTGTAGTACACGCTGTTCTACCGCACCACACTGTGACCCACACAATCCCGACCCCAGCGCACCAGCCACACAACAACCCCCGACCCAGCAAATTACCCCGCATACCGCAGCACCCCAGGGTGTGTACGAGGTTTAATTCAGTGTGTGTGCTCAAACACCGGTAAAGATATATAGCAGATCTATGTAATCAGAGCGCTGGGCTCCTTCTATATTTTACCGAACCTTGGCGCCCTCCTCCTTCCTATGAGAGCGGGCCCGGGGGTGTGCAGATGTAGCCCCCCGAGATGAGGATGAGATGATGTCTGACCGCGCAGTTGAAACATGTGCTTCTGGCTCGCTTGGCCTGGAGAGGGAAGGTCTACTACTCTGGGGGTTGGCCGTTCCAGCGGTTGGCTTCTAGCCCTAGTTGGTGCTTGGTTAATTTACTCCATCTTACTTAGATTATAAGCTTTCGAGGAGGTTCTGTGCGGTGCCATACAGACAACTGTCGACACTACCTAGGTCAGCCGTCAAATCAGTATTACATATGGCGCAGGTAAGCCTGGACTGTATTGGCTGTGATTGCATATCGTAGGAATGTTACAGGGTAGCTAGCCACATGTAGTAAGCCATTAGTTGGCAGCCAAAAGCTCATCGTCATAGCTCAAGTACATTGCAAGTAATCACGGGCGCTGATTACACGTGTAGGTAGTAATTAATTAATAACGAACGAATGAATAGCTTTATCAAATACTCGCGCGGTCAGCAGCGGATTGATTTTAGCCACACACCCTGGGTAGCTTGCCAAGGAGTGTTATTCCCGATAGGGGGTTAGCGCGTAATAATGTGCCCCTCCCCCCCCCCCCCAACCCCAGGTCGGTGCGGTTCCGGGTTAACGTGAGATTGAGATGTGAGTGGTGTGTGGAATGTAGATTAATGAGGCAGCCCTCATTGTGGTGATTTGAATTAAAGAGGAGGGAGAGGAGAGATTCCCCTGCGTTGTGTCAGCACCCTAAACAGACCTCGGTTTGATGCTTGTAATTACATTACCTCGACAACACATTGTATCGCGAGAATTAATAAATAATTACAATTACCTGTACTACATGTAGCTAGTTTGGCGGACCCTGGCTACTGGGAGGGCTATAGTAATACCCCAACTGCCAGTCGGATGAATTGCAGACGATAGCACTGCGGATGATTCGGATGGCTGAACACTAACGCGTTGATAAGCATTACACTAGTCACGACCACTCACTCCACTACGGGCGATCAACGGTCACTTAACCTTCATTAGGTATGAGACAAGGCCGTGCGGTGTGTGATTACCGCCACAAAAACGCCAACCGAGAGTCACTGTCACTGTCACTGTCACTTCTGACACAGTTGCAAGTTCCAGGGGTTCAGATAGTCTCTTCTTCAATGTCAGGGCAGGGGGGGGGGGGGGGGGGCGCGTTAAAAAAAGATTACAGTCATTCAACCGTGTCGGTCAGACACAAACCACCGGTCTAGCCAACGGGTTCACCACCGTTGCCAAGGGCACCCCCCGACCGACGGCCCCCACGACACGGGAGTGGCTGAAAATAAGCTCCTCGTCTGGATAAACCGTCGCTCGGCAGGGTCCGGGGTGGTTCATGTGAGATTGGCCACATAGCCCAGCCAGTGCCAGAGGCCGAGGACCGGAGGAGGACGATAATCACCCCGTGGGTGGATTGGATTACCTACATCCTTTCGCGTCAGCGAATAAGATAGTGGCAAAATACCGCCATTTACTCTGTGAAATGTAAGAATCAAAATTGCCATAAGCAGACCCTCCAGCCAATTGTGGCCAATTTTTTGCTCAGGCTGACGGGGACACAACCAGCCCCCGCGCCCGGCCCGAGCTCGGATAGTTCGGGTGCACGGGTCCCGATGCGGTCGGGTGCATGCATATGTTAGTGTGGTGTGGTGGTGTGTTGTGGCTACTAGCCCACTCTTGGCGATCGACAGGACAGGGGGACGACAAAGATGGAAGGTGGGCACTATCTTGGTACTCTACGCTAGATGCCGCATCCGCGGTGGGGGCGGCGTGTGGGGTCATGGGGTATCACGCTGGTGCGGCGATGCGGCTTGGGTGTCGGTGTTGGTGTAGTCTTTTTTTTTTCCATTCTTTTTTTTTTTTTTTTTTTTTTATTTTTGCGGACGGCGGCGAGGGCTGTGGATGTTTGTTGTCCGTCTTTACTGCGATCGTTGCTTGGTTATTGTTGTGTTGCCAGGTCGTGGTGGGAGGAGGTTTGTAAATTATAAAAAGAAGATTCAAAAAAAGAGTTTCAAGATGGCTACCTAAAGACATCATAGCCCAGACCCCGTTACTAGAGAGTTTTTCGTCACTATTCGGTATCAATGGCTTTAGCGACCTCTGCATATACATTTATCGCCATTGTTTCTTTAATTCATTGATGAATTAACAGCAACAATCTCGTTCGTGACCCCCCAAAGTCGAGTGAGAACTCATGATTCAAGGTTTGATTGATACTTCATACGTAATAATTTAAAGGTTCACACATCCTGCTAACTAAACTTTCTTTTATCAATGGCCGCGTTGCATTCCTAGCAATTGGATGCTAGTGTTTGAAGAATTGCTTGATAGGTGTCGGAGGAGCTTGTTTTCACGAATTACCTTGATGGATTCACAACTGGGAATAGAAAACTGGCTTGAATTTATTTATTGACAACACATACGTACAAGTAGCTACATGAACCAAGACTAAACAAACAGACCCACACAACTCTACTCTCTCCCCGCTCTCTCCTCCTCCGCCTCCTCCCCCTCCACTCTTGAATACCCGCCCTCCGCCTCGCCACCCCCAACCCTCACCTGCATCACCACCGCCCCCACAAGCGCAAACAGCGCCGCCGCCACCGCAAATGGCAACCCGACCCAGCCACCGCCCCACCTCGCCCCGACCCCAAAACACAGCCCCAGCGCCGGCCCCGCCACAAGCCCGCCGACCATATCCGCCACCGCAATCGCCGTGTACAGCCTCCCCACCTCGCTGCGCTCCACCATCCCCGTCACCAGACTGCGCGCCGCAGCGCCAAACCCGCTGCCGGCGGTGTAGACGCCTAGGCCGGCGACCATTATGGCGGCGCCGGGGGCGACCGCGACGAGGGCGAAGCCGGCCGTCATCAGGAGGATGGATACGCGCGCGATGGCGAGGTCCTTTTTGGCAGATGACATGCCGAGGCGGGAGAGGAGGAGCTGGCCGGTGACGGGGAGAATGATGAGCAGGAGGATGAGGTTGATGAACGCGCGGAGCGAGAACAGGATGTTCGCCTTCTGAATCGGCCAGCCGTAACGGCTCGACACGTACTGGAGCAGCAGCTCGAGGGCCTGCCGTCCGATGGTGGCGATCAGGAACGTAAATACCAATAGCGCCGTGTTCCAGTCCGCCATGAGGAAGTTTAGAACGGCCCTGTAATCGCCCTCCTTCTTCGTCTGCTGTGCCTCCTCGTCGTCGTCGCCGTCGGAGGTTGCGTCGGGGGCGGCGGTCTTGGTCTCTGGTAACATGGCGGCGATGGGGATGCCGATGGTTTGGATGACGAGGCCGGCAAAGAGCGGGATCCAGACGTTGCGGCCCATGAGGAGGGAGCCGATGAGGGGAGCGACGAGCTCAGAGAGGAGGACACAGGCTTGCAGATGGAAGAAAAGGGTGCTGCGTTGGGCGGCGGGGGTCACATCGGCAATGATCATGAGGATGAGGGCGGAGCCGACGGAGGAGCCGCCGCCGAGCGTGTAGAAGAAAGAGGAGAGCCAGGTGAGTTTAATGGGGAGGTCAAACCAGCCTAGAGTTTGTTAGTGAGTGCGGAGAGGGGCGGGCGGGGCGGGAGGGGGGCATACAAATCAGTAGAACCCAGGCAGAAGAGAGGGAAAGACCCAGTAGGGTGAGCATTAGCATTGGCCGGCGGCCATAGCGGTCAGCAAGAACTCCGAAGGGGATAGCAAGAATGACACCTACACACAGGTCAGCAACAATTTATCCATGGCCGCAGAATAAAAATATAGCAAGCTTACCCGGAATATTCGAAAACAACGTTTGCATGCCGTTCAGCATCGCAATCTCGCTCTGTACGCTCTCAATCTTGCACAAATCCTCGGGCACGCTTGCGTCCAGCCCTATTTTGAGGGGGTCATGCTCTCGGTAGTAGGCGAGGCATATGATCGACTCAAAGAGGCGGACCTGCGGGGCCGAGCTGAGGTAGCCCGCCATGTCCACCGTTACAATGATGACGAAGCATAGCAGCGTTGCACGGAATTGTGTACTTGTCAGGAGGCGCTGGAAGACCGTGCGGAGAGAGCTGAGTGTGGGGAGGGAGCGGGCAGGACTGAAGGGGGGGAGATCCTCGGCCACGGTGGGGGGGTGGACGGTCATGATTGTGGTGGGGGTAGAGTGTGTCTGTCTGTCTGTCCGTGTAGAGAGAGCAGAGAGATGAGGAAGGTGAAGGGAGAAGAGGAGGGGGACGTTCCGGTGAGCTTGAGCTTGAGCTGTACCATTGTCATCATCGTCGTCGTTGTCGTCGTCGTAACTGTTATTCCTATCATTAATCCCGGCTATCGTGTTGCATGGATTATCATTGGCTTGGTTGAATTATCGCTGACTGAGACAATAGAATTGCAGGGGGTTTACTAATTAAGGCTGCATTAGGGAGGTCTACTATTTGATTAGTATGCCGAGGGCGATCACGAAGACAACTCCCCAATCACGGGTAAAAACACAGAGTGGCTGGAAATTGAAGGATTATTGTCATCATCACTGCCGATGACTCCCGTGAAGAATATCCTCCCCCCCCCAGTAAATCATCGTGGTGTAAAAATAGTTACCCCAGGCTCTTCTTCAAGCGCCGAGCCCCCCCCGGCAAACCCCCACTTCACACCGCAACGTCCAAATCCAGCCTTCACGAAAACAGGAAGGTCACACACCCTCCCATCGCGCATCAATAGAAAGCTCGTGCGAAAGCCCTCAAGTCATCTAGTAAACCACTCCTCATACCGCACTGACTGACTGCACCGCACTGACTGCACTCCCAATTTTCTCTATTCATTTCCAAAAACTCAATTCTCCACGATGCTCATCCCCGTTGCATTGGCCTCCGCAACTCACGACGCCGCCGCCGCCCCTATGGCCGACGACGAGATTCTCTCCCTCCTGGCCCAGAGCTACTTGCACAATCCGAAGCACCTGAACACCTTCGTGATTCCCCAGTTCCGCCACCGCCTCACCCTCATGTCCAAATTCAACATCCCCGCCGGCTCCCGCATCCTCGAGCTCGGCTGCGGCCAAGGCGAGACCACGCTGGTGCTAGCGCACCTCGTCGGCCCCACAGGCCACGTTACCGGCGTTGACCCAGCCCGGCCTGACTACGGCCACCCCATCACAGTGGCCGCTGCCCGAAACCATATCCTCGCTTCCCCGCTTGGGTCACGCACTACCTTCCATGCCATGAACCCCCTCGACTATCTTAAGGCGCTTCCTGAGGGGCATAACTTCGACTTCATCATCCTCTCCCACAGCTTGTGGTACTTTCCATCGCATGAGGCGATCCTCGAGACTCTCGCTGCGATCGGCCCCTATGCGCCCCGCTTATTGGTTGCCGAGTATAACTTTGGTTACACAATCCCTGAGCAGAAACCGCACGTCCTGGCCGCAAGATGTCAGGCCGTGTTCTACAAGGCCAAGACCGCCGAGCAGCGGGCGGCGACGGAGCCAAACGTGCGCACTGCGCCCGAGGTGGGCGAGGTTCGAGAGCTAGCGGCAAAGTCAGGATGGAAGCTGGTAGAGGGGAGGGAGGGGATTGTCACACCGGTCGAGGAGGTGCTGGATGGCCAGTGGGAGGTAACTTGGGTGTGTTTCTATAGCCAGTTCTGGGATGAGGTAGAGAGTGTATTAGGTAGTGAGGATGAGAAAAAGTTGGAGGTGAAGAAGGAGGTGGCGAGGTTGAAGCAGGAGACGAGGCAAGCCTTGGATGAGGTGAATATGAAGAGGGACCCGGAAGTTATGGATGAGGAGGATGTCAGTCGGTGTAGGACGATGGATGTGTGGTGGGCAGAGTTTGAGAGGGCGTAGATGCAATCTGTCATGTAAAACTAGTTTTTTAGTTGTTTGTCGTTGAATCAAAGCTTCGTCATTTTTTTTTGTAAGTGACGACATGTCGACATTGCGCAAAGATATCCTATCGGCCCGCGCATTCGCTATACTGGGGTCCATTTGATTTACCGTGTCGTTTCGCAAGGTGAACAGTGTTTCTCTGTTAGTGGTGGTCATTAGCGTCAAGTGGCATGGAGAAAACACCAAAGGGGGCTCCATGTGCATCGCACCCGCACTCACTGTTATTTTCCTTTCCTTCTCGAGTTGGTCACGAACTGCCGCTAACTGTCCTTCCAAATGAATCAGGCCCTTTCATCAAGTCGCGGAACCATCTCAGCAGAAGTTACTACAAGGCCGGCCGGCAATATCAGTAAGAGCAAGAGATGAAGGCATCATGAAAGGGCCGATAATATACGAGCTCTCTCGCTCACCCCCAAACCCGAGTTTTCCGAAGAATGCAATAGACCCTCGCTGAAAAGATAGCAGTGGCATGTGTAAGCACATACCTACAAGCCTAGCTGGATAGCGAGCTGCATCACCATAAACCGGCAGTGATCCAGCTGATTTCTCCCCTCTCTTCTGCTTCTTGCTTGTGTAGTTCTCGGCTCCATTTACCAAGCTGGCCTTTGATTTATGCTGACGACTATTGCATCCGGCAATCGGATATAGTTTAAGGAACTTCATGAGCCAGGCTGCCTGCATTGTAGCCGACCTCCACCATGGCAGAGGGTTCAAGTCAGGCCACGGCTGACGAAGAACTCAAGGCCTACGGATACTTCCTCGCGTGATCATTCAAACGTTCGATACAGCATGCTCGCCGCCTACCAACATAATGTCGAATACCGTCGAGTAGCAGTAGTAAAACAGAGCTCTCATCAGGTTATAGACCTTGATTACGGCACCGGTGAAGCACTAATTTGCAGTAAGTGGAGGTGTAGATGTTGGTCTAAAGTCACAGAAAGCCCTATCCATGGCAGTAAAGCAGCAAGAGGATAACAAGTGGCAGGTACGCCGCCATAGCCTAAAGGCTGGATGCGAGTATGAAGTAAACAAAAAAAAAAAAAAAATAACAAGTGGCAGGAGGGGAGCTCGAGGCCGAGTGATAACTCATGAGTCCCAAAGAAGAAGGAGGACCTGTGCTTTGTTGGTGGCGCCGTTCTCGGAAATCATTGACGGATACATCGAGCGGCTCCTACCTATGGGAATTATAAAAGACCTCGCCTTACGCGGTGTGTTTGGTCCTCCGAACGTCGAGATAAATTCCCATCGCCTACCGTGAAGGCGGTTGAGATGGATAAGTTCAGTTCCAGAGTTAATTCTGCCATCAAAGCCGTCATATATATCCTATATAATCGGACTTTCAAGTACACAAAAGAAAAATCTTAGCGCCCCGAAGTGTTTAAACACCTATTCCAACATGTTCTTCCTGGATCCAGGGACAAAGGAGCTATACTATTTGGGTGATAAGTCGCCGTGTAGTAGGGAAATACCACAGACTGGAATGTACTTTTAACACCGTCTACTTCTGTTACTTTGGTTGTGGGCGGAGAAGGCGGGGGTGGGGGCTGTCAGACACTGTCACAGCCTCCAACAGACCCACCAACAACCCTAACCCTAAGAAATAATTTCCCCCAAAAGGCACCGGAAAGCTCACACAGAAGGTGGAAAGAGGAGCCCTAGTCTCTACGAGTCGTTTGATATAGATCTGACGCTATTTCGGTGAATATCAATTTTAATTATTTGTTGCGGTGGGTGTTTGCAAACCCTAACCCTGACCGGTCCGCCTTCGATGAGGGCATTGGTGGGGATAAAGGCAGTGAAAAGGCGGGTTCTTTGATAGTGTTTGTATGAGCTTGAGAGAATTGCAGCACCCGTCGGATATCTCGATATTGGTGGGTGGACGGAGGGGCGCATCCATGGGCGGCGGCATCAATTGCGCCTATATATAGGTCTACTATGATCGGAATGAGAAGACCCAAGACGCGGTTTTGTCCTCAGAGGGTTTTTCCCTTCAGCTAGGGCTGCTGTAGGCCATCTGGATGGGATTCTGGCCCTGTGCGAGCCCGGAGACGGCGCCGAGGAGACTCAGGCAGGGTACGCACGCAAAGGGAGGACTTCCACCTGGACAGCTAGTCGAGGACCCCCCGTAAGCGGTAGAACGTGTTCCGCCGGAATGGGGGTTGGATTTTGTGTTCTTGTAAGAGTCTTGACCTAGTCGGCTGGTGATACGTGTTGGGCATGGTTTGGTACTGACCTCTATGACGAGAGGAAAAACAGGCGGATAGAAAGATCAATAGCAATAGACCCCCCGTCCAGAGACTTCCGTGCACACTGCGTACTCGGGTAGTAGTATTCAGGGCCGGGCCCTCCCGCGCCGAGAAAAAGGTCTCATAGGAGGTACAGTTTGCCAGATACTTATCCACGCGGCTGCAAAAAGGTCCTATAGATCGATCAGTGGCCTTGAACTTACGCGAGTACTGGGTCTCCTACATGGGATGCCTTGGGGCGGGTCCTGCTGCGGTGGTTGTAGCATCTACGGAGTTGCTGTAACGTGCTGAGTTCGTACCTAGGTTTCGACGCACAGATCTGGGAGGGGTTTCGTTTTGGCGGTTGTTTAATTGGGCGGCGACCTGGTGGTTTTTTTTATTTTTTATTTATATATCGTACTTTCATTCGTTTCTATTGCATGTAGGGACCCCCTATGGCAAGGGCGACCTGGTAGTTGTGTTAGTATCTAAATAGTCCCTAGTCTTAGAAAATATGAAGGTGCGACATGGCTTGGTTGGTGAAGTGGCAGGGACCAATAACCCACCGTCAAGAGCCTAATATTTGGACATAGAGGTGGTTAGCGCCACGTCCTATATAGGCGCGCTAATGACAGAAAGTATAATTTTGAGGCATGTGTGAGACAGAATCTGCGTGATTTTATTGGTCTGGCAGGGAATAATGCCAAGGGCTTACTATTTAGACCAGAGGTGGTTAGCGCCACTTCCTACTAGAAAATGCGAGTATGGAGTGGCAACGTTCTGGCATACAAATAATCCTCTCGCATTTTCTGGTTCTGGCCAATGGAAAGTATATAACCGAAAAGACCACTCCTGAAATCTTAGTTTACAGGTTCCGCAACCCTAGCCCTGGCGTGAAGCACTGCGATTTCGTTACAACGATACAAAACACTCAACAAAAAGCCTTGTCACAATTTCACGTCGGTGTAATCATTGGCCTGTCTTGCGAGGGGAAGTGGGCTTGGGGTATGGCTGCTGTCTGTCGTCCGCGCACGCGTAGATAGCCAGGGGGGGCGCTGGATACCGTACCCACCCCCTACCCCAGAAAGAAAGGGAGAAAAAATTAAAGAGGAAAGAGAAAAGGGGAGAAAGAGGGGGTAAAGGTGAGGATAAGAGATCTATGAAAATATAGAAATGTAAAATATAAATATAAAAGAAGAGAAAAGAAAAGAAATTAAAGAGGAAAATAAAACTAAAAAGAGAAAAAACCATGACCACATGCCATCAGCGTGGTTCTAACATCGTACATGAAGCTGGAAGCAACACAACTAGACAGTGGGACCAGGCGCACAAACATAACCCGCCAGCCAGGCAGGGCATGGCCAGTGAAGGAACCGTACGGATCACCATGCTCGGGGATCTGTAATAGGAGGTACATATGCCGAACACACGACTCCTTCCTTTCCCGTACGCACAGCTTCCCTGATTATTACCCCCGCAGCACTTGAAGCAGATTATCATTACCAACATCTAAATACACAACCAGCCAACATCAAAGCCCACTCCCTGCGCCCTCCCCATCATCCACGACCCTCCCCGCGTCCATGACCACAACCCTCCCATACCCCTCCAGCCCGCCCCGATGGACAACACTGACCACCGTCCACCCAACAAACTCCTCCCTGACCACCCGCTCCATGACCCTCCCCGTGCGCACATCAACACTACTCATCGCCTCATCAAGCACCAACACGCCCCCCGCGCCCGCCCGCCTCCTCACCCTCGCCGCGACCACCGCCCTCCCCAGCCCCACCAGCTGTCTCTGCCCAACACTCAACCTCCCCACATCCACCTCGCCGGGCAGCCCCACGCGCGCCATCACCTCCGCCACCTCCTCGTCCCCAAGCAGCCCCTCAGGGTCAAGATTCACCCGCACCCCCCCAGGCAGGAAGTAACACTCCTGCGGGACGACGGTGAGCGCGCTGCGCACCGCCCCGCGCGCCACACGGCCCACGTCAACCCCGTCGATGAGGATCGCCCCGCTCTGCACGTCGAGCAGCCGCGTCAGTGCCCCCAGGAGGGTACTCTTTCCGCTTCCGCTGCGGCCGCGGACGGCGACGCGCTCGCCCGCGCGGATGCGCAGCGTCACGCCGTCCAGCGCGCGCGGGCCCCCGTCGGTGTATGATGCTGTTACGGCGCGGAACTCGATTTCGCCGCGGACGGGCCACCCAGCTGGTGCCGCCCCCGCGGCGGAGTCGGTCTCCTGCGGTGTGCGCTGCGAGAAGGATTGGAGGCGGGCGATGGCGCCCAGGGAGGTCTCGAGAGAGGTGTAGGATACGACGAGGTTCTTGAGCGTCTCGCCGAGGGTGGTGATGTTTGTTAGTGCTAGGCCTACGGCGCTGGCGCTGAGCACGCCGGCGTTGGAGCGGCCGCCGAGGGCCACGGCGACGGCGATGACGACGACGGCTAGGCCCGCTACGATTAGGTCCAGGACGAGGTTGAGCCACACTTGCACGGCGTACATGAGGTAGACTGCGTTCTGGGAGGTGTCGAGGTGGGTTGTGAGGGTGGTGGTGAGGAAGGAGGGGGTGGCGGGGTTGCTGCGGATTGTGGCGAGGCCGAGCGTCGTGGAGGTGAAGAGGGTGTAGAGGGGGGATTTCAGAGAGATGTCGAGAAGGCGGAGGCGCTTCGAGGTGCGCAGGTAGGTGTGTTGGAGGAGGGAGGTGGTGAATAGGATCGGGGGGAAGGTGCATAGGATGAAGGGGGAGGCAGCGGCGATGAGTGCGAGTTGGGTGAGGAATGTGAAGAGTTCTGTATAGGGGGTTTGTTAGTGGTTGTGGGGTTGAGGGTAGTTATAGAGGGAGGGGGGAGGTACCAGCGGCGGTGTTGAGTAGTGATAATGGCAGTGTCCCATCCACGAGCAGCATATCTTGACTGAACCTGCAGATTGTCAGTATATAAAACCATTACTGAGAGCAAACCAAATACCTATTCGTAGTCACCCCCGTGTCCACACGACTGATATATGCAAACGGCGCACTAATCACCAGTTAGCCCTTGATCCCTCACCAAATGGGAAAGAAAAAACTCACTTCATGACCGTCCGCAACAGCTCCCTGTGCAGATTCCGTCCCGACGATGCAGCAACGCCGTGGAATAGATGCCTATGTTGCAGTGTCAGTGATGAGTGAGACAGAGATGGGGGGGGGGGGAGGAGAACGTACCAGGCCCAGGCGCAGAGAGAGATGAAGGCGAGGACGTTGAACATTGCGTAGATGCCGAGGTAATATCCGATTCGCTGGTTTGGGTGCGAGGCGTTTGCGTTTGACCACCAGGTGAGCCATTGGTCTGCGGTGTGGGATTTTGTTAGCTATGGGGAGAAAGGGGAAAAAAAGAAGTAATATCAACCCACCCGGAAACTTCAGCAAAACCCCAAAACACACGCCCCCCACCAGAAAGCAAACCGTATTCACCCTCCCAATCGACTTGAAATAATACCTATACACATCTCTATCCCTCGCACTATCGTCCTCCTCCTCCTCCTCTTCTTCTCCGCCCTCCCGCCCACCTCTCGACACCACCGCCTTCTCCTCCTCCCTCTCCTCATCGACAATGTCCTCGACGTCGCCTGCACCGCTGCCCGACAAAAGACTACTCAGATATCCCCCCGCGGCCAACACCTCCGCCGTCGGCCCCTGCTCCACGATCCGCCCGTCGGCGCCGAACGCAATTACTTCGTCCGCATAGCGGAGATATCCAACTGTAGTGTACCCGTCAGTATGATATCTACGTCAATTACTATCCCCATCGAAGAGGGGAGACGAACCGCCATGAGTAGCAAAGACCACCGTGGTCCCCAACCGCCGCAAGAGGCCGTCAGCCCCCCACAGCCGCTCAAGGATCAAATCGAGCGTCTTCCGGTCCAGCCCCGAGAACACGTCGTCGAGCAACAGGACCGGCCTCCTGGAATATATCGCCCTCGCCAGGGCCTGTTCTACAGTCAGCATCAAACCACATCTTCACTCGTACAAGCCACTTACAACTCTCTGCTTCTGCCCACCGCTCAGCCCAACCCCGCCGCTGCCAACACTCGCCAAATCGCTAATCTCAGGCGCATCGATGCCGCACGCCCGCACCACCGCGCGGTACCAGTCCTCGTCGTCCTTCCCGGGCCCCACCACGTTCGCGCGAACACCCGCATTCACCAGCCAGGGCGTCTGGTCGCAATAGGCCATCCCGCCTGTCGCACCGCCGACGACGCTCCCGGCCAGCAGCGGCACCTCGCCCAGCAGCCCCTTCAGGAACACGCTCTTCCCGCACCCGACGGGGCCCAACACCATCACCGTTTTTCCGCTCTCCACCCGCACCTCCACGCCGCTTATCACTGGCTTCGCCGCGTCCCACCCGAACGCCCCGCCGCGCACCGTCACCGCTGCTCCTTCCCCCCCCTCGCCCTCGGGCTGCGCCCCCCGCTTCTCTAGCTCCGTAATACACAGGAACGCCTGGATGCGCCCCGCGCACGCCCACGCCGCACTCAGCGCCGGCAGCGCCTGAAACAGGTGCACCAGCGGCGCAGCCAACAGCCCAATGACCGTAAGACTGGTAAACAGCCTCGCGGCATCCAGCGTCTCGCCGCGGCCCCCCGCCGCCGAAACACCCATGAACGCGCCAAACACCACAACAGGGCTGAAGATGAGCGTCGCGTACGACAGCCCCACGCTCACAACAATGGAGCTCCTAAAGCCGCCCGCGGCGGACACCTCTTGATCGCGGAGCCCCTGCAGCAGCGTACTCACCGCGGGCTCGAGGTTCAGGAGCTTGATGGCCTTGAGGGACGCGAGGGTCGCTGCGGTGGTCGTCACGCGGTGCTGCAGCGCCGCCATCCACGCCCCCTGCAGGCGCGCGGAGCGGGCGGCCACGAGCGTGGAGAGAAACACGCACAGGAGGGCCAGCGCGACCATGGACAGGGAGGAGAGCCCGACCTGGCGGGTGAGCAGGTAGATGGCGAGGATGGCTTCGAGCGTGTTGGCCCACGGCTCGTGGACGTATTTGAGACCGCTGAGGATGCGCTCGGTGTCGGTGGACATGAGCGTGAGTGCGCTGTTTGCGTCGGGGGTTGGGGGGGGAGGTTTTGTGGTTGAGGTTGTGGACGCGGCGGAGGAGGAGACGTCGGAGACGGCTTTTTCGTCGGTGGCGGTCTGGTCCTCGGTGGAGGCGGGCTTCTCTTTCTCGCTGGAGGACCCACCGCCGGCGGGCATGGGTACGAGTAATAACTTCTCCCAGACAAGCCCCACGAGCCCTCCCCGCACCGCGACCATCATCCGGTACGTCATCCAATTATACCACGCCGTAGACCCCTAAAACTAAATCAGCACCCGCCCCACAAACACCAAACAAAAAACTCACCGCAATCCCGCAATACACAAGCGCATACGCCGCCATCAGCGCCCAGCCAACCTCCCCCCTCTCCCTCTCCCCAACACTCTGCAAGTACCCCATCACCCTCGCGACCAAGAACGGCTGCGCAAACGTGAACCCCACCATTGCGAGCCTCGGGAGCACCGGCGCCGCCAGCGGCCGCCACAGCCCCACAGCAGCACTAACCAGCAGCGGGCGGCGCGGCGTCCACGCGGCGCGCACGGCCGCAACAGTTCCACGCGTCTCCAGCGGCGCCGGCAGCGGCGGAAGCATCCCCGCCGTCAGCGGGGTGCGGTATCCGCGCGCCAGCAGCGGAAGCAGCCATGTCATCAGTGTCAACCCGAGCGGGGAGGCCGTCTGTTCCCTCCCGAGCCCTGGTGTGGCGGGGGGGAAGGACTCGAGGAAGAGCAGGAGGACGGAGGTTGCGGTTGTGGCCGCGAGGAGCGAGGGCTGTAGCGGCGGGTAGGAGAGGAAGAGGGTGCGTGTTTGGGCGGCGGTGAAGACCGGCGTTATGAGGTGGTAGGTGGTGAGGAGGGGGTCGGGGCGGGGGGTGCGCGTGGCGGCAAGGATGCTCAGCGCCGGGTGGAGGAGCGTAGGCAGGAGGCGCAGCACAGCGGAGGCCGTGGACAGCCTGGTCGGTGGGTTAGCGGCTGTCACGGCGAGGAATGAGAGCTGGAGGGCGAAATGAACGAGTAGCGTGGCCTACAAGGTGTTAGCATTGTGTCATCCCCGCAGACATAAGAGTACGTACCCCCCTCGCCCACCACCCCCACCACCGCCGCTCCAGCGGCCGGCTCTTCTTCCGCAGCAGCAGGTATAGTCGTGGCGCGGCAAGGAGGATGAAGAGGCCTGCGGGCAGCATGGCGAGCAGCGTCTCGCTGAACAGGAGTGTGAAGTCGAATGTCCGCCGGCAGGGCGCGGCGGCGGGGCCGAAGGCGTCGTCGAGGCTGGGGGGGCAGGACATGTTGCTTTTTGGGTTTTGGAAATAGGTTGGGGGGTGGGAGGAGGGGGGATTATATGTGAGGGTGGGTGAGGTGAGAGGGGCGGATTGGAGGGTGGGTGGTGTGCATGTGGCTTCTGTAATTGGGTATTGTAGATATCTGCTTATTAGGTAGTTAGATAGCTATGATATTGTAGTGATTTATTATTTTTACTCTTTTCCTTTCCTCCTTTCCTTTCTTCTTTCTCTTCCTTACCCCCTCTTTTCCCATCTCCAGTTAACTATCACCAAAAAAAAAAAAACCCATCTTCAGTACAATATTTTACCCAGCCCTCCAACATACACCACTACCATCCACCGCTATCATTACCACCGCCACACCACACCTCGCACCTTCCCCAAGGCGTGCAAGCTCCCGCGCCGATCGCACACTCCCGAAATAGGAAGCCGGCACATTCCCTGGCCGGTCGCCGGCCCCCACACACACCCCGGTTAAGTGATCAGTAATCCGGAGAGATAAGCTGGCGGTGTGGATTGTGTGCAGGGGCTCTGGAGTCGAGTGATGGGTGGATGGGGAGTGTAGGAGGAGGGCTACAGTTGGGGGTGCTTTTTTTATTTTTTTCTTTTTTTTTTGGGGGGGGGGGGGTGACGGAGGTGCTGGTGAAAGCTGTCTAGACACCTCACACTTGACCCTCACCGCCCAGCTATATAGCAGTATACCTCTACACCTAAACACCCACCACCGCCCAAGAGAACGCAATGTCTCGCCTCCCCTTCCTCTGGCCATCGGCCATCCTGCTCCTGATCCTCATCACCACCTTCAGCATCCTGCACATCTTCCTCTCGCTGCCCATCCCGCAGCCTGCGCACCCCCCCGCCGGCCATGACGACCACGCAGAAGCCACCACCAGCACCCGCCGCCTCCCCCCACAGGCACCATACACGTTCCCGCCCTCCGCAGCAGCCGTACACGCCGCCATCGCCGCCTCCTCCGCGGTACTAGACCACCTCTCCACCCTCACCCCCGCCGACGCAACCGTCGACACCGTGCTCCTGCCGCTAGCCGCAACAGAGGCGTCACTGACGGGGCTGCTCAACACGCTCACGATCCTCTCCCTCGCCTCCCCAACCGACGAGGTCCTCTCCCTCCTCACCCAGCTGAACGAGCACCAGTTGCGCACCTCCGCGCACGCCTCCCTCCCACCTCTCTTCTCCGCCCTCCACGACAACACCACAACCGACACAGACCCGGAAACCGCCCGCTACATCACCGCGCTGCACACCTCCCTCCTCGACGCTGGCGCCGCGCTCTCAGCCGAGCAGCAAGCCCGCCTCGAGCGCCTCCAGGAGCGCATGTCGAACCTGACGGCCACCTTCCAGAACAACCTCATCACCGCGACGGCCTCCCTCCCCGTGGCAGCCCTGAACATGAGCGGCGTTCCGCCATCCGCGTACCCGTCTGGGATGCTAGAGCTGACGCCGCGCAGCGTGGGCGCGGTGCTCAGCACCGCGCTCGACCCGCGCACGCGGCGCACGGTGTGGGCCGCCGCCGAGAACAGCGTCCCCGGGAATGTCCCCGTGTTTCAGGAGCTGATTGGGGCGCGCCACGAGGCCGCCGCGATCCTGGGGTACGAGGGGTGGGCTGACATGCGGCTGGGGGGCGGGCGGCTGGTGCCCGACGCGGAGTTTGTGGGCGGGTTCTTGGCGGAGGTTCGGGATGCGTTGAGGCCTGTTGGTGTCGCGGAGGCGGCGGAGATGGCGGCCGCGATCGGAAGCACGCCCGGCGAGTATGGGTTGTGGGATAAGCGGTTTGCGGAGAGGGCCAGGGAGAGGACGGAGGGGAGTGGGATGGTGTTTGTGGTGGAGGAGGTGCTGGAGCGGGTGTTGGGGGTTGTGGGGGGCGTGTTTGGGTTGGTGTTTGAGGGCCCCCTGACGGGCGAGGAGTGGGCGGAGATGAGGGGTGTGAAGACCGCCAAGAACGCCGCCGGTGCGGGGGGAGAGTCGGCGTGGGACGACGTGAGGGACGGCGAAGACGCAGTGAAGGGCGGAATGGCATGGCACGAAGACGTAAAACTCTTTGCAGTCTGGGACGCGCCACCCCCCCACCAGAAAAGACACGGCGACGAAGACCCGGCCCCCGAATTCATCGGATACCTGTACCTCGACCTCCTCTCCCGCCCGACCAAAACCTCCCAAGCCGGCAACCTCAACATCGTCCCGGGCTACCACCACCCCCCCCGCCCCCGCCACCACCCCTCCACCGCAATCCTCACAACCTTCCCCGCCACCGGCCGCCTCACCCATACCGACCTAACAGTCCTCTTCCACGAGCTCGGCCACGCCGTCCACGACCTCGTCTCCCACACGCGCTTCGCGCGCCACCACGGCCCCACCGGCGTCCCCGTCGACTTCGCAGAGGTACCCAGCCGCCTCGCCGAAGAATTCGCGTGGGACGCCGACGTGCTCGTCTCTTTGGGCGCCGACGCGTCGCACGCGCGCGCCGTGGTCGCCGCGCGCTGGGAGGGCGCCGCACTCGCCGCCCTCAGGGGCGTACACATTGCTGCGTTCGACATGGCCGTCCATGGGCGCGCGCCGCCGCGAAGCGCCGACGAGACGGGCGCCCTGTATAACCAGTTGCGCGGGGAGGTGATTCCTGTTGTTGGCGGGGGGCGCGGGGAGCGGCTGGACGGGTATGCGACGTTTGGGCATCTGACGACGGGGTACGACGCGGGGTATTATGGCTACCTTGTTAGTAGTTGCTGGGCGGCGGATGTGTGGGGTGTTTTTGAGGCGGAGGGGTGGGCGGCGGTGGGGGGTAGGTGGAGAGCGGTGTTGGAGGGTGGGGGTGTGGGGGCGTGGGGCGGTTGGTGCAGGATTTCTTGGGGAGGGGGGCGGGGTGTGGTGTGTTTTATAGGCGGTTGGGGGTGGGGGCTGAGGGGGCGTAGACTTTGTATAGTATAGGAGTAATGATATTTATTTTTAGTTTTTGGTTACAGCAGAGTTAGAGCACAGTGACCGGTTGATTGATGGTAGTCTAGGAAGATGTGGTTCACTGTATATAGACCGATCTCCAGACCCCGCCCTAGATACACATGTCAAACTACTTTAATTAGAAATCTAAATAACAGCAGAGTAGACATTCTCCGCGTTATTGAAAGACAAGGCACTCGCAGATGGATCATAAGGAACTAATACCCCGCGCTAGCACCTTCGATGATAGGTAGGACAAGGGGGATATTCAAGTCATGAAACATCACTCGATCGCCTGGTCGAGTCCCTTTTTTTTTTTGTTAATATATTTGTTTATTTAAACTTCATACGCATGCAGCGCGTAGTATGACAACCATCCTCCCCTCTTCAATTCCGGAGTTGGTGAATATCCCCCCCCCCTCTCTCCGCCGCCACTCATCGCACAAAACACCCAAACTCAAACAAAACAAGAAGGTAAAAGATTTTTTGCTCCTTCCCCTAGTATCTCGAGATGCATCATTCACTAGGAGGCGTCACGCGTTCGTTCTAATTAACCCGCCCCATCCGTAGTGCTGTTCTCTCCGTTCCATCCTCTCCCCCTCACTGTCCTCTCCCCCTCTGGAACGTTTGCCATATTTGTTTGTTTAATTCATTAATTGGTCGAGTGCGTCTCATTCGTAAAGAGCGGTGACACTGCGGTACACACACATGCACATAACGAGTGATAGCTATAGTGTAGTTGGGTCCAAGATTAACATTTAGCCTCCGTATGCGTGCTCATCGGAAGATTTAGGCTACTTCCGCTGCACTGGCCTCGGGATTTATGCTCAGTGGGGATAGATATAGACTACACAGCTTGATGCCAGTGCCGGTACATTCTCCCAAGCCAGCCAGCATGACCCGAGCCGTCAAGCCCAGCCAGTGACTAAGGTTTCCAGATGCCGGGGATGGCCTCTCCGTGGGATGGCCTATTGCTTGGCTACCTAGGTGGATTCAACATCTCATCGTGTCTTGGACGGTAGGCCGTACACCACGCGAGGGTGCTGAGACTCTTTTCGCCAGGTCTGGGCGTCATGGATTATCACCCGCTTGGGCGGTCACGGGGAATTTTTTGATTAGAGGATTTTTTTTTGTTTACATTATTAATTGTTGCGATTAGGGGAGTACTGAATAGTACGAGACTTGATTGACCAGGAGTACGTCTTGTATACCCAAAGACAGTCAAACGTTATGTTTGTGTACCGGACAAAGGCAACTATGCTTGGGGGCAACGCATATTACAACGAAACCCTTGACCTACCAGGACGGAGCGGCGACACAGCTCCTGCTGCTCCCAATCTAGTCCTTTTACATACAGGCGAGACGCAAGCCCGTAACTGCAGGAACTGCCCGTCTCGCCTTGCGCAGCAGCAGGATGTACAGAACAATATGTAGAGCGACTGGCTTGGCCGGCGGTCCCTGATTCCGGACAGCTAGTCCTTGGCAACAGGTCTTTAGTGTAGAGAGCCCACCGGCAGCTCAATCCAGATTTATTGGCAAAAGGCAATCAGGGTTAGGGTTGGGGTTTGTGGGTAGATATCATACATGCCCTCCCTTTCCTCTGCTCTACACCGCTTTATCATTGTCACAATCATGCAGATATAGGCTAACTACCAGTCAACCCGGATGAAACGGGTCAAGCGAATCCGGCACAGGGTCGAGCACTGTGTCGAGGAAAAATACAAAATTGAGCACCAGGTTGCGAGTAGGCAAGATTCGAGAAAAGGGGGAGTTAGGCTGATAACGACGTTGGAAAAGGAATAGCAGCTTGAGGGTTAAGTAATGCTTGATCCAGGCGCAGACGAATATATGGACTGGGGCCGATTACGATATGTACCAAGTTCCTTCTCCGCGCCCTAAAACATCATCATCGCGGAACGGAGACAATGTATCGCTACACAGGGGTAGAAAGAATTTTTCAAACATTGTGTTAGGAAAGGGCAGAAAAACGTAAACTGGCTGTGGGAGAATTGGCTGTAGGGGAGGGTCTTCTGCCGGTGACGAACGGAGGAAATTCGATCGTACGACTCAAAGATTGATTCGATTGAATCGTGGGGCGATAGATGATGGCGGATGCCTTGTCATGGTATGATCGAGGGCTGGAAAGGAAATTTGGATTGCATATATTCTTTGGTGTGTTCCATAGGTGTTGTAACGGGGATGCTAAGGAGCAACGCAACCGAAAAAGTTGCTACCTCTCGGTTGATTGACCAAGTATTTTTATGTAGCCCTTTAGCTATGAGATTATTCGTACTCGATAAATTGCCATCGTTATTTGCACAATATCCATAATTAGCCTTTGATAATTTACTTATCGAAACTTCATAATTTGTCGGAGCGCAACCGCATTGCATGCCGCAGCAAAATATAGCCTTGGCGGTCCTTTGTGTGTAGCGCTAGTAGCGTAGGGAAACGAGTCGGTATAGGAATCAAAAATCCTTACCTAAGTGATTTTGTGGGTGAGGTGTGTATACGTGTGGTAATGTGTAGCTGGGGGAATGGCATTAAAATTACTAAGGGGAATTCGAAAGGCATCTGTATATGAATCATAAGGCTCTTGGGAAACCCTTTTTGACCCTTCTCTAACTAAACGCACTCCCCCGCGAATCCAGGAAATATTAAAATGCGAAAAAATAAAATATATGCCGGAGTCGAACCTTTAACAATAGAGAATCAAAGACCTGCAGCACGAATTATAGTTTCGGATGGAATATTAATATATAAATACTACATCACACACCTATAATTATTGACTCTTAGCATCAATCAAGGTATCAGGAAATGTATCAAAAATTATGTAAATGTAAGATTCAGAGTAAATGAATCAGTGGTCCCATTTCCCACAAAATAATGGAGGTAACGAATGTTTTGGTCCTTTCCCCCCCTTTTTTTTACAGAGCAAGGCATCGTCCGATTCGTTTCCAGGGCTAGCAGAGCACGGAACTCAGGACTGGTGGTCAAAAAGGTTATGAAATTGGGAGTGGTGGCGACACTAGTATCAACTGAGTACATCTAGCTAGGTTGTAATTATAATTAGGCTAGTTATACTACTGGAGGATGAGGGAGTTAGGCACGTGCACGGCAATGTTCTGTAGCCTAGAATATTAATCAATGAACGGTGTTTATATATTATATAATAAAAAAGTCACACCCGATTATACTAGCGGGACCTTTAATTTTTAGTAACAAAGATACCAATCTCGCTAGCTACATGTAGATATACTGCCAGGGGGACCTGCGGAAATCAAGTCCTAAAGGTATAGCATACCGGGGATCGTGCAATCTCGGGGGTTTACAGTGGCAATTTTCGGGGGAGGGGTCGAGCTGTTGGGGACGAAATACATCCCCAACCAAGACATCCCATGGGATACATTCTGTAGCCATTGAAATCATACAAAGTCATCACAGTACTTCAGCACATCTTCTGATGGCCACAATAACAGGTTCGTTTTAGATAGTGATCATTCTATACATTAAATTACTCATGATCGATATCCATAATAACCCAACTTTATATCTTTGAGAAATGATTTGGGCTGTGCGCAAGGAGACTAAGGGTACAAAGGAAAATAAGGGTAAAGTGGGCGGGGGCGCGCGCACAATGGCCCGTATGGATGTTAACTTGCGGGTTATTTTTGATAAAAATCTAACTCTATTGTAACTCGTGCGGAGCCAGTTGTGTAGGGACTGGATAAGCCGGATTCTGTACCGCACTACCTTTGTTTTCAACATAGATTCCGTCGTCAAAAGCAGGAGGAGCCCTAGACACCTGAACAGGATCAGGTTGAGGTTGGTCGGCCGGGGGTTTCCTCCGGCAAAGGAGAATGATAGCGATTGTGATTAGTACGAGCAAAGCCAACCCCCCTATTGCGATCCCGGCAATGGCACCATTCGATAATCCTGCTCGTGATGTGCCGGAGTCATTCCCGATCGGTGTTGATGTCGGTGTTAGGAAGGTCATTTCGGTTCCAGAGGCGAGGCCGCTCGTACTAGTTGTTCTAGGCCTTTTATCGATGGTAAAACGGCCTGGTGATGATGTACAATAATCACTGGTTAAGGTAACGTCTGTGTTAATATAGACCGATTGTCCACAAAAATAGTAGTTGGAAAAGTTGCTAAAGAGTAGTATTAACACCATTTTCATCATGGTAAGTAGGCTTAGGACTGCGGCAGGTACCAATAGACGCAACTATCATCGGGGCATGTAGGCGATCCTGAAGGGAGACAGGATCGCGGAGTGGTTGGCTCCACGGTGGTGATCCTTATACAATGATACAAGGTCAGTCCGGTGGTTGTCGATAGCGGTTCATATGGGAGGAGGGATGATCACATACTCGTAACATCCGATAATATTCGAAGCTGTATAACAAGCATTGCCAATCGCACATGTCCCTATAACCCAGGTTAACGTTGAGCCAGCTGCAGCTTCACTGTGGGGATAATGCTTACAGGCGACGTCGGTCAAACAACATCGTGTTGATGGCAGGCATAGGCTGCCGCAGATAACATCCCCAGCGCGGTCGCAGGATCCTTCGGTCATTGTTGGGAAAAGCTGCTATTTGGATGCCCTAGCCCAGATGTAGGTGGATTTCTCTGAAAGTGGCGTCTGACTGAGGATTCATTCCTAGTTATATGGGGTGGGTGCCCGTTACGCACAAGCCTTAATCAAGGCAAGTTAAACCGGGTCCCAGCTGGGCTGACGCACTCTATCATCGGCTCTAGGCTAACATATCATGCATGGGCCTGGTATATTTAGGTAAAGGTTTCTACTAAAGAGTGGATGCCGGGATTCTATACCCAATTAGTCTTGGGGATATCATTGCCGCCCTTTTAAGAATTTGGTGGACAAATGAGGAAGAGTGGTTGGAAAAAATCATTTGTGGCTTCAAACATTCCTAAGTATGGAGAGAGAGTGCCAATAGAGATGGACAAAATGTGTGCATACCTGCAGGGCGGTTACACCAACGCGGCACCCCCCCCCGGCTATGTAACATGTCGGAATGTATGCGCTTGGCAACTATAATTCAAGCACACCATTCAGTGCAGATGACAAGGTCAACATCTAAGGATAATTTCCGTGAAAATGAAAATATTTTTATATCAACCCCCGACTTCTACTGCGATGTGTTGTTGGTGAAGCGATTTCTTACGTTGGATACAGCGCCGCAAAGAGCACTTTTCTGCATAACAGCCCCAGACTTACTAAATTTACATACTATACGAGGTCAGAATCACAATCTCTAAAAGTGTAATTTGGTTGATCCTTGCGTACTCTACGTGTCGCATTGTATAATAATCTCAGCGTTCAGCCCTCAGAAGGTTTGGAATTTTCTATGCACATGGAGCGATGTACAGCGGACAAGGGTACTTTTTTGGCTGGCAAGGTTGGGGGGCGGTGGAAAAAGGTACATTGCTGGCCTTTGTGACGAGATTTCACCAGATGGATGATCCAATGGTGTCCTCGGTTCGTTAGGACTATGCCAGATACACGCTTACCAGCATAAGAACCAGAGAATGCAGTTGCTCAGGGCAAGGATAATTTGTATGGAGTGGCGCCGTTCTCTCATACAAATAATCCCTGGTTCCGTATTTGCATTTTCTGGTTCTTTTGCTGGTAAGCGTGTATAAGTGCATGTGCTTGTTGGATAAAAGCATGCCGTTAGAGCTTGAGAAATCCACTATGGTGGGGGAACCATTGAGACGGAGGACAGCAACATTGAATCTTGCTTACTAACACATACAAATTACGCGCCAAGACCAGGAAAAACACTCTTTTTGACCATACAAGCGACATTGTCCCAGCCCAAATATTTTCATAACTCAACAACAGAAAATGATTTTAAAAATCCAAGCAGATAGAATGATAGAGAGGGTTAAAATGAGTTGCTCTATCTAATAAAATTAAAAATATGTGTTGTGGTTGATGAGCTATAATGGGTCAAACTTGAGGTGTTCAAACTACTCCGCGTCAAGGGTTCCCCCACCATATCTGCGCCTCGTTGGATATTAGTTCCGATGTGTATCTAGCCGCCTTAGTCCGGATTTACCACGGGTTATCTGATAAGCGCGACTTTGTTCCCATCAACGGGGGATTAACCTGCTCAGATTTGATAGTAAGTGGCGCTAACACCTCTGTGTCTAAATATTAAGCTCTTGGCACTAATCCCTGCCAGACCAATCAAATCACGTAGATTCTGTCCCACACATGTCTCACTATTATACTTTCTACCACTAGCGCGCCTATATAGAAAGTGGCGCTAACTACCTCTGTGTCTAAATATTAAGTTCTTGGCGGTGTGTTATTAATCCCTGCCACCAAGCCGAGATGTCGCACTTTCATATTTTCTGACATATATAGGGTACTGTAGTACTATATAGATTACTCAAATCTCTTGCATCGAATTATTATTACTATTTACCCAAACTGTGAGAACCTCACTTCCAACTAAAAACAGTTTTGGGCCTTGTCAAACCCGGCTACGCATCTTTCGGGGTGATTGGGCTCTGACAAGTACCGCTCCGTTAGCCTTGCGGACAAGCGTAAACCTAAGAATCCAGAGGTATGGGGTATTAACGGTCAGAGTTATACCATTCAGCGAGGGGGCTGATAATCGGAGATGTAACGAACATCCAGCGCTCTGCGGTTAGAAATATCGGCATTAGGAATTAGAGCGTTTTTGCATTTTGGTCGATAGTGCAGACTTGCAGCGCAGAAACATGCGTCAAACCAGGAGTGATCTGTAGTGGTTGAAGCCCGCTAGTGGTCCACTTTACACTCTTCCAAGGCTCGTCGTATGTCTCGGCGCTGCGAGTCTAAGTTATGGCGAAAAACTAGAATTAATGACGTACAGGTGCTGGGAGTTGATGCTGCCACGTACAGCGGCGGGTAATATTTCATCGCAGGACTAGCTCAATTTGAGAGTTTGTCGGTTCGAAAATCTTATCACCACCTCAGCCGTTATCCTTTGTATCTTAGTTATTGTCTTAGATCTTGTCTTCATCTGAATACACTTTTTATACCCTTTTATTTCCACTAAACTACTATCTCAGACAGGAGTTGCAATTTCTTTGCCAAAAACATCACATGGAAGCACGTAGCGAGATTACCCCTCATAGGATCTATATTGTGGATTAGAACCAACCACATACGTTTGATTATACCTATGGAAAAGCTCTGAACCACTCGATGAAGAGTGTAATAAGTTGGTTCAGGGACGCATGGGCGCCAAGGCTGGCCAGATAGGGTTAGGTGTAAACCTCAACCTCGACTGATAATTGTAAGCAGCCCCATGGGCAGCGGAATTAAATGTCTGTCGGTGCTGTATATAGTGTGGATTGTTCTCATGATTGTACGAGCTGTCGAGGGTTCATGCCTTTATGTGTTGCTCCCCCACCCCCCCTTCTACATCCTGAGTATTGCAAGTAGGACCCATTAATTCAGCTCTCGATCTCTAGTGTTAGTCAGCTGTGTCTACTGATTGACTGTATATCGGTATCATTCTACTATATCCTGCGACGTCTAGCAACATGATTGATCCCGGCGTGGTAACGTCACATGGAAAGTATGGAGATGTCATTTGCCGGCCAAGCCCATGGAAAGATGTTGCCAAGTTCTTCTTTGCCAACTACGCCCTGCATGCATTTACCATTCTCTGATCGCCAGGTTCTGGAATATTAATCTCTGTCATTGGCTGTATCCGTTCTCTACTGTTTTATACGCTACTTTGATTACTGCTTTCAGTAGCTTTCGGGGGTTCGGACTCACCGGAAAGAGCACTTTGCGAAGGGCACAGAAAGAGGGGGCTTTGTGTATGGTTGTACACAGGCACAGCGGGTTTGAGTAAGTATTCTCCTTGAATAGGGCGTTCTCTAACTCTCCTATTGTCTCTAGCTGGATTTACTTACTTAATATACTGACGCGGCAAAATTAAGCGGGTTTATTCCATGTAATTTGGTGAACATACGTACACGGCCAGCATCTGCTCAAGTGCCCACGGTTTACAAACCCATTCAACAGCGCGCTTTGGTACCCAATTGAGACAGACTGTTATGAACAAGACGAGTTTGGCTTTGTCTACGTACCACAACACCTCACGGTTCAACCAATCCTGGACACCGAAAAATGCAAAGTTGAGCTCGCATCCCAATATGGTGTTCTCAAGTCTCTAGCGGCAATCATTCAGATTGTATATAGTTGCTACGAAGTCTATTATGCCCGCGGGTTCCAGATTAACCGCTTCGGATATGCAGCATATTCCCTAACAACAATACCGTATTGTCAATGTCATTCATAAACCTTCTTTTCTCAATCCTCCGTCCGAGTTATCCGAGCTTGTACATTTCACGGTACCGTGGCGTGGGACCGTATGAAGCAGGGCCTAGCTGTATCTGGTTAGTAGAATCAATAGTCGTTAGGGCCTTAGGGTATGCCTACGGTGACCCCCAAGTGAAGCCTGAGCATTCTCAATCCCGAAGTACCATCGGTACCACCCTGGCCTATTTATCATTGTTATCGTGTATGGCTGCCCTGTATACTGCCATTGGTTTCTTGACTGGCTACGAAGAGGGCCAGAGCACATACAGTCAGCGATCGTGGACTATGAGCTCTCTTGTCCTGGGACAGGTGCTCAGTCTCGTTATCATCATTGCGAGCACCATTGTGGCACGCCGGCTTGGTCTATTCGTGCTGATGCCGGGTGGTCATGGCGGTTTTCTATATCCCCCTGTCGCGTCGCTTCCTACACTCGGAATGTTTATCAAGGTCGTCGAGATGATTCTTGCGGATGAGATATGTACTGGGATATAGAATTGAGCTGATAGAGAATGTTTATATCCAGCTAAGCGGGTGTAGGTGATATGTGGTTAGGATATTCGGGGTGAGGGGGGGGGGGGGGGGGGTTGGGGTTTTAAGATGGGGAGCGATTTGTGCATTGGAGTGATCTTTTTTTATATACTCTACATTGCACTCTTGGCAAAATAAGACTGTGATACATTATGAATGCATTATCGATACATTATGAAATGGGTTTTTTGCTATGGTAGAGTCAGTTTGGAGAACCAAATCTTTACTCAGTTTTTGTCACGGCGTACCATGTACTATGTCGGGAGAAAGAATATTGTAGCATGAGTTACGGGTATTAGGGTTTCCTTTTTAGTTCTTGGGTTTCCTATTGGTTTCCGTTATATGGGGTGTGAGTTATTACAGGACAGGGATTTGGAGTAGTATATATATTCGGTTATGTGTCACTACTTTGTTTTTTCTCTCTTCTTTCATTTCTTACGCAACTATCCTGTTCTCAACTCTACTGTTTAGTTCTCATTGTTCACTTAGAAATCTACTAAAATCACTTCCATTTTGATTCTAACTAGTATGCCATACCAGATGATACTGTGACTACCTTTAATCTTCGTGAACTTCACTTACTTTCACCTCGAACTCGAGAGAATTTCCTTAGCCACCTACCTCCCCTTACTCAGCCTCAATTGTGTACTTTAGCTTGTCTCGCCCTTATTTTCATGCCTCTTCCTGTTTCTTGCCTCCCACGGTGATGGCCCTGGTCTCCCACCTTACCCTACCTCGTTTGTAAATATTAGCTTGTCCCGTCCTTATCTCCGTCATGCTCCGTAAGAGTTTTCTATAATCGGTAAAAAAAAAGCTATCAGACGTGATAGTGATAAGGTATTCTATACTATATACTAGAAGTGAGGAACAGAATTGCGATTTTATAGGATTATCGTAATTAATACCAATTCTCGAGCTGTTACATTAGTTCTAGTTATCTAGTATGTTTATATATTTTACCGCCTATTAACAGATATTTTGTATTAGTATTTCAGTAGCTTTTGCATAGTCATTCCTATTAGGGTATAGTGGTTTGCTCTGTACTTGATAGTATATTTATATAGTATTATAATACTAGCAGTAGCTACTTTGCACGAGTTAATTCAAATATAGAGTTTTCTTACTCTTTCAATTGAAAAACAGCATAGAAAATAGTGATATAATATGGCAAACAAGGATGGAGTATAGGAAACAGTAAAAAACTAATCTTCTCTCTACGGTACTTATATGAAATTATTGAATCTTTCATTCTTCCTTATTGTTTCCTCAGTTCCTACCTTAAAATTTCATTTTCATAAGTTATATTTTTTATATCGAGATTTTTGCCCCCCAATTTCCTCCCTTGCAATTCATATTTCCGATAAATTCCACCCCCCCCATACATTAATCTTTGCATTGTCCCAGCGTCTTGCCATCAGTACCGGTAGTTCGGTAGTCAGAGTATTGTTAGAATTAATAGGTTGATTTTAAGTGAGAATAAGGTAACATTAGTATCACGGCATAGAGCGCGGTCTAACGATGTTGTGGGAAGAGGGATTAGTCAGGGATTCTCTTATGTTCTTTGGGGTTCGGTATCAGGGGTTCGGTTCGGGGATAGGGATTCGGGTATAGAAGATAAGGTCGGGGTTCGGAGTTATGGGTCGTGGAGGATTCTATGGGGTTCTGTGCAGGGATACTCGAGTTAGTCTGATGGATATGAAGTGTATATATACGGGTCGTGGTTTCGCTTGTAGATAGTTTCTTTCCTTTCCTCTTCACGCAATCTTCCTATCTCTAGGAGCTTGTAGCCCTTTAGAATATACTTCTCGATTCTTGGTTCTACCGATCCCGACACCCGTGAGGGCAGTCCCCCGTCATAGTCCCGCCCCGCTCTTCGTCCCTTAAACTCTGCCCCAATTCACCTCTTGCCTCGCCCCGTTTAGTCTCGGTAGTGTACCTTGGCTCGCTTCGCTCTGATCCCCGCTTTACTCCGTGAAACTAAGGTTGCGTCTCCAACGCCAACCTATACTACACTCGTATAACATCATAGAACCCACCATTGTACCATGTCTACCGGCCCCATGGAAACCGAACCTTTCAACCAAAAAGAGCTAGCCACTGAGCTGGAAGTTTTCTTTGCAGAAAACCCTAGCCCCCCCGATGGAAGCCATCCCGAAAATGTGAAAATCTTCTACATGATTGAGAAGTGCCAACAAGGCCCCTTACATTACAAGGAAGATTTAGAACAGGAGGAGGAAGATGTGGATGAAGCCAAAGAAGTATGGACTAAGAGGCTTACGGAACTAGGGATGGAAAATCAGGATTTGGAAAGGCAGGTTTCCATCCTGGAGGAACAAATGAACACCCTCCGAAACCAAGTCAATACCGCATATCAGGCAGCCCAAACAGCGCAGGCAGCGCTGGCCGCCCAGTCCACACTCCCGCCTCTGCCACCGGAACCCGAAGCCCCTCCCCCGCCTCCTCCACGCCGTCGCAATCGCCTACTGGAAGGCATTAGTCTACACCAGGAACCCAGGACCGAAAGATCAGAAACGCTCCCGGACCCGGAGAAATACCGGGGTAACCGAAAGGGACTCCCCCAATTTAAGAATATGCTACAACTGAAGCTCTTGGGGAATGCCGACCGATACCTCACTCTCCAAAATCAATTGACCTATACCATTTCTTGCTTGGAAGGCCCCGCCGCCGACCAGTTTATGCCCTATATTACTGCCATGGGCATTAACCTCCCATCTATGGAGAGGTTTTTCGAAATTTTAAATACAGCATTCGGGGACCCAGACCAGGTAGGTACTGCTCGCCGCGCTCTCAGAAGAATTAGACAACTCAACCGCCCCTTCTCGGAGTACTTTGCCGAGTTTCAACGCTACGCTGCAGAAGCCGGGATGGGAGAAGCTGCCAATATGGAGGCCCTTATGGAAGGACTCAGCGAGGAACTCACCAAGCTCATGGTCCATGAAGAAACCCCCGCCACTGTTATTGAACTAGCCACTATCCTCCAACGCTTGGACAACAAGCAGCAGATAATTATTGCTCGCTACCGCCCTCGCTACTAGGCTCCCGTGCCCCAAGCTCGCTCCGCACCCCGCTACATTGCTCCTGCCCCGCCCGCACCTCGCTACTAGGCCCCAGTTGCCCCCGCACCTCGGTACCCAGCTCCATCCTCACTGGCCCCTCGCTACCAAACTCCCGCTCGCCCCAACCCCCCTGCTGCTCATCCATCCCATACGCCCGGTGGAGTGGCCCCTATGGATTTGTCGATTGGTCGTGGCCGCCTGGACCCTCAGGAAAGAGAGGCTCGTCACATAGATAATAGGTGTTTTTATTGTAGAGGTGTAGGACACCTCGTTAGGGAATGCCCGCAGGCGCTGGCTCCCAGGAACCCAGCCCAAAGAATGAGGGTAGCTAGGGTAGATATTAGAGAAGAAGGAAAGGAAGAAACCTCCGGTGATGAGGCGTTAAAAGATTTTTCCCTGGACTGAGTGGCTCACTCCAGGGACGGTTAAAGGACTTTCCTAGGATTTCGGTTTCTGGGTTTTTGGTTTCAGAGAAGGATATGGATGGGAATCAATTAGTCGTAACTTGCTCAATTTCTCAAAATGAAGATTCTTTCATCCCATCATATGCTCTCATTGATACTGGCGCCTCAGGATACACGTTCATAGATAAGGACTTTGTATGCCACCACAAACTTAAACAAACCCCCCTTATTCTTCCTCGACACATAGACGTAATAGACGGTAGACCCATTGAATCCGGAAAAGTCACCCATAAGGTTATTCTCAGCCTAGACATAAATGGACATCGAGAGGAAGCCTCCTTCTTTGTCACTCAACTAGGACACTATCCGATCGTGATGGGTCTTCCCTGGATGCGTCGACATGCAACTACTATTCTCCCTGCAGCTAATGAAATACACTTTGGCTCCTCCAGTTGCATTCAACACTGTTCTCTCGACCACACTAAGGTTATCGCTAAGGGTATCTCTATTGAACCCCCTGCCAAGCCAACAACAAATATTTTGTTATTACCTCCTATGCATTTTACAGATTGATTAATAAGAAACGGAAGGGGATGAAACTGTACTCTACTACTCTCAAAGCTCTCGATGATCTGTTGGCTCAAAGACCCAAAGACCCTCGAGCACTCGTTCCCGTCAAACAACATCAGTATCTACATTTGCTCAGTGAATCTGAGGCATTCAGACTTCCGCCCCATCGCACCGAATACGAGCTATCTATCGACATAGAGGAAGGAAAGACTGTATCTTTCGGACCCATGTATGGGATGACCCGGTTAGAACTCCAAGCACTTAGGGATTGCCTAGCGGAGTATCTATCCAATGGACGGATTCGACATAGCACCTCCCCCGCAGGCTCTCCGGTATTATTTGTCAAGAAGGCTGATGGCTCTCTCCGACTCTGTGTTGACTATAGAAAGTTAAACGCGGTAACAGTTAAAAATCGACACCCCCTACCATTAACACCAGAAACCTTTATGCGTATCTCCTCGGCCAAGTACTTTACTAAGTTAGACCTTCGCAATGGTTATCATCAGTTGAGGATCAAGGAAGGAGATGAATGGAAGACGGCATTTCGCACTCGCTACGGTCATTTTGAATATCCCGTTATGCCCTTTGGACTTACCAATGTTCCTGGTGCATTTCAACATTGGGTCAACGATATGCTACGTCCTCATCTAGATAACTTCGCCACCGCTTACCTCGACGACATCCTCATCTACTCGGCCACATTGGAAGAACACAAGGAATATGTGGACAAGGTCCTTCGAATACTCGACGAGAACCAAGTTCATCTTAAGCCCGAGAAGTGTGAATGGCACGTAAAGGAAACTATGTATCTCAGATTTATACTTACACCTGAAGGGATTAAGATGGATGAATCGAAGGTCGCTACTATTAGAAATTGGGAGACTCCGACCTGTCTGAAGGAGGTACAGGAATTCCTGGGATTTGCGAACTTTTATCAACGATTCATCTATGCATACTCAAGGGTAGTATCTCCTCTGACTGCTCTAACAAAGACAGGAGTGGAATTCAAATGGACAAACAAGACAGAGAAAGCTTTTCAGGATCTCAAACTCGCATTTACCACCGCCCCAATTCTTGAACACTTTGACCCAGACAGAGAAGTTATAGTGGAAACAGACGCCTCTGACTACGTCTCAGCCGCTATTATGTCACAAAGAGATGACAAAGGAATTCTGCATTCAATCGCCTTCTTCTCCAAGAAACATACTCCCGCAGAATGTAATTATGAAATATACGATAAAGAGCTTTTGGCAATCATCCGGGGATTTGAAGAATAGCGATACTTTCTGGAAACCGCCTCTTACCCTATCAAAGTCCTAACAGACTATGGGAACCTTGAATACTTTATGTCAACCAAACTGTTAAATCGTCGGCAAACTCGTTGGTCGGAATTTTTATCTCGCTTTGACTTCGTTGTTCAATTTCGCCCAGGCAAACAAGGGGGGAAACCAGATGCACTCACCAGGGGATCAGGGGATCTCCCTAAAGAGGGGGATGAACGCCACAGATCAGTATCAGACTGTGCTAAAGAGAGAAAATTTGGACAATAAGCTAAGTTTTTTGGCGGGTTCTTTGGCAAATGAACCCGCTGAAGGAACGCCCACTGTCCAAGAGTTATTTTTAAAAGCTTACCAAGAAGATAGTTTCCCCAATAAGGTACTCACGATGCTGAAAGAGGGCACAAAGCAATCAAAACAAATTTCTCTCGCCGAATGCATGGAAAACGATGACGGACTTCTTATCACGGCATGGAACGTACTTCGTCATGTTGCGGGAAGAGGGGTTAGCCAAGGATTCTTCTATGTTCTGTGGGTTTCGGTTGTAGGGGATCGGTTCAGAAATAAGGGTTCGGGAATAGGAGATACGGCGGGATTTGGAGTTACGGGGCTTGGAGGATTCTATGGGGTTCTGTACAGGGTTACTCGGTTGAGTCATTGCGCTGGTATGGGATGTATATATAGGGGTCTCGTCTTCGCTTGTAGATAGTTTTCTTTCTTCCCTCTTCACGCAACTTTCCTATCTCTAGGAGCTTGTAGTCCTTTAGAATACATTTTTCGATTCTTGTATCTACCGTCTCTGACACCCGTAAGGGTAGTTTTTTGTCATAGTCCCGCTTCGCTCTTTATGTTACTCAGCCTCGATTTACTTCTTGCCTAGTTCCGTTTAACCTCGTTCTCTGTCATAGTTCCGCTTCGCTCTTCATTTTACTCAACCTCGATTCTCAAGGGGGACGTGGTAACGGAGGCTTCGTTCCGCAGGGTGCAGAAAAGTAACAGCGATACTTCCGGAGTAGGAAGTATAAAGAAGAGTTTAAACAGCGATAGTCACTAGTGTAAAGTAGAGACTATAGTATATTGAGAAAGTAGATACAGAAGACGTTGCGTAAGGAAAAGAGAAAAGAAAGAGAAAAATACAGAGGTAGGCTCCGTTGCCTCCATTATATACCCCGCACTTCATCGCCAAGTCTAACTCATAACTCCGCGTAACTCCACCCATGACTCATACTTTCGCGTAACAGAAACCCATAGAACTATTCTGACTCACCCTCCTTCCATCCTCAACCCCTAATCGTCATGAAAGTAGCCTCTCAAACGAGCCTCATGACTTTAACCCCTGGTTTATTTGGATAGCGTAGATGGAAGGCTTCGACGGCAGCGGTCTCCTTGCAGTATTCGGCGGGTTCCCATGTGGGGTTGGTATACCCAGTCCACTTAACAAAATATTGAAGTCCCTGCCTCCAATGATTCCTTGAATCTAAAATCTCCTCCACTTCGTATTCCTCTTCTTGTTCCACAACAACTGGCGGTGGCGGTGGAGGTTTCTGGCCTGGTACGGGATCGACAGCAGCAAGATCGAGTAGTGAAACGTGAAACACGGGGTGCATCTTCATAGCATGAGGAAGATTCAGACGATAGGCATAGGGGGAGATAACCTCCTGGATGGGAAACGGTCCCAACCTCTTCCAATCAAGCTTCCTCGATTTTCGTGCCGTGTGAATATTTTTTGCTGAGACGAACACCATGTCTCCAACTTCGTACCTTGGGGCAGGATTGCGTTTTGCATTCACTGACTTCTCTTGTTGATCCTGGGCTGTCTTTAGCTGCGCCCGTAAATGATCATGTATCACGGCGTAGAGCGCGACTGCATGATGTTGCGGGAAGAGGGATTAGTCAGGGGTTCTATGATATTCTTTGGGGTTCGGTGTGAGGGGTTCGGTTCGGGGTTAGGAAGTCGGGTATAGGAGATAAGGTCGGGGTTCGGAGTTATGGTTCGGGGAGGATTCTATGGAGTTCTGTGCAGGGATAGGCGGGTTAGTCATCGGTCGGACAGGAGGAGTATATATGTGGGTCGAGGTTTCGCTTGTAGATAGTTTCTTTCCTTTCCTCTTCACGCAACCTTCCTATCTCTAGGAGTTTGTAGTCTTTCGAATATACTTTCCGATTCTTGTTGCTATCAATCCCGACTCCCGTAAAAGCAGTCCTTCGCCATAGTCTCGCCTCGCTCTCCGTTTGCCTAATAACTCTGCCTCGATACTTTTTGTACTTCGCTCCGTAGCTTCGGTAGTGTACCTTGGCTCGCTTCGCCCTGACCTCGATTTCGCCCCGTGATACTAAGGTTGCATCTCCAACGCCAACCTACACTACTTTCGTATAACACCATAGAATCTCATATTACACCATGGCTACCGCCCCCATGGAAACCGAACCGTTCAACCAAAGGGAACTAGCCACTGAGCTGGAAGTTTTCTTTACAACAAACCCCAGCCCCCCCGAAGGAAGCCACCCTGAGAATGTGAAAATCTTTCATATGATCAGGAAATGTCAACAAGGCCTCCAACATTATAAGGAAGAGTTAGAACAAGAGGAGGAAGATGCAGATGAAGCCAAAGAAATATGGACAAAGAGAATTACGGAATTGGGGGTGGAAAATCAGGATTTGGAAAGACAGATTTCCATCCTGGAAGAACAAATTAATAATCTCCGAGGCCAAGTTGCTGTGGCAAACCAAATGGCCCAGACAGCACAGGACGAGTTAGCCGCTCGGAGCGCACTTCCGCCCCCGCCTCCACCAGAGTCCGTCGTTCCCCCCCCGCCTCCTCCACGCCGCCGCAATCGTCTGCTGGAAGGTATTAACCTACACCAGGAAACCAGAACCGAAAGGTCAGAAAAACTCCCAGACCCGGAGAAATACCGAGGCAATCGAAAAGGACTACCACAGTTCAAAAATATGTTACAACTGAAGCTCTTGGGCAATGCCGACCGTTACCCCACTCTCCAAAATCAACTAACCTATGCTATCTCTCGCCTGGAAGGCCCCGCCGCCGACCAATTTATGCCCTATATTACCGCCACAGGCATCAACCTCCCATCCATGGAGAGGTTTTTCGAAATTTTAACTACAGCATTTGGGGATCCCGACCAGGTAGGTACGGCCCGCCGCGCCCTCAGAAGAATCAGGCAACTCAACCGCCCCTTCTCGGAATACTTTGCCGAGTTTCAACGCTATGCTGCAGAAGCTGGGATGGGAGAAGCTGCCAACGTGGAGGCTCTTATGGAAGGACTAAGCGAGGAACTCACCAAACTTATGGTTCATGAGGAAACCCCCGCCACCGTTATTGAACTTGCCACTGTCCTCCAACGCTTGGACAACAAGCAGCACCCACGCCTCGCTACTCGACCCCCCGACACCACAAGCGCCGTTCCAAGACTCGCTATGTTGCTCCTGCTCCGCCCACACCTCGCTACCAGGCCCCAGCTGCCCCCGTACCGCGGTATTCAGCTCCACCCCCGCCTACTCCTCGATACCAAACTCCCGTTCGCCTCAACCCCCCTGCTGCTCATCCGTCTCATACGCCCGGAGGAGTGGCCCCTATGGATTTGTCGACCAGTCGTGGCCGCCCGGACCCCCAAGAGAGAGAGGCACGCCGCGTGGAAAATAGATGTTTTTACTGTGGACAAGGAGGACACCTTGTGAGAGAATGCCCACAAGCGCCGGCCCCCAGAAACCCCGTTCCCAGGATGAGGGGAGCTAGGGCAGAAATTAGAGAAGAAGAAAAGGAAGCGACCTCCGGCGATGAGGCGTTAAAAGATTTTTCCCTGGACTGAGTGGCTCACTCCAGGGACGGTTTAAGGATTGGTTTAAACTTTCACTTTCTGGGTTTTCGGTTTCGGAGAAAGATATGGATGGGAATCAATTAGTTGTAAAATGTTCGATTTCTCAAAATAAAGATTCTTCTATCCCATCATATGCTCTCATCGATACCGGCGCTTCAGGATACGCTTTTATAGACCAAGACTTTGTATGCCACCATAACCTCACCACAATTCCTCTACAAGTTCCCCGACACATTGACGTAATAGACGGCAGACCTATTGAATCAGGAAAAGTCACTCACAAGGTCATCCTAAGCTTGAACATCAACGGACATCGAGAGAAGGCTCCTTTCTTTGTGACCCAATTAGGACACTATCCAATGGTGATGGGTCTGCCATGGATGCGTCGTCACGCAACTACGATCCTTCCTGCCAAAAACGAAATACACTTCAACTCCCCTGATTGTATGCAATACTGCTCCCCTGGTCATACAAAGATTATCGCCAAAGGCATCTGTACTGAACTTCCGATCCAATCAAAATTTAATATTTCCGTTTTGGAATCATATGCTTTTCACCGATTGGTAAATAAAAGAAGAAAAGGGATGCGTATTTACTCCACTACTCTTAAGGCTCTCGATGATCTGCTGACTCAAAAACCTAAAGACCCTCGAGTACTCGTACCCGTTGAACACCATCAGTATCTACATTTGCTCAGTGAACCCGCGGCATCCAGACTTCCGCCCCATCGTACCGAATATGATTTATCGATTGATATACAGGAAGGAAAAACCGTACCGTTCGGACCTATGTATGGGATGACCCGGTTAGAACTCCAGGCACTTAGAGATTATCTAGCGGAGTACTTATCCAATGGACGAATTCGACACAGCACTTCCCCCGGGGGCTCTCCGGTATTATTCGTCAAGAAGGCTGATGGCTCCCTCCGACTCTGTGTTGATTATAGGAAGTTAAATGCGGTAACAGTTAAAAATCGACATCCGCTACCATTGACACCAGAAACCTTTATGGGCATTTCCTCAGCCAAATACTTCACTAAGTTAGATCTTCGCAATGGTTATCATCAGTTGAGGATTAGGGAAGGAGATGAATGGAAGACGGCATTTCGTACTCGTTACGGTCATTTTGAATATACCGTTATGCCCTTTGGACTTACCAACGCTCCTGCTGCATTCCAACATTGGGTCAACGATATGCTACGCCCACACCTAGATCATTTCGCTACCGCCTATCTCGACGATATTCTTATCTATTCGGCTACATTAGAGGAACATAAGGAACATGTGGATAAAATTCTACGAATACTTGACGAGAACCAAGTTCACCTCAAACCCGAGAAGTGTGAATAGCATGTCAGGGAAACTATGTATCTCGGATTTGTACTCACTCCCGAAGGAATAAAAATGGATGACGCGAAGGTGGCGACTATTAGAAATTGGGAAACCCCAACCTGTCTGAAGGACGTGCAGGAATTTCTTAGGTTCGCGAACTTTTATCGACGATTTATCTATGCGTACTCAAGGGTAGTATCTCCTCTAACCGCTTTAACAAAGACAGGAGTGGTATTCAAATGGACAGACAAGACGGAGAAAGCATTTCAAGATCTTAAACTAGCATTCACTACCGCCCCAATCCTCGTATTAACTTTGACTTTAATCGAGAATTATCTAAACAGACGCTCCGACATAAGCTTTCAGCTGCAATTACGCCACACAAAGCGGATGACGATGAAAGATTGCACCCAGTTGCTTTCTTTTCAAGAAAACATACCCCGGCAGAGTGTAACTACGAGATATACGATAAAGAACTCCTAGCAATTATTCGAGGGTTCGAGGAATGGCGCTATTTTCTGGAAACAGCATCATACCCCATCAAGGTTCTAACAGATCATAGAAATCTTGAATATTTCATGTCAACAAAATTATTAAATAGACGACAAACTCGCTGGTCAGAATTTTTATCTCGTTTTGATTTTGTTATTCAGTTTAAATCCGAGTAAGCAAGGAGGAAAACCAGACGCGCTTACCAGCGATCAGGGGATCTCCTAAGGAGGGATAACGCCTTTCGCATACCAATATCGAGACCCGCGTTGAAGAGAAATTTGGATAATAAGCTAAGTTTGTTGGCGGGTTCTTTGGCAAATGAACCCGCTGAACATTGTCCGTTATTTTAAAAGTTATTTTTAAAACTGTTTTCCTAATAAGGTGCTCATGATGTTAAAAGATGGCACAAAACAATCGAAACAAATCTCCCTCGCCGAATGTCGGAAGCGAAAAGGCGGCCTTCTCTACCGCAAGCTTTTTGTCTTGAAACGCGAAGAAACTACAAACGACTTCTCCAAGAATATCACGAGAAACCTTCGGCGGGACACCCGGGTAGAGCAAAGACCCTTGAGTTACTCAGTCGGGAATATGATTGGCAGGACATGCGGAAATATACCGATCGTTATGTTATGAATTGTCATCGCATCGCGAAAGCAAGAAATCGCAATCTTGCATGATCATGTACTCTTTCGGTTCCTAAAGCACCCTGGACGGACGTTTTAATGGACTTCGTTACGGGATTACCTTCTAGCGACAATTATAATGCTATCCTCGTCGTCGTCGATCGTCTTACAAAAATGAGGCATTTTATTCCTTGTACCGAAGAATCAGGAGCTAGGGATGTCGCTCGATTGTATCTGGAAAATGTATGGAAATTACATGGACTTCCGGAAAGGATAGTATCGGATCGTGGCACACAATTTACCTCGGATTTTTGGAAATCACTATCGCGAGCGCCGAGATTTCACGCCGTTCTTCTACCGCTTTCGCACTCAAACGGACGGTCAAACAGAGAGAATTAATGCCATTATGGAGCAATATCTTCGGAGCTATGTGGATTATCAACAGGATAACTGGGCGACGTATTTACCTATGGCGGAATTTGCAACTAATAATCACGTCTCCGAATCAACGAAACTCTCTCCTTTTGAAGCCAATTATGGACGTCATCCCCGAATGAATTTTGGTCCTCTACGGCATGGTACGTCGACCAACGAGGATCAAATGAATACCATGGCAAAAGATATGTCAGAAGTGTTTGACTTTCTCCGAGCAGAGATGTTTAGAGCCCAACGGATCCAGGAAGAGTCGGCCAATGCGGGCCGCACACCGGCACCACGATATGTGGTAGGAGATAAAGTATGGTTATCTACTCGAAATTTATTAACTAAGCGACCATCGAAGAAGCTGGACTGGAAACAAATCGGACCTTATTCGATCTCTCGTATCGTCAGCCCTTATCTTTCTGACTTACGCTACCTACGCCGATGAAATCATCCGGTATTTCACGTCTCGCTGCTGTCACCCGCTACCAACGACCCTGTACCAGGGCAATTACAATTACCTCCGCCCCCAGTAGAAATAGAGGGGGAGCAAGACTGGGAAGTCGATGCTATTCTGGATTCACGAAGGCGACGCGGAAGACTGGAGTACCTTGTTCGGTATACCGGTTACGATGAGCCTTCATGGCAACCTTACGATGACTTAGACAATTCCCCGGAGTTGATTAAAGATTTTCATGAACGATATCCACGCAAGCCTAAGAGGACTTAGGCCTCAGAGGGGGACCTAATATCTATCACGGCGTAGAGCGCGACTGCATGATGTTGCGGGAAGAGGGATTAGTCAGGGGTTCTATGATATTCTTTGGGGTTCGGTGTGAGGGGTTCGGTTCGGGGTTAGGAAGTCGGGTATAGGAGATAAGGTCGGGGTTCGGAGTTATGGTTCGGGGAGGATTCTATGGAGTTCTGTGCAGGGATAGGCGGGTTAGTCATCGGTCGGACAGGAGGAGTATATATGTGGGTCGAGGTTTCGCTTGTAGATAGTTTCTTTCCTTTCCTCTTCACGCAACCTTCCTACCTCTAGGAGTTTGTAGTCTTTCGAATATACTTTCCGATTCTTGTTGCTATCAATCCCGACTCCCGTAAAAGCAGTCCTTCGCCATAGTCTTGCCTCGCTCTCCGTTTGCCTAATAACTCTGCCTCGATACTTTTTGTACTTCGCTCCGTAGCTTCGGTAGTGTACCTTGGCTCACTTCGCCCTGACCTCGATTTCGCCCCGTGATATCATGTAGCTCCTCTATTTTGGCTGCGAAGTCGTGGGCATCAAGGCTCGGTGGGGTCTTCTCCGGCTTCCTTAAGTCCATCGTAAATCGGGGGTGATAGCCATAATTGGCAAAGAAAGGAGTGGCCTTGGTTGACGCAGATACTTGGTTATTCGCCGCAAACTCTGCCATTGGTAGCCATCTAACCCAGTCGTCCTGCTGCTAGGACACATATCCCCGAAGATATTGTTCCATCACGGCATTCAGTCTTTCTGTTTGGCCATCTGTTTCCGGATGGAATGCAGTCGACATTCGTGCCTCAATCTTAAGTTGACTGCAAAGCGACTTCCAGAATTTGGCAGTAAACTGAGTCCCTCGGTCGGAGGTAATATGTGTAGGTAAACCGTGTAGCTTCCATATATGTCGTAGGTACAGCTCGGCCAGATCCTCCGAGTTGACGGTGGTATTGCAAGGTAATAGATGACGCATTTTGGTTAACCGATCCACGACGACTAGTATAGCATCATATCCCTCACTTTCTGGCAGTCCTGTAACAAAGTCCATAGAGATCTCCTTCCAGGGTTGTGCCGGAATAGGTAGTGGTCGGAGTACCCCTAATTTTCCATAATGTTGGGTTGAGCAACTCGTTGGCTCGAATATATTGGTGATATAGTCTTGTATATTTGGCCAGTAGTAATCCTGCTGACTAATTGAAGGTCTTCTCTCTGCGGGGTGTCGCTGAAGAGCGCATCGTACTTCTTCAGGATTTAATTTCAATGGTCGTGATGGGAGCGTAAGTATTTTTAGCGATAGATAAAGGCGACCGTCACTTCAGTACGTTCCGCCAAGGATATTTCTTTACAATGCTTGGTATCCGTCTGCCGTGGGTCAGAATCTTTTCTTGAGAATGGGTCAACTAAGTATCCTTCTTCAAATAATTTTTTAGGGTGGCGTTCTTTTATTGTTAAGTTTGTCAAAGAAGCCGTAAAATAACTTACCACGAGATCAAAATTCTCTCTTTTCAGAACCGTCTGACTCTGATGCAGTAATCTTTCATCCCCTTCCTCAGGGAGATCTCCTGATCTCCTAGTCAACGCATCTGGTTTCCCACCTTGTTTCCCTGGTCGATATTTAATAATAAAATTGAATCGTGATAAGTATTCGGCCCACCGTACTTGTCTCCTGTTAAGCTGCTTGGTAGACATAAAATATTCGAGGTTCTTATGATCGGAAATAACCTCGATAGGGTGTTTGGCTCCTTCCAACTCCGGTCTCCATTCTTCGAAGCACCTGATTATAGCCAGTAATTCCTTATCGTAGATTTCGTAATTGCACTCGGCGGGTGTCTGCTTCCTAGAAAAAAATGCCACAGGATGAAGCTTTCCTTGTTCATCATATTGAGAGAGTACCCCGCCAGCAACGTAATCCGATGCATCTGTTTCGACCGTAATTGATTTCTCAGGATCGAAGTGGATCAGAATGGGGGCGGTGGTAAAAGCTTCCTTTAAGGATTGAAATACCGCCTCTGCTTCTAGGGACCAAAAGAAGGGAACACCTTTTTTCGTCAATTTGGTAAGGGGGGCAGCAAGTTTCGTGAATCCCAAAATAAAACGTCGATAAAAATTGGCGAAGCCTAGAAAGGCTTGTACATCCTTAACTGTCCTAGGGGTCGTCCATTCCTGTACTGCTGACACCTTATTGGGGTTCAATAATTAATCTAAGATAGGTTGTGCTTTGAGTGTGAAATTCGCATTTTTCTGGTTTTAGTAGAATTCCGTTCTCTTGTAACACTCCTAATATTTTCTCGACATGTTGTTCGTGTTCTTCGAGAGAGTCGCTGTATATAAGAATATCATCCAAATATGCGGTACAGAATTGATCCAAGTGCTCGCGAAGACAATCGTTAATAAAGTGCTGAAAGGTAGCAGGAGCATTCGTAAGACCAAACGGCATAACAGCATATTCGAAATGACCATAGCGGGTTCTAAATGCCGTTTTCCATTCCTCGCCTTCAGTCATACGAATCTGATGGTACCCTTGTCTCAGATCTAACTTGGTATACTATTTGGCCTTCGAGAGTCGGTCCAGGGTTTCCCGAATTAGGGGTAGAGGATAGCGATTTTTTACCGTCAGTTCGTTTAACCCTCGGTAGTCTACGCACAAGCGAAGTGATCCATCGGCCTTCTTAACAAAGAGTACCGGAGCTCCTGCTGGAGATGAACTTGCCCGAATGAACCCCTTAGAGAGGTTCTCCTGGATATACTCCCTTAGTGCGAGCAATTCATCCCTGGACATACCATAGAGGGGGCTAAACGGTGGTTCTTTTCCCTCTTTCAGGGGGATCTTATGGTCGTAGGGGCGGCGTGGTGGTAGATCTTGGGCCATGTCTTCGTCAAACATTTTTAGCCGATGATGATACTGCGTTGGAATTCTTTGCTTCCATCCGTCCTTTGGGGGGTCGTGAAGGTTATACTGCAGACCTGTAATTGTTTGCGGCGTGCAAGGTGACTAAAAGGAACGGGGCCTATCATATAGACCGGAGGTTTAATGCCGGGGACAACATCTGTTGTAATTGTGGAGTTACAATTCTTTTTGCAGAACTCCGAGTCGAAAACCACAGTATTATTTTTAAATTTAAGGGTGGCATCGTGATGTTGTAACCAAGGAATACCAAGGACTAGGGGATATTGGCCTAGCTTGGTAACAGAGAGGGGAATTTGTTCATGGTGAGATCCGATAGTCGAAGGCTACGGCATATTGAGATAATTTGTCCGGAGGCTATAGGTCTTCCATAAATAACCTCAAGCATCTGAGATTTTAGAGGAAACATAGGTAATTGGTGATGGCGCGCAAAGGTCTCATCGATAAATGCGAATCCCGAGGCTCCAGTGTCAATCATAGCATAAGAGGGAATAGAGTTCTTATTGTGAGCAATGTTACAAGCTACAACTAAGTGATCCCCATTTAATTCCTCCTCTGCCATAACCGAAACTGAAAACCCAGAAATAGAAAACGCAGATAAAGAAAAATCCTTTGAAGGTCCCTGGTGAGGGCCAAGATACTGACCAGGGACTACTGAAAACCCGAACTACCAGAAGAAAGAACAACATCCGTGGAAGAAGAAGAAGAAGAAGAAGAAGTTAAAATAGAGGCTTCAATTTGGGCAGCGGGGGGGGTAGTTAGGGCAGCGCCCCTCATAGCCGGAGGGGGGCCGCGGGGCAGTTGCCTTGGGGATAGTTGGCGAAGACATGGTCAGAGGCGGCACAATAGGCGCAGCGGCCATTCTCCATCCTCCATTTCTTTTCGGCGGCGGTGGTTTGTCGACGGCCATGAGCAAACGTATACCTTCCCTCTGGTGGAGGGCGAATGGTAGAACGTACTTGGAGGGCTGAGAGATCCATGGGGGCGAGGCCTCCTGGTGTGTATGATGGGTGCGGGGGGGTAGGTTGGGAGACGTATTGTCCCATTGGGTTCCTGTTGTTTCTGTGGGCGTCCTTCCTAGCCCTGATCCTATTGTCTATCTGCATAAGCCTTCTAATATAGGCATCAAAGCCTTCCGTGGTGGTATCCTGATAAATCATCGCATCCTTTAGGTCGTCGGATAGCCCAGTCTCCAAAGCGTCCTTCTTGGCTTCCTCGTTATAATCGAGTTGGTCCATGATGCGTAAAAATTGTGTAAGGTAGGTAGCGAAGTCTCCCTTGCCCTGGCGGAGGCTCTGAAGTTCCCTCCTTGCCGTTCCTCGAGGGTCGGGGTCCCCGAAGGAGGCTTCCAGAAATGCAACAAAGGCGGTTACAGAGGTAAATGGGGCGGCGTCATCGATAGCCATAGGGATGACTTGGTCCAGGGCCTTCCCTTCCAACCGGCTGACTGCGTAGAACACCTTGGCTTCCTCGTTCAGGAACCTATCGTGGTTAACCCTGAGCTTGGTACGAAGGAGGTTCAGGAACCCTGGTAGCTCCTTCCAGATCCCATTAAACTTTGGGGGGTCTGGGAACTTTTCGGAGCGGAAGGTGGCGGGTGGGGTACCAATAGGTGGGGGAGGGACTAACGGTGGTGGTGGTGGTGGTGATGGTGGTGGTGGTGGTGCGCAGGCCGCAGCAAGTTGAAACTCCAAGGCCTGGATCCTGGCTTCTAGCGCGTCGGTGTGATTGTTGGCGGCGTCGAGTTGACTCCGGGCTGTGGTTAATTCTTGTCTGGTTTGGGTATGTAGGGCTCTGCTTGCGTCCCTTTCAGCCTTCCATCGATCTCCTTCCCTTACTAGGGTGAGGAGGTGTATGTAGTGATAGTGTTTATCTTCGACAGCGTCAAACTCCTCAAAGGTTTGAGGGATCTGATAGTTTCCGTCCAGGGCGACTCCTTCCACTACGCGAGGTGGTGGAGGAGGTGGGGGAGCTGAGGTAGATATTGGTGGAGGTGCACGGTGCGGATAACTACGCAACGTAATCTCAAGGGGGACGTGGTAACGGAGGCTTCGTTCCGCAGGGTGCAGAAAAGTAACAGCGATACATCCGGAGTAGGAAGTATAAAGAAGAGTTTAAACAGCGATAGTCACTAGTGTAAAGTAGAGACTATTGTATATTGAGAAAGTAGATACAGAAGACGTTGCGTAAGGAAATGTTACGGAGCAACACGGAGACAACAGACAAGAGAGCCGAGTGCTGTGGCAGGCAGGAGCAGGAGCGAGGATGATGGTCGGCGGCGAGTCTAACCGAGGAAGCAAAGTTGTGGGGCAGAGGGTCAGATGGCCTCTCTGACGAAGGCGTGGAAACGAAGGTACCAGTAGGCGATCGTCTATGGTCATAGACTATGGAGGCGAAAGCGGCGAGGGCGAGACTATAGACGAGGACGAGACGAGATACTATGGAGGACCCAAGAGGGTGTTGGCGAAGACTATGGTTATGACGTATTATATTCAGAACTAAAGACACAAGGCGAAACGAAACTAAACCGTAGGGTTGACAACAGGAAGAAAACGTAAGGAAAGAAAGAGAAAGAAAAGGACAAAGGAAAGATCCGTAGCAACGTATATATACCCCTCCTAATCCCTGTACAATCATGACTCATAACATCGTGTAACAGAAACCCATAGAACTCCAAGAACCCAAAAGAAAACCTCGCAATCGAAAACCCATTCTATAATATCCTCTTCCTCCGCGAAGTCCGTAGTATGCCGTGATAGGAAAAGAGAAAAGAAAGAGAAAAATACAGAGGTAGGCTCCGTTGCCTCCATTATATACCCCGCACTTCATCGCCAAGTCTAACTCATAACTCCGCGTAACTCCACCCATGACTCATACTTTCGCGTAACAGAAACCTATAGAACTATTCTGACTCACCCACACCTCCAAGCGCACAGTAATCCCAGCCCTGCCAATCCTTCCATCCCTCAACCCCTAATGCGTCCATGAAATCGATTTACCTCTTGCCTCATCCCGTTTAGCCTTGGTAGTGTACCTTGGCTAAACCGTTCGATTCGCTCAGGTAAACTTAACCTCTATCGTATAATTTCTTACGTCTTAAAACAGGAATTGCAGCTCAGACTTCTTCAGGAGTATCATGACAAACCTTCAGCAGGACACCCAGGTAGAGCAAAGACCCTCGAGTTACTCAGTCGGGAATACTACTGGCCGAACATGCGGAAATACACTAATCGTTATGTTATGAACTGTTACATCTGTCGCCGAAGCAAGGCAAACCACAATGCTCTGCAAGGAGTTCTTCATCCTCTCTTAGTTCCTAAAGCACCATGGACGGAAGTTTCAATGGATTTCATCACGGGACTACCCCCTAGTAATAACTACAATGCCATTCTCGTCGTCGTCGATCGCTTTACAAAAATAAGACACTTTATCCCATGCACCGAAGAATCAGGAGCTAGGGACGTCGCTCGAATGTACCTAGAGAATGTCTGGAAACTACACGGACTCCCGGAAAAGATAGTCTTGGACCATAGCACTCAATTTACCTCGGACTTTTGGAAATTACTATGCGAGCGTCTTGAAATCTCCCCTCGTTATTCTACCGCTTTCTATCCTCAGACAGATGGCCAGACTGAAAGAATTAATGCCATCATGGAACAGTACCTTCGAAGTTATGTGGACTATCAACAGGATAACTGGGCCACCTATTTACCTATGGCGGAATTCGCTACCAATAATCATGTTTCGGAATCGACTAAGCTTTCCCCCTTCGAAGCTAATTATGGACGTCACCCCCGAATGAATTTTGGCCGTCTACGGCATGGCACGATGACTAACGAGGATCAAGCAAATACTATTGTAAGAGATATGTCAGAAGTGTTTGACTTCCTTCGAGCAGAAATGTTCAGAGCTCAACGGATTCAGGAAGAGTCGGCTAATGCTAGCCGTACACCGGCACCACGTTATGTTGTTGGAGATAAAGTATGGTTATCCACTCGGAATTTATTAACCAAGCGACCATCGAAGAAACTGGATTGGAAGCAAGTCGGACCTTACTGCATTTCTGTTACGGAGCAACACGGAGACAATAAATAAGAGAGTCTGTGGAGGCGGAAGCGAGACGAGGGCGAAAGTCGACAAGTCTAACCGAGGAGCGAGTTGTGGGGCAGAGGGTCAGATGGCTCTCTGACAAAGACATGGTAGGCGAAGGTACCAGTAGGCGATCGTCTTCTGATCATGAACTATGGATCTGACAATGGCGAAGGCGAAGCGAGGCAATAGGCGAAGCGAGTCTTATGGAAGACCCAAGGGGGTCTTGGCGAAAACTATGGGTATGACGTAGTATATTCAGAACTAAAGACACAAGACGAAACGAAACCAAACCGTAGGGTTGACAACAGGAAGAACACGTAAGAAAAGAAAGAGAAAAAAAAGAACAAAAGAAAGATCCATAGCAACGTATATATACCCCTCCTGATCCCTGTACAATCATGACTCATCACACCGTGTAACGGAAACCCATAGAAACTCCAAGAACCCAAAAGAAATCTTTGCAACCGAAAACCCATTCTCCATTATCCTCCTCCTCCGCAAAGACCGTAGTACGCCGTGATAATTTCTCGCATCGTCAGCCCTTATGCCTACGAGCTTACGCTGCCCGCCTTGATGAAAATACATCCAGTGTTTCATGTCTCGCTGCTATCACCCGCTACCAGCAACCCTGTACCAGGGCAACTACAATTACCTCCGCCCCCAGTAGAGATAGAGGGGGAACAAGAGTGGGAAGTTGACGCTATTCTGGACTCACGGAAACGACACGGAAGACTTGAGTATCTCGTTCGGTATACCGGCTACGATGAGCCATCATGGCAACCCTACGGCGATTTAGACAACTCTCCTGAGTTAGTTAAAGATTTCTATGAACGATATTCACGCAAGCCTAAAAGGACTTAGGCTTCGGAGGGGGACCTAATATCTATCACGGCGTAGAGCGCGGTCTAACAATGTTGCGGGAAGAGGGATTAGTCAGGGATTCTCTTATGTTCTTTGGGGTTCGGTATCAGGGGTTCAGTTCGTGGATAGGGATTCGGGTATAGGAGATAAGGTCGGGGTTCGGAGTTATGGGTCGTGGAGGATTCTATGGGGTTCTGTGCAGGGATACTCGAGTTAGTCAGCGGTCGGATATAAAGTGTATATATACGGGTCGTGGTTTCGCTTGTAGATAGTTTCTTTCCTTTCCTCTTCACGCAATCTTCCTATCTCTGGGAGCTTGTAGTCCTTTAGAATATACTTCTCGATTCTTGGTTCTACGGATCCCGACACCCGTGAGGGCAGTCTCCCGTCATAGTCCCGCCCCGCTCTTCGTCCCTTATACTCTGCCCCGATTCACCTCTTGCCTCGCCCCGTTTAGTATCGGTAGTGTACCTTGGCTCGCTTCGCTTTGATCCCCGGTTTACTACGTGAAAATTAGGTGTGACTGTTATTATTTGTTTTTATGAGGTTCAGTTGCAGGGATGAATGGTAATAGTATGTGAGAAGATGGTAGGGAGGAATACAAGGTATGGTTGCCAGTGTATTGATTTTCTATGAGATGCTATAACCTGATGTATGAGTTATAGCGGATTGGTGGAGGAAGGGTGTTAAACAGCGGACGTAGACATTTTTCTAAGTTCTTTCTTTCTTTTCTCTCTGTCTCGTTTTCCTGTTATTTAGGTAAATAGGAAAATACTCTTTGATGGAGAAACTGGGAGGCAAAGGGACAGAAGACAATGATGACCCAGAAGGACTCGAAGAGTACAGCCAGCACTATAAGAATACAGACGAGGACAAGAAGAGCACTAGACAAGCACAAGCACAGGTACCGGAGAGGGCAAAGGCAAAGGTAGAGGCAAGAGTACACGGTACAGAAAGAGTTACGACCGGATGGACCTCAATAAGGACGATGAGAGGTACTATAGTTTTCCTCGTTACTGAGGACAGAGTCCGAACTCAAGAGTACTATGGCGTAAAGATAGTAGTATATTCCTATATACCAAGAGAAGAGGAAGACGAGACAGAGAGGAAAGAAAAGAAAGAAGTAAGGAAGATATCTATGTTTGCTATTTAACTCTCTCCTCTGCCAATCCGGTATGACTCATACACCAACCCATAGAAATTCATAGAAACCATCAGTAACCACACCTCGTATTCCTCCTCACCATTTTACTAAATTCAATTACCAATCCTCCCTGCAACTGAAACCCATAGAATCTAATGACGACATCCTCACCTTATCAGGTCCCCTCCTCGCTCAACATTATTCCATCATTCATAACAATACTATGCCTACCGCATCTTTTGGACTAATGCCCTAATGCTGGAATATACTCCTATTCTCTCGACATTATTCTCACAAAGTCGGGAACTGTCTTAGTTACAAGAAAATCCATAGTACCTCCTATCATTTACATTGAACTCTATCCGGTCCTCACTTCCCTCTCCCATGACTTTTACCTCTGCCCTTGCTTTTGCACTCATCGGTACCTGTGCGTGTACCTTCCCAGTACCCCCCATGTCTTCATCGGTATCCTTGTTGTCCTGGCTATGCTCCTTGAGTTCTCCTGCATTATAATTAGCTTCTACTACTTTGCCCCCCGGTTACTCCGTCACATGTATCCACCCTTCAATCTGCTCCTCCTTCAAGTACTGTCATTAGAAGCCCGCCTAAATACGTATTCTAGCATAGTTATTGCAGAGCCAAGCTATCATGGAGTGAAGTGAAGACTAGGTCGAAACTTGCCAAGTATGACACCAAAGTGAAGCAAGGGGAGGCAAGATGAGGCAAGAGGATGGATTGTGCCCATCCTAGTGTATGCTCAGTTGGAAGTTAGTTGCAGATAATTAAATTAGTTATTTTCTTAATATCCTAATCAAAAATACTTTTGTTTTCATTCTATTGTATATCAAGTTAGAGTTATGGGTATCAAGAAGTATATCAGTATTTTTGGAAGTTTTGGATTGGATTGTTTTCTAGATTAGAACCTACTATACTGTCACGGCGTATTCTAGGCACTAAGAAATGAAGGGAGGATTAGTAATAAGGTCAGGATTCTTCTGGTGAGTGCATCGGAGTTTGGTATGAGAATCGGTTAAGCGTGTTGGTGTATTCCTTCTTTGGGTTTCTATGGGATTCCGTGATACAGATTAGTAATCAATGGTATGGCGCTGTATATATATGAGCTGAGATTCCCTTTGTCTCTTCTTTCTTCTTTCCTTACGCAACCTCCTGTTATCAACCCCTCTACCTTGAGTTCCTGTCTTTGGTCTTCCTGGTTTCCTTATCAACCTTGTTTATTAAAATATACTTGGTTATACTCTTCGCTCCCGTCTTCAATTATGCTCCTTGGTACGCAGTGTCCTGAATCCGTCTGCATCGGTTACTACCTTTGCCTCCTGATAAAACCTTGTTTAATCCATGACGGCAACAAGAGTTTTCTATTGGTACCTTCGTCTCCACGTCTTTATCCGAGACTCCTTGTCGACTCTCTGCCCGACCCTGCTCCTATTGTAAATTACTGTCCCACGACCCCACTCAGTAACATATACTGGAGATTGTAGATAGTCTTTTATTTTAAATTAAGTTATAAGTTGATTGGTAAAAAATAGAGAGCTTTCTATTATATGATGAGCAGTGGGAAGAGTGACCAGGAGAGTTGCAAGTGGAGTGGCAGCGGCATACATCAATATTATGGAGCGAAGCAAGGACGAGGATAGGATGGACCAAAGTATACCACCAAGGTAAAGCGAAACCAGGCGGGACGGGGTGGGACAAGAGTGGAGTGAGGTACTATAGTAGAAGGAGGGTAGGGCAGAGAGTCCACAAGAAATCTCTGATGCAGACGTGGAGACGAAGGTACCAGTAGATAACGTGTTCTAGTATCATGGACGGGAGAGTAAGTAAAGTGAGGCTGGGAGATCCTAAAGTATGTATTGACTAAAGAACAAAAAGGTTGCGTGAAGAAGAAAGAAGAGAAAGAGAAGTCCTACAAGTGAGGGAGAGAGCTCCCTACATATAGTCCCAACACTCTTCTACTGAATCATCCCATAGAAACCCATAGAACCTGAAGCAAAACACTCTATTAGAAATACATATATACTGTTGACTCATAACCACTCTATTAGAAATACATATATACTGTTGACTCATAACCACCCTTGTAACTGGAAACTATACGACCCAACAGAGAATTCTGACTTATCCTTTTTCTCGCAATCTCTTTAAGTATGTTCCACGCCATGATATTCAGCAAGACTTTATTTATCTCTTGATGTCTCCTAAGCCTCATGTAACTCAAAAAATATCCATGGATTTCAGGGGACTCTTAGGAGACTGAAAAGATAATTTGGAGCTACTAGATACAAATAGTAGTTTGCTGATGTAGGTGCGGAGAGTAGTATTCATTTGGCGAATCTCTACCAGTTGCGTTTGCAGGTCAGCCACTTGAGCTACCAGGTTTTGGGCAACGTCCGTTGTATTTCACAAATGATGCCGTTCGGCCTCCGCTCTTGCTAAGACGATACGGGTTTAGTTTCAGTCACGGGGTGAAGCGAAGGCGAGGACGAGACATGCCAAGGTATAATAACAAAGCGGAATGAGACTAGGCGGAGTGAGGTGAGACGTAGTGGGATGGGACTGGCAACCAAGAATAAGACGAGGCAGGACATGAGGACTATGAAGAGGATGGAAACTAGGAGTATCCTAAAATCCCACTCTAGATATCAGGGAAGTCTTGGCGATGACTAAGGGTCCTAAATTATTCATTAGCTAAAAAGACAAGAAGGTTGGATGAAAAGGAAAGAAATTATCGACAAGTGAGGGCAAAGCCCATATATATATCTCTTATTTCTATCCGATGACTTATCCGTAGAACCCTGTGCAGAACCTCATATAATCTCCAAGACCAGTAATACTAAACCCGTACCTTATTCCCCATTCTCGAACCATAATACCGAACCAAACTCCTGTAACCTAAATTCATAGAATATAAGAGAATCCCTGACTAATCCCTCTTCCCGCAACATCACCCAGTACGTTCTACGCCGTGATAAAATATTTTAAAAATGCTCAAATGTTTCTAATTCTATTTGAAAGATACAAAAACATCCTATATTGATACAAACTATTTTAAAACCGACTTGGGTAGTAAAACACAGTTTGGCTTTTGTTTCGGTAAACTATTAGCTACTTTCGGGACTCGTTTGCGCCATTTGGTATCTTAGTCTATTCGGGAGCTTGAGTGCAGCTTGCTCCGGGGTTGGATGGAATAAATAAAAAACATGCTTGAAACTTAGTGCACTGAATGTTATACAAACTCCCCTCTTCACTTACTCTATAGGGTAATAGCAGGGTCAGAGTTACAATTGAAATTCTCTCAAACAGCATCTTCTAGTGCAAAGTTGCCACGCTAGTTTTCCTTTTATACAAGTCTAGTTATAGTTATTACTTGTATAATAAAAAGAGAACATGGTAGCCACCACCACACGGTCTCGATGAGGGAAAGGAAAGTGTACCAGATTGTGGGCATGTCTCGGCCTGTCAGGCGATAATACTAAGATCTGTCAAATCTCTTGTCGCACCGGACTCCAAGAGTGACCCAATAAGAACTACAGCCCGGATGTGTAAAGCATATGGAGGGTGTGGGATTCTCGACCCTTGAGAAGCAGTTTGGTGCTTTTATCGCTCTTTAGAACGCTTAGATATGCTATAGAATTCGCATTTTGCTGCAGATAGTACTATTGCGGATATCCTAAATATGTAGAAAAACACGCCAAGAAATTATTTGCGGAGGCCGCAATAAACCCTTCACTATCTTACCATTCTTCATATCATTAACACTACAACTATGGCATGATCCGCATTATCCTTGCTGGTGCTTACTGGCGGCTCTATATAGGGCGGGGAGAAACGAAGGTATCGATCGCAGGGATTAGAACTTTGAGTGAGCATGGAGATTTTAATGATCTAGCTCTGCATTATAGCTAATCTGAGCTTTTGTCCCCTGTTACCCTTCCTTGGGCTTCACTGCACCCTATCCTATTATTTCTTAAACATACAGCGAGCAAGATTTGGCTAGCGGAAAATCTATTCATCCACCTCCCTTATCTCCGGGATCATTTATCAGACGGGTCCGGGCACTTAGTTATGGGTTATTGAAAGGCCAGCAACAATAGTTTAAATTAGTAGATTGGCACATCATTCATTTAACATTACTATCCGCCTAAATCGCATATATCTCAACTCAAATCTACAAATCCTTCCCAAACAACCAGAGCAAATATATCCGACAACTACCTTCATAATCCTAACGACTGTTATTCCGGGCAGCCGTTATCCATCCACGTCTTGAAGAGGCATGATGCTTCTGGAGGGAACTTCTCGGAGGAGTCGTATGTCCTCGGCATGTCGCCGGAAGATATTGCGTCGTAGATGACTGCGGCTTGTGTAGATACGTCTGGGTACTGATCGAGGTGGAGGTTCATGGGTCTCATTTTGAGGATCCAGTAATTTCCGACGATTTCCCGGTCACCCTCGGGCAACCAGAACGGAGCCTGGAATAAAGCCGCAATTCCGTTCCTCCACGTGGGGTTGGTTGGGAGAGTAGATAAGGAGGCCTCAGACGGTTTGGTCGGGGGGGTGAGTTGAGCGCCGACTTTAGCGTTTTCCATTTCGTGGACTAGGAACGGTATAAAGGGTAGAAGTATCTAGTCTTTTACAAAGGGCTCCAGTGAATATCTTAACTAAAATACTGCGCTTCCGCCTATCTTATATCTTGAATCTGGTATTCATTAGTGAGAGTATTGCAACCGCACTCCTCGGCTATTCACGGGAAAGCCAGGAAGCTGATAGTATCTTAACCAATTAACGCCAGGAGAACTATGCTGACCTATTCGCCAGACCGGTCTAGTTTTGATCGGCGACTCTGCCCGTGATGCTGTAACTGGGGGGACATATATTTGCTTTTCAAGAAAGAATTTTGATGAGAGACAGACTTACACAAGTACGGGAACCCAGGGCGAAACTTGCACCTTGCGTAAGAAGCAAAATCTACCCTGCTGGCATATCACATTGGGCCCAAATTCTGCTTTCATATCCCCGTCATTTAGTTTCATGTGGCGAACCTATTTCTAGATAAGCGGGGTTCATTATGCATGGAATTATAAAGTAAAGTGAAGATTGTAGAGTATCGTAGATACTCGAAAAATTCGCCAGCGCCGTTTACACCAGAAAGTACTCAAAGTGCTGATTTTTTGGTACGCTAAAGGGCAACAACGCTAGCGAATTAATCAAAAACTTAAAGAATTTACTATCTTCGGCCAGGGATTTTCTTCTTAACGATTGATTCGTTGAAGGGTGTAAATCAGGTGTGCTAATAACCATTTTGATCTTATATTCACAAGCAATCTTTCGAGTTATAGGGTACCATGGTAAATGCCAATCGGACATTTATTCTTTTTTTTGACAGTAATACAGGACTAAAAAACAATTTTTACCCTCCACCAATCTTATCCCCATCCCCCTTGTGCCAGCTTCAGAGAAGTTCTCCCAGCCTCCACCCCCGAGGAATACCAGGAAAAGGAGTTCACTGTTCATGTGCTTCTAGTCAATTCCGTGGGATCTAAGGATTCATGGGATGCCGGTGTGTTGCCTTGGTTCTAATGACCTCATTCGCCGAATGTGCTCCAGCTGGTATGCGAGTCACTCAGAATTATCTAGAGCACTAGAGTGTCTCCTAGGGCATCAGCTGTAATCGGTTGCGGCTGTGGCGCATAAAATATTATGATCGGTCTTAATACCGTAGGCGGCAAGGTTCTATGTTGATATCAATGATAGCACTTTGTGCTCGGCGTACGATATATTCACGAGATCCAATTCATGCATGAAAGTTCAATTCCTGCTTAGCAGCCCCGAGTTTTCATGTGAAGTGCCATAGCCTTGACTTAGGCAACTATAAGAGCTATAGAGGCACCCATTTAGGTAACCTTAACCTTTCAAAGGAGACTTAGGTTGCGTCCGCTTCTGCTGGTCACATGTCACTTTCTCAAAACTAATCAATGTTCCGTCCTTAGGTTTTCCCCAGCCTGCGTAACCCAATAGACGTTCTCGCGGCGGGATGGCGACCACGGGGGTGTGGGATTTTTCTATTGCAACGCCGAAAGGTACAAAAGGATATAATTCAAGATAGTAGGTTGTTCGGGCTTCATGTGATATTTAGAACTTACTTATTGTGTCTACTCCAGGGCTCAATCTTGACTGCAGGAGCTTGCGTGCCTAGGGCTAGATCCTGGCTGCAGGACCATGCGAGCCTAGGGCTAGATCTTGGCTGCAGGAGCGTGCATGAGTTTTCTTTTGACCTGCTAATGGAATGAGGACATGCTAATTGGTATGCTCACCATGTAGTTTACCTAATCAAGTATGAAAAACGATATCCATCGATAGAAGGCCGGTTACTACGTGCGTGCTATGCTTCTTTCATTGCTCGTGGAATATGTTATCACTGGATAGGTACAGCGATGGAGGGTTTAGGTGGCTGCCCCGGCCAATAGAACTCTTTCCATACCTCACTTCAACAATAATTTTCCCCATCGCTGTATATGTTTTACTGCATTACCAGCCTTACAGGCACTTAAGCAAGTCCATAAACCCCGCCCAGTGTTGCCTTACTTTGGTTCATCATTTCCTGCATAGGCCACGCTATGCATGAGACAGATTTCGCAGTCGGGGTGCACATTTTTGCGGATAATGCCGTTTCACACCTTTGTGGTGTTGTACACATGGTGGGATGTATTCCCCGTCGCAGAGTAATGACCAACATGCTTCGAAGATGTATTAGCCTACACCAAGGATGAGGAGAGCTTTCTATAGATACCTACTACGCAGAATCATAAGAATAGGCCTCTATATATTTAATAAGGCTAAGAGTGATTTCTATCTCTACTACTACTCTCTTGAGGTGCCACAGCTATCTGGCTACAGATATCCATCTGCTTATTCTAAGTTCCCTACCTCCCATCCTTAATATTTGCGTTTCTTTTTCGTGGCGGATTGTCCGGCGTTTGAATGTCGATAGAACGACCCGACCCATTTGCGGAAGAATTAGGTATTGCGGGGCATGTCACCTTACGATGGGTCTCATGAATCCACCCACTCATTGATTAAGAGTGTGTAATGCGGTCGTTGGGTTTGGATAAGGATCAGGTTTTAGTTCGTATGCAGCCCATCACCGATCTAGCCGACGCGGTATAACGACTCGTTTTTGGTTTTCCCTAGGCTTTCTCGTGCGCTGATTGGCTCCACTGCTGGGGCCCGTGCCCTTAGTGGCTATTCCACTTTGACCGCCATACGTATGTGGTAGTCTCTAAACGTGACTACTTGAAAGGGCAAAATATCTGTGCGCTATAACTGCTTTTTCAATAGATCATTCCTACCTGAACAACGAGGTAGGGCGAGCGAAGGCATAGGGGTGGGTGCTTGAACTTCAGATGGGAATTAGTAGATCCCCCAATTTCTATAGACTGTTTACACACCACTCTCAGTCGCTTCTCAAGCCAAAGTTCTTATATATCGATTGATTTAAAAGAGACCCCAAGCCGTCCCCAAGGATTACTAGTCCATCGCACCCCAGTGCACCTCACTAAAACTACCCCGAAACCCCAAGCCGCAATTAACCCCACATTCATTATGGAGGACTATGCTATCGAAGGCGCGGGAGATCCTAATACACGGCTCGATATCGATGACTTCAGCACAAACGCTGAATATGCAATCCAGTGGAGTCTTTTTCTGCGCGCTCTCGCAGAGCTTCAGAATGCGCCTCCGGACCAAGCCGTCGGTTATTACAGAATCGCCGGTATCAACCCCTGCACCCTCGCTAACACTTCTTCAAAGACTGACGATAGTAAGGCATTCATGGTTGGCCCCTGGTTACATGGCCACAGCTTGAAGAACAGCCAGGGAAGACAATGTATTGCTCGCATGGAAAGTAAGCTTCCCTCTCTTTCAATCTTTCGTATCATCTAGCTTGTACTAGTTGTAGTAAATAGCGTTTTATTCTAACTACGCTGTGTACTGGTTTCTTGGAATAGTACACGGTTTCTTACCTGGCACCGCGCCTACCTTCTTCTAATTGAGGTAATTATCATCCCGGTGTATGGAACTGAGCGTTGGTACTGAACCTCTAGCAACGCATCGTCGAAATAGCTGTGGAGCTCGCGGTGGGTGCACCCCATGCGCTGCAGTCCCGATACATAAAGGAAGCAAAGAAAATCAGGATTCCGTATGTCAATAATTCTTCTCTCGGTTCAACTTATTGAAATATGCGAAATACGGGATTGACATATGCAGAATCTGGGATTGGGGAAGTAAACCAGCTTTGCCTGCCTCCATGGTCAAGCCAGATGCACTCGTCCTCATTCCCGAGCATGACCCCGTGAACCCAACCAGCATACCCAACCCCCTGTACTCATATAAGTCCACGGGCGCTTCCACGCCCCCTGTACGCCCCCCTTCTTCCAGAGGACACTGGTTCCCTTAGTAACCCACTAACTAATCTGGTTGATAGTTCATGGGGGAGACCACGCGTTTCCCGGACGCCGTGGTACAAAAGAATATGGAAAATTCTAAGTGAGTAGAAGCTAGGCTTGGTCTGTCCACGTGGTCATTGGCTAATTCTGCGTACCTAGTCTCCCAGCCCTCGTCTACCACGCGATCACTGAGACTAAAACATATAATGACTTCAGCAACACAATATCTGGTGGGACAAACTCAATAGAACAACCACACAACAATGTTCACAGTAGGTTCCCCACCCCCCCATTTCCGGACTATTGCCTGGGCTGGCTTGTGAAGTGTGGCGTTAATGTGCTCCTAGACGCAATCAGCGCCATAATGCAGGACCCTATGGTTACTGCATTTGATCCGGTCTTCTGGTAAGTAGAATCGTTGATATGATAGTGGTTGTTAGAGAGGATTGCTGACGTTTGTTTAGGGTTGTGTATGCATTGCCCGAGCACTTGCTATGTCATTATCGCTAACGATGCTACTTATAGTCATGTTGCTATAGACTACTACTACGCAATGTGGCAGACGATCAACCCTGATGTATTATATAGTGACAACTGGGGTCACGACACTCTTAACTTCCACCTCCGCCCCTTCAACCGAGCACCGCCGACTGGCCCGTGGACAAGCCGCATGATCCAAAGGTCTCAGGATTTTTATCCAACGTGTGTATACGCTGAAGCCATAAGAGCATTTGCTAAAAGCTAACACCGAAAGTACATGGGAATTCGGATTCCAATACCCCGAAACATTGGTCGATTTGACACCGGAGCAACGAGAGAAAGCTGTGTGGGATGCCGTAAAGCGCTACGGACCCCCCCCTTCATCTGATGGCCCATACCCCCCCGGCGCGGCGGAAAGGGAGGGTCTGGTAGTTCTTCCCGGATTTCGTTCAGATTTCCCAGGTATTGCCACCCTGCCCGCATGTTGGTCACATAACTAACTCTCCGATACTATGTTGCAGACGAGGCCACTTTCCGGCGCGAATGGCGGGTAGTGCTCGCGGTTAAGAAAAACCTATGCGAAAGCAACTTTACTATCTTTTTCTTCCTCGGCGAAGCAAGCGACACTCCCGGGGAGTGGGGTACCCACCCGAACACTGTTGGGTCGTTTAATAGTTTGAAGGCTCCTCTTGAGAGCTGTAGCAATTGTCGAGATCACGAGGCACACTTGATGCATGGGTCGATATATCTGACGGATAGGATGCATACTACGCTACCTGACGGAACTCGGCTTCATGATAAGGGACCAGTGTCGCGCTGGCTGACGGAAAGGTTAGACTGGAGGATACGCAGGGTGAGTCGGACAAATTTGATGCAAAACAGTAACGTCCCTAATTGATAAATATAGGCGGACGGGACGGAGTACCACCTTCCAGATGGTGATACCACGAGCCTCTCAGTCGGAGTAGAGAGCTTCATGGAGGCCTATGCCCCTATCGATCGGAACTGGACTCCTATCGACTGTGATGATAGGAAAATTATTGGCCGCACATTCAACCATGAGAGGCACCCGACCATAACTGCTCCGAAGTACTTCAAAGGAGGCGAAACTGCTCCCTAGTTCTCAACAGTCGGGGGAAACTTGACTCATCTGACCTCCGATGGTGATTATCGCATACGATGTGGTTATGTAGCAGTGTTATTTGGGAAATGAATTATGAGTTGTTTTTATAGCAAGATGAATTGACGATTTGGATAACTGAACTGAATGCCCCGTAATTATGTGACGATCTCGGTGAAATGTCGGGGATTGTTTTCCATCAGAAAGATAATGCTCACTTGGTTTGCATGACCATCTGTACAAAGGGGTGTGGTGTTTGCGTGCAACTTGCTTGTTATTTCTATGTAAAGGGCGCCTTTAAAGGGAACTGTGGGTTTGTGGGGGACCGCTTTTCTTAGTGCCAGCTATTAGTGCCAATAACCCTAACCCTGACCTGAGCCAGTAGGCCTTGCCCAGTCTGCATCGTTTGCTAGTCCCAGTTGGGCGTATCCCTTAGTCTGTCAATGCTGACCCCCCTATAATAGAGGAATTAAATTTGTATGGAAGATCTATTATTTGATAAGGGAGATAACGGAATCTGTCAGTAAAGCCACACAAAATTTGCTTCTTCTTGGGGGGTCAGCATTTTACTGACAGACTAAGGGATACCCACGGTCGAAAGGATCTACATCCCTGCCACCAGCCCCACCTAATGTTTGCGGTGGCAAGTTATAGATTCACTCCTGCCCCCAATACTGCCCACCATACACTCCACTATCGTTGCTCATCACCTGGTCCAGACTCTTTATTCAGCATGTAGTGCCCCGGCTGCAGTGCCATAGAATATTAAAAGCATCCCTTGTGCAAAGAGGCATGGGCAGTTATGGTATTAAAATACCGCCACTGCGTTGCCGGTCCCGCGCCATAATGAGATTATGGTTTCAAATATCACCCTAAATATGCGTACCCCGCCACTGCCGCTAGGTGCACGCCCTCATTCAAGGTCGCAATTTTGTAGTAGTCAGCCTAGGAGATCCTCGATAATATTAATAATATTATTTATTAGGGGTCTTTTAGAACAAAGGGGGCCTCAGGGTTAGGTTTGTGGAAATCGGTATATGTGGGGTGTGGTAGTAGCGGGAGCTGTTCCGGAAGATGGAGCTCATGAATGCGGGAACAGAACCGCGCTTAGCTTCCGTCGCCTACCGTCAGTGTTGTGTAGTGTCGTGGGGCTGTTTGAAGGTTTGTAGTGCGGGTTAGTGGGCGGCGGTGCCTGTGGCGGTGCAAGGGTCTCTAGTGCAGATTACCTACCGTAAATTCGCTAAATCTTAATTCCGGGTGAGAAAAAGTATGTATCTGCATGAACTCCTGGAGTTTGATTCGCCAATTCGCCTTGGTTCGAACTTACCACATACAAATACGGGGATAGTGGATTATTCGAGAATTAACGGTACCTACTCTACTCTGCATAGCATGACCCCACTCGCAGTAGAATTAAGCTCCCGCGATCGGCACTTAAACGATACCTATCCACCTAACCTAATCTTGACATTGCCATGTGCGACACACCTCCATGCATTATCGCCCCCCGCACCTGCAGGGAGATGGTCTTGTTCTCATCAGTGGGTGTGTAAACCTCGGGAGATCTACTCCCGTAATAGAGTGATTTGGCCAATCCCTGTTTTTCAAATTTTGAGCCCAAATATTTTGGGACCCTCACACCAAAAACTATCGCCAAGAACTAAACACCTAGATTCAGCGGTTGTTGGCCAAATCGCTCTAATTAGAGACCTTGCGCAAATGGAGCCAGCCCTATCTTTCGATTGTCTAATTGGCAGGCTATGGGACCGGCATCAATCAGATTACCGGAAAATGGAGTTGGCTCCATCTGGGCAAAGTCTCTATTTTACAATGGCTTAGCCGGTGCGGGGAATAAATATGTTGAAAGTAATTTTACCAATAGTGGTAAATTATTTCCCACCAGTGGCATAAGTACTAAATTTCAGCCCTTTTTCCAGTATAAATACTGACCTTCGGTCTTTATTCTGCATTGTCAATAATACCAACAGTTTCAAATCAGTAGTAAAATAGTTGACACTGGTGGTGAAATCCTCCACCGATACACAATGTTCATATATACTAGCATTATGTAGCCCCTTGTGGCCAAAGTACCTGTGCTTTTATTCATTTTAATGTATAAATGTTGGTGTTATTTTCACCACTGATGGTAAAATCAGTTTTGATACCATACGGTTTCCATGCAAAATATCAACAGCCTTTCTTTTCGAAGTAGCTCAACGGCGGAATCACCCCCAATTCCTATTGACACCGCCTCACCCATGACCTCGCACACCGCACCTTAAGGCTTTGTTGTTTACCTCATACTTGCATCTAGCCTTTAGGTTATGGTGGTGTACTACAACCTAAGCTTCCCTTGGAGAGTTCAATCCCTAAGGATCTAATAGAATACTCCAACTGAGGCTAGTATTCGCCAATAGGTACTCTAACCTATGTTAATATGTTTCAGAAAATTTTGAATTCTGAATATATATGGAAACCAAAAGATGTATTTAATAGTATTCAAATAAAATAGTATAACTAACTTTAAATATTGAAGAAAGCAAAGATTTTATATACTCATTTTTAATAAATAAACAATTTGACTGGTAGGTTAAAATACCCATTGGCGAAGACTAACTGAGGCCCTAAAGCCATCTCATTTCCGCTTGTCTCCTGATATCTCCTGAGCCTCAAGAGACTCAAATATTATCCAGTAGTCTCAGAAGAGTCTCAGGAAACCCAAAAGACTGTTGGGAGACTCTAGTCACAAGTTGAGTTTGCTGATGATAGCAGTAGTTAATTTTTCCGATCATAATAACATGGCTACTAGGATCGATAAAGCTACTTTTCAGGAAATGTTAGATACACATTAGCAAACTCATCTTATGATGACTGGAGTCACCCAGCAGTCTCCCTGGTTTCCTGAAAGTCTACTAAGACTCCTTGATATTCTTTAAATCTCCTGAGCTTCAGAAAACATCAAGAGACAAATGAAGTCTTACTGATGCAGACACATGCAAATCGACTACCATTAAATGAAGGGGAAAAGGGAAAGGAAGGTATTTAGACTGTGCTTTCAATAGAGATATTGAGTCAACACCGGAAAATAACAGTACAGGAATCTTTCAATTGCCTGTTTCGCAACCAACTTCTACAAGAAACTTAACAATTCAAAGGCAGCCAATATATCCAACTTCTATGTGGAAGTTACTATCATGGAGCGAAGCGAGGATGAGGATGAAGGGTGCCAATATATACTACTGAAACGGAACAAGATAATATAGGAACATGAGGTGAAGGCGGGGTGGGGGTTCAAAAGCGAGGCGAGGGCGAGGGATGAAGCGAGGCGAGAGAGATGAGGCTGAAAACGAAACAAGAACTAGGGATCTTTTTTTTACCCGTCCTGGTTAGGAGAAATGACTTGGCAATAACTAGAGATCCTAAAGCTTTGTATTGGCTAAAAGATAGGAAGGTTGCGTGAGGAGGAAAGAAGAGGAAAGAAATCCTACAAGCGAGGGAGAGAGCTCCCTATATATAGCCCCAAAATCCTTTCACTGACCCATCTCATAGAATCCCATAGAATCTGAAGGAAATCCCTCTATTAGAAATACATGCATACCGTTGACTCATTGAACCCCTCTAGCAGAATGTAAAGGAGTAACCAAGAGTAATGTGACAGATGACAATAATGACCCAAGGTGACTTGAGGAGCATAGCCAGTACAATAAGGACACTGACGAGGAAGAGACGAGAGCCGGGTGCGCACAAGCTCAGGCACCAGCAAGGGCAAGGGCAAGGGCAAGGGCAGAGGCAGAGGGTGCAAAACAGAGCAGGAAAAGCAAAGACCTGCTGAAGACACTGGTTAGACTCAAGAGGGTTATGGGATTGCCTCCTGTGAAGGCGAGTTTGGAGGAGAGGAACTATGGCTATGGATAGTAGTATATTCCTATGTACCGAAATAACAGGAAGACGAGACAGATAGAAAAGAAAGAAAGAACTAAAGAAAAGGTCTTTCCGCGCTATTTAACACTCTCCTCCGCCAGTCCTCTATGACTCATATTTCATCGACAGAAACCTAAAGAAATCTATCGCAACCACACCTCGTATTCTTCCCCACCATCTTCTCTAATTATATTACAAATCCATCACGCTATCGAAACTCATGGGATTTAATGACGACACCTCTAGCTTATCGCATTCCTTTCCTCGCTTAACTTTCCTCTATTGATTACGTCAGTGTTTCAACGACCGAACCCTTGGAACCGATTCCAAGACGCCGGGACACAGACTCTGATAGAACACTATAGAAAACCCTGACTAATCCTTCTTCCTGCAACGTTATCAAGTATGTTCCACGCTGTGATAGGTACTAGAGAGTGAGATGCAAGACATGTTAAAGACAGGTTAACGCTTTTAGAGTCAGTGAATGAAATGCGGGAAGTAATATCTCTGGTTAAAGAAGGGTTTTCAGAACTTATTCAAGAAATTACAAAGTCAATTACATTACTTATTTCTCTTTTAGGTGCGTTCCAGAACAATGAGTTGGCTAAAAAATGAAGCACGTATATTACATGGTAGAGTTTGTCTCGTGGAGGGGGGAAGAGTGAATGTACTTTTCCCTGTCCGTGTCGGCTGTTGTTTCTAGAGGGCTTACTTTCAAGGCGAGGGGGCGATTCACGAGGTGCGAATGTCTGTCGGAGGAGGGGAGTGGTAAGGACTCATGGGCTCTAGTCCCTGATATCTCTTGCTACTAGCTATGTGTACATTATAGGAAATGCTCAACCTATGTGCTGGGCTTAATCACCTCTTGATAGCTAGCACGTTACATAAGGGGTAAGCTTTATGCCTTATAGTTGGACTGACAATTGGATGTGTGGAGTATTTACGAGTGAGAAGGGAGTAAGGGGAACAGCGTGTCTGAAGGCAGAAGGAGCAGCAAAAAAGCAACGAAGAAGCAGCGATTTGTTATTGAATGTAGGAGAGCCTAGCCCTACCTCTTCGAGGGGGGGAGGCAGGGCTTAGGCAACGAAGGTGGGAGGAGAACTCTAGTAAAGGTCGAAGTATATATTAAAGTATATACTACATTTCTGGTGAGAAGACATTGCGTAGAGAGGAAAGGTAGACAGCATGGTATGTCCGCGGCCCTTTATAGTGCTCCCTACTTGGCGATCGACCCCCTTTCCTCGACAAACAGAAGAAAGGAAATAGTGAAAGATACAGGTAACAGCGTTTCTCGAAAGTTCTAATGGCCAATCCGAGGATTTAGAGCATAAGGAAAGAAAAAGAAAGAAAGAAAAAAGAATAACTATACAAGGGTCTTCGGGATGAAGGTGGGTAAACCTAAGACAAAAGCCTAATAAACTATCAGCAACATCTATCTTAGGGTAGCATAGTCTACCAGCAGCCTAGCCTAAATACACCTCAAGTCAAAGGGGAAGAGAGAAGCGAAGCAAGAAGACATCGAAAAAACATACATCGGGGTTGCCCCTCAAACAAGAACCCAGAAGCGAGTACTGTCAGGGGGAGTACAGAATAATGAAATATAAAAACATTAACGCCGAACAAAGGAAACCCTGCACCAAACCACCGAACTGATTAATATACTATTTCCTGATCTCTTAGTGAGATCGCCTAACAAGCCTGCCAATGTCCCTGTCTGCATGCTGACCCTCCATACTCCCTTCGTATTGTTAGGAGACCCGTGATCTACCAAGGCTAGATGAGTCCATGACAGTTTGACTCGGGAATTTTTAAATTGTTTTCAGGCGAGCAAGAATTAGATTGGAAATAAGTTGTGGTTTGAGAGTTATAAAGATATACCTACGTGTTAAATAAAAGATAACCAATGCGGAATTCAAGTCCGATAAGAAAAACAAATATATGTTGATTGATTTTAAATTCAGAGAACTTCATAACAAAAGGAGATTACGAAAACTTCACTCTACGACTTCACGACGAGAAGCCATTCGTACATTGAAAGTGTGTTCTATAAGCGTGATTTCACATTATCCAAATAGTGATAATAAATATTGGCCTTTACCATATTTAGGATCGAATTATAAGTAAAAAGATACACTTATTTCCTTATTTTCTGGGTCTAAATCGTATGTATCCATAGGTTTTTGTGTATGGATTCTACAGCGCTGTAAAAGGTTACTGACATCCAATGTTCAATTAAAATTGTTACAACCCTCGATTGGTCTATAAGGATGATGAATTATCATGGCGTAAAGCGCGATTTAGCGATGTTGCGGGAAGAGGGATTAGTCAGGGATTCTTTTAGGTTCTTTGGGTTTCGGTGGCAGGGGTTTGGTTCGGAGATAGCGGTTCAAGGATAGGAGATAGCGTCGGGTTCGGAGTTATGGGTTTTGGAGGATTCTATGAGGTTCTGTACAAGGATGCTTGAGTTAGTCATTGGATTAGCCATGTTTCATGGATACGCTAGGTTCGGAGGATTGCAAGGATTGGCAGGGCTGGGATTACTGTGCGTTAGGAGGGGGGAATGAGTCATAATAAGTTCTACGGGTTTCTGTTACGCAAAGGAATGGATCATTGTGAGGGGTTACACGAGGGTATGAGTCAGGCTTGGCGACGGATGGGTGGATATATAAGGGAGGCGACGGCGTATACTTCTGTACTTTCCTTTCTCTTCTTTCTTCTTCACGCAACGTCTTCTGTATCTATCTAGCAATACACTTCATAGTCTCTATTTTACTAGTGACTATCGCTGTTTTTCTCCTTCTTCATTACACATACTTCCCCCTTCTTGGGAAGTATCACTGCTACTACCCCGCACCCTGCGGAACTAAGTTAATACTGTGACGCCCCCTTGAGACCATGTGAGATATATAGAGGCTTTGCCTTCACTTGTAGATAGTTTTCTTTCTTTCCTTTCCTCTTCACGCAACCTTCCCATCTCTAGGAACTTGTAGTCCTTTTAGAATACATTCTATGATTCTTAGTTCCAACGGTCCAGACACCCGTAAGGGCAGCCCCCCGCCATTGTCCCGCCTCGTCCTTAGTTACTCTTAATCTGCCTCAACCTGCCTCGCCTTTTATACCTCTTTTCGTTTAGCGCCATTAGTATTAATCCCATCGAGGCAAGATATAGTTGAGTATTTAACAGAATAAATTTTTTTATGGCCATTATAAATAATTCTTTGCCAAATAGTTGGCAAACATATTACTCGTATGGTGCAGTCGATAAAACTCCAACGGAATTTCAAAGAAGCTTTCTTAGAATAAATAGCTTCAGAAAATGTGTGTAAATCAGTATTCGATAGTTGTTCTGAGGCAAAGTCATTTAAAAGAAATCCCTAACTTTCGTTAATGTCATAAGGTAAATAATTTCTACATTCGCTAATTGCTGATTCTGAATAACTAAATTGAAACGACATATTTTGAAGAGAAATGAGCGATGAAAGCTTTGTACAGAGTAAGAAAAATGCGTCAAGTTTAGGTATATTGAATCGAGAAAGCTCTCAAGGGGGCGTCAGAGTATTAACTTCGTTCCGCGGGGTGCGAGATAACAACAGCGATACTTCCCAAGAGGGGAGAAGTATATATAATAAAGAGGAATAAGGACGGCGATAGTCGCGAGTGAAGCGAGACTATAAAGTATATTGCTAAATAGATACAGAAGACGTTGCGTAAAGAGAAAAGAAGAGGCAGGAAAAGTACAGGAGTAAGCGCCGATGCCTCCCTTATATATCCCCCTATCCGTCGCCAAGCCTAACTCATACCCTCGCGTAACCCCTCACCATAACTCACTCCTTTGCGTAACAGAAACCCATAGAACTTATTATGACTCATCCCCCCCTCCTAGCGCACAATAATCCCAGCCCCGCCAGTCCTTCCAATCCTCCGATCCTAACATATGTATGAAAGTAGCCCCCCCCTTTAGACGCGAGCTCCTGCGAGCTTTAACTTCCCCTGGTCCCGACTTACTTGGGTAGCGTGTGTGGAAAGTATCGACGGCAGCGGTCTGTTCGTTGTACTCAGCGGGTTCCCATGTAGGATCAGTATATCCCGTCCACTTAACATAGTATTGAAGTCCCTGCTTTCCGTGATGCCTTGAATCCAAAACTTCCTCCACTTCGTATTCTTCTTCTTGATTCACAATAATAGGTGGTGGTGGCGGTGATTTTTGACCTAACACAGGATCAACGGCGGCGAGGTCGAGCAATGAAACATGGAAGACGGGATGCATCTTCATAGAGCGGGGGAGATTCAGGCGATAGGCGTATGGGGAGACAATTTTTTGGACGGGAAACGGTCCTAATCTTTTCCAATCGAGTTTTCTTGACTCGCTGTGATCTGAATATTCTTTGCGAAACAAATACCGTATCTCCAACCATAGCAGGCGGTCTGTTTGCATTCTGGGCCTCTCCTGCTGATCTTGAGCTGTTCTTAACTGTGTCCGGAGGTGGTCGTGTAGCTCCTTCATTCTTCCTGCGAAATCATGGGAATTAAGACTCGGTGGGGTCCCTTCTGGCTTTCGGAGGGTTATCGCAAATCGAGGATGATAACCATAGTTGGCGAAAAACGGGGTGGCTTTAGTGGAAGCTGATACCTGGTTATTTGCCGCAAATTCTGCCATTGGCAACCACTTTGCCCAATCGTCTTGTTGATATGACACATATCCTCGAAGGTATTGCTCCATTACTGCATTGAGTCTCTCTGTCTGGCCATCCGTTTCTGGGTGAAAGGCTGTGGACATTCTGGCTTCGATTTTGAGTTCTTCACAAAGGGATTTCCAGAATTCCGCGGTAAATTGAGTTCCTCTGTCGGAAGTAATGTATGTAGGTAGGCCATGTAACTTCCAAACGTGTTGTAGATATAAGCCGGCCAGATCCTCTGCATTAACGGTGGTGTTACAAGGCAAAAGATGGCGCATTTTCGTCAGTCGATCCACAACTACCAATATAGCATCATACCCTTCACTTTTCGGTAAACCCGTAACAAAATCCATAGAGACCTCTCTCCAAGGCTGCTCTAGAATAGGTAGCGGCCGGAGTACTCCCATCTTCCCATGTGTTGTGGGTTTACTTCGCTGGCAGATGTGGCAATTCTGAATATATTGGCCGATATAATCGCGCATATTTGGCCAATAATAATCCCTGCTGACCAACTCAAAGGTTTTTTCTCTACCGGAGTGTCCTGCCGAGGGAGCATCGTGGTATTGCTTCAGAATTTCCAACTTCAATGGTGCATAGTCGGGAACGTAAATGCTTTCGCGATAAAGCAGGCGGCCGTCCACTTCGGTACATTCAGCCAGGGATATTTCCTTGCAGTGTTTCGTATCTGTCTGCCGTAGATTCAGAATCTTTTGTGGAAATGGGTCAGCCAGATATCCTTCCTCGAATAATTTTTGTAGGGAGGCATTCTTTTCAGTGGGTTCATTTGCCAAAGAACCCGCCAACAAACTTAGTTTAGGATCAAGATTTTCCCTCTTCAAAACCGTCTGACTCTGGTGCAACAATCTTTCATCCCCTTCCTCAGGGAGATCTCCTGATTTTCTAGTCAATGCATCCGGTTTCCCGCTCTGCTTCCCCGGTCTATATTTAATAACAAAATTGAAACGCGATAAATATTCGGCCCATCGTGCCTGCCTCCTATTAAGTTGCTTGGTCGACATAAAATATTCGAGATTTTTATGATCGGAAATAACCTCTATAGGGTGCTTAGCCCCCTCCAACTCCGGTCTCCATTCTTCAAAACACCTAATTATTGCCAATAGTTCCTTATCATATATTTCGTAGTTACATTCCGCGGGTGTATGTTTCTTAGAGAAGAACGCCACAGGGTGAAGCTTCCCTTGTTCGTCGTATTGAGAAAGTACACCGCCAGCAGCGTAGTTCGATGCGTCTGTTTCCACTGTAATTAGCTTTTCGGGGTCAAAGTGAATTAGAATAGGAGCGGTGGTAAAGGCCTCTTTCAAGGATTGAAATGCTACTTCCGCTTCCGGGGTCCATAAAAAGGGGACATTCTTCTTCGTCAATTTAGTCATGGGAGCTGCAAGTTTTGAAAATCCGAAAATAAAACGCCGTTAAAAGTTAGCGAAGCCTAGAAAGGCTTGTACGTCCTTGACCGTCTTTGGATTCGTCCATTCTTGTATTGCGGAAACTTTATAAGGGTCCATACGGATACCATTCGGTTCAATAATTAACACAAAGTAGGTTGTACTTTGGGTATGGAACTCGCATTTTTCCGGCTTCAGTAGAATCCCATTCTTTTGCAACGTTCCAAGTATCGTTTCGACATGCTGCTCATGTTCTTCCAGGGAATCACTATATATCCAAATATCGTCTAGATATGCAGTGCAAAATTGATCCAAATGTTCTCGGAGGCAGTCGTTAATAAAGTGTTGAAAGGTGGCGGGGGCATTGGTAAGGCCAAAGGGCATAACGGTGTATTCAAAGTGGCCATAGCGGGTCCTAAACGCCGTCTTCCATTCCTCCCCTTCAGCCATTCGAATCTGGTTATACCCTTGTCGTAGATCTAGTTTGGTATACCACTTGGCCTTTGAGAGTCGATCCAAAGTTTCCCGAATTAGAGGTAGTGGATACCGGTTTTTCACCGTCAGCTCATTTAGTCCTCGATAATCCACACACAAGCGAAGAGATCCGTCAGCCTTCTTGACAAAGAGTACAGGGGCTCCAGCTGGAGAAGAACTTGCTCGAATAAAGCCCTTGGAGAGATTCTCGCGAATATAATCCCGTAGTGCCAGTAGCTCGTCTCTGGACATACCATAGAGAGGCCCAAATGGTGGTTCTCTTCCCTCTTTTAGGGGAATTTTATGGTCGTATGGATGACGGGGTGGTAAGTCTTGGGCCATGGCTTCATCAAACATATCCAGTCGGTTGTGGTATTTTTTGGGGATCCTTTGTTTCCAGTCGTCCTTTGGGGTATCGTGGAGCACTTTGTCGATTTCGTAAAGAGTAATACTACAGACTTGTAATTTTTTCTTGTGAGAAGCGGCTAAAGGAACAGGACCTATCATATAGGTTGGTGGTTTAATCTGCATGATAAATTTCAGGAGTAACCGTAAAATTGCAGTTCTTTTTACAGAACTCCGAATCGAAAACTATTGTATTATCTTTAAATTTAAGGGTAGCATCGTGATATTGCAACCACGGGATGCCAAGAACTAGGGGGTACTGTCCTAATTTGGTAACAAAGAGTGGGATTTGTTCTTGATGAGATCCCACCAGTAGGGGGACGCGGCATATTGAGGTAATTTGTCCTGAGGCTATAGGTCTTCCATCAATGACTTCAAGTCTGGCGGGATTTTTAGAGAAAGATAGGAAGTTGGTGATGGTAGCGCAAAGGTTTAGATCAATAAATCACGAATCACGAGGCTCGGTGTCGATCATAGCGTAAGTGGGAATAGAGTTCTTATTGTGAGCAATGTTCTGCTACAACTAAGTGATCTCCATTTAGCTCCTCCTCTGCCATGTAACGAAACAGAAAACCCAGAAATAAGCGAGATAAAGAAGAATCCTTTGAAGGTCCCTGGCGAGGGCCATGATACTGACCAGGGACTACTGAAAACCCGAATTATCTGAAGAAAGAATAACATCCGTAGGAGAAGAAGAAGAAGAAGAAGAAGAAGAAGAAACGACAGGAAGAGCAGATAGGGCGGCACCCTTGATAGCCGGGGGGGGGGCCACGTGGGCGACTGCCTTGGGGGCAGTTGGCGAAGACATGGTCGGGAGCGGCACAATAGGCGCAGCGGCCATTTTCCATCCTCTATTTTTTTTCAGCAGCCGTGGTGTGGCGGCGTCCATTGGCAAACGTATATCTTCCCTCTGGGGGGGGGCGGGTAGCAGGGCGAGCTTGGAGGGACGAAAGGTCCATAGGGGCTAGGCCTCCTGGGGTGTGCGACGGGTGTGGGGGAGCAGGTTGAGAAGCAAACTGTCCCATTGGGTTCCTATTGGCCTTATGGGCATCTTTCCTTGCCCTAATCCTATTATCCATAGTCATGAGCCTCCTAACATAGGCGTCGAACCCTTCTACCGTAGTATCTTGGTAGATCATTGTGTCCTTAAGATCGTCGGACAGTCCATTCTCCAAGGCGTCCTTTTTGGCTTCCGCATTATAGTCCAGTTGGCCCATGATGCGCAAAAATTGCGTGAGGTAGGTGGCGAAGTCTCCTTTGCCCTGGCGGAGATTCTGAAGTTCTCGTCTGGCTGTGCCTCGGGGGTCTGGATCACCGAAGGAGGCTTCCAAAAATGCAATAAAGGTGGCGACAGTGGGAAATAGGGCAGCATCTCCGGTGGCCATGGGGATAACCTGGTCTAATGCTTTCCCCTCTAGCCGACTAACCGCATAGAAGACCTTAGCCTCCTCATTCAGGAACCTGTCATGGTTAACTCTGAGTTTGGTGCGAAGGAGGTTCAGAAACCCTGGTAACTCCTTCCGGGTCCTGTTGAACTTTGGTGGGTCGGGAAATTTCTCAGACCGGAAGGTAGCGGGCGGGGTATTAACGGGTGGGGGAGGGGCTTCTGGTGGAGGTGGCGGTGCACGGGCTGTGGCAAGTTGGAACTCCAGGGTGCGAACTTGGGCTTCTAGGGCATCGGTGTGGTTGTCAGAGGCGGTGAGTTGGTCCCGAACTGTAGCCAACTCTTGTCTGGTTTGGGCATGTAGGCCCCTGCTAGCATCTCTTTCTGCCTTCCATCGATCTCCCTCCCGTATAAGGGTGAGGAGGTGTATGTAGTGGTAGTGTTTGTCTTCGACTGTGTCGAACTCTTCGAAGATTTGGGGAATCTGATAGTTTCCATCAAGGGTGACCCCCTCAATGATAGGGGCTGGGGGAGGGGGTAGAGGAACTGGGGTAGACATTGGTGAGTGGGCACGGTGCGGATGACGACGCAACGTAATCTCAAGGGGGCGTCAGAGTATTAACTTCGTTCCGCAGGGTGCGAGGTAACAACAGCGATACCTCCCAAGAGGAGAGAAGTATATATAATAAAGAGGAATAAGGACGGCGATAGTCGCGAGTGAAGCGAGACTATAAAGTATATTGCTAAATAGATACAGAAGACGTTGCGTAAAGAGAAAAGAAGAGGCAGGAAAAGTACAGGAGTAGGCGCCGATGCCTCCCTTATATATCCCCCTATCCGTCGCCAAGCCTAACTCATACCCTCGCGTAACCCCTCACTATAACTCACTCCTTTGCGTAACAGAAACCCATAGAACTTATTATGACTCATCCCCCCCTCCTAGCGCACAATAATCCCAGCCCCGCCAGTCCTTCCAATCCTCCGATCCTAACATATCCATGAAAAAAGAGTTGAGATAATCTCTGGAAATCTGAAGAAACTAACAAGTTGATTAAAATCATATCATTAAAATCTGGTAAACTGATAGAAGTATTTATCAGAAATATTGTCTAGTTGAATTCTCTCAGGGGTTTCTGCAGAAGGATTAAGACTCTCGTATAATAGCTAGAAAAGCTCAAAATCGTCAGACATTGTTGATGTTTTGTATTTTCTAGAGACGCGACTGTAATTTTTCCCAATATCCCTATCCACTATACCATCAATTTTGCTACCCGCAACCACTAATTATGCAACCAACAATTTTCAAGATTGCCGGTTAGCCTAAAATCTCTAATATCCCCTAGATCACTATGCCGTTGCAAGATTGGAACCTGCGACCTTGCCCACCCCCGGAAATTTCCTCATCAGGAGAACACGAACACTTGGAGGCCTACCTCCTTGGCCACCCCAGGGCGCATCTCAAGGCTTAGATAATACTGTATTTATTATATTTATTGTAGTTGTCAAAGCAACTGGAGGTCTTCGTTGTAGTGGAAATTTGTTTTGTGGTCCTTTGGAGTTTAATTGTCTAGGACATTTTAATAAGGGCTCAAAGGTTGTACTTTCAAAACTTGGTTGTCGTAGGCTATTTGCTTGATTGCGAGGCTGATATTTTCGACACGCCATAATACAAGCGAAGTCTTTTCCCTCCTAGATATTATGGCTTACTTGTAACTTCCTAGCAACCACCTTCCTATCCTCATAAAACCTCTTTCTCAACCTCTCTTTAATCATATTTTCAGATATTTTAATGTTTTCAACCGTCAACTCCATATTACAATCCAAAGTCAGCTGGCGTCCGAAAGTTCTGTTACGGGGCGTGGTCGGGGTTACGGGGGCAGCGGAATCTAGAGTAGAAGCAGGGTCGGGCAGAGGGTCCACAGGGAATCTCTGATTTCGACGTACAGGCGGAGACACCAATAAATGACTTGGATCACGGTTATGTATCGAGGACAATCGAGGACAGGAGGCCTAGGTAATAACTGAGGCAAACAGGTTCGGAACACGGTATTACCAAGGGGCACAACCGATAATAGGTTCAGGTATAGACAAAAGTAATAGTCGAGTATATTTCAGATAAAGACTAAATAGAAAACCAAGAGCGAAGATCGAAGGACCAAAAACTCAAAGGGAATGGTTGATAACAGAAGATTGCGTAAGGAAAGAAGAAAGGAGAGACAAAGGAAATTCTAGCCCATATATATACAACCCCACACCATCGATTACTAATCCATCTCACGGAATCCCATAGAAACCCAAAGAGAAAACTCCAACTCCCTTCACCAATCTTCCTACTAAAAGCTGATACATTCAACCGAAGAATCCCGACCTCATTATTAATCCTTCCTACTTCATCCGCTAGCGTCCGAAGTACGCCATGACAAGTTCAAAGCCCTGGGAATATAATTAATCGCATTACTGGCTAAGCTAACCATTATAGGACACAGCAGAGGCAGAGATTCATTGAAGAACAAGGACAATTTTGAAACAAGTACGATGATAGTCAGTTTTCTAGGCCGGAATGTAGAGCAAGATAGAGATCTGATTAGGCCTTCCATTATAGTTAGTTTGGGAATGATTATCTGAGGGGTTCAATGCCAGTTATACATCTCCCCCAAACTAAAAATGTTTATGTAGAAATCTATTTTACTATGCCGCCGTCTCTACTAACTATGTAAACAAATTAGGAAATGCATCATTCAGGCTTATCACTTTTAATGTGATTTTTAAAGGGATCAAAAACTGAGCAAAAAGGCACCTTTTACTATGGGTAAACGAATCAAAAAATGAATCCTTGGTTCCATTTGATACATTTAAAGTGCTTTTTCTAAAACTTTAAAAGAAAAAAAGAATTGATTTCTCAAGGAACTGAACCTAGGCTATTGCGATTACTTAACTTGAACCTTATCACCTATGCTATCAGACAATATATTAATTCATTATTTGAGCTGTGTTGGATTGCCAGAGGGGAAAAGCATCACAAAATTGGTGAGGAAAAGGCATCATTGAAAAGCATCATGAAAAATGAATCCGAGTGCCTTTTACAAAAGCATACCCTCTAAATGAATCAAAGGATTCATTTACCAGAACTGACTGTGTGGGAAACGAATCAAAAGATTCATTTACATGGCTGGTAGAGCGTTCCCTAGAGTCTACTCCTTTTCCCCTACTCCGTTGTTGTTCTCTCTACTCTGTCTGTTCCCTCTCCTCTACCGCTGTTCCCTATACTCTACCTCTGTTCCATATACTGTCGCCATTCCGCTGTTTTCTATACTCTGTCACTATTCCCTATTCTCTACCGCTATTTCTCAATTGAAAGGGTGGGAATAATATATTATTGAATCAACTCGCGGTCGCGAGCTGGTTACTGCTAGTCCTCTATGTACGAAATTAAAGCTCTCCGAATCCTACGTCGCCATGCTGCCTCTCCCAGGCTAGTACGTGGACCTCGGCAGGCAAGGGGGAATCTTGCGCAACCAGCCATGATCCTTCTTCACTTTTATCGCCTATGTGATTAATTAGGTAATGTGGGACAGCATTCATTTCTAATTGTGAATTGAGACTGGTACACGCCCACGTCCTAGTGCGACCGCGAGCACCTTTAAGCTGCGTTGATTTATTAGGTGTCATAGGCATAACTGTTACTAATTACCACACTCATTATTAGCTATAATACTCTATTAAAGGGGAACTGTCGCCGTACCTTTCTATTGGTTGGATTGGATAGTACTATTCCTTAGTTGATGTTACCGTTGATTATCGCTAGCTAGAGAGCTCAAGGCCCCGGCCCTCACCCTCGTTCTCTTGGCAACAGAACCCTAACCCATTCCCTCAGACCAAATATGAGAGGGCTGGTTGAGTAAGGTCTTGGCATTCGGCCGCTATCCCTGAGGTTGTCAGAAAAAGGTAAAAGAGCGCGGCCCCTCAACGAGCGTACACCCAAAGTTTGGTGGGTAGCATCCGTTGCGACGGGAAAAATAGCAGGCAACGCTCGCTGATGGGCCGTGCTCGTTGATGGGCAAACTGGTCTAATTGATCTTATTATCTCTCTTATCGGATATTTGATCTCCCATACGACTTCTCATCCAATTATAAGCTTAAGGGATACATCTTAGTGAGTTGGCTTCCAAGCGGGTGGTACATACCATTCCGGCCCCCCTCCTGGTAGGTTTAACGTTTTAGACCGGGTACCGTTTCAGACCTAGAATAGTGTCAACCCCACACAAATTTTGTATTGGGATTTCTGTTACCAAAGCTATCTCCACCACCTCTTAAGATACTTAGTAACAGATGTTTAGTAAATGAATTCCACTTCAAAACACAGGCGTTTAGCTAGTTTCCAGATTGATTATCCTCCATTGTGGTGATTGTGGGGTCCTCGTTTTTGGAAGGCTTTATATGCCTGTCTTGGTGCCATTGCCATTACACTTCTAGGTCTGACACAGTACTGGGTCGAAAACGTTATCACTAATAGCGCTGCCACATGGCGCAGTTGGCGCTGATTACCACTGATTACAATAACTATGTCCGCGTTGGCTTACGTGTACATATTCAATAGAAACACTGTGTCAGCACTTAAGCCCTGCCCCAACGCTCGAGCGCGGTCTCATCCTCATCACACAACCCTGACAATACCAACATATCATTACTCATAGGCCTACAGAGCAGAAAATGACATTTAAATCCTCGCAGGTTGAACATCTCAAATTGGTCACCGAATTCATCGGCAAATCATGTTACAAGCATACGATCGCCAGCCCGGGGGAGATGGTAAGATATGAAACCTGGACGAGGACCGAGCTACTTGGAGAGGGTGGATGCGGCGTGGTATACCAAGAGACCTGTTCAGAGACGAGGGCTGTTAGAGCAGTGAAGCAGATCAGGAAATCATTAGCCCTCAGATGGGACGAAGTGGGGATCTTGGAACAACTACGCTCGGTAATCTTCCGCAAGCCCAGCTAAACCCGTGGAGAACTAAGTGCAATGGTTTGCTAACGCCCCTATGTTCCCAAATTAGAATCCAGAACACTTCGTGCAGTTAAGAGGGTGGTTTGAGGATAGATATGATATTTATTTGGCCATGGAATTCCTTCCGGGCGATCTGGGGGGACTACTGAAAGAAAAAACTGGAGGCCTCAGGGAAAAGGAGTCAAAAAGCGTTACAAAGCAGATTCTTACTGGCCTCGAAATCTTGCATAAGAAGGGTATCTGCCATAGGGATCTCAAGCCTGGGAACATCTTGATTTCTAAATGGGCGCCACTTCGAGTAAAAATTGGTGACTTTGGCGTCTCTAAGCTTAAGCACCCCGACGGCAACACCGAATGGCGAACCACCACAGGCACTACACCCTTCATGGCACCGGAGATCCAAGACCTCTCTACCCGCGGTCAGGAAAGCAGCGTATATACGACAGCAGTTGATATCTGGTCCTTGGGGTGTTTAGTGTACTTCATGATGACCAATACACTACCGTTCCCTCAGACTAAAGACCTGAAGAACTATATACATAATGGAAGCCAATTCCCACCCAGGACAGCCGTCGCACTGGCTATCCCGGACTCAGCGGTTGGATTTCTGGCTAGTTTGCTTCAGCACTTACCAGAGAACCGACCTCCTGCGCCGCAAGCTCTACTGCACTCTTGGCTTTCAGTTCGGGAGCAGACCGACGAGACAAGATGGACGAATATATCGTCTGAAGCAAGTAAACCTGTCTCTGCGCCTGGACCTAACCAGAAGGCAGGTACCGCAAGCGGCGCGGCCCCCGCAGCTGAAGGTAGATCGGCTACCAATGACAAGCCGGACCAAAAGAACCCTCGGGTTCCCATCACTGCTTGGAAAAGAAGTAAAATACCCTATATTCTGTACCGTTATCTTACCGTTTCTGTTATACGAGAGTTGACTGAGGTTATAGATGCTCTTCAACACCTAGTAGTGGCGGCTGCTGCGAGCGGCAATTGCGAGCTGCTTGTACAGCAACTGGGGAAGGGGGCAAGTCCTATGGAGGATCCTTCGGGATATACACCAATATACGTAGCTGCGAAGAATGGCAACCTCTCGATCATCAAACTGCTACTAGAGCACGGGGCCAATCTAGGCGTTGGGGGTACTCATGGAGTCTCTCCTTTACACGGGGCTGCTAGAGCGGGAAAACGTCAAATAACTCAATACCTGTTGGACAAAGGTGCTGAGATTTCGGCAACGGATAACGAGGGGTTCATGGCCCACCACATCGCTGCGGAATCCGGTGCCACTGCGGTGCTTCGGCTGCTGATCGGACAGGGGGCAGACATAGCAGCACCGGACAAAACACGTTTTGGATGGACCGCTCTAATGCTTGCTACGTGGGGACATCATTTGGACGCGGTGCGCTACCTGCTGGACAGAGGTGCAGATGTTTCGGCAACGGATGAGCAGGGGCGCATGGCTCACCATATCGCTGCACAATTTGGTGCCACTGAGGTGCTTCAGCTCCTGGTTGAAAGGGGGGCGGATATCCTGGCTTTGGGAGGGGAACGGAGATGGACCGCTCTAATGTATGCTGCGTTCAAGGGCCATCTGGACGCAGCACGCTACCTACTGGACAGCGGTGCAGATGTTTCGGCAACGGATAACGAGGGGCACATGGCTCACCATATCGCTACACTATTTAGTACCACTGAGGTACTTCAGCTCCTAGTTGAAACGGGGGCAGATATCTTAGCTTCGGGGGGGGAATCGAGATGGACCGCTCTAATGTATGCTGCATTCAAGGGCCATCTAGACGCAGCACGCTACCTACTGGATAGAGGTGCAGATATTTCAGCAACGGATAACCAGGGGCGCATGGCTCACCATATCGCTGCACAATCTGGTGCCACTGAGGTGCTCCAGCTCCTGGTTGAAAGGGGGGCAGATATGTTGGCTTCGGGAGGGGAACGGGGGTGGACCGTTCTAATGTATGCTGCGTTCAAGGGCTATCTGGACGCAGCACGCTACCTACTGGACAGAGGCGCAGATGTTTCGGCAACTGATAACGAGGGGCGCATGGCTCACCATATCGCTACACTATTTAGTACCACTGAGGTACTTCAGCTCCTGGTTGAAAGGGGGGCCAATATCTTGGCTTCGGGAGGGGAACCGAGATGGACCGCTCTAATGTATGCTGCATTCAAGGGCCATCTGGACGCAGCACGCTACCTACTGGATAGAGGTGCAGATGTTTCGGCAACGGATAGCGAGGGGCAAATGGCTCACCATATCGCTGCACAATTTGGTGCCACTGAGGTGCTTCAGCTCCTGGTTGAAAGGGGGGCAGATATCTTGGCTTCGGGAGGGGAATCGAGATGGACCGCTCTAATGTATGCTGCGGTCAATGGCCATCTGGACGCAGCACGCTACCTACTGGAGGGAGGAGCAGATGCTTCGGAGGGGGCGTTGGTCAGTACGTTGGGTGCTTTAAAACTGGCATCGGAACGTGGTTATATCGATATAGTATGCCTACTACTGGATAGAGGGGCCTATACCTCTGTGGCGGCTGCGGCTGAGGGAGCAATGTCATTGGCTGCCAGCCAAGGTCATACGGAAATTATAATTCTGATCACCGAGTGGTTCGAGAACAAAATGAGTATCTTCCACTGATCTGGGTAACCTCCAGCTCAATTAAGGACCCTACTTAAACCGGTGGGTTCACGGCGTTGCGAGATTTCAGGCCCGGCCTCCGATTGTTCACCCCGCAGACACTCCAACTCATACTTCTCACCTATCTGGTTTTGACTCGACTGTCGGTGCGACCTGATAACGCCTCCGGTAGATACACCCCCTCATCGACTGCGTAATTTCAATAACTCTCCAAAGCCACGATACCCATCTGACCCCATGTTTCAGCACCCCCTGCCCCCTGTCCCGCCTGCCCTCTCTTCATACACATCTCTCAGAAAGTTGTTCCCCATATCTCTGTTGGATCTTTGCTTTTGCTTCGTTCAGCTGAATACCGGCATACATGTCGTCTCATGCCTTACTGTCCTACGAATATTTCTTCCTTTGACCCCTTCCATTCGTTCTTATTTCATCAAGACTGTCATTTTCACACGTTCGATATATGTTCTTTTCCCAGGGTAGTTCGCAGGACGATGTAGGCCTTGGCGTAGGAGTGTTTTACGCGGCGGGGGTCTCTTTATTTCTATCGAGGGTCATTTTTTTTATAACCTGTTTCTCGTTGTTTTCTTCCGAGTTTCTCCGTTATTCTCCTATGGCATCTCCATCAATAAATCGAACTAGCAATTTTTTCCATAATCCATAGCCCGAGTATTCCACTGGTAAAGGATTTGCTGGATTAGAGCGTTTTGGAAACCAACTTCTGAGTCTAAATTTTTAGTTCTTGGCGACCGGTTTTTGGTATGGATAGCTCGCCAGGAGCTCGGAATTTGAGATCGAAATTTGAGATCAAAATTCGGGGATTTGGGTGTTGCCAAAACGCTCTATTCTCGTTGAACTGTTGGGCCATTTCCTCATGGTCTCCTGGTTGCGGGGAGGGCTCCGTCCAATGCTCTCAAAGCCTTTGAAATCAACTTCGCACCTTGGGCAAGCATGATAGTTGATACTCTGCAAGGGGGATGTCCGAGTTGGTCGGCTATCCACCCTTACAAAATAGGAAATCATAGGAGTGGGTGGACACCGTTATTGCATGGGCTAGTTGTAGCACCTTAACACGACGATAATATGTTGAAGTAATGGGGGAGGGCTACATGCATGGAAGACATCGATACTGTAAGCACTGTCCGCCGGGTGGGTATTTTACCCACTAGTTAAAATGTTTATTAGCCAAGAACTATTATATAATACATGTCCCCCCATCAATTTTGTAACCTATGTCTATCGTCTTATTAGTATACTATCAGGTGCAGATCTCGTTCCCCAAGCTCATCCGAAATCTAAAAAGTTGTGGGACATATTCTATGCTAGAGCACCCACTGGCGAAGACTAAAGTCTGTAAGATGCAGAAACCTTGGCTGTCACGTAAAGGTGTAAGCGAACAGGGGTTCCGGATTCGCGGTTGCTTCAATACCTACCCTAGACTTCAAGAATCGGGGGTATTAAGCCGCTATACTTCGGGAAGAAACATATTACCATGGAGCTGTGGAAGATCAGGAACAGGTGTGTCAAGGCCCTGGAAACGGGGGAAGTCGAGCTGGGACATTCTGGGCTCCCTCAGCTTGGCGCTTGAGGGTTGTTTGTACCGGGTTATGGATCGTGGTGCAAAAAGTAGAATCAGGGTCATGACAGATCACTCGAATCTGCATTAGTACAACTGTTCGGTTTTCTTTTTCTTTTCTCTCTCTCCCCCGTAACTCACCAACCGCACGCGGTCTTACAGCATGACAATAAAACCATCCGTTGATCTATTGACTGACAATCATGCAGCACGAGGGGTATGGCAAAACATTTCCTCCCACTCACTAGCGGGTGCGGCTTTCCTCACCGGTAAAGAGAGAAAGAAAGGAATAAAATAGGAAAAATCACAGACAACTGTTGGTGATGACAAGAACCTATCTCAGAGAAGAACCATGCATGCACCACGCTCTCATTTCAATAAACACTAATGCTTACAGATAGATATTCCAAACAGACTACGGCACCTCCTCCAGATCGATCCCCCGAAACAGTACCAACTGCAGGAATGTCTCATAATATAAACCATTCGTCTTAAAGTCCTCCATCTTGTTCAGGTATCCGTAGCGCGCCCAAGCCGCTCTCTGGTACCTCCCGAAGCGAGGTTCACTATAACGGATGAAATGGTCTTCACCGGCCGCCGGGATGGCATCGTGTCTCAGCGACACCCTCTCGAGCAGTGCCGCCACCGTTTGACCCCCCTCCTTTAACGTGTTGGGCGTTATTATACGCGGAAACAGCCGCGAGGCGATCGCGCGGAGCCCATCGTCCAGCTCCTTCAGCATGCGTTTGTTGAGCTGCACGACATCCCCGGCACGGACAAGACCGAGATACACACCGCCACCTAGCCGGAGACTCTTAGCGGGGGCGGGGGAATAAAATGCGGGGAAGCAGAGTTGGACTACCGACCTACTGTGCTCATGCCATGAGCAGGGGGATGGGTACACCGGCTATTCCACGCCTGAGGCTCCCGGTCGTCCTGACCGCGTGCGACGATCTGCGCGAGCTGGTCGGTCTTGGCCTGTAGAAGCAGGATCTGTTGCGTCAGGTCGCCGATCTTGTCTTGGAGGGCATCGACATTGAGGGCATCGACATTACTTGTGTCCTCGGCGGAGGAGGGCTCGGTGGTGATGGTTGTGGTGACGATGGTTCGGGATTTCTTGGACTCCATTTGGTGGGGTTTGGGGTGTTGTTTAGATGCGGGGCGGCTGGGGATTATATGTGTGTGTGGCGCGCCTTAAAGATGACCTGTCGCTTTTTCGGGTTGAGCCACCTGGGATGTGTTTGAACCAATGGGATCAATTTCGGCCACTCTATTATCTCCACAGGCCGACAGGATACCCATCTAGATACAGCCGCAACTCGGTATGCCGGATTGCCAAGATTCTAAAGATTCGTACGGGATAGCAAAAGTCGGGAATAGGAAATTGATTTTGCAGTAAAAATCCCAGAGAATTTCGCACGCGGCAAGGGATCCGGCGTATTGAGTTGCGACTGTAGATGGGGATATCATGTATGCTTCTCCGGGCCTCAAAAGCTCTACCGAATGGAACGTTTTGGTAACACCCAGATTTTCAAATTTTGAGCTCTTGGCGGGTTATCCGCACCAAAACCGGCCGCCAGGAACTAAACATTTAGGCTCAGAAGCTGGTTGCCAAAACGCTCGATTTGGCCAAGAGTTCTTGGCGTGATTTTCACCCAAAAACTATCGCCAAGGACTAAATATTAGATTCAGAATAACCTACCATCTTGTGGCAAGTCCGGACAAAACTCCCGAATCAGCCTTTACGGACCCACAATCTCTCGCCCGGAATTAAGAAATATTGTCAGAGAAACTACCGAGATAATATACTTGCCGAATTTTCAAGCTTAGGACGGTTGCTGAAAATTTGGCAACTATACGAGCAGATAGTAGCACAACCCCCCGTTCTGCCCGCAGTATTTGGGGGGGGGGGGGGAACGTTGGTCCAGGGTGTTAGGTGGCTCTGCACCAGTACCGAAGCGTTGAGCGGGGACGGTTCGGTTCGTTTCATGTCTCGTGGAGACCCTAACCCTGAGTACTCCTTAGAACGGTGCTGCGGTAAGCCGGTCCTTATCCGCTCGTATATGGTACAGTACCGCAAGAACTCGAAAAATTGTCTATCCCCGGCCAGGAATTCCCCCCTTCACGATTGGTTGAAGGGCGTAGATCAGGTCTGCTTATCCCTGAATCTGTCAATGCTGACCCCTCTATAATTGAAGAATTAAATTTGTATGGAAGATCTATTATTTGATAAGAGAGATAACTGGATCTATTAGTAAAGCCACACAATCTTTGCTTCTTCTTGGGGGGTCAGCATTTTACTGAGAGACTAGACTAAGGGATAGCAATGTTGATCCCATACCCCGTCGGTCTGGCAAATAGAACCTGAGCATAAAAACGCGCTAGCAGGGGTCAAAGTGGTGGTTACCTGAAAAATGATGTTCTGGTTCTTACCTGCCCCAAGTATGCATAGCCAATTTTTCGAGTAATGGCGGTGCCCTAGGTCTCAGAAACTATGAAAGTGCGACATCTCGATGTGGCTTGGTTGGCTGGCTTGGTGAAGTGGCAGGGACTAATAACCCACCGCCAAGAGCTTAATATTTAGACACAGAGGTGGTTAGCGCCACTTCCTATATAGGCGCGCTAATGGTAGAAAGTTTAATAGTGAGTGTGTGAGACATAATCTACGTGATTTGATTGGTCTGGGAGGATTAATGCCAAGAGCTCAATATTTAGGCACAGAGCGGTTAGCGCCACTTCCTATCAACCGAGCAGGTCCCCCCGCTGTTCCTATACTATAGCTCCCTACTACTGCAGTCGCGAGCTGGCCATTGCTAGTTTCGCTGTACGCCATGCCTGGTCGGCTACATCTGCGGGAAGTAAAGACCTGTTACAACTGTTGGCTGTGAAGGCAGATGCGGACATGACAGCCCCAACGGTTAGTGGGGGTGAAGAGTGAGCACAGCCGTCCAGGACCAGATCGAGCGCGCGCAGAGTGGCCGTGGCGGCGGTGGGAGCAGAGGGGGATGAGTGGGGGTCGGCGCTGCATTATTATAATGGAGATGGCGTCGCAGGCCGTCGTCACGAGAGGCGGCGATGGAGCAGTGGTGGTAGGACCTCCGCGGGAACGTATCAGTGCGCAACCCGTGTGAGAGTTTTGCCTGCTGGTGGATGCCGTCGTCGGGGGTGCCGCTCTTTTCGGGTGCGTGGTTACACGCGTCGGATGAGCGGGCGCTCGTTTAGTTTCCGTATCAGTTGGGGTGGGGGGTGGTGGACGTGGTTCGGTAAGGGTATTCCGCAGGGGTGGACGGATACTGCGTGGAGTGGCCGGTTGCGAAGTTTCGGAGGTGCTGGGCGGTGTTGGGGGGCGGTGGGATGAGAGCGACTGTGTTTGGGGAACGGCGATATTCCACGGGAGAGTGAGAAACTGTGAAGCGAGTGATCGGGGGTGCAGCAGCAGTTTTTTTTTTCTTTTACATCATTAATTGTATATGCAGCAGCAGTTGATCGCGCATGTATCCGGATCTGTTTACCTTTTTCAAGGCGATCAATCGGCGCTGAGAGGAGAGCAGCGCAGGAGCGATTCAATTTTTCTCTCGATATTGTATTTTTCTTTGGCTGTGGATAGTTTTTCTGAATTCTCTGATTGGTGGGTCAGCCCTACTCTTAGTCTCTGCAAGAGTAGTGACTTTGTATCACACCAGACATCTTCCCCAGAGTGAAAACATGCTGTCAGCACCCCCGGCGAGAGGCAAACTACACTCTCGGCCCCACTCTCACAACGGGAAGAAGAGCTCATCACAGTCAAATCTATACTCCCCGGTTATGTGCATGTTGCCTCGCTGCGCGCTGGGCACCGTACCCGACCGGCACGATTGAACGTTATGTGCGCCGCGCTAGTGACGGGCTACGAGGAGAAAACACCTGCATGGACAGCTCTCTTTGCTGCCACGGCACGGCGGAGCCAACTTCCTTGCCATCGTTTTCACCGGGGACACCAGAGAACCCCGGTAGCTCGGATAGAGCGCAGTACCCGGAGAAGAGAAAAGGTGGGGTAAGCAGTTTGTCGCAACGCAGAACTGTATAAGATGCACAGCGAGCCACCCCCCCCCCCCCCCTCCACTAATCCGCTTGATCAGAAACAATTTTATAGCTCTAATTTCCCAAATAGATACCTCTGCTCCTCTGGCGTACGAGTTCCCGCTTTTGGATCCTTATTGTTCCCCCCCCCCCCCGGGCACTATAGGATCCTGAGTTGCTCCATCCTCCTAACCGACTTCTCCAGCCCCCCGCTAGTGCTAGCATGGGTCCTGATCCGGGATAAAAGCCTTGGGTGAACCACGGCGGGAACCATGCGCTGACACCTATCGTGCTGTGGATTCAAACTTCGAATAATCAATAATCAACTTCGAATAATCAATGGGCCCGCGTAATCCCTATAATACTACATCCATGACGTTTCCGAACGCGACGCTGTTGCACGCTACGCAAATTACCGTAGTCTGTGTGGTTAATGTTAGGTGTTCCAAACGCGGTAGAATTACGAGCATACACAGCTTCGATCCACCCATTTATCGCTCAACATATTGGATGCCCCTACCACCCTTTGTGGTCCAACAACCACCACCATGCATCCAACACCGGATCGAGCGGAAGCAGAGATTAGGCATTCAACTGGCTCCAATATCTCCTTCCCAAGTGAGGGGGAAGCTCATGTAGCTGGGGTTGAGTCTTCCTGTGCGGCAGAGATGTCATTGTCAGAGGGATGATTGATGCTAGGTAATCCGTCCGCAGGTGTTACTGAGGATGCTCAGTTTGTAGGTGGCTCGATCTGCAGCTCACCACGCCAGAAAATGCATCGCATATGGATGTCACAATGCACCATAAAATGCACCGTTTTATGAAGAATCCTGAATGAATCGGAAATGCATCCTAAATTCATCAGCACATGAATCCTAAAATGCATCGGCACATGAATCCCAGTCCACCCGATGACCCCCGTATCAGGAAACGGATCAAAGGATCAGAAACAAAAAACTGCCCCATATGGGAATTTAACACGAGTGCTTCCGCTAGACAATCGCAGTTAGGCTATTCATTGATATAGTGATGATATGATAGTAGCTGTTATCAGATATGGCTCCCCGGCGGGTTTCCGGCGCCTTTGCTGGTGCCTTGCCTAGAAGGTTGTATACAATGGTAAACTTGTGGTGGAATGCGTCGTGAGCACCGCTCAGGAGAGCCCTTGGCAGGTGTTGCATCGAGGGATGCGTTGCCATTCTCGGTCCTGTATGGTCGATGTGTGAAATGATGCATTTCCTGGCGTGGTAGAGTCTAGTATAAAGAGAAATGGCCGACTCTGGATATCGTCAATCACTCAGAAGGCTACAAGTATACCTGCTTAACCCTAACTAATAGGCGGTATAGTAGAACTGAACCCGGGCTGAGCTGTTGGCAGCAGAGATTGAAGAAAGGTGGATGTAGGTTGATTTAATAAGCTTGTGTGAAATGTTGAGGTCATTTGGATACTGTGACGAAAGGTATTGAGACTTGCATGGCGGGTGGTGAGGAACTAGCAAAGTAAAACATGAGAGGGGTTATTCGGACTAGAGCTGCCTGATGGTAAGGGACTAGCTAAGCTGAGAGAGCTGGGAGGTGGGGCGCCACGAGCGAGTTTGGCTAGAACTGGCTCGGAATGCTAGGGGCTTAAGTTGGGCTTCCGGCTGCCGATCAGTAGTTCAGGTATCGCAGGGTCCGTCGTTGGCAACATACCAATGGATTTCCTAGCTGTCGAAGAAACGGTTGGTTCTTACTCGGCAGCAATTACGACATTCCTTGCACGTTCTCGTCACCTTCTCGAGGAAACTGTACAGTTGCCGATGGGAATAGTGAGAGGCCGGGTTTCCTGTCTTTGACCGCCCTACGGCTCAGCTGCGAAAGGTCAATGAACGGTTGTAGTGTATATTGAAATGAAGAGAGGCAGTGCGGGTTGCACATGTAAGAGTGGTAGTGGCGACTAAGGTTGCAAAGGCGTTGCCGGAAACCATGTCTCTATTCTTCTCGGAATGTTCTGATTGGTATAATTAGTATGAGTAACTAGGCGAGATGTTAGGAGCGGGCTACTGACCTGCAAAGTACATTCCGCATACAAGGGTTCTGGGAAGTTCTTGACAATCGCTAACGATACCGGTGTAGAGGATGAATTAAACAAAAAACAGGGGTAGAGGGGGGTTCTTGTATTTTCGGAATTTAGAGACCCAAGTTCTACAAACCTAATCGATAAACTCTCCTTCGTAGGATATATTTGATCTGCCAGTGTTGGCCCGCGCTGTGGTGAGGTCATCAGGCAGCATAGCTTGCTTCAGAGCTTGAACCATAAAGGTGGGGAAAGTAGCGGTCAAGAGTACGTTTTCCAACTACCAATATGAAGACGCGGCATGATCAGGCCAGAATTGGGATAAGGGAATACCTGGGTGGCAACAGGGATTTAAGCATCAAAATGGACCGCGGTAAGAAGACAGTTAGAAATAAACAAGACTGTTCTAGAGCCCTCGCCCCCAGATCCTCCTTCAAACCCAATTCTTTACCTTAGAGCTCTCTTGCTCGGATGATATACAAAGCCCACGAGTAGTGTTGCATGTGAGGTAAAAGCTATGAGACTGGGTAGGAACGAGTAGCACAATCCAGACGAAGCACAGGAGATTAGACACAGATCATAGGAAGGTTGGGGTACTGTAGATCCATTGGTGTGTGATACCAACGGTGCGCGGGCTATACCATTGACGGTTAGAAGACGGAGTGTATTGAGATAGATGGGAGAAAGGTTGCGTGGGGAGAGGAGTAAGGAGATGGAAACGAGATACAAGACCTGTTTATACCCGGGGACACCCCTCCGAGTATGATCCATAACCTCGCACAACAGCTGGGTGGAAACCAACAGAACATAACACAGACCCAAGCGATCCCCTATCACAAATTGTCCGACCGTAATCATAAAAGAATATTCTCACATCATGTAAATACACCGTGGCCTTGTGAGCGTAGAGCACCCTTTTAGCTGGGGTATGGAGGTATGAAGATAAGGTCCATTAGTTGTTGTTACTAAGAGGGAGAAAGACCTATGGCCTATATTTTGAATAAAAGGGAGTGACAAGATATGAGAGTATTGGAATGATATAATGAGTAATCTTCCCGGTAGGATCGAAAGGTAAAAAGTAGTTCCTCCATTGATTGACACATTAGGTTTCGCATGCGGCATCTTTACCCCACAACAGGAGATCCTTAGAACTACACTTAACGAAGCCTTGTCTATCAACCCTATTTGGAATACCTAGTGGCGTCTCGTCACTCTCAAGGAGGAGACAGGCCACTCCCCAAACTTGCCATTCGTACCCGTTGTCTTTTGTTAGAATAAGCAAGCCTTCGTGTTATACAACGTTGTAAGTGCTTACGGTAAATGTTATAAAAGAATCTTATCGTGTGGGTTAGGGAAGAATTAGTGAAGAAAAATATATTCCTTATATTCTATAGCCTATCCTTCATCATGTCTAGTATCACCATACCCTTGATTCCGATATGAAAACTTCTCTAAAGTTAGCATAAAGAAGTCTAACCTCAGAAGTTCAACGGTCTATAATCATTACTCTGCATGGTAAACGAGACCCTTTTACCAAAATAGCTGAGAAGGCGAGTTTGACTAAACGCACTTGCTATTTGATAGTCAAGCGAGATAGACAAAATCGGCAACCTAACAACCTAATTTCTTATATAAAAAACACACCCAGAAGTGGTCGTCCAGATAAATTAAACCTGAAGAAGCATGGCTTCCTAGTATAGATTGTCCAATATTGCTATCGTACTGTTCTCAATAAGTTAATTAAACTGCTACCACCTGATATGTCTATAACTAGGAAGACCGCAAGGAAATATCTAGTTCATGCTGGAATCTACAGACATCAGTTTAGTGTTACGGAGCAACACAGAGACAACAGACAAGAGAGCCGAGGTACACAACCGAGGCAGGGACGAGGACGAGGATGAGGGTCGGCGACGCGGGGGTCTAACCGAGAAGCAGAGTTGTAGGGCAGAGGGTCCAGATGGCCTCTCTGACGAAGACGTGAAGACGAAGATACCAGTAGACGATACGTACTACTGTCATGGACTATGGGCGAGGCGAAGCGAGACGAGACGAAGACGAAGACGAGACTATGGACGAGGACGATGCGAGATACTATGGAAGACCCAAGGGGGTCTTGGCGAGGACTATGGTTATGACGTAGTATATTCAGAACTAAGGACAGGAAACGAAACGAAGCTAAACCGTAGGGTTGACAACAGGAAGAACACGTAAGGAAAGAAAGAGAAAGAAAAGGACAAAGGAAAGATCCGTAGCAACGTATATATACCCCTCCTAATCCCTGTACAGTCATGACTCATAACATCGTGTAACGGAAACCCATAGAAACTCCAAGAACCCAAAAGAAAATACCGCAACCGAACCCCATTCTCCAATATCCTCCTCTTCTGCGAAGACCGTAGTACGCCGTGATAGATTAGGCCCTCCTTCAGACCTAACTCCTTTTTCATGAAAGTCACCAAATCGGGAGAATCTTTCTAAATCTTGAGGGTTCGAGGGTTCATCATAACTCTCGAACCAAATCTCCAATCGTCATAACGCCTGCGAAATCCAAAACCTGTTCTCATAAAATTCTTGTTCTCCTTCGATCTCTATTGCCGGGGGCGGAGATTGTAGTTGGCCGGGAACAGGGTTCGATGGTGCCAGGGACAGAAGCGAAACATGGAAGACGGGGTGAATTTTCATAGAGGCCGGAAGGTCAAGTTCATAAGCATAGGGGCTAACCATCCGCTTAATCACATAGGGGCCAATGCGTTTCCAGTCGAGTTTCTTCGAGAGGCGCTTGGTCTCAATATTCCTGGTTGAGAGAAAAACTTCATCTCCAACGGCATACCTTGGGGCCGGAGTCCTATTCCAATTCGCTGCCTCCTCATGAATCTTACTGTCTTGCGGGCCGTTTAAATGCATGAAAAAATCGTAAATCTCTAATCGTCCTAGCCATACCATTGGCCTGATCCTCATTGGTAGTTTTCCCATGCTGTAACGGAGCAAAAGACATACGAGGGGTCCTTCCGTAATTGGCCTGAAAAGGGGACATCTTGGTGGTCTCGGAGGCATGATTATTCGTCGCAAACTCCGCCATAGAAAGATATTGAGTCCAATCGTCCTGTTGATAGGAAACATAGGCTCGAAGATATTGCTCCATAGTGGCATTAATTCTTTCAGTCTGTCCATCTGTTTGTGGATGAAAGGCAGTGCTGTAACGGGGGGCGATCTCAAGACGGGAACATAGAGTTTTCCAAAATTCGGCCGTAAACTGTGTGCCACGATCGGAGACGACGGTTTCCGGAAGACCATGAAGTTTCCAAACTGAATCAAGATACATAGCGGCGACATCCCTGGCATTTGCCTCCTCGGTACAGGGTATAAAGTGACGCATCTTCGTTAGACGATCGACCACAACCAGGATTGCATTAAAACCATTACTCTCGGGGAGTCCTGTGACAAAATCCATTGATACGTCTGTCCATGGTCCTTTGGGTACGGCGAGAGGTCGGAGAACACCTTGTAGGGCATTGCGGGAGGCCTTGCTTCGTGAACATACATTACAGTTCAAAACATAGCGGTCGACGTACTTCCTCATATTTGGCCAGTAATAGTTATGGCTGAGGAGTTCGAGGGTCTTGGCGCGGCCTGGGTGTCCAGCGGAAGGTTTATCATGGTGATCCTGCAACAGGCGAAGCTGCAGATCATTCGACTCGGGGACGTAGATAGCCTGGCGGTATAAGAGAAATCCGTCCTCTGTTTCCCTACACTCGGCAAGAGAAATCTTCTTGGACTGCTTGGTGCCATTACGAAGCATAGTCAAAACTTGATTGGGGAAACTGTCTTCTTGGTAAGCTTGGATCAATAATTCCTTCACGGTAGGCATTCCTTCAGCGGGTTCATTTGTCAAAGAACCCGCCAACAAACTTAGCTTAATCCTTCATTCCAGATTCTCCTGCTTCAATACCACTTGCGACTGATGTATCAAACGTTCATCCCCCTCCTTTGGTAGATCCCTTGATCGCCGGGTGAGTGCATCTGGTTTGCCTCCTTGTTTCCCTGGTCTGAATTGAATAACAAAGTTAAATCGAGACAGGAATTCGGCCCATCGTGTTTGGCGGCGATTCAATAGCTTGGTCGACATAAAATATTCCAGGTTCCTATGATCACTCAATACCTTCACGGCAAAACGGGATTCTTCCAAATTTGCACGCCATTCCTCGAAACTCCTAACCACTGCCAACAATTCCTTGTCGTAGATCTCGTAGTTGCATTCTGCCGGAGAGTGTTTCTTTGAGAAGAAGGCTACAGGGTGCAGCAACCCATCGTCACCATACTGAGACATAATGCCGGCGGATACATAGTCGGAGGCATCGGTTTCCACAATAACTTCTTTTTCAAAGTCAAAGTGGGCAAGGATCGGGGCCGAGGTAAATACGTCCTTTAGTTTCTGGAAGGCCTCTTCCGCCTTCTTGGACCATTCAAACTTTACGTCCTTCTTGGTCAAGGCAGTCAGGGGCGCCACAACACGAGAATAGGCATATATAAACCGTCGATAAAAGTTGGCAAAACCTAGAAATTCCTGAACCTCCTGGAGCTTGGTGGGCGTCTCCCAATCCTTTACCGTCGATACCTTGCTAGGGTCCATCTGGATGCCTTCGGAAGTAACAATAAGGCCGAGATGCTTGGTCTGCTGCACGTAGAACTCGCACTTTTCTGGCTTGAGGTGTACTCTATGAATCTGGAAGACTTTTAGAATCTCCCGGACATGCTGCTTATGTTCCTTCAGGGTCTCGGAGTAAATTAATACATCGTCGAGGTAAGCCGTGGCGAAATTATCCAAGAACGGGCGCAGAAGATCATTAATCCAATGTTGAAACGCAGCGGGGGCATTAGTTAACCCAAAAGGCATCACATTATACTCGAAGTGTCCATAGCGGGTTCTAAAAGCGGTTTTCCACTCGTCTCCCTCCTGAATCCTGATCTGATGGTATCCCCAACGGAGGTCCAACTTGGTATAGTACTTGGCCTTCGAATAACGCGATAGAGTTTCTGGAATCAGTGGCAAAGGGTGGCGATTCTTAACCGTAATCTCATTGAGCTTCCGATAGTCGACACACAGGCAAAGAGAACCGTCGGACTTCTTGACAAATAACACTGGAGCGCCGGCGGGAGACTCAGAGTACCGGATAAACCCTTTCGACAAGTTCTCCGTAATATAATCTCTAAGGGCCTGGAGTTCGAGTCGGGACATGCCATAGAGAGGGCCAAACGGGGGTGCCTTCCCATCCTGTAAGACTATTTTCAAGTCATGGGGACGGTGCGGGGGCAAAGCGGCGGCCTCGGATTCCTGGAACAGCGATATAAACTCACGAAGGTCAGGGGGCACACAAGCAAGGGGGTCCGAAGTCTGTTTTCCAGCAAGGGCCTCATTGATGGCTCGAATCGATGCGCAAAAGAGTTTATTCTGTTTGCGTCGAGCGAGTCCCACGAAGTCTGGCACCAATGGCATAATCTGAATAAGGGCGTCGGGGAGCAAGCGGAGATACCTTTAGCAGTGACCGGGGCGCGGGATCGGGAACAATTCTGGGTGCAGAAATCAGAGTCGAAGATGATCTTATTCGTCTTCGGTCTGATGGCCAAATCATGATGCATCCAAGGGATACCCATTACTATTGGGTAGTGTCCGAGCTTCGTAACGAAGAACGGGGCAAGTTCCTGGTGGCCATTGATGTCCAGAGAAAGCTTCACCATATGCGTAATTTTCCCTGATTCTACCAGCCTGCCGTCAATTACCTCGAGCAAGCGTGATTTCTTCAGGGGGACTGGGGTCAGGCTATGTTGCAGGACAAACCCCTGGTCGACAAAAGCATAACCCGATGCACCTGTATCTATCAGAGCATGGGTAGCAATCGGGGCAGCAAAATCCTGGGCGACGGAACAAGACACAACGAGGGATTCCTCAGACATCCTGTCTTCGGAAACGGCGGCGGCGGAGAGGACAAACGTGGGTGGCGGGACTAGCCCCTTTGGTGTGCCAATATCTACCAAAGGGGCCGACCTTTGAACGCCGGCTTGGGGGTCGCTTGTTCAACTGGTGTCTTACGCCAGTTGTCGGAGATGCGGGAATCCTGGGAGCGGGGAGCGAGGTAACGAGGCTTCGGGGTCTGGGCGGCGGGGCGAGCTTGATTCCTGATAGCTTTAGGGACGGCAGGCGGGATGCGGCGGTGAAGGTCAGCAATAGTGGCATCGGCCTCGGCAAGGGCTTCCTGGTGCAGGGCCAGGCGGTAACGGTACTCCTCCTTCTCAGCTGTGAGGGAGGCCACTTCTTGGTTGAGGCTTTCTACAGCCTCGACGGAAACATCGTTGGCTTCGCACATGCGTTGCCACAAATCAGCCGCTTTCTCTTCGGCCGCGTCGAGTTCGGAGTTGAGGTTCTCGATAACCTCGTCGTGGGCCGTACATACGGCAACTTCTTCAGGGGCGGGGGCGGTGGTAGGTGCGGACAGGACGGCCAGGGCTTCGGCAATGAGGGTATGAGCTTCGATCAGCTCATATCCAAAGTCCTCTTCAACAGGGCCAAAGTTTTCCAAGAAACTAGCGAGTCTCTCGGTCAGCGTGCGGGAGGCAGGGGGTTCCAGAGGGCGGCCGATGGTGCAGTGGGCGAGGGCGGGGTCTCTGAGTCCACGAATAATGGCTTCGGAGTCGTGGGCGGGGCAGGAGTCGTCGATGGTGGGTATTCCAACATGGAGCTTACCTGGGGCAGTGACGGTGAAGGTGGCCTTAGCCCAGTGGGCGTCGGCGCGCTTAAGACCGTGGGCGAGGGCGTATTGGCGGAGGAGGTGGACGAGGGGGTCCGAACCAAGGCGACTGCCGAGGTCGAACCAGAAGGCCTGAGGGACGAGGGCGAGATGGCAGTACCCCTTCCGCTCAGGGAAGAAGCACTCAAGGGGACCGGGGGAGAAGAAAACAGGGTGGGAGAGGTCCCCCATGGGGACATCCCAACTAAGATCGGTCATTATGACCGGAGCTAAACGAGGCGGGGTGGTGTTGTGTAGGCCGGCGGAGGGGACGTATTCTTAGTGTTACGGAGCAACACAGAGACAACAGACAAGAGAGCCGAGGTACACAACCGAGGCAGGGACGAGGACGAGGATGAAGGTCGGCGACGCGGGGGTCTAACCGAGAAGCAGAGTTGTGGGGCAGAGGGTCCAGATGGCCTCTCTGACGAAGACGTGAAGACGAAGATACCAGTAGACGATACGTACTACTGTCATGGACTATGGGCGGCGGCGAGACGAAGGCGAAGCGAGACTATGGGCCGAGGACGATGCGAGATACTATGGAAGACCCAAGGGGGTCTTGGCGAGGACTATGGTTATGACGTAGTATATTCGGAACTAAGGACAGGAAACGAAACGAAGCTAAACCGTAGGGTTGACAACAGGAAGAACACGTAAGGAAAGAAAGAGAAAGAAAAGGACAAAGGAAAGATCCGTAGCAACGTATATATACCCCTCCTAATCCCTGTACAGTCATGACTCATAACATCGTGTAACGGAAACCCATAGAAACTCCAAGAACCCAAAAGAAAATACCGCAACCGAACCCCATTCTCCAATATCCTCCTCTTCTGCGAAGACCGTAGTACGCCGTGATATTTAGAAGGAAACCCCTCCTTGAGAAATAACATATGGTTAAGAGACTTCAATAGTGCCGAGAAAGGAAAGATTGAACAAAAAAGGATTAAGGGGATATCAAAGAGACTGATAAATTACAATTTGAAGTGGGGTACCATGCGGGTATATTTTAGGTATCGAGAGCTGGGGGGGAATTAGATCTTTCAAAATGTTCTTTGCTATCGTTTAAGAGTAATGGAATTTTAGTTATAATATGGGGAGCTATAGAATTAGGGATAAAAGTAGCTATTGTAATTATCCAAAATAGATCATTCAATGGTCAATATTATATGAATCAGATAATGATTCCTGCTCTTTATCCCTTTTGTTCCTATACTCTATGGGCAGATTAGGAGGCAATAGTAGTGGAGGACGGAGCTAGTATCCACAGATAGGTCCTGGTCAGAGCCTTTTTAGTTTACGTAAAGTTGCTAAATATAGCAACTACATTAGTAGTGGCCAAAAACCGTCTCAACTGCTTATATATTCACCCAAACTTCTTAGCCTATACAGTCTGCAGACATCTGTAAATTCTACTTGGGACTGGATTCTCCCAACAGTCTCTCGGGTCTCTTGATAGTCTCTTTAGACCTGTAGGTAATCTTTGAATCTCTTGCGGCTCAAGGGAGATCAAAAGAAAAATAAAATCATCCTGATACATTGTGACTGAGTAACCGAAACGTAACGTGACAGATGACTGTGACGGGGTAACTGGGTGCAACGTGAAAATGACATTTATAACGTAGCAGACCTCGAGGAGCACTGCTAGCAAAACGAGAAGACTGACGGGAACAAGAAGAATACCGGGCAGGTACAAACTCAGGCACTGGCGGAGGCAAAAGTGTCTCAGCATCTCGGAATTGATTCCGATGGTTTGATAGTTATACCACTATTGCAATCAATGGGGTAATGTTAAGCGAAGAAGGGATGAGATCAGTTGAGGATGTTGTTATTAGGTTCTATGGGTTTCAGTTACAGGACGGATTGGTAATAAGATTTATGGAGATGGTATAGAGGAATAAAAGATGTGGTTGTACTGAGCTTCTAGAAGTTTCCATACGTTGTTGTATGAATCATACCGGACTGACGGAGTAAGGGTCTTAAATAGCGGACGTAGATGTTTTCCCTAGTTCTTTCTTTCTTTCTACTCTGTTTTGTCTTCCTGTTATTCGGTTTATATGAATATATTTCTATTTCCTTGCTATAGTTCTCTTGATCTTAGAATCTATCTATAGTTACGAGAAAATCTATAACACCTCTCATTGTTTACGTTGAGGTTCATCCAGTCTTCACCTCTTCCATTCCATGTCTATTGCCTCTACTCTTGACTTTGCATTCACCAGTGCCTATACTTATGCCTGCCTAATGCTCACTGTGTCTTCGTCAATGTCCCCGTTGTCCTAGCTGTATTCCTCGAGTCCTTCTTTATCATCATTATCTTCCGCTACCTTACCTCCTGGTTAATCTGTCATAGAAGCTAAGGGTAAAGACAAAAAAGAGGCAGGTGGCAGTACAGGAGGATTGGAGTCCAAGTAAGGCTACAGGCAAGAATAAGGAGAAACTATCGGATCATCTTCTATGAAGGCAAGTTTAGAAGAGAAATACTATAACTGGTGAGACGAATATATTTCTATATACTATGATGACAGTAAAAGAAGACATAGAGAAAAAAAAAAAAGAACCAAGAGAGATATCTACGTCTCCTATTTAATACCTTCTCTCACAAGTACAGTATGACTCATACGTCAACCCATAGAAACTCACAGAAATTAACTGTAAACACACCTTGTATTCCTCCCGAATATCTCACCAATTCCTATTACCAATCCTATCTGCAACTAAACCCATAGAACTTACTGACTTAAACTTCACTTCATCTCATCTACTTGCTTAACTTTACTTTATTAAACTCAATAGCATGGCAACTACAGAAATTTAGGGACCAATGTCAAGACGCTGAAATATTTCTCAAGCTGTCTTTATCATTATGATTTTCAAAACTATGAACAATAAAACAAGATTTTTTGGGGTGCAGACTCAAAAGCAGCAGCTAGGAAACTTCTCAACTACTATAAATAGAAAGTTTTGAAGATTGTTATTCTTTATAAGAAAACAAATCAGATTTTTGATTCACCAATTCATAAATAACAAACAAACCAATCATTTTTACAGACATCAAATCACCTACTGAAATTCCTACCTACTCCCAGGAAGGTTTTGGAAAGATTTCCGAAACCTATACCAAAATTGAGTCCTCTAATAAGGCTCAACCTCCACTGTTTATTCCAACGATTCAAAGCATTAGGGAGTTTTTGTAATTTTATTGAAATGACTGCAAGAGATTATACAGTTCCATAGGGGCTTTGAAGCCCTAATTTCAAGATATAGTTGAGGAAAAGGAATAGAATCATGGTTTTAAAACTTTATTTCAGATGGATCTGGCAGTTTTTAAATAAAGAAAAATTTTGCCACTGAAAATTCTATCCCAGAAGCCAAAAAATATCAATCTTGTAATTGTGATATGTCTTCTATTGAGCCAATTTTTTTAGATTTGATTTGGAAATCATTGAAAAATATCTAAAGGATAAAAAGCAGGGGCAAGAGCTTTAAAGGTCAATGAGGAATGAAAACAATGCTGATAAGGGAAAGAATTAAGAGAAGGCATTAATCGGTTCTGTATGATAGAATATCTAGCCATACCTGAAATAGGATATTTATTGGTTTGAAAAATTTATGGTTTTTAGAAATCAAAATTTAATATATTGAATATTATATACTCTGATATACAGTATGGAAGTATATATCATTTATATCTCATAATGATATTTACAAAATTCATTATGAGATGATTCAACGCTACTTTTTATTCTTTAGTGGGGTACCAAGAGAGAAATTTTGAAATTATATCTAACGGGGCGGGGTCGGGTCAGGAGCGGCTGGGATCAAGTCAAAACAAGGTCAAGGGACAGGGTCGGCTCAGGAGACACCCGAAGCGAGGCAGGTTCAAGTTCAGGTTCAGGTTCAGGGACGAGGCGGGGATGGAAGGGCCGAAGCCAACGTATTGTATTGCTACCAGAAAGAAGACGTTGCCTGAAGAGGCAGAAACATAGGTAAGAACGAGCACTATATATACAACTATTCTCTCACACCGATGACTCATACCATAGAATTCTATAGAAACTCCTATACCCCCGTACTACCCATACTATTCCTGATAACTCCAGTCCTATCCCATTACTGCGCGATCCTTCCTAGCGCTTACATTCCATCACCCGAGCTCCTTCCTAACTCGTCATCCTACATCCGACATCGACCGATACTATCCAACAACCCTGTTCCGGAGGCGCCTTGGTGGAAGGCGAGGTGCAGAAGGCTGAGCCGTGATATTATATAAGTCATAATATGAGATCACTGAGACAGCACAAAATTATATATATAGTGTATAAATTTATATATAAAAGGTTCTATAGCAATATTTTAAACTTTCGTTTTATTATAATAGATTTTGTTTAAGTTTGGTGAGAGTTGAGAGTAACTGTTATTAAAATTTTAAACTAGTACGAATAATGAAGTAGCATGGTTGACATTTTAAGGATACAGATATAGTGCTCTAAAATTATCCTACAAGGTCATAAAATATTACAATTGAAAAGATAATAATAATTAAAAAATAAGTATAAGTAAGTTAAATTAACCAAATTACAGTTTTTTCCATCTTCTTATACTCAGTTTCTTCTACACGTAGATCCTCAAAAAATGATTCCGCCTATTTTATCTTTCCATCAGCAAACTCAACTTGTGGCTGTAGTCTCCCAACAATCTCTTGAGTCTCCTGAGAGTCTCCTGAGACCCTTTAATCATTTTTGATTCCCCTGAAGCCCAGGAGACATCAGGAAATAAATGAAGTCTTGCTGATGTCTCTCCTGAATTAAGCAGGGTTAAGGGAAGCAGGAGACAATAGCAAGGACAAGGGCAAAGGCACAAGTGAAAACAGGGCAGGGACAGTTAGGACCATGTAAGGACTTGATGCAAGGATAAGCAGAAACTATAGAATCACTTTGCTATGAAGACGAGTTTATATGCGAGGTAACTATGGTAATAAATTGAAGTATATTCCTATGTACCGTAATCACAGGAAGACGAAACAAAGAGAAAAGAAAGAAATAACTAAAGGAAAAGTCTATATCCACTATTTAATATTCCCCTACAATATTCCACTATGACTCATACATCACGCCATAGAATCTTATAGAACCTCGTTACGACCAGATTTCGTATTCCTTCCCACCATCTCTTCGAATCCTATTACCAATCCTTTCTGTAACCAAATCCTATAAAAACTAATCACAATATCCTCATCCGATTTCATTCCATCCTCGCTTGGCATAACATTATTGATTCTAACAGCACTGCAACTACTAAACCATCAAGACCGATGCCAAAACGTCAGGACAACTATCAGTTTATAAGTAGTTATTCAAAAAACAAATAACAAAGCAAGCAATCACCCCAGCTGTGCTATTCAAGTTGTAATAGTTGCAAAAACCTCTTAGCAATGCCAAATCTACAGGCAAACAAATGAAAACAACTGAAGTAAAATAGTCTAAAGCTTTTATACTGTTTGAATTGTGTGACGGAATAATTAAGATTTCCAAAAGATAAATAAAGATGACAACACGGACTAGGTCGGGGGATACAATCAGAGTTAAAAGAAGCACAAGGCGGTGGGAAAGGTAGAAGTAGAGGCAAATACAAGGGCGAAGACAGAGCAAGGAAAGAGTAGAACTGGTAAGAATCTTAGGCAAGAATAGGGAGAAACTATGGAACTACTTCTCTTAAAGTGAGTTTCGACTTGAAGTATCTATATGTCCCAGGGTCTCGGTATCAGTCCTGAGTATTCGCTAGTCGAAACACTGTTGTAGCTGATAGAATAATGTTAAGCGAGGAGGTGATGAAATGAGTTGAAGATGTCATCATTGGATTCTATGAGATTCGATAGTGTAATGGATTTGTAATATAAATAGAGAAGATAGTAGGGAGAAATACGAGGTGTGGTAGTACAAAGTATTTTTTTGAAATTTTATAAACTGAGCCATGAGTTATAGAGGACTAGTGGAGGAGTGTGTTTGATAGCACGGAAGAACTTTTCCTTTAGTTCTTTCTTTTCTCTCTGTCTGGTCTTCTTGTTATCTCGCTACAAAGGAATCCTCTACTATTATCAAGCTCTAGTTTAAATTACCTTGTGACCTGCCATCTGTAAAGGAGGAAAGTCATAGTACCTCTCATAGTTTACGTTTAGGTCCATCTGACCATAACTTTCCCTGCCTTGTGCCTCTTTTGTCTTTGCCATTGCCATTCCCCATGCCGGTGCCTATGCCTGTGTCCGCCTGGTATTTCTCCCATCCTTGACAGCATTCTTGTTGAACTGGCTGTACACCTTGAGTCCTTTTGCATCATTATTATCTCAAGTTACCTTACCCCTCGGTTACTACATCACACTATTGCTATGGATAGGAGTATATTCTTACATACTGTGATGACATAAAGACGAGACAAAGGGAAAAAAGAAAAATGAACGAGGAAAAAATTTACATTTCCTATTTAACATTTCGCTATTCAGTCCACTATCATCCAGTTAATGCAACCCAATGAAATGCCATTGTAACCACACCTTATATTTCTCTTCAATATCTCTCTAACTATATTACAAATTCAACATGACACTGAACTTCATAGAATCTAAAGAAGACATCCACGCCTTATCTCATCTTATTTTAGCTTAACATAACTCTATTGATTACAACAGCGCTATGTATACCGAATTATCAGGATTGACGTCAAGACATCGGAACAAGTGGAGAACCGCTTATAGTGGAATAGTTGAAAGGTCTGGTCTGAAATGAACTACTGTCCTGGCGGCTTGTCATCGGTACCAGGAGTTCAGTAGTCGAAGCGCTGTTGTAACTAATAGAGAAATCTTAAGCGAGGAAGGGATATGATAAGATAAGGATGTTGTCATTAGGTTCTAGAAGATTCTATAGTGTGATGGATTTGTAATGTAAATAGAGAAGATGATAGGAAGGAATACGAGGTATGGTGGTAAAGGGTTTTCTATGAGATTCTATGGTTTGAGGGATTGGGTCATAGTGGACTACGGAGGGGGGTGTTAAATACTGCAAGAAGACTTTTTCTTCGGTTCTTTCTTTTCCTTTTCTCTGTCTCGTCTTCTTGTTATCTCGGTATATAGGAATATACATCCATCTTCCAAGCCATAGTTCTCTTGATCTCCGACTTTGCTCTCAGCAACGAGACAACCCATAGTACCCCTCATCTTTCTCATTGAGGTCCATCCAGTCCCCACTCTCCCTGCTTTGTGCCTTTGCCTTTGCCTTTGCCAGTGCCTGTGCTTGTGCCCACTTGGCATTCTCCTCGTCTTTGTCAGTATTCTCGTTGTGCTGGCTGTGCTCCTCGGGTTCCTCTGCGTCATCATTGTCATTTGTTATATTGTGCCCAGTTACCCTGTCACAAGTGTATATTGTTGTGTAAGGAATGGAAATACTAGACTATGGAAAAATAGGAAGAGATTATCTGTATTGACGAATCACGATTTGAAGTTGAACATTATCGAGAAATATGTTGGGTCTATAGAGTATCTGGAGAGGAAAATAAACTCAATTGTCTACTGCTATCACGGCGTAGACTGTACTTGGCGATGTTGCGGGAAGAACGGTTAGTCAGGGTTTTCTATGCTGTTTTATGGGTTTCTGTGATAGAGTTTCGATGAGTCAAGGCTATGCATGTATTTCTAATAGAAGGATTTCCTTGGGGCTCTGTGGGGTTCTACGGGATGAGTCAGTGTGGGGGTTTTCAGGCTATATATAGGGAGCTCTCTCCCTCGCTTGTAGGATTTCTCTTCCCTTTCTTTCTTCTTCACGCAACTTTCATGTCCTTTTAGTCAATAAATACTTTAGGACTCTCAAGTCTCGCCGATAAATTCCTACTACCCTTCGGGGCTCAAGGAACACTCATAGTCCCTGCCCTGCCTTTAGTTCTCTGCCCTGTTTCTCTTAGCTATTACGCCACTTAGTTGACTCGTTCCTACCCCGTCTCGCCTCGGTTATGTACCTTGGCCTATCTGATTTTTGTCTTCACCAAGCTCCGTGATAACTGCCTACTCTCATAAGTGGTCGTACTTCATGTCCCAATGTCTTGGTACTGGTCCCGACGATTGGATAATCACAATGCCATTGTGACTGAATAAGTTAGGTTAAGCGAGAATGAGCAGAGGTGGTGTGGAAGAATACGAGAAGTGCTCATATAGAAGTTTCCATGAGTTCCTATAGGCTGATGTATGAGTCATATCGGACTGACGGAGGAGATTATCAAATAGTGGAAGTGCATATTGTCTTTACTGCTTTCCTTCGTTTCTTTCTGTCCCGTCTACCTGTTATTTCGCTACATAGGAATATACTCCTATTATCAAGCCATAATTCACAGCTACCTTAAAATCATTCCTCAGTAAAATGAGGAAGCATAAAGTATCTTTCATCATTTAAGTTGGGGTCCATCTGGTCTTTACTCTCCTTGCTCCATGACTTTTTGCCTTTGCCCTTGCCCTTGCCTTGCCGGTGCCTATGCCTATAGCTGCCCGATATTCTCTTCTTGTCCCCATCAGTGTTCTTGTTGTGCTAGCTATGCTCCTCAAGTCCCTCTGCGTCTCATTGTCTTCCACCCCCTTGCCTCCTGGTTATTCCATTACACTTCAATAATGATTTGAGGGTTGTATTCAAATAAATATCCAAAGTTCTATCGTTATCCTGCCCAGTGGCAACAGGGGTCTCAAGGGCAAAGACTATATTAAATTGATAATGGAACTAGCATCATATTCTTTCCACAAGGAACAGCACAAAGTGATACCAGAAGCTATTGTTATAGAGGATAATGCACCCCCGCACAGGTCAAAGGTTGCCAAAGCTACCAGAAATAGATTGCTTATACAAACTATTCCTTGGCCTACTCAATCCCCAGATCTTAACTCTATCGAAAACCTCTGGAGGACTATGAACAGTAGGACTAGTAGAAGAGATATCACTACAGAGATAGCATTAAGAAAGGCCCTACTGAAGGAGTGGGACCGGTTTACACCTGAAGATTTCAGGAAGTTGATAGAAAGCATGCCCAAAAGAGTAAAAGAATGTTTAAGAAACCAGGGAGGAGCTACACATTATTGATAGTAGAGACCGAAGCTCACTGATATTTTTACTGTCTTTATTTTATTGGTGTCTTGAAGCTAAATAAGTCACGTTATAACTGCTAGTAAAACATGCCAGTGTCTCAGGCGCGTTCGATCACATATTACCTACCACTGTACTTTAGGACTCTTAGTCATTCCCAAGACATCTCGAATATCCCCCGGGGGAGCATCAGGATCTCCCTCTTCCTCGCTCCGCATCTCGTCCCATACCTCGCTTCCCCCCGTATGTATATTCTTTCGCCCACAGCCCCGCCTCGGTTGTGTACCTTGGTTCGTCTCCCCTTCGTCTCCACCTCGCCCCCGTGATATAGCCTGTACCATAGATACGCAATATGAGCATGTCAGAGTGCCTCAACTTTGACAAAATTACTCCAAAATGCTCCCAAAATCTCTCGGAGGGCCTCTCGCCCCCCCTTTCCCCCAATCCACTGCCGTTCCTGTGACAGCAGCCCTACTTTGGGGACACCCCTAAGGGCCTCCGCCCCCCGCCCGCCCCCCACCCCTATTCCCACCATCCCTAACCACTCTATGTACCCTCGTTCCAGCGCACGTACCCAGTAAGCAGTCCATAGTTCGACCACAGTTAAACTACGGACAGCTGTGCCAGGACCGCAGTCCTTCAGGCTTGCTAATCAGTCTCGTCCAGTCCAGGGCCGGCCTATTAGCGGGGCTGGACGCACCCAGACGAGGATTTTTTTGATTTCTGTGTCTTGGGAGACAGGATCCGTCTTGGGGAAAACCTATTTTTTCCTGATGTAAGGGATACGGGCCGCTAGGGTAAAGCAGGATATGGTCGGGCAGGGTCAGCATTGCGCTAGCTATGCAGCTGAATCTTGTTTGGTGCTCATACGGGCCGTTAATCCGCTCGCCCATGCGGGCTAGGATATGGTCGGCTGGGGCCAGGGTCAGTGTTGCGCTAGCTATGCGGCTAGATGAAGCCGGTCGTTACAGTGCACACAATGGCCCAATCATCTCTAGCAAAATCATTGCATATCACTCGGACAGTTTAGAATGGCTGCCAACGCTATATCCCGAATAGCACCGGCACATATGTGCGAATACACGAAGTGGGATCTGTACGGTAGGGTTAGGGTTGGGATATAAGAAACGAGTATCGCTCAGACGGGTGAAATGCGACAAGCTAATCTAGGGTCCGCATGTTTAGGTTCATGCTTTTCGCGAGTACATTTTCTTTTCTTTTTTTAGGAATGGGTTTTTTACGGAGCATCTGGGTTCCGTGCTACATGGGTACCCTCGCCTGAGTGCGAAATAGGGGCGTCCAGCCACATTGGGGCTGAAGTCAACTTATTTCATTTGCTTGAGGCGGTTAGTAAAACGCTTGGCAAACAACCGGCCTTAAGTCAGTCATCCTGGAGCTAGGTTCCACCTACACACCACGGCCACTGCACCCCCGAACAAGATTACGCAAATGTCAAACCCATCGCGGATAGATAAAATATGGGGCGACCTTGCTTCCGGGCTCGAGCAAACCCAAACCCAACCTCACGAAGTCCGGAGCTATTTTAGCAATCTCATGACGGGCCGACCCCCCGCCGAACTTGGCTTGGCAACCGGGGAGACTCTCTATGATCTTGTCCTCGCCACTACAGGCGGTTCAAGGGTGGGCGATATGCCCGAGCCATTCAAGCGCGCCTTAATAAATCATATCCGCCAACATTATTCGTGCGAGCTCCCTGAGTTTGAGATGATGAAGGCAATGACCCAGGTGGTGAGATCTAAGTATGAGTACTGTAGGTCCATGGGCAAAGTAGCACGTATCAAGCAGAATCTGGATACTTATAGTCGGCATTCTAGGGGAAAGGCAAAAGGAGAGGCTGTATGGGTTTTGCTGGAAAGTGGTATCGGAGGTCTACAACTTTCTGAGGGGTGAGCTGCAGCTCGAGATACTTGAATTCAACAAGTTCCCCTACTATATTCAGGCTTGGCTTCAACACAAGTTAAAAGAGTATGTGGGTAAGCAGCCGGGGTCAGCGGTGGTATCCGACTGTTTTTCCCGCGCTTTCCAGTCAATGGGACAAGGTATGGCGCAGAGAGCTAAATGCAGTAATTCCTTCTTTGACCAGTATGTTTACATTCTTTTTTATAGAGCACAAGCAGTCCACACACCCTTACATTCTGCAAGCACTAAAGAAGGAGCTCAGGAGCCATATGATGGCAATCGAGGGGGGGGTGTATACTTGAACAAGTGCGCATGGAAGCGGTTTCTCACGGCAAAGAGCCACATATTGACTAATTAAACCTTTAACGGATGTTAAATAATTGTTAGGAGAGGCTAATGATATAACATGAAAAGCAAGAAATATTGTATAAAGGGAACTCAATTGACTATAATGTGTGATTACATGAAAGAGACATTGGAAATAACTAATAAAAGCAGGCGAGAAGTGGGCAAGTTACAACGAGTAATCGTGGGAGACATTAGTAGCAAGAAGACAAAAGTTGGGCCGAAAAGTGCCTAGACCTCCTAGCCATCCATAACAGCACGCCAACATCCCTTTGAAAACCTGGTCGGGGAGTCCAGCTGCCTCGGTAAGGTCTGTAGGGCGGCCGTAATAGCCGTCCCAGTACATGAGAGAACAACGATCACATCATCGATAGTATTACTAAGTATATGGACCGTTCGTTGTTTTGGGCTCGTGACTTGGACTATTTGAGGCAGCTCTCGGGGTCTCCAAAGGGGTGAGGTCCTCACCCCCGCGATTGCATATCGGATTAGGGGGTGCAAAACCTGTCTACTATTCACATATAAACGGGAAAGTGAAATGCACTTACTCATAATTACTAACAACCCAATATGCACTTATGTATGTAGTCTTCTTCCTTCCTCCCGCCTACATCAACTATTAGTAAGCTATCCCGCAGCTTATGTCTACCATCCACCCACTCCCCTCCACTTCCAAAGCACTCCACCTCATCTTCATAACCCAACCTCATCACAGCGAGTCTGACTAAATCTATTAACAACCATGTCACTCGGGTACGTATTTCTCTCCGCGCACCACATCACTCACCTACGCTCAACTAACAATCAAGCACCGAAACCATCGCACTCCTGACACGGAACCTCGACACACTAAACAACATCCTCTTCACGACCCAGTATGCCGCCATAACCGACAGCGATCGCAAGACCGCGCTACACACGCTCATGATGACGGCCGAAGCGGGGTCCAAGCTTGTGGAAGCCGTGCGCGCGGATGCGCTGACGGCGGGAGGGGCGGGGATGGGGGCGGGGGAGCGTGTTGTGGCCACGACGAAGGAGAGGGAGGTTGAGCCGGGGGGGCCGCAGAAGGGGTCGGAAGCGCTCCCACCGCCCCAACCACCGCCCCCCACCTCCCCGCCAACCCGCCCCACCTCCGCCCCCACCCCCGCCCTGGTGCAGCCTAGGCAGTGGCCCTTGAGATAGGTTGTTGATGAGTTGAGGAGGGCCCAAGATCTACAGTGCGGGCCTTGGTATTATATAGTCTTGACATTTACGGTGGAAATCATTACTGCTGCTTATGAATAGAGTCTTTTAGCCATCAACGAACAGAAAATTATTTATTCCCAAGACTTCCAAGACATGCAAGTTGGATGCAAGTAGGATGTGATATAATATTTTCAGGTACAGGACTTAAACGTACGCATGGAGATATATTCAATCCTTATGCCTATGATTTCCTTCTCAGAGTAGTTGTGAGCCCCTATGCGGGCCAGGGGCAAACGCATTAATTTTTTATTTGTTGCCTTTTCACACCCATGGCTGAAAGTCTCTAACGATTGAGTCCTGTCTACATCTGCGGGGGTGAGACTCAGTCTCCCCTATCCCTGCGGCTGAAGCGCTAATCATAGAAAAGCGCCGTAACCCTACTCCACGTATGGTGCGGCGCATTATCTTAAAGGTGACAGCAAATTCCGTCGCTAATAACTTTTTATCAAGACATGATATTCAAATCTGTCTGATAGAAGTGTAGGTCTAGTGATGATGAATACTTCTATCAGACAGATTTTTGATATTTGCCCTTGTTAAAAGGTTATTAGAGATTGAATTTGCCTGTTTTTGTATGTAAAAAGCGCCAAGACCTGGTGAAGTGGAACAGTATTAAACCCATTTATACCCCTTCACCACAGACCTGCAGCCAAGGTTTAGTTTTCGGCTGCAATATAAGGCTTCAATTGGCTCAAGAGCCAATTGGAGTGGCCAGGATTGTTCCAGCTGAAATGCCGGCATGTCACCCTTAAGACGCGCCGTACCATACATACATGTAATTTAGGCCTCCAACCGAGGCATACGGTAACAATCCGCTCCCAACCTTCAAGTCCTCCCCGCACTCCACCTTATAGACCACACCACACTCTGACTTCCGCTTAGCAAGTCTAGAACCCCAAAAGATGTCACCCAGGTAAGTAACCCACTACATCTGCGCACCGCCCCCAAACCCACGCCTAACTCACAGTCCAGCACGGAAACCATCAAACTCCTCAACCATAACCTCAACACACTCAACTTCGTACTAGCGCCGGCGCAGCGCAACGCCATGACCGATGACGATCGGGGGATCGTGCTGCGAACGCTCAGGGCAACGGCCGAGGCGGGGGCCAAGCTCGCGGAGGTGGTGCACATGGATGCGGTGAGGGCGGGCGGGGTGGAGATGGGTCAGAAAACACTTTCCGCGAAGGACGCCGCAGTGTTGGAGGTGGAGCAGGGCTGGGATGAGCCGAATAGTATCCCGGACACAAAGACCGCAGTGGCGGGGCGGTACCGCATTGTGCCACCTCAAGAGGATGATGGTTGGTGAGGAGTCAGATAGAGCTTTAGAGGATATTGACAAGTATGGGTGCCTTGGTTTGGCGCCTACGATCTACAGTGCTTCAGTGGAAGGGGAAGAGGAGAGGGAACAAGGGGGGGGGGGTGAATCTTGGTCAGATATTTGAAGGAGTACCAATAAACGTATATAGAAGATGAATATACCCTATATATACAAAGATAAGTCTCCTCAATTAATGATGTAAACAAAAGATCCGTCTCCTACCGACTTAGTAAGCCCCGCGGTTGAAGCGCCAATCGTAGAGAGTGTTTCGAAATTCAGGCACCCAACCCCATGGCATATGGTAACAATCCACCCACTCTTGCAAGTTCCCCAAACCACACCCGCGCACACCGGTCGGAATACCAGAAGATGACACTCGCGTACGTATTCCCACCCCCTCCAACCACCCACCGCAATACCATACTAACCCCCCTCCGCCTACCAGCTCTGAGATACTCTCGCAACTCAACAATACCACCGGTACGATGAATCGTTTGCTGTCGGCCGGACACTACGAACTGCTGTCCCCAGAGGAACGCCAGTCCGCCCTGCTCCAACTCCGAATGACTGTCCAAGTAGTGGCCCAGCTCGCGGAGGTGGCTAAGACGGAAGTGCAGCCGTACAACCGCGCGGGCCAAGAACGCCACCGCGAAGCCCTGTTCTGTGGCCCACCACCCTCACCACCAGGACCGTGAGGTGGAGGCGAGGGAGAGTAAGGCCAGTTAAGACTTAGGCCGATTGGGCGGCTGAGCTACTTTTGGTGGTGCCAAAATTATTGACTGGGGGCCGAGCGGGGTTTTGGAGTGTGTTGGCGGTTTTGTCGGAGGCTTACATTCTATGGTGTGTGGGAACTTGACATGATAGCTTTGTCGTCAGATAAGAATATTAGTCTTAGCCAAAGATTAACTTTAACAAGGTATGGAACAAAATATTTAAATCGGCTGTATATCATGCCGGTTATATACATATGGTGACATGCCGTTATTAATTCCAGCAACTCAACATGTCCTTAAACCAATGAAATAGATTACATTATCGACTTTCAGCTGGAGACTTCTTTTGCGCTCAGGTGAGGGTATAAATGGGTGTGATACCGCCCCACTTCTTTGAGCCTTGGCGCGTTTGCATACAAAAATATCCAGCTTCAAGCTCTAAAAATGTGCGCATATAGGAGCAGACTTTGTAGGATTCATAATATTTAGCTTGGTTGGGGATTATTAGCGGTGCCATTTGCTGTCCCGCCCCGCGCGGCTAAAGCGCCAATCATGAAGGCGATTCGATATTCTTTAGGTTTCCAACCCTAACCTGTTATTTACAACCCCGAACTTGCTTGTTTATTTATTTATACTTCATACAAGCTTGGCTGTTTGCATCTCCCCACCATAAAGTACAAACTATCCACATCCAACGTCCGTACAACAACCTCCGGAATACCAAAAAATGTCACACATGTAGGTATATTCTCCCCACTACCAGTCGCACCGCACTAAACTCATACCGCCACACCCCCGCCAGCACTGACATCCTCGCAAAATTACAACATACCCTTTGGGCGATGGATCGTTTAACGACGCCCGGACGGGAACGCCCAGATTGCAGGGATGAACGGAGAACCGCCATGAACCAGCTCCAGGCCACCGTTGAAGTGCTGCACAAGGTTGCGGAGGTTGCGCGTATTGAAGCCCTGACGGCGAATAGCATCGCTGAATCAAAGCTCGTCCCTTGATAGGGGTTACATGTCAATGGGGGGGAAATGTGTCAAGGGACGGATCGGGCTCGTAAGCGAGGGCTTTGAGAGGTGGGTTGTTGGCTGGGGTGGGGGTCTGGGTGCGGATAATAGCTTAGCGGAGATTGTAGAGGAAACAGTTGATTTTTTGGCACATGTTTGTGATAGAGAAATTAATTCCTCTGCTTTAGATGTAGTGTGTAGTATAGAGACGGATCTCGTCCACTTGTTGAGCTCCCCCAAGCGCCAATCCTGCAACCCCGCTCCAATATAATCTAGTTACAACCTCCAAGTTCGCAAGTTCCCTACCCCACAAACTATCCCACACACAAGATCCGGACAAAACCCCTGAACACCAAAAGAAATGATCAACGTGTACGTATTCAATCCCATCCCCCATGTTCCATCGCCCTGCAATGCACTCACACTAGTACACCCGTGCCAGCGGAGATATCCTCGGCCAGCTGCGCTACACCCTTGATATCTGCAACCGCTTAACAATGCCCGGGAACTCTACCCTACCATCGTTGGATGAGCGTCAGGCCGCCATGGGCCAGCTTAGGGCCAACATAGAAGTACTGGCCAAGCTCGCGGAGATTGCTCATGTAGAGGCGCTGACGGCGCAACACCTGGCCACGCAGAAAAAGTGGGGCACTGACTAAGGAACGGTCTGAGAAGGGGGAGTAGGAGGTCTGTGGCTGTGGGATCAAGACGATAGAGTTTTAACTCCTAGAGCATTGAATTGTTGATGGGGAGCGGGGGAGCGAGGGGAGGGTGCTTGGGAGGGAGCTTTACGGCGACAATAGTGGAATACGCTTTTTGTTTGAAGAGAAATGAATACTCCTACGTACGCGCTATTAGTATGTACGTGATGTGCATGTAGAGTAGCTGTCCGTGTACTGTGAATCAAAATTTACGACGGCCACCAATAATAGATTACCGGATTCTGGGAGCCTGAGGCTCGGAGCTTCTAGCAATTGTAGATTATGAACTGTCCTTATATGAAGCCCCACCAGTACTCTGGGGAGCGGCAGTCCGGTAGGGAGCACCACTGAGTCAGTTCCCACCTCCCAAAGAGAGGAAACCCCGAATGTGGTGTATGGTCTACTTGATGATTCTGGATACAAAGATAGGTAGTTTATACAGGCTAGTAGGAGCAGGTTTTGGATAGAACCGTGGGTACATACGTGGGGAACCGAGTGTGAGTTACTAGTGACCATAACCCTAACCCTGCACCCCAGTCCTACAATCCTTGCAACCGCACAGGGCCAGGAAAGAGTTAATCCTTAGATCAGACTTTGTAGAGACGGATTCTTAATATCTTGCTTGATTGGAAGGTAATTCCTGATGCCACTTTATCATCGAGGCACCAAAATTTAATCAGCCCCCCTCCCCGCGCGCGGCTAAAGCGCGGGGGTTATTGTGGCTCAGGCCTCCAACCAACGTATTCTTACAACCTCAAAGCTCCCTTTCCACCCCACACCATACTCTACACACAGCGACCCTGATACACCAAAAATAAATATGGGAATCGGGTATGTACCCCCCATATATATCCATCACACTGCTCGCAAAGCTTACCTCTGATACTGGGTACACCAGCACAGAGACAATCACCCTCCTACTCCGAACCCTCGACGCCTTAGACCACCACACCTCGTATGACCAGCACTCGATGCTGTCCGCCGAGGAGCTCAAGTACACCCACATGCAGCTCCTGGCCACGGTGGAGGCGGCGGGTAAGCTCGCGGAGGCCGAGAGGACATGGGGGGAGGTGGAGAAGGTGAAAGGTGAGACTTTGCGGACAAAGGCTGAAGCAGAGAAGCTGGAGAAAGAGGCGGAGAGGATTGCGGCAGAGACGGAGAAGGTGAAGGCGGAGGCGGACAAGGTGACGAGAGAGACCCAGAGGACGAGTGCGGAGGCGGAGAAGGTGGAGAGAGAGACTGAGAGGATAAAGGCGGAAGCGGAGAGGGAATGGAAGGTTATCGAGAGGACGAGAGTAGAGAGGAATGTAGAAGAGGAGACTCAGCGGACAGAGGCAAGGCGGAGCATCGAGTGCCGCCGGGTAGTTAGAGGGGGCGGAGATGTTACTGTCTGAGGGAGCCAGCTGTCTGAGACTTGGCGCAAATGAGCATCGGATAAGATATTGGGACCTGTGGAGGTGTTGGAGATGCATGTAAAGTATTTAGATACAGTGCTACATATGTATCTCGCCCGCCTAGTCACACCTACATACTCTGCTTTAGACCTCTAGTCTCCGGGGTAGTGCCATCCTCCATTAACCCAAGGTCCTAGACATATCCATACAAGTAGACGCGAACCTGCCGTAATGATCTCATCTTTTCAAAGTCCCCTCCTGCTGGACCTAGGGTGTTTGGAGGGGAAAGGACCTGTGCTTTGTATTTTAACAAAGAACTCTTCCTAAACCACCTCTTGACATACAGCGGGACCCCGATAGTAGCATACGCTCCGGAATGGAAAATAGTATGCTCTTTACGGGGTTATCCTAATGGCGGGCTGACGGGGTTTATCTTGGCGCCAAGTCGCCATGATCCTTCAAAATGGAGACCAGTCTCACTATGTACAGCAGTAGGTAAAAGGTCATGGAATGCAATCGAGACATCTAACCGTAAATCTTTCTAGCCGCACTCAATGGCTTCTTAACTACCGCTGTACTTGTTTATGGGATATATGGGCAAAAACTGCTAACAAATCTATAAGCATATTTCCATAGATGAACCTAAGCATGTGCTATGAATGCGGTATGCTGGGATTTCCTTGGTAGAGCCCTTGGGAATTGCTGGAAGTATGAGGTTATGCCACCACCGGGTATGCTACTATCGAGGTCTTGCTAGAGGTGCAATTATGATAGCCGGTTTTCCCGGAGACCAATGGTGGGTCTACGCTTAAAGGCAACCAAAAGTGATCGCTTATAACAACCTACCAAAAAGGCGGTAGGATGAAGGCGTAGCAATAGTGATGGAACTTACTTCTATCTTCCCAGCTTTTTAAAATCTATCGTGGTCACGAAGTTATCCGGGATTGGAACTCTCTGTTTTTGTATGTAAAAAGCGCCAAGACTGAACAAAGTGGGAAGTCAATCACGGTCCAGGCATCCAACAACCTCCAACCGTGCAACACCCCACCGATAACAACCGTTTAAACAACTCTAGACGTCAAGATAGCGAGCTTGAATTCTCATAATGACACTCGGGTATGCATACCACCTCCTCTCCCACTCTCCACCTCCAGGCCTCCCCCCACCTCCTCTTACTCGCGACTAACATTTCCCTCTCCATCCAGCTCCGACACCGCCGCACTGCTGGTGGTCACCACCCATGCGCTGAACCACTTAATGTCTCCCGGCCAAAAAGCACCGGCGGTGCCGGCAGACGAGCGGAAGCGCGCCCTCGACCAGCTCATGGTGACTGTCGAGGCCGCAGCAAAGCTCGCGGAGGTTGCGCATGTCGACGCACTGTCCGCGCATAACACGTCGGGGGGCACAGTACGCGGAGACACTGAGACACAGACAGAGATGATCAAGGCACAGACAGAGATGACCAAGGCCGAGACGGAGCGGCTAAAGGCCGAGGCAGGAAAGATCGGCAAGGAGGCGGAGAGGTCGGCGGCAGAGACCGAGAGGATCAAGGCGGAAGCGGAAAAGGTGGGGAGGGAGGCCGAGAGGACGGTAGCGGAGACGGAGCGGCTGAGGGCTGAGGCGCAGAAGGTCGGCAAGGAGGTTGAGAGGACGGTGGCGGAGACGGAGCGGCTGAGCGCTGAGGCGCAGAAGGTCGGCAAGGAGGTTGAGAGGACGGTGGCGGAGACGGAGCGGCTGAGCGCTGAGGCGCAGAAAGTCGGCAAGGAAGTTGAGAGGACGGTGGCGGAGACGGAGCGGCTGAGGGCTGAGGCGCAGAAGGTCGGCAAGGAGGTTGAGAGGACGGTGGCGGAAACGGAGAGGTTGAAGGTAGAGCGAGGTTGGGGGGTGAGAAATTAAGGGTGGAGGCGGAGACAGAGCTGCTGGGGGCGGACTTGGGGAGGTTGGGGGGGTGAGAAGCTGAGGTTGGAGGCGGAGACGGGAAGGCTGAAAGTGGAGGTGGAGAGGGTGAATAGTGAAAAGCTAAGGTTGGAGGTGGAGACTGGAAGGCTGGGAGTGGAGGTGGAGCGCGTCAAGAGTGAGACGGAGCATCAAAGGGTACGCAAGGGTTAGAGAAGAATTATTGTCTTGTCTTAGGAATGCCCTCGGCGGCGATGGTTTTTGTTGTGTGGCGGACATGGTGTTCTTTTTTGGGGGATAACTACGATTTAGGAAATGAATGAGCATCAAGTAAATAATATATAGCAACCGTATAACATGCAAAGGTATTAGAGACACATGTGTATCTTTACATGTAGGTACAAAATTACGTGCAGACTAGAGTCCCGTCAAATATACAAGAAACGCGGTTACAAACCGGTTATAAACTCAGGTCCAGCCGAGAGGGAGTAGAATACTGTGGCAGGGTTAGGGGTTATTAAGCAATATTAACATAGGAAGAGGGCACTAGTAGCGAGAAACAGATCCGTTCCCCCAAACCTTCTAGTAGACTGTTGCATGAAGACACACCTGCATTTTAGTATTTCGCCCAGTTTGAAACACGGTCTCCAGTATCTCACTTTCGAAAAGCTATGGAATAAGCCAGGGTACATAGTCTGTTGCCACGGACTATTGGTAGGGTATAGGACTATCGCCTGAGTTTGACAATTTCATCCTCTCATGCGATAGTCCTGTATCCTACTCATGGGCCGTTGCAATTATTAGAGTGATATGGCCAATTCCTGTTTTTCAAATTTTGGGGTTTTCACACCAAGAACTGTCGCCAAGAACTAAATATTTAGATCCAGAGGCCAAATCGCTCTAATAGGGCGTCTTTACACACCACCCGACAAACCCTGAGGTATTCGGAGAACTATGGCCTGTGTAACCATGGCCGGCCGTACTTTATGTCTCGTCCACTTTGTCAGCCCCACCCACACTCTCCCCCTGCACCCACGTCCATAACAACCCCCCGCTCTCACATCCGCCCCTCGACCAGCCTTGCCAGAACCCTCGCAGAACCCCAATACGTCAAGTCTCAATCATTAAGATGACACTCAGGTATGTATCCTGCCCCTCCTGATCAGCGCATTACACCCGCCGCCCCACCCGACAACTAATGACCCCGTCTCTACTAGCTCTGAGATAGTCGCGCTACTCAGCCAAGTCACCCTCACCATGGACCAATTAACGTCGCCCAGCAAGGATGCACCGCTCTCCGCAGAAGAACGTAGATGCGTCCTCGCGCAGATCAAAGCGACGGTCGACGTCGCGGCAAAGCTGGCAGAGGTTGCGCATATGGAGGCGGCGTTGGCTCCCGACGCGGAAGGGGCGAGCATCGACGAGCGCAGGGACAGCATCAGGGCTGAGGTGGAGCGGCTGAGGGCGGAGGTTGTACGTCTGGAGACGGCGGTGGCGTGCGGTTCATGAAGTGTAAGTAGTGACGGCGGCGGGGGTTTTATCGTGTCGGTGGATTAGGGGGGTGAGGGGTGGAGATGAGGAAGGCGGAGAAGGTGCGGGGGGGTGGGGCAGGTTGGCGTTTGAGTAGCGGTAGAGGTAATGGGCAGTGGTGGTTTTGTGGTGCGGGCGTTTCTGGTGGGCGGGTTGTTGGCCATGGTGGTCATGGTTTTGGGAAATGAGCGCTAAATTGGAAATAAACACGTTCAACGGTGCGAGAGAAAATCTAGTGAGGTTCTGGAGTTGACCGAGTACCTGTGTAATCACTCCCGCAGGCTATCTGCTGCTATCACTGATGCTGAGGTCTGTATCGAAGGGGCTGAAACGGTCCCACGTACGTGAGGAGTTGTCTAATCACCACCCCCCAAATTATCCAGCAGTACCATACACACCAATAGTCGAATCTCTACTAAGAGAGACGATAATGGGAGTGTAAGCACCGTGTATCTGATATCTACCAACCGATATTTGTGAAACGGAGCTAAAATGTCTACTCCACCAGCTCCAAAAAAGGGGAGCTACGCTAGGTATTATGGCAAGGGTTACCTTTCACATATATTGAAGTGATCCGGGGGGGGGGGGGGCGGTAGTAGGGGCATCCCACATAAGTCGAAAGGCGCCCGGAATCCTTCAGTGGTTCCAGATATTCCGTAGCTCAGCTCCGGTGGGCTGCAGCCAGTGTTAACCCTAAATCTCCAGCGGAACCGTGCATGCTAAAGGAGACGTAACCATGATATGCTATATCTGCCAACTCATGGTGGTCTACGGAAATTATGAAAATTACGAAGTTTATGAGCTCTATCAGCTTTAGTTCTTATACGGCATACAATAGATACCGCGTCGTTTGGCCCTACAACGAAACCTACAGGCCCGCGGCCAGATACATGGATAGCCCATTTTCCCCAAGGTAAGACAAGAGCCGTTCATACTCTACCAAGATTCCTTGCCTGTGTCATAAATTCGTACTTCACTGACTTACTTTCCTTTGTTGACGGATGGCTCAGTGATCTTGCCTGCATAAATTCAGCAATCGGGAAGTCAGGATACCCCGGAATGCATCAATCATTCTGTAGATATTTTATGGCCATTGGTCAACACTTGTATTTCTTTATTTATGGGCACAACACCCCGGGGAATCGTGCCGATGGCCCAGCGCCACCCCGCGTTTGACCGATCGATAGTGGAAAATCATGACCTCTTAGGAACCAGCATAGAGTACGATTCTCAGCTAAAGATAATAGTTTGCCGGAGAATGTTCATCCTCTGGCGTTTTCTCCGAGTCTTAAATATCGGCTGTAGAGGGATCCATTATCTTGATAGATGCGGTCGGTGTCGCCGATCCTAGGGGGCTAGCAATCGACAGACGAAGAGATAATTCTGCTCTCTCAAAGAAAATAGTCCTTTCGCCAACTTTTCGGCAACCTCAGAAGTCTGCTGTGTGATGTTTGATAGCGCCTGTACTTTATTACGGAAGGTTCAGGTGCGGCGATATACAAATTTCTAGACTACGAAGCTTGGCACCGGCAGCCAACAGCTCTCGTCCAACCTCTAGAGTGACTGCCAAGGAATGCACTTACTAATCCTGCCTATATAACCCCGCATTCTCCAGGTGACAATTTTTTCGACGATAGCACAATATCGCGACAAAATGGACCGCACCAAGAAGTGGTTAAGAAGAATCCATTCGCGCAGTCAATCTTCGTTACTACAACCCACCCCATCCCCTACGACTGTTTCGCTCCAACCTCCGAGCGCGCAAGGCCCGGTGACGACGCCAAGACCTGTCTCGGCCGCAGGGAAACTACAGACACCCCCTCATAACTCAGCTTTGCTGGGAAATAGCACCGCCCATACCCATCCCCTTCCACCACCACCCCCCACAGCCCCGCTCATAGCCGGACAAAGTCAATCTGTAATTGGGCACGGTGTTCTCCCGCTGCCTGGATCCGTACCTTCTATTACGGTCAATGGACCCCCGGGTCCCCCTCAAACAGCCCAACAAGGTGGATCAAATACCCATAGTGTAAACAAGGTTGCTACCCAAAGTTGTATGATTGATATCTCAACGTTAGCCTTCTAATATCCTCCTTTACTAGGCCGTGGCAAGCAATAACCCCCCGATTACACCTCCAGCTATAACCCAGGTACCTTCGCTATGGAAACAAGCCTTTGATAGGCTATCGGAATGCGATGCAAAGATGTTCATTTCCACCGACAGCAGCAAAGAAGGCTTCTCCCAGGAGCTGCTCGACGCTATCACGGCGCAAAGGGATATCTGTCAGCAGAATAGATGGAAGTTCAGGTTCCGGGGCAAGGAAATCATTGTACGGGATCTCGCGGATAAGCTACTCGATTGGGTTGATAAGTTCAAGAACATTGGGAACGTTGTAGCTTCCTACGACCCTTCGCATGCAGCATTACCTTGGGCTGGGATGCGGTTTGTGTTACAGGTATGATAGTTAGTGGTTGGTGATACATTGGGTGGTGCGTGCTAATATTACAACAGATTGTCCTTACTGACCGCGAGGCAATGGGTGTAATTATGGTCGGCATTGAGAGAATCGCGGGATTGTTAGTGAGAAGTACGGTTCACGAGGAGCTCTACCTAAATTCAAAGGTAGCCATCACTGCTCTGAAAAGGCTGGAAGCATCATTTGTCGAGCTCTATTATTCTATACTTCAGTTCCTTGCCTGTGCGAAGCAGCAACTTGAACGATCTACGACAAGTACGTCTGCAGGCAGCCCCCACCCCAGTGTAGTTTCTCTATTGCTAATAGCTCGCTAAGCGAGAATGTTACGTACCATCCTGGACATGGAGGGAGGGAAATCGCTGTTCGAGGCTATTGAAGAGAGAGAGAAGCTCTTGGAGATGGAGCTTACAACTGCTGATAGAGAGAGTAAGGTCCTTTGCTAAAACTGCTTGTTCTCATCCTAAGTACTTACTGGTGGTGCCTATCAAGTTCAAATGCACGGTTATAGTGTAGCTGAAGGTAAAGTATATAGAATCTAGACAGGCTACCACATACTAAATAACATTGATAGACCAGCACAATGAGATAATGGTGTTTTTGAGAGGACTGGAAGACCCTATTTCAAGGATAGACCTAGGCCTAGCATCCATGTACAGCGAGATTCAGGGGTACAATCAGAGTGCGTCCCCGGCCTATATCTCCCAGCACAAGTCTGAACTAACCCGTCAAAAATCTCCAGGGCAGGAGAGACTGAAGATATTGCAATGGATTTGCGATGCTAGATATATTGAACATCACAATCAGGCCAGGGAAAGCCTGTTAGACCTCACTGGACAATGGCTAATCAACAGGCTGGAGTTTCGGGATTGGCAAAACTCCAGTGCCTCGGGTATTTTGTGGCTTCGTGGAATGCGTAAGTGATCTAGGAAACCATCTTTAGACGGTACTGACCTTCTTTACAGCGGGCGCAGGGAAGACGAAACTCACGTACAGGATCCTTACTCACGACCTGTTATTTTAAGCTGACTAATCCACAGGTGCATGGTTATAGACCATTTAGCGTCCTCATGCCGTACATACGAGCCCGTGGTATATTTCTACTGCAACCGCAACGAGTCGCAACGCCGGACGCCAGAGATTGTCATGCGTGCCATTGTTAAGCAGCTCTGTGTTGTGCTTCCTAATGATGACCGACTACCACAGGTGGTCTTACATGAATATAAAGCTCGGGAGAAAGGAGGGCTTGCAGCCGGCGATCTGACCCTGTTGGAATGTGAAAGGTTGATTGTGTCGCTCCTCGATATACACCCGCAAACTACGATTATAATCGATGCCTTAGATGAGGTTTATCAAGAAAAGCGTTGGACATTAATATCCTCCTTGCAGAAGATAATAGTGCAATCCCCAAGCTTAGTTAAAGTATTCGTTTCGAGTAGAGACTACCTTGACATTAGCCTGACTCTTGAAGGCGTCCCAAATATGTATATTGAAGCGATGGATAACGGTGGGGATATCGCCCGCTACGTGAGGCGGGAAGTGCAAAGTGCAATCGACAACCGACGACTACTCGCTGGTAGAGTTTCACAAGATCTCAAAGCACGTATCATTTCAACCATCGAAAGCCAAGCAAATGGAATGTAAGCTATAATGCGTTCGCACCTTCTTATTTACAAACTAACCCTAAAAGGTTTCAATGGGCAGACCTGCAGGTCAAGCAACTGTACCAATTGCGATTTGCGGATCAAATCGTCAAAAGGTTAGGAAAGTTGCCGAAGACTCTAGAGCTGACATACCTCGAAATATGGCATGAAATATGTCACGATGAAACGGAGATGCAGGAGGTCACGAGGAGAGCATTGATGTGGGTCGTGTGCTCCGTGGAACCCCTTTCAAAGTCCTTGTGGGTCCAACTTTCCTATCGCAGCACGACAGTCGAATCACACTACTTTGACCATCTCATCGATCTTTGTCGGAATCTTGTGGTCTGGGATAAACAACTAAATAAGCCCATATTTTCCCATTTATCGGTTCAGGAATTTCTCGAAAACATCTTCACACAGTTTGAGGCTCATACGATGGCCGCTTACACCTGCATCTCATATCTGTCGACAAATGAATCACAGAAGTCTTGGTCAGGGATCTATGAAGAAAACACGCAGTCTTCTGAAGACAAAGAGCGGAATATATATGTACGTTCATTTTGGCCTGATCACGTGGATGGTTCTTTTGATGAGGCAAATCCCATTGATCCGAGTCTTCTGAGGCTTTTGAATCACTTCCTGTGCCCCGGCTCGGATTATGCGACCAGGTCTTACCCAAGGATAGGCGACCGTTTCCCCTATCGCCATGCGAATAAGAAACTATTGGGGGGTTCACACAGATCCTGGCTTAGGGATAATACAGACCCACTATTCGTAATGGCCTTTTTTCAATTTGGCGAAGAGATGGAGTGTCTTTGGAAGGAGATGATCTTAGGCGTCGACATTAGGGGCTCACCTGGCGCTTTATTGCTAGCGGCAGTTTGTACTCGTCGGAGTCGATGGATGCTTGATTTCCTCTTGCAGCATGGGGTCGACTTTCATTTCGCGGGAGGTTCCAACCTAGAGCGCTATGAACATACATGCCTATACACTGCGATCACGCACCTACAAGCTGAGGCGATCATTAAACTACTTGAGAAGGAAGCGGCACCTCCTGTAGGGGCGTCCTTAGAACCTAGGTCCCGCCCCAATGCTGGAGTTAACATCCTGGAGCATATCGTACGATTTTCTGGCAACGGCCTGGACTGCCTTAAAGGTGTCTTGAGTTGGAACAGACCCGTATTCCTCCAGAACAAACAGATTACTAGATATAGGGAGTCAAATGACAAATTAAATAACAATGGACAACAGCGGCATCCGCTAAACATATCCGGGTATTTTAGGATGACTAGGGACGTTTTGTTTACCGCATTGAAGGCAGAAAACGCTCGGGATATATTAGGGCTCCTATTTAGTCACTATCCCCGCCTGAAGATTAATATGAGATTTCTCATCCAGGCCATAGAAATATCCCCAGGTGCTCAGACTATTCAATACTTGCTTGATCGGAACCATAGTCTGAAGAATACAGAGTCGGTATCGGTAAATGCAGCAAGGGGCGGGAGTAAAGGTGTTGTACAGTTCTTGATCAATCGTGATGCGGGTCTGGAGGTGACCGAAGCGGTGTTGGTAGCAGCAGCTGCGAACTGGCAGCAGGGTTCCGAAATTATACAGCTCCTAATCAACCGCGATGCGGGTCTGGAGGTTACCGAAGCGGTGTTGGTAGCAGCAGCAGAGAACGAGGGGGCGGGTTCCGACATTATACAGCTCCTAATCATCCGCGATGCGGGTCTGGAGGTTACCGAAGCGGTGTTGGTAGCAGCAGCAGCGAACGAGGAGGCGGGTTCCGACATTATACAGCTCCTAATCAACCGCGATGCGGGTCTGGAGGTTACCGAAGCGGTGTTGGTAGCAGCAGCAGCGAACTGGCGGCAGGGTTCCGACATTATACAGCTCCTAATCAACCGCGATGCGGGTCTGGAGGTTACCGAAGCGGTGTTGGTAGCAGTAGCAGCGAACAAGGCGGGTTCCGACATTATACAGCTCCTAATCAACCGCGATGCGGGTCTGGAGGTTACCGAAGCGGTGTTGGTAGCAGTAGCAGCGAACAAGGCGGGTTCCGACATTATACAGCTCCTAATCAACCGCGATGCGGGTCTGGAGGTTACCGAAGCGGTGTTGGTAGCAGTAGCAGCGAAGGCGGGTTCCGACATTATACAGCTCCTAATCAACCGCGATGCGGGTCTGGAGGTTACCGAAGCGGTGTTGGTAGCAGTAGCAGCGAACTGGCGGCAGGGTTCCGACATTATACAGCTCCTAATCAACCGCGATGCGGGTCTGGAGGTTACCGAAGCGGTGTTGGTAGCAGCAGCAGCGAACTGGCGGCAGGGTTCCGACATTATACAGCTCCTAATCAACCGCGATGCGGGTCTGGAGGTTACCGAAGCGGTGTTGGTAGCAGCAGCAGCGAACTGGCGGCAGGGTTCCGACATTATACAGCTCCTAATCATCCGCGATGCGGGTCTGGAGGTTACCGAAGCGGTGTTGGTAGCAGCAGCAGCGAACGGGGAGGCGGGTTCCGACATTATACAGCTCCTAATCAACCGCGATGCGGGTCTGGAGGTTACCGAAGCGGTGTTGGTAGCAGCAGGAGCGAACGAGGAGGCGGGTCCCGACATTATACAGCTCCTAATCAACCGCGATGTGGGTCTGGAGATGACCGAAGCGGTGATGGTGGCAGCAGCGAACCAGGACATTAAGGAGATTCTCGAATTCACCCCTGATCGACAACCAAGGCCCAATCCTACTCAGTCGACACTCCTAGCCGAATTATCGAAGTACTATCCTGCTCCTGAGATTTCAGATTTCCGCCTTGATCGTGACCTAAATCCTAAGATTACGGAACCCGTGATGATAGCGGCAGCATCCAGCAAGATCAGTATTCACATTTTCATGTGCTTTTTTCGTCGCGATCCAAGTCTGAAGGTTACTGAGCCCACATTGCTGGCAATAGCATCAAACGAAGACGGTGACGACACTATGGAATTCTTGTTCAACTGCGGCGCTGACTTGGAGATTTCGAAAGCTGTAATTTTGGTTGCAGCGGAGGTTTGGTCTGGGTACCATGGACTTCCAATGTTTATGATGCTGCAGCATTGTAAGGATTTGGCGTTCACGGAGGGTGAGCTGAAGAGGCTCAGGTCTAGTGAATATAAGGAAACGATCGAGGAATTCTTAGGCGGTGGGAGGGAGGATGGATGTCACCCAGGTTACTAGCTTGACGTTTGAGGGTTTCTATATTGATGGAGAGGTTAGGAACCTATAGTCTGCCAAGCCAGCAGCAGCAGGAGGGGTGGCTGCTCGTTTGGTTGCTTGGTTGCTTTCTTTTACTCCTGTTAGCATCGTACGCGTTTACTTCTTCATTTCTTCCGTGTTGAAAATTTCCCAGTTTCCCAGTGTTTCCTTGTCATGACAAATGTAGCGTTCCACACCGCCCACAGTTCGTGGCATTTGATTATCATCTGCCTGTCTTTCTCGTATTTAGCAAATCTCGGTTAGTTTTTTTTGACTCACTTGCCAGCTAAATATAATTGGCTTCTAGGCTTCTACACCCCTAATCAGCTGCGTCCTAGCATACTAACTGAATTCTCTTCTAATGGCCATAATCCTATTCAAGCCATACGAGGCCAGTACAGACTAAGATGCGTTCTAACAAGTATTGCTCAATGGCGGAACGCTTTAACGGCGCAGCGGATGCCACACTAAATCCCTCCTCAAAACCTCATATCCCATAGCCCATCGAAGCCGACCTTTTTTGGTAGCAGCTGACATTGTCGGGTGCAGCGCTGATCGCTTTGAAACTTACTCCGTAGCTCATTTATGACAGCTATCAAAACATGAATCACACAGAATGGTCTCGTAGAATGTACAAAGGTGTGTGGGGTCGAATGGGCAGCTCACCTCCGCCTTTAGCATCCTGATTGTTCCTGCCTGCACCTTTCCAATTCCCAATAATCGCGCCAAACGCATGATATCCTGAACCTGACACCATTTCCCTCCCGTGCTCCCACAAATAATGACACAATAACCCTTCCATTCTAATTTGGAATACGATGTCACCTTCTCGTGGTTACCCGGCTAATGTCGTGTACCTGATAGGTTTTGGCAGTGCCCTAGCACACCCAGGGAGACCGCTTATCCAGGGGCAAGCTGGTTAACCAGGAAGCTTACTTCCTCAACGAACTAGATTTGACAGTGCCAGAGGTCCTGACAGACCCTCAGTTGACCTAGTGCTATAAGTAAACCAACGTGGGCGTCATTCATGAAGGGCCCCTGCATGCTACTCGATTCAATAGCAAGATGCTCTTTAGTCCAATTGTGAGATGGTTGTGGGCACTCACCGAGTAGCGTATACTCTAGGTTGTGCAAATAAAACTTCTGATTATCTCATTTGAGTTTACCAGAACCAAGGTTTGGGGTGCAAGCATTCTTTGCTGTCCCCATACTTCTTATTTATGGCTACTGGTGTACCCGCAAAATAGAAGAACGATTGTATAATTACTTCCATAAATGACTAGCCCATAAAACTTAATAAACTAGACAACTCTAAGCCTGGTTGATTGAGGAAGAGACCAATTGACCCAGAAAACCCCATGGGCAGGCCAGTCCATTTAGGAGGTTTCCTGCATAAGTGGTCTTCCTGGGTGGGCTAGAACACATTTTTATAATAGGTCTGCATTAACAATTGCGGTATCGATGGACTAGAGAAACAAAGACAACCAATCGCGTGAAATCATCAATTACATCGTCATGTAGCTCTGCAATATCCACACACAAAACAGGGAGCCACAAATGTTAATTATTGTAAGGATTCGGAGACGCCCGACACGATGAGCTCCAAATATAGGCATCACTATAATCGTATTTGTGCTTGTCAGTTCCGATCGTCGCCAAATATAAGGGAGATAATTATCTATTCCGTCCACCTTATGAATAGTCTCTACCAGCCCTGTAAGTGAATCAAACAATGCTTTACTCTACAAAGGAGGATCGGGAGACGAATCTAGTGTTCCCCATGGGACTGTTCAAGACGGGCTCAGGGCACGGGCTCAGCCCGTCTCGTCCCGTGGGGGCATTGGGCTCATTTGGGCTCCTTTTATAAGTCTAAGCTCACAATATTAGAATCTCTCCGAGCCTTCTCCAAGTGATACCACATGATGCAGTACCCAAAAACGCAAATTTTAAGGTAACTTTTTAGACATGCCTACTATGAGATCTAAACGTGTGTTTGCCAAGAGCCCCAGGTCTGCCATTCGTGTTAGCCTCGAATAAGGGGTCATGAAAATATAGCTGAGAATGATTTGTGCCAGGAACAACAAGATTACCGGGAGTAACGAGATTTCAGAAAGAGCCCCGGATATCGATAAATCTAGTCTAGTATCTACTATGCTTACAAACCCTCAGCAGGCTCGGGACAGGCCATACCTATGAGCCGCCTCGTCTTGTGGGGAACTTTAAACGAATTACAACATTCAATACCTTGATTATCTTTCTGCAAATGAGACTAGTGATTCATTTACCCAGAATCTTACATTAACAGATTTTTAACAGAATTCCTATTACTTTGATTGATAGTAAAAATCAATAAGTTTGTGATGTACCATTTATTATAAGATTTTATCTGAATTCTAACTTGTAAGTCCATGGGCTAATAATCTTAGTGTTACAGGTTCAACTCCGGCATATTCTTTTATTTTTTCGCATTTTACCCCAAATTGGTAGAAAAATACATTCAAAATGTGTCAAAAAAAGATATACAGATGCCTTCCCCATAGTAATCCTGACGCCTTTCCCCCAACCACACTTCCACAAACACATTACCCACCAAATCGCTCAAGTTGGATTTTGATTCATATACCGATTCGTTTCCCCACGCTACTAGAGGGTACAAAGTTGCAATGCACCCAGATAAGAGCCAATACATTCAGGACGAGCCGGAGCCTGGTCCAGATGGTAGATATCCATGATAGTGGCCCAGAGTGGACTAACTACATATCTGGTTGTTAGCGGTCCAGTCCTTGATTTTGCCGCCACTATACATATAGTGGCAGACCATAAACATCGATAGGTCATAGGCGATCACTCGGCTTCTTGTGTTCAAAACATGTTTGATATATTGACTCTGGTAGCGAATATAATTCTTGTCTTGTCTGCTTGTAATACAGGAGGGAATTTAATAGCCCTTTTATAACAGTAATAGCCTTGGCAAACAACAGTAATGACATAATATAAGGGTGGTCTAGACCTTGCCACAATTATTACATGGGAGGATATATCTTCCCCGGCTCGCAGTAGTAATCTCGACGGAACGTAGTAATTATAATGATCTATAATCTCTCATACTTGCATGCGACCCCCCGATTGTGTCGGCGTACTCGGGATTACCGCTGTCCCCATTTGGGCAATCCACTGAGGAAAACTTCCAAAACCCAGTGCGACCGGCTTTGCTCAAAACATAAACTGTAGCAGCGGAATGAATTGTTGTAATGCCAATTAGTTCTAATACCAAAGGGGGTTCAGTAGCCCTTATTATAATAATTGCCTCGGAAAACAGGTAGTAATGATATAATGTAATAATCGTCAAGGCCCTACTACGTTACTAGAGTATGGTACTTACGAGAAGCTTTCCTCAAAGCCCATTTAGATAACTCCACCTCTACGTACCATATACTGCTACTGGCCATGAACCCTGACATACTTTGTATCAGGAGTAACAAGTGAAAGAACCGCTTCATCTGTTCAAACCATATAAGACTCATGTATCCCATGGATGTCAAAAAAAGGGTTAACCAATACATTTAACTAGTTCCATAGGAATCAATAGCAGTGAGAGTCAAATCTTACGCTCCGCCGCTGTTGCAGGCTGCCACGGACGTGATCAAACTAGTTTGGCACTCACGGGAGTTGCCACCTTCCTGTCGGAATTACGGACCTTATGCCCGAGACACAGAGCTTGAAGAATACCAGTTGACTCTTCCGGCCTTCAAGCACACAGGAGAGACACTGTTGCATGTGCCACATGCAGGAAATAATAACTCAAATGTAGTGTGGCCGACGAGCCAGCTCAAGTCGAGCAGGAGGAAACGCTTCACCGGACCCGCAATAGCAGCTGCTCGACTTGTCCTCGCCTGTAAGAGCTAGAGTAGCTCGAGCTGGGCTCAGGCTTCCCAGATAGGAGCTCCAGGAGTCATTCGTGCCCTCTTTGTGGGGGTGTGTAATATTAGGTTTAGGGTTGAGTTCTTCCAGATTTCATAGTTTGGGCATATCTAGTCGAGCAGCGGACAAGCTCGAGTTAACTCGGCTCTTAAGAACAGCTGCTCGTGGCTGCTGGAGCTTTAGGCACGAGTCGGGGGCTCGGGTTAACTTGTCTCGTTGACCGCGCTACCCGAGTGGTTGAAAGCATGGCGTACCATCAATCGAGCGAGGAACGCAGCTGTCGGTATTTTAATCGTCTGCATCTTGCTCCTCTCTCTCAACGCCGGTAAGAGGATCATGCTAATACCAAATCATACTGGGGTCCTGTCCTTCTTGACTCCAATGGTATGCCCTCCCAACCAGAGGTTTCCCCCTCTCGAAGCTAGCCTTTCCTCTTTCCGGTCTTAGTTGCGTTCTGAATAACTAATTTCTGACACTCGAGTAACAGATAGCTTCATAACTTGAACTGGAACACGCTGCGACCGCAACACAACTCTTAATTTCGTATCATGCACAGATGTTTCCTTGCCCCCACTCAAAAGGTCCACAGGTCAACAGGTCATGGATGGAATGGAATACTCCTGTCCACCAGCGCACCATACGCATCCGTCACCCCCGGGGGCCGGTGGTGGATAGCATTCCTATCCCGCCGGGAGGAGCGCCTCCTCCCTGTGTCACGCTTAGTGCCGGTGGTAATTTTCCCAAAGGCTGTATTACGTTTCCTCGGTGGTGCCTCTGTCACTCTGCACACCCAATCGCCCAAGGCCAGCCAGCCATTGCAGGCGGCGCGATCGGATCACCGAGATAGATACTTTTCTACATTGCTGGATTATATCCGATCATTTATAGCGCGCCTGTCATGGCAGCGCATGTAATACACATCCCCCAACGAGGGCGGGATGTGCACTTTGGCGCGCTTCTAGCATGTGGGGGTGATCTGCTCCATGAGTGAGCCATGTGAGGGGTATGGGTTCGTGTGCGGGGGTGCGGTATCCCTTTCCTACAAGCTCTAGCGTCTCTACCTACCCGCGCCCACACGTATCTCATGATATGCTCTTCCGCCTGTGCACACCCACGCTCGGGATTCTTCTCCGGATGTTGCCTGCCGGGCTGTAGAGGCTAGTCTGGAGATTTAAGAGGTCGTGCTTTTGATAGTACCTGTGATAGCTGATGTATTTCTTGTCTTCGAGTGCTTTCTTAGCCCGTCCTATCTAGTCTTGTGAGAGCCCCCTCAAGACTAACGCATGGGATCCACGCTAAAATCGTTTATAGCCGTAATCCGACGTGATGCTACCCAAGCGCCTTTGTTTCCGGTGAGTTGCGGTTCGGTTCGTTTGTTTTTGGGATCTCGTTCCTATTTGGTTCGGGAGGTGCCAAGGCCATAGGGGGGCGTTGCTTGCAATATTCCGGAATTGAAGGCGCCCCGGATCGATCGCTTGTGTCAACTAAGGTGGTAGGAATTAAATAGAAAAAAAGTTAATGTTTTTGAGGGTTAGGGTTGTTTCCCGCGACCGACTGAGATGGGGGTGTGGACCGGAGGAGCAGGCCTCGTTGTGTTTGTAATGAGAAGCACCGAAGCGAACATACAAACAGAAGAACAGATCTGCAAGACCTGATTCTAGAAGGCACCACCTTCCACCCATCCCCTAAGGTTAAATGGATTGGCTTCTGGCTTAGTCAAACCTTCGACCCCAATATTCACTTTACACACAGACTAGCGGCAGCGCAAGCAGCCTTTGGTTATATCCAACGCTTCTCATCAACAGGCAAAGGCCTCTCGTCAAAGAACTGCCTCAAACTCGCCACACTCGCCATCCGCCCGATGTTATCCTACGGAGCCAATGTTCTTACGCCCACAGGAGCCATCAAACCCATCACCAAGTTCTGGAACTCCGTCCTTAGATGGGCCACCGGCTGCTTCAGGGCTACAAACCTCCGCGTACTCTATATTGAGTCAGCGTCACCTCCACTTGACCTCTACCTCCACTACCCCCGAGTTAAATATGCGATAAGGATTGTCTCAGCCTCTCCCTCCGTTAACCCAGTGACGGGCAGAACACCCTCGAATTTCCCAGTTACCTCCACCATCAGAACATACTCTCACTCCGCTCTGCTTAAAGGAAAAACCAATATTCCTAAGAAATGGGACTCCAGAGCCTCAAAAGGTGTCAATCCTCTCCCAATTGACGCGTTATGCTCCATAATACGTCCTTTGATCGAATCAGGCACCCCCCTCACTCAAATGGCTTTTCAAGCCAAGAAAAACCTCATACACGACTGGGGAGACCTTTTCCCCCCCCCCCGGATTACTACCCATACCCTCCTTGGCTCAAAACCCCCATTTTTACCACACTTCATAAGTTTACAGCCTCCAGAATTCATCAAATCAGAGCCTGCAAAAGCCATCTCAGAGCGCACAAATCCTGAATTAATATCAGGTCACCAAACACTTGTACTCACTGCGGCCTCGCCCCTGAGTCTACACAACACACAATTTTTGAATGCCCAGCCAAGGAGGAAAGCAGAAAAACCCTCCTCCCCAATACTACCTCGCTAGACGAAATATTCGGCAGCCTACGATTGACACTAGCGCTCGCCGCATATATCACCGCCACTAAAACCAACTTCCCAGTCAGCGCGGCCCCGTCGCCACTGCTCTCGGGATCTGTGTCTTCCTCACTCAGCTCAGTCTCCTCCCTCAGTCTTCTCTAAAGGCCACCAATTAGCTGGCCCCTACATACCAAAAAGCCCTAATATTAGGCAACGACCCCAAAAAAGGGTAATGGCAGCCCGTCGGAGTTAGGAAAGAATTCTCTAGACTTCCCTGTAATTTTTATAGTTTTTCTTTCATCACTGCGGTTCCGAATTTTTCTCTTTTGTTTTTGTGTGGTTTGATTTGGTTTTTCAGGGGACGGATAGTTTGTTTTTCGATAGGGGAAAGGTCTTTTATGCCATAGTCTTCGACTGCACGCAACATTTTGTACCTAGAATTAAAATGATATGATTTAAAAAAAAAAAAAAAAAAAAAAAAAAAAAAAGATCTGCAAGACCTGTCTCCTCAAGAGGGTGGCGGAGAAGAGGGGAGGGTGTCTCTCCACCCCCGCGGAGTATCCTCCGCAAGGACCGCGAGCGAGAGATTCTCTGCCACCGGCGCGGGCCTGGAGCTGTGTGGTGATACGGGTGGCGGGCTTCCGGCAACAGATGGGATTTTCTCATGATCGACGTCAGGGTCCCGGGTGTGGAGGGTAGGTAGACCGCATGCAGGTACCGCGATGGGGTCTGCAGGTACAAACACGCACGTGTCGCGTGCTGCTAAGCGAGGGTGGTGCTGGGCCTTGCATGTGTCTGATCCTTATGTGCCCGTTGTTGGTGGGGTGTGGGTTGACCCTAAGGGCTAGGTTTGCAACAGCGACTATTTCTCTCCCGGGAGGTGTCTTTAAATGAAGCAGGGAGTGGATAGCAAGGGGTCTTTGCCCGGGGGAGTCTCATACTGGGACAAAAAAATTGGAAAGAATGTTTGAGAGAGTGGTTACTCACCGCCGGAGGAACGGGCTTGGCAGATACCATCAGCTACAGGCGGCGCTATATATAATTACTCTGTTACCCCCGCATGACACCAGCCAAACGCATCCCAAACACGCATGGCTGCGGTCCATTGCCACTCGACGCCACCCTGGTCATCCTATGTCTACGGTCGCCTTATAGTTCACACTCTACTCCTGAACATGGCTGATGACGATTTTACGAGGGGATATTAGATGTCCCTTGATCTTGCCACTCTACCAACATGTATGTAAACGAATCGAAAAATGCATCAATCACGCCTATCACTTCTAATGTGTCTTTCCTCCCGCAAGGGACCAAAAACCGAGGCAAGATGCATCTTTTATAAGTAAGCGAATCCAAACATGAATCCTTATTCCATTTGAACAGTACTTTCTCTTAAAGGTCCTAACCTAAAAAAAAAAAATGAAGAAAAGGATTCATCTCCCAGGGAACTGAACCTTGTCTATTGCGATTGCGTAACCTGAATTTCATCACCTTGCAAGTATGCTACCAGACAATTTATTAACAAATCATATGTCCTTTGTTGAATCGCGAGAGAGAGAAAGCATCAGCAAATCGCTGAGGAAACGACATCACGGGAAGGATCCCGAGTGCATTTTGCAAAAGCCTTCCCTGCAAACAAAATCAAAGGATCAACTTCCCAAAACTGGTTGTTCGGGGAACGAATCAAAATATTTATTCACATGGCAGGTAGAGCTATCCTCTAGCGCGGACGATAAATCCTCCAAAGCTAGCGACCACTCTTGTTAACTATCTGCACATGCTGATAGGAGGCCCAACCAAGTGCACGCTAAACCACGACCACAAAGCCACCCCACACCGCCTCTCCGCATCAGAGCAGAGCAGGAGGGCCCCTTCCGGAACTACAGATAACCCTAACCGGGACGCAATCCCAACAGGTTGTGTCCTACAAGTTGACCAGAAGAGCCAGAATGGAAGAGTATTGACATAGGGAAAACGCAATGGCCATACTCCACCTCCAGATGTGTGAAGGGGAGAGCACACCTCAGGCCCATTACTGGGTGTGCGGATCAGAGAGTAAGAAACAGAGCGGCACCTAGCGGGCCAGACTACCATAAGTCCTCCCACCGTACCCACGGTAAGTGTAGCAACAGTCGATGGAATATATACTACACACCGCCATGGTGGGGTGAGGTTAGGGTTAGAGCACAGATCCGTGAAAACTCAGTACTGAATACCTCAAAAGGACCGTCACCAGTGAGTTTTGGGCACCCCGCCCTTAGATCTATGCAGAAAGAACAGCATGACGGAGAATCACTGTACGGCGTATCCCTCACTTCCTAGATAGAGCCCAACAACCCCGCCCCAGGTTTGCTACGACAGTGCTCGAATACCACGCTCACTCTCGATAAGCGTCCCTTTAAGGTCACGCACCTAAAGCCATGTCAAGCCCGTCCATGCTTTGGCTGATCATCCACAGTACAACTAGTACTTTCACCACGAAGACCTATCGACAGACATCCTACACATGCTGAATGATTGCTCGCACATACAAGACATAAAACAGAACATAAAAAAAGACTAGTAGTGAGAATAAAAAAATTCAATCAAAAAGAAATGATACCAAAATGGGACATGCAGGAAGAAAGTGAGTTGGACATGAAAGAGGGGCGGCATGCTTGAAGGTTCTAGTGGTGTGACCTTAGAGGTATCGATGTACATTACCTGAACAGAGTACTCCTGTACTGCATTAGCAGTACAAAACCAGCCATTCTTCATAGCGTTAAGAACACCTATCCTTTAATCTTACACTACACCTACCTTTGTGTTTTGTCTCCAACTTGCCCTTCTCCTCACCGTACGATAGACTTCCTCAACCATTCTTGCTGAAGATATCCTACGACACTTCTTCTACTCTTCGCTGACCTTCAGGGCTCTCACACGTTAAAGATAATCCTCCTCGGTCCACTAAGGAACGGTCTTTTATCTAATAGGGTTCTAATATGGCGGTCGCCAACTGTAGACAGTTGCTTGCATTCAACAGAAGGACATGTTCCTGTCCTGGTATTACTTTACTTTCTACTACCACTCAAGAGCGCCAGTGTATGTTTCTGCCTTTCTCAAGTCTTTGGCCCAGCGCATGATGATAAGTGAGTTACGTTACTCCTAAAGCAAGGATTGGGGCCTGACTTACCCCACAGGTTATCGCAAAACTATGTCTTACCTGCGCATGGTATCCAGAGCTGAAAGATCCTGGTCGGCGCTCGCCCCACCAGAACGTTCCTGGATAAGAGGCGTTTCGAGTATGGAGTGGGGCAGGGGTTCGTGCTTGTGGAGTTGTGGTTGTGAGCTCGAGGTTTGAGGGCGAGCTGCCAGGGGGCCGGGTCATTGCCTGCACGCCAATAGTTTGCTAGGGGCAAAGCCCTTAAGCTTGAGCCTCGTTACCTACTCTTGCTTACCACACATCAGCCTTCCCCTACCCCTCCTCAACCACGCCGACCACCCCCCACCCCCATCCCTTGTCTTTGCCGCAAGAAAACCCCCGGATAAAACCGTGGCCCGTGCAATGGAGCATAAACACCCCCAAAACCCCCTCGCCACCTCCGGACCCACCACCCCTACATCTCCACAATCCCTCGATATCCCCCTTGAGCTGCTCTCCCCCACGACATCCCCACCGCCAAACCGTATACCTCTTGAACTATACCTCCAGATTATCGACTATCTCCCTATCGGTACTCTATCCAGGCTTTCTCGTACGTGCCACACCCTCCACACCCTTCTCGCCCCACGCCTCTCTGCTCTGTTCAACGCAGATTGCGACAAGGTCATTGCCTGGGCATTTGAGCACAACCGCCCCGCTATTCTCAAGCGTGCCCTTATTATCTCTAGGACAACCTTTGAAGGGAATCGTATGGCGCGCGAGTTTGGCAACGCAATCTTTCAGCTGCACTCGGAGATCGTCCGTATCCTCCTCGACCATGGTGTTGACCCTAATATGAGGCCCGGATACTTCACACCCCTGATTACCGCCGTGCGCGCGGGAGATATAACTATCGCATTTATGCTCCTGGAAGCCGGCGCGGAGGTTAGTGTGATGGAGGTCTTCGGCGTTAGAACACCGGTAGACATAGCGCAACAGTTAGGAGATACGGCAATGGTTGATCTTTTAGTCAAATTTGGGGCGAGGAGGTCGGAGAGGACGGTGGCCCGGGCAGATCCTCCAATATTGCCACCGAGAGGGTAGGGGCGATAATCACGTCCCCCCCAGGTCCACCACCCCCACACCCCCACAATCCCTCCATGTTCGGCTTGACCCATTTTTCCTCATCGCCTCCCCACGACTCCCCTGTATCCCCCTTGTCAGGGGTCATGTACCTCATAAGTGCAAACTCCCCCCCATCAATACTCTCAAACCTCTCCCGTCCCTGCCACGCCCTCCACGCCCCTAACCTTTCCGCCACCTTCACTATATATGCTTAGACAATCATGTCCCTGGCAAGCGTGCCCTCGCCAGCCCCCGGCCCACCTGGAATCCATAGAGTTATGCCAGGACAAACGTACAGCGCCACTCCGGCAACGCAGCCAACAAGCGGCGCCCGCAGACGGTGCGAAACTGCTAGACCACGTCGTTGACCCTCATATAGACCCATGATTAGGAGTGTAGAAATTTGATGCTTTTTTTCATGCATAGTCTACGGCCAAAAGGCCTATTCTTGTAGCCAGCGACGTGGAACGAAATTGGAGACCATAAAATAAGAGAACGAGATAGAAATAGGAAGAAATACAAAGGAAATGCCTAACTGTCCAAGCACGCCTGTGCTTGCCCATGACCCGTTATGCTATAGCCGTCCTGCCAACATCCTTCCCATATTCCTTTGACCTGCCAGCCTCCTTCTCGTATTCCCTTCATTGTTTGAGCTCACGGAAACAAAGTTTCTCTTCAATGATATTTCACGACCTCGACTAATGAAGTAAAAGGACCGATAGTGCTATCCACCACACTGCTGCTGCAGGATTGTGCGGGCGTTCTTCTGACGGAGAGCGGCTTGCCTATAGCAGCCTTGGAGATTCTGGAATCTGGAGGTGGCGGATTGTTTGCTCATGTTTAGGGCGGCAGAGGAGGTGTGTTCTTGAATATATCAGCAGAAAGGTTGTAAAGTTATATTTCCCGCTGGAGTAACCTATAAGCTCCTCGACTCGTGTAACTCTCCAGTAGGGGAACAAACCTTCGGAAAATTTGTCATCTAATATTAAAATCTTGTGGAACCAGCTTGGTTTGGTGCCGCCAACGCCCCCAAAACAGATGCACCAAATATTCCCCCCAGGTAACAGAACATTCTGGGGGAGATCCATATAGTCGTTGAAGGTGAAGAGGGTTCAGGGTTGGATTCAAGCTGTGAGGCCTGGGCTTGAGACGTTTAACATCTCTGTCCCACGCTTTCCAGATCATTGTGGGGGACGTGGTGGGTACTCGTGAGCAAAGAGAGGTCAAGGAGGGATCTGCGGATGCGTAAGATATTTCTGAAACCTACTGCTATGGTGCCCCCTCCGGTGACTGGCTGTTCCCTACACTCTACTGCCCTTCCTTTCAGTTTAATGGTTTTAGGTACTACTCTTTCCCAGAGTAGATCAGTTCAGGGAGTAGCAGATTGGGGAAAGCCAATTCTATAACATAGATATTGAGCATTCAATCACCGCCGCAAGTCGACCTACACCCACTATATATATGCCCTTGCCTTGGCAACAGACTATCGGAATTAGTGATGGGCACGAGACAAGCTGTCCCGAGACTAAGTCTCGAGACCTCTTACAAGACAAGACTATAGTATTGGATGAACTAAGGGGTCACCTAGGTAGAGAGCTGCGAAGGGACGAATCGTCTAATACCATCAACCGTGCTCAAACCGAAAACATACTCCTACATATTTGCCCCTCATACCCCCCGACCTCCCAGTATCTCTTGGGCCGCATCCTCCAAATTTATAGTGTGTTGGATCACGGTCCCAATTCAATTGCGCCGACTACTCGTAAATTCATGAGTTCCCGGGCCCGACCACTATTGCATGACATACGAAAGGGTAGCCTTTGCGCGGTTTTCCGGTTTATGCAAAAGCAGTTGAGTCTGGGAATGCTGCGATTTTGCAAGTATCATCTCAGTGTAAAAAGCAAAGCTATCGTGTGTGTTAGGTTGGTAGGCCACGAAGGTCACTTACTCTACCCCGCACGAACCTACTTAAACACATGCAGTCAAGGACACCAATGGGTCAGCCCGGGCTGGAAAATAGGGTCGGCCTGGCCCGGCCCATGTTATCCAAGTCATAGCCTGGCCCAAGCCAAATAGCCCGGGCTAGACCTGGGCCAAACATCCACGGCCCAGGCTCCCACAAATACAGGTATTTGTCACAATTCGAGATAATCTTCTTGAGATTAATGTAGGTAGGATCGAAAATGCTGCAATTCAATCTGCCTTCATAGTATGAAATATACAAATGTTGTTTACCCTGCCTCTCATAGTACAGAATGTCTATATATCAAGGAAGAACTGCTAAGATTGTATGAGCACCTTCAAGCCTGGGCCTTCCCATTTAGCCCGGGCTAAATATTAGCCTCCGCCTGGCCCGGCCCATCAAATAAAGCTTAGGGCCCGGCCTGGCCCGCCCAAAAAGAGCCCGGGCGGCCCATCTCAACCCACGGCCCATTGACGTCCTTGCATGCAGTGCCCCAGACCGATTTAATTCTATCAATCGCTTCAAGTGCTCCGAGTATAAGCTACTCTCGTTGTCAAGGCTACTTGCTGGGCAATCTTTCAGTAGATCAGCTAACACGAGGCAGAGTTGCACTGCAACAGCGGAGCTGAGTCGAATAGCCCACAGGCGAGGTAACCTCCGGAGAGCTTATTTTGATCTTTAGGAGGGGCTGACATGATAATGATTTTGAGAAAGGGCAGACCCCCACTAGCCAATATAATGCAATACATAATTCCAATCCCGCGCTTCTAAACTCTCTCCACCGGTGGCCTATCATGAGTTCCTATGATAGGGGACCCCTAGAGCGAGAGTATCGCAATATTATTCCTGATGATCAATTCCCCAATCAGGCAAATCATCGAACAATTTCCCCGCCACTAAGTCGCCAAGATTAGTCCCTTGGCGCCCCTACAGTAAGTGCCTGATCCAGATGCAGATCTTCCTAATGGGATAATCTATCTGTCCAAAAAAGTAATTTTTGGAAGATTAACAGCCCCAATACAGCGGAAGACAAAATTGATCTCGCTCTGTTACACAATAGAGCGTAAGCAGAACTATTGAATTAGAGAGAAAAAAACAAATTGAGGTGTGGTGGGAGGGAGTTATTTGAGACCTTGTGCAAAAGGATCCGGAGTCTTTGTCTAGTAACTTGGTTGGCACTGATCCTCTCCCCAAGCATACCAGTGGCGACAGACTCTGGAGTCTTTTGAACAAAGTCCCTATTGGCGGTTTAAAGTGGCCCCCGGGATTACTCCAGTTCAGGGGGTCCCCGGCCATAGCGCCAGTTCATCAGCTTCGTCGACCTAGATGGGCACGATACAAATCCCTGGGGCATTAACAACTATCCCTAGGACGGACGAAATCATCAAATGCGCAACCTGGACTGCGCGCGCACTGAGTTGGGTATATTTGTTGCTCCTAGTGGTTGATAATAACCATAGAGAATCAAAATTAGCTGCTAGCTGACTACTTAAGCTAGTATTAGCTCAAAAAGGCAAGCTGCGAATTTGACGATTTCATCCGTCCAAGGGACAAAATTATTATATTTCCATATTGGCTTTTCCAAGTGAAAACAGACCAAACATATTTGGGGCAGGGACACAATACCCGCTGTTGAAATAAAGGCTTGGCATTGCAACATCGGATATGTGGGAATAATAGTCATGTAATATGGGATGAGTCATAGAAGGAAGAAGGATGATTAGATAATCAAGGATCACGTGGATTTAGAAATCATGTATATATAGAGCAACCAGAACCCACCACTGTCTCTGGAACTCCAGTGGCATAATCAGTAACTCTTTGCTATACTCTTACCCTTCGTGCAACTTTGCACTTAAGATCACGTGTTCAAACCACACTCACGTCTTAATACTGCCTCAACCACAAATACATATCTGTTCACCCGCGAATCAGCGATTGTTACCACAGCCACCCACGGCCAGGTTACTCTTACCGACGGTAGAGCACCTCGCATTCCATATCTGCCTTACATGCGAATTCTTCCCCCTCGGCACAGTGCAGCGGTGTTTGGTGGCAAAAGTAGGATGGTGAAAGATTAGAGAGAGACTGATTGGTGGTGCTAATAGCGCGTTTTAGCTACGGTGAGTTAGGCAGGGGGGTTAAACAAAAAGTCTAGGGGATGTACCTACAGGTTGCATGCTTTAGATTAGGAGCAGAAAGTCCGCGGGTGCAATGGTTGTTGGCCAGAACCCGATACCCCGCGGGGAACTGTACTGGGCCTGAGACTTCGCGATACCTTGAGGCTTCGTAACAAGTTGAGACTTCGCGACACCTAAAAATATCCTTCATACTACCACCTAGGACGATCTTTCTGTCGCTATTCCCTCTAACCTTTCAATTTGGCCAGGGACCCAAAGCTAATCCATCCCACAACCTCAACCAAGCTTCTTCTAAAGCCAGTTCTTGCTCAAGTCCCCCCGGTTGGACTTGTCCCTGGGACAGCACCATCAGAGCGTTATATATTCTCTGAAGCCACCGCCCATTCAGTTGGATCGCTTGCTGGTATTGAGTACCGGAAAGCAATGGTGAGGAAAATCCGAGATTCAACAGCGAGAACGCCTACAGAAGACCCTATATCTGTAGACACCTTACGGAACTGTAGAGGTCCAGCGGAACGAAATTCATCGGTTGCGTCAGCATGCTGCTCCGTTGGGAAAAACCAAGAATGCATGAAATCAAGCCTTGGACGCGTTAAAGTCAAAACACGGCATGTACAATGATTTAAGAGATGCCTACTAACTCTGAGACACAACTTAAGGAGTCTAATAGCCTTGAATGGAGGCGTGACAAATAAGGGTATTAGTAGGCCTTTGAGTGAAGACTTGAGGGTGACAGCTGGAGACAACTGAAGACGTGGAGGAGCCAGAGGGGAAGAGACGTCTTGGATGTCCTAAGAGATACAATCCTAGTCATGGTGAGTATGTCTGGTAAAGTAACTGTGGCTGACTTAATCGCCAATGGTAATAGTTAGTGGATAGCCTTGCTTCCCATTTAGAGTTACTAGCGGACGATACTATAAAAGTGAATGAAGAAGGATTGAGTCGCACTAAGAAGAAAAGAAATGCAGAGGATAAAGAGAGACAAGAGGTGATATCTTGCGGGAGGCAACCTTTAGTGGACGGGTCCGGACTACAAACCTAAGCACAGATGCCCCGGAACCTACTATTACAGTAAACCCTCAACGGTAACAGTACCAACACTTGAATTAAGGAAGACGAATCCATAAAGAATTATCAATAGCAGGAGCCATGATATCAGCTGCTCGTTCAGTCAATAATCGGAGCGATTCCCCAGTACGAACGAGTGATCCCGTTACAGACTCTCCAGCTTTATGGGATGAAATTACGCGACCTCGTGGAGTTGAGGAGGAACACCATGCTGAGTCTATGCCTGTTTCCAGGGTGATTTTACAGGAAATAATAAAAAAATGAAACTCTTAGTAAGCCAACCGTTGTCACTTTCTGTTTCTTTACAAAGTGCTTACTGTCCGTTGGTTGGAGGACAAAGTACGCAGTATAACCCCATCAGAGGCCTGCAAACAAGTGACGGCTGGGACGAAACATATTCCAAACATTGCAATTGGTTATCATGCCATGCTATTGCTATAAATAACTGCAAGATTGCAATGCAATTGATCACTTAAACAAAAAAACAAAAAGCATGCCACAGTGGGATCCCCTACAACGAGCGATACTTGATCATTTGTCCCCGAACCCAACGATTTGCAGAATACCTTGGCCTCAGCTTTGCCAGAGTATGGATGTGGAACCTACCTCTGCCGCACATGCTCAAGTACGGCGAGAATAACGCATCCGAGCGGCTTTTTAAAGTCGTCTACTAGACCCGTTATAGAGTCGTCCAGCAAGATTGAATTAGTATTGGGCACGAGTGGCGAGCCGAGCTAACATAGGAAATGCTCAAGGCCCAGACCGAGCCAGCTAGACCACAAACAATGTTTATGGTAGCAAAGCTGAGATCATAACTAATATATGTACATCACTAGTTTGTCGCGATCGTCTCTACTAGCTATGGAAATGAATCATTTGATCCGTTCCTGCAGCACGTGTAGTGGGAATGCATCAAGTATTCATTTCCACAGCTAGAAACCCTTTTCTCTTTGATATCTTTCTCCTATCTTATATACTAACATCCTACCTACATCAGTGGGTGCCATGCTGCTCATCATAGTCTTTTTATTAGTACCTACTTTAATACCTTCTTTAACCCCCTTTCCGATCTTTTCTTTGATGCCTTTTGCTATACCTTTCCGGATAGTCCTTTTAATCATTTATCCTCTAGCAGGTATAATACACCATCCTCTTCCTATACCTCTTCTGAAATGCGACTATGAAATACATAGTGTCCTTCTTATGCCTTTTTAACCCATTGCTGCGCCGGGGCCAGAAATGTCTGTTCCTCTACCCACTCCTAAAACCATTCCTGGTGTTTCTTCTGATACCCTGCTTAGTGTATCTTGAATGTCTTATCTATACCGGCGGGTGCTGAGTGCCTCATGGCCATGGCTTTCCCTATTGCTTCTCTGGCCTGTAAGTGTCAAGTGGATACTAGGTTATTTGATTAGTAACCTAATCTGTATTTCTAATACCTTTCCTAATATCTTTCTTCGGATTGCGTCTAGACCAGAAATGTCTTTTCTTACCCCCTTTCTGATCCTATTTCTGGGTATGAAGTCTCAATCAATCAATGATGCTGTTTCTGATGCTTTCGCACGGGCTGGGACAGTTACCAAGACTCTCCTCTCCTCTCGATGCCACCTAGTTCCCCGACCTCTCTTCCAACGTCTTCTTCCGAGCTACCAAGACACAGAAATATCTTTTCTTGCTCTCCAACGCTAAATACAGAGTGCTTAGTATCAAATATTATGTATTCCAAGTATGGATTTAACACAAAGGAGATTGTAAATAAAAGCCACAGATGCAACTTACTGTTCATTCAAAGTTGATCCATTTTCATTGTTATTTAACCCGGTTCATCTCTATAGACCGTAGAGCGTTAACTACAAAAAATCTATCGAGATCACTATGTATCTTTAGCTATAATAATACTGAAACTCCGAGCCGGGGATCCTATCATACTCACTGGCTCAAACGTCCCGAGCCCCCATCGCGCCCAATAGAGAGGAATGGAAATCTTATACTTATATAAAAATTCGAGCTTTGCAAGTTATTTTAATATAGATGACTAATGATCGAACATTATAGAGTTGAAAGTTTTGAAAAATAAAAATAGTCCAGGGTTAAACCTGCAGGATTGCAATCACACAATTTAGGTTTTATCGCTTACACTATGATCGATACAGAGCTTTCCACTCTCCCCTTATCAAGCCCAATTCACTTTCGGGAAAGCCTCGGAAAAGCATCAGAAAAACCGCTTTGGGGATGACGACGCGGGCGTGTATAAACTAGATAGCATATAGGCGATAAACGTCTAGGAGAGAGTCAAAAAAATGGATCTCCGGAAGTATTGGCAATCTCTTGTGCCTCCTGTACAAGCGTGTACGCGGGAATGAATCATTCAATTTCTTCCCATACTCTAACTAGCTTCTCCACTCCCGGGGCGTGGTGGGGCAGGTTTTAAGTCAGGGTCATTGGGTTTCTACCGGACCCTATCCGCCTTACGGGATTCATTGGTGATTGTTATATACTTTACCGCCCATCTGCATATCTGTACGAGACTAAACAAGGGCTCGATAGCATATAAAAGTCTGTTAAAACCCTTTTTATCAAAATAGGGCTTAATTGAGCCGGATTTGGAGATTATACTGATATTTGGCACATAATTATAGCCAGGATAGGGCTCAATTAATAGTCTCTGGGAGAGAAACGTGAATATAGAAATAGAGATTAGGAAAATCCGTAAGCTTTTGAGGGTTAGGGTTAGGACTTAGCCGATATCAAACACGCACGCCTTCCGTCTCTACACCTCTACCTCCACACCTTTACCTCCACCTCTACACCTCCATCTCTACACCTTCATCCTCATCTCTACACTTCCATCTCTACGGCTTCATCCTAATCTCTACGGCTTCATCTCGACGGCTTCATCTCGACGGCTTCATCTCTATCCCTTCATTTACGCCCCCACCCCGCTGTGGTTGAACATCACCGTCTAAACATGAGCTAATTGGTGAAACAGGCAGTGCATCCAGCGAATCCATCACCCAATCCAGCGAATCAAGCACCCAATCAAGCAGCACCAAACCAAACAGCGAACCAAGTAGGCATTGCAGGCAGGTAAGCAGGTAGGAAAGGTTGGGTGGTAGAGAGCAAATGTACATATTAAATCGAGAAATAATCAAGAGTTTTATTTGTGAAATTCACCTATGCCAGAAGGAGTGTGAATACTGGCCTACCTGCGCATCCAGATCTTTCACCGAATAAAATAACCCTTTTATAGGCATTATCACATATACTAAGGCTGAATATATATAACTCTGACCGAAACCATAACATTTTAAGGACGTTAAAGAAAATACCAGAATTAATATCAAATAATGGTTAATTCGGACGTATGTAAGCATGCTATAATCCTCATATGGATTGCGTACGGGCGGTAGTGTATATAATTATAATATTTCGTCCAAATTAGTAAGTTTGGACTATTTTTTGGAGGATAGGTAGGGCGCCTTTTCTATATCTTGTAACTTCTCTATCCCGATTCTTCACACAACACCTTATTCCTGTATTTAGTTAATTACTTTAACTCTCTAGTCATCGCTCTAGTTCTCGTCTCCGTCATAATTCTTTTCTTGCCCACGTTCCAGTTCATACACAGCTTTGTACCTACCTTAAACTACATGTGTTACCCAAACATCGAAGAGTATCCCGTACTATCGACCCTGATGTTAGCCCCATTCACACCTTACCTCCACCAGGAGACAAGCTGCCAGGGATTGAAGAACACCAAAAATCTTCGATGCGCATCAGGGATACTGACCAACCAGAGACGTCAATACTTTAACGCCCGGTCGGATATTCCTATGGGCCTGATTTCAGCCTTAAAAAGGGCTTAGTGAAAAGTTAGTCTAATAAAGACCTTATTCAAGCATTTCTAAGAGTGATTTGAGGAATATATAAGGTCTTTATTAGACTAACTTTTGACTAAGGCTTATAGGAATATCCGATCCGGTATGTATTTACATACTTACGCCGTACGTTGTAGGCTGAATTGTGTTAATAGGGGTTTATGTATAGAGATTTTGGATGTATGGAGGTTTATGATGCGGTTCACTGATCTTAACGAAGCGAAACTTGCCTCTAAAACCAATGATGAGCTGTGCACCGTGATTGTATTGAAGAAGAGAAACGAAACTCGCCTATTCTATCTGCCAAGAACACCACGTGCTCACCAGCCGCCAAGATGCCAGGACACGCGCTAACCCATAGCCGCGCTCTCGCTTACAAGCATTGGTTGCCTGATAACTGCTTCACAACACTGTGCGGCTCTGTGCGGCGGGTGGGACCACAACCACAACACCGGCAATAGTGCATTATAATGCCGCCCAAACGCGCCGCCCCCGAGTACTGTCCAGCAGACCCTATCGGCACCGACACCGACGTAGAAGCCACTCTGATGCCCCCGCCCCCGCCCACTACACCATCCTCCAAACGCCGGCGCACCAGTCACACCCATAACAATGGTACGCCTAGCACCACCGCGCCACCGTCGCTGTTCTTCGCCGTACCGCTGCCGCCGCCTTACAACCCCTCCTCTCCCAATGCCGCGGGCGAACCCCCCAGCGACAGCCAGTTCGTGGCTTTCCTGCAAAGCGCCATCACAACCCTGCCAGCGCCCATCCAGGCGCTGTACGGCAGTGCGATGCGCAACCTGGCGCCAGAGAACACGCCAGAGCTGACGGGCGAGATGAGGGCGTCGTTAACGAGTGCAGTGACAGGGTTTCTAGTGCACTTGCCGACTACGGATTGGAAGGGGGATCAGGGAGAGGGGCGCTTTTTGACCAGGCTCGGGCGGGGGGAGGTGTCCGGGCGGGAGTTGGTGCTGTGGGCGGACACAATTACGACGGCGCTTAGGGCTTTTAGCGGCATTGGGGGGTCTCCTGCCCCATCTTGGTCTTCTGCATCCGCGCGCTCCCCGATTCCTCCACAGAGTCCAGATCCACCGACGCCTACGCCCACACCCGCCGCCATCGATCCTTCCCACACCCGCCGTAGCAACCCCTCAGGGCGCTCCGCCACCATTCGCGCGTCCACCCTCACCCGTGATGGCAACGCCTGCGTACTGACATCCTTACCGGGACCCACCGCCCTCGATGTTGCACATATCATTCCGTTCTCTGTGCGGGGAGCGAAAGCCGACGCGTTCTGGGGCTTTTTGGGCCTATTCCTGGGAGTCCAGGGCGCGGACAGGGTGAGATGGGCTACATTACAACTAGCCAACGGAGACGTCCCCGGGGAACAAAGGCAAGAGGGTGCGGGGGTGGATACGGCAGCTGCGGCGGGCGAGCTGGCGAATTGTATAACCCTCGCAGCGACCGCACATAGATACTTTGATGCTGGTACGATCGAGATCTTGCCGGTGCCTGGCAGCGGCACCTGGAGCGGTGATTATGACCCCAGCATAACCTCCAGCGTAGGTACACACCCTCCCCCCCCCCCTTTTTTTTTCACCCACTTCCTACATTCCCCCCGCGAACCGCAGTCCCAACCTCACCAAAAGTGCACAGCTAACACCTCCAGTACGACGTAAGACTGTCCTTCCCCGGTCAGGCCCTTGTCCCTTTCTCCCGCTACGTCTACTCCGCCGGTACGCCGCCCCAGCTACTGTCTAGCACCCAGCTTACACCTGGCGATGTCATCACGCTGGCTACTCCCGACCCAGCCCAGTGGCCGCTCCCACACCCGTTGCTGCTGCAGCTGCATGCCCTATGTGGCCGTATAAAGCGATTACGCGCCGCCGCGGGCTGGCCGGTACTGCCATACGGGGATGGGAGCGAAGACGAGGTGGGCTGGGGCGAGGAGGAAGTTGAGGTGTGGGATGAGGAGGAGGAGGAGGGGGTCAAAGCGCGCTGGGAGGGGGAATGTGCGGCAGTTTTGGACTGCGGGATGGCGCGGGCTGAGCCAGAGACTGAGCCGGGGCCGGGCATGGCCGGGGGTAGAGGCAGAAAACGCAAGCTTGGTGCTGCCGTGGCGGGAGAGCAGGAGGGGGAGGCGGGCGGGGATGAGGTGTTGGAGCGGCCGAGAAAGGTGGCGGTTGTGATGGGCGAGATGCGGATGCGGGAAGAGGAGAGGTGGAGGTTGGTGAAGGGGCGGGCGCGAGGGGGAGGTGATATGTTTAGTTAAGGGACTCCAAAAGGGGCCTTTTCTTTTTAATCCTTCTAATATATATATTTTTTATAAGCTCCACTTGATTCGCTCCTGCTCCATTTGTCGCTCATGCGGCTTCTCACTCGGCCTAGTGCTAAATCGCAGACCAAAACAAATTCCCACACCACACGACCCTTTCACCCTTCCGTCCCTCCCGGCACGAAGAATTTACATCTGAGTATGAGTTCTATCTTTAGTCAGGGTTAGGGTTTGTGATCAAGTATATTAATATGCAGCCCCAGAGAGCGGACCATTATTAACGGCCAGTGGTCAATAAAGAGAAGCGCAGGTCGTATATATACCTTAAAAACTCCGCACAGCGAAAATCCAATCGAGGGATGAAGATCCCCTTCCTGTACAAGAGCTACCCGCACAGGGGCACAACCCCTACTATTGCTTTAGGGGTGTAGTTCAAACCTAGTGACAGCTGCAAAACAAGAGCCAGGAGTTAGCCATCATTTATTCGCCTTGAAGTGATTGTCTTAATAGAATTCCGTGCCAGAACAATTATATCATACGGTCACCGAAGCAATTTTGATTTTACGGAAGTAGACTACCGAGGATTTGTGGAAACCGGTTTGATCGAGGAATAGCTCAGGTAAGTTGTTGAAGCTGACTTCCCTCGGCTTTAAGAGTTCTAAAATTTTATAAGTTAGTTCAAACTGGTTTTTATGACCGTTCTGGTATATAACAGGAAATAGTATCACAATTAGGGTTAGTGAGGGTTAGTAAGGGTTCTAGTTATGGAATGAGATCCACAGGGAGGCAGGCCATATGAATTCCGAGTTTACTAGATCATTTTAGTACTTACAGTGACAGGAATGATGTATGGAAAAAGCAGTTATGTGGTGCACAGACTTTAACGCCGGAACGGATATTCCTATAAGCCTTAGTCAAAAGTTAGTCTAATAAAGACCTTATATATTCCTCAAATCATTCTTAAAAAGGCTTGAATAAGGTCTTTATTAGACTAACTTTTCACTAAGCCCATTTTAAGGCTGAAATCAGGCCCATAGGAATATCCGATCGGGCGTTAAAGGATATTTCTCCATACAATTTTGACACCCCTGTTTTTCCATTGATCATCCCTATCGCTGTATAGCATATCATGGCAGCGTCAAGGGTCGTCCCCGAAAGGTATATTTCCACCTGTGGTTTGGCAGCTACCCCCTTTAGCTATCTCGGCCGAGCAATATTATTGTGTAGAATCATCACCGGTCACATATTAGGATAAACCCAATTCACCAAGTCAATGGAGCCCACGGAGCATTTGATACCATAGCTCCCATGCGTCCCAACCGCTGGATAATCCTTATATTAATTGACTGTTTCTGCTAAGCCTATGCGCGCGTGCGTTGCAGGGGCGCGCCAAGCCTAGAATCACAACTTATCACTCTTGTTCTGTTTTTTCAAGGCTCCTGCCCGTAACTTGTGTAGTTTGGGGGGTAGGGGTGCATTGGCAGAATATTTTACAATATTTGCTTGTGTGTCACCGTTGACAGACCTACCCCACCCCCGGAGTACATCACCGTAAAAAACACATGACATACAAGAATGATGCCCTATCTCTTAAGCTGGAAGTAAATTCTGATCCCCCGGGAAGAAGCACAGGTGGCATTTTCTCACAGATCTTGTTATCTTTCTTATCAAATAATTGATCTCCCATACAAATTCCAGCTCTCTATTATAAGGGGGTTAGCGTTGCCAGGTAAATATACTTCCTAACCACGGATCCTAGGTCGCAGGTACCGCGCTTTGAACTTTTCGCTACCTCTGTCAGACCCTGACTAGATCATGTGCTAACTTTAACCAATGTCTTCCTTGGAGCACCCAACCCAATAAGCTTTAATCATGGATTCTTAGTGAGGTATTCATGTATGCTTTGTTGGGCAGAGCTCTGTGGCTATCCGGATTTTGTTTTACAAACCCCAATATTGCCGTAGGTGGCTCTGATAGACCTGGCCTTGGCACAGATGTTCCTTCTACTCTAAGAGTTGGGAAGATCCTCCTTTAATTAATCCCTGTTCCGCCATGTATTATTAGATCACGATTGAGGTCGGTTATTCCTTCAATGGTCATGAGTATGGTGGGGTGATCAGTGAAAACAGAGGAATGCCAAATCTATCCCTTAGTTATAAATCGCTGATTTTTAAGTTGGAAATTCGCGGATCTGTAGAGAATCGATAAGAGGATCCATAGGAGAATCAAAGTACGATGTGCAAATTAAATTAGGCAGCCCAATAATCTAGATAATTGGTGATAACCCGTGGATTATCGACTTTTGGATCATCACAATAATCTAGGCTGTTCGTGCAATTGAATTTGGAACTCCAGGTTATCCCAACCTGTCAACACTCACTTTGTGCCAGAGCCTTGTACTAGGGTGTCGCAAAAAGTGATCAGAATCTGATAAGAAAAACACACGCATTTACTACAACATTCTGAACACTTACCCACACACCCGAGTACTACGGTGAGTAGAACGCGGCAGTGTGGTTTGTGTTGTTTGTGTTGTTAAGTTTCACTTACCCTTGATACCGGAGTACAGCAAATTCAGGCAACCCATAACACTCCGAGCCGTGGGGCAATATTGACAGAACTGTAAGAAATAGGGATCTATATATAGAAAAGAGGCTTTTAGACGGCAGCAAAACTCGTGGGCTAAGTTTTTGAACATGACTAATATTGCATACACATAAAAAAACCGCCAAGACTGCATTTGTATATGGCATGTGTTCAGAAACGCTATGACCGAGTACATCGTCGTCATTTCTACTTTGTCACGTGGTGGGTCAATACTCGTCCTTCCTGACGTTCCTGGACACGACTTCCCTTGCACGGAATTATTGAAAGTTGTCAAATTCGCGACCTCCCTCTTTCAGCGAATTTTAACCTGGTGTGGTAGATATTTCGGAGGTTTTCTTTGGTTCAGTTGTTGCTATTTACCGTAACAAGCAACATAATTCCTCTACTAAGTGGTGCACGGTCCAGGTCGCGAATTCACAAGGGATAGTCCAATACCTAGTCCAATGTACGGGTGAGGGGTTAGCGGGGTCGTTGGCCCTAAAATTAGCGGGGTCATTAGTCTCAACACCCAAATAGAGACGGTGTTGGATTAATCCGACATCCGCCATATCAATGACTCTCCTTCTGGTAGCTTTAAGCTTTTGGGCACACAAACAGATATTGTATATATTGAACCTGGCATTTGCTTTCTGGAACTTCCTCTAGCTCTCTCTGTCTATGCTTTTACCGATCCCTGTGATGCCTCTCACAAAAACCACTAACTTCGCCACCATGCCCATAATTTATATATGTCGAGTTGCACCAGGCGGAGCTATATAATAATAATGGAAATACAAGTGGAAAAAACTGACTGCTTTGATGGTGGTCGCGAGATAAGACCGTGTTTAAAACAGGGCAGAGTCCTCAAGCTGTTGGGAACTGGTGTCTATAACTGCATGATACTCCGGATCATAAGCTAGGGATGCAGATGTGTCTTCGGTTGGGCGTTTTGGCAACACCCAAATCTTCGAATTTTGAGGGCTATCCACACCAAAGACCGGTCGCAAAGAACCAAAAATTTAGACTCAGAAGTTGGTTGCCGAAACGCTCTAATAGTCTATAAGAAAGTTGCATGTGCCTTTGGGGCCAGGGGAAACGGACGTGTTTCTCGCTACTGGTGCCCTCTTCCTATGTTATTGCTTAATAACCCTAACCCTGCTACAGTATCTTACCCCTCTCAACTGGACCTGAGCTTATAACCGTGTTTCCCAGTAGAGAACATATTTGAGACTTTGCGTAAGTAGATTATCTGGGTGGCCGGTAGTATGATCGGAAGCCAAATTGAATTTTACGCTGGAATATAAGCCTGAGATTCCTTTAGGACCTGCCGCACCATACCTTTTGAAAAACCATGAGATATCTAAGGACCGCATTTTCATCTTTCCATTGTTCTAAAATTACATGAGTTGACATTAAGCAACAAAATGAAAGAAAAAACACTAAATGAGGCCAGGGGCGGTAGCTAGCTGTCCAGAAGTTTTACTACCATCGAATACCCTCGCTGGGCTGCCATATCCCGTGCAGTATTCCCGGCGGAATTTTCCACATTGGCATTTGCCCCGTTCTTCAGTAACATCCGCACGGCATCTAAATGCCCACTTTCCGCCGCGAAATGCAGAGCTGTATGTCCTTTTACATCCTTTCTATCGATTTCAGCCCCTTTCTCCAACAGAGCCCCGATAACTGGCAGATGCCCACTCTGCGCTGCAAGGTGGAGCGCCGTATCCCCCTCCACATTGCTTCCGTTGATATATGCCCCTTCCTTAAGTAGAATGCGTAATATCGTTTCATGCCCGTTGTGAGCTGCGAGATGTAGTGCTGTATAACCATTTCCATCCTGGCCATTAATTTCCGCTCCATTCATCAAGAGGATTGATGCAACTTGCTGAAACCCCAAATCAGCAGCGATTTGTAGTGCCGTTCTTCCCCTTGACATAAGGGCATTGATGTTCGCCCCAGCACTTAGTAATACCGAGATTTGGCTGGTTTCACCTCTTCGTACGCTTCTATGTAGAGGAGTCTCTTGCGTTTCTCCCTTTGTGACTTTATCTCCACCATTCTTCATGAGTTGCAGCAATTGATTGACCAACCCATCTTTCTGTGCTGAAGGCATATCTGGCGATAACGATAATCTCTCGGCGATCCGAACAATCTCGTCGAACTTCCTTTCCGCATCGAGGACCGAGATCGCCCTCCGGAGTCGCCTCGCCATCACCGATCCCTCCTGTAAGTGCGAGAGCCGTCCCCGCATGGTTGCGAGCCTCCTATCTCCACCATCTCTGATGAGGAAACATAGTCTTACAACTATCTCACATTCATGCTCTGCGCCAAGTGTTTTGCCGTTGTATTGTCCGACATACTCGATGAGGCCTTCGAAGTAGGTTTCCCATCGCTGGATGCTGCATAGGCTATTTTTTGGTGCTGATTGCGCAGCACGGTGCCCAGTCATCTCTAACAAGGTGAGGCTACTGGGCCGCTCCGCGCCATCCCTGCCGGGGGTGGTATCGAGGCATTTCTCAATGATCGTAAACATATCCTCGAAACCGGGGGCCATATTCCTAATAGCCTCGAGTAAGGCGTTCCCGGTAAGGCGCTGTCGCTGACTGTTGGGTACGAGTGTTCGAGATATGAGATATAGGATGGTACCTTCAGCGCCAGATCCATAACTTAGCACTGGCTCGAGAGCGGTATGGTAAAACGATGGGGAATGCATTGCAAGGGTACATACAACCAAGAGAGTATATATCGGATTTTGTAGTCCAATGCGGTTTCTCGCGCGTTATTTCCTGCACCAAATGAGTGTCTGCTTGGGCAAAAATGACTGCAATACAATTGCAAAGATTCTCTAAAACATACCGGTGGTCTAAAAGCGGAGGTGCCAGTGTAGGTACCCGACATTTCTGATGTGATCACCTTTCCAATGCCAAGGTCGCACAGCTTAACAACATCAGAATCCGAACGCCAGAGGAGGACTGAGGTACAAGTAGTTATGCGTTAACATTAGCTCAGTGTACCACCGGAGGTTGTATGAGAAGGTCCCACCATTGCTGGGTTTTATATCCCTATGAAGAATTGGCGTCCAACGGGCCTCCACCTGCAACTTATGGACGCCATTGGGGAGCCGGATGACATTCAAGCCGTGATGGCAGTAGGCAAGGCTGAGGGCTAGCTGGAAGAACACTCTCCACATAAAGTCGGGAGTAAAGAGAGCTTTATCCGCTCTTTTCCAGTTTGTCAGTCCCTACATGTTTATGAATAGCAAGCACAGGAAGGGCCAGAAGCTACAAACCTCGACAAATCACCACCCTCACAATACTCCATGAAGATGCGTGCCTGTCCATCTGGTGGCTCGGTGTCAGAGGAAATATATCGAACGATATTTGGGTGTGTAAGCGTTTGGAGAATTGATATTTCTCGTTTTATCAAGTGCGTAATATCTTCAGTCCCAGAGGTTGGGGAGATCAGCTTGCAGATGAGCTTTCGCCCAGACTCATGCCGATACACGAACGCGGTACCAAATCTTCCATGCCCTGCCGAACCAGTCAACTCAAAGGTATTACCACCCACAATGACATTATTAAGTCCCTATTGTAATCAATCAGCCTAAATGACCGTTGTAGAAGTTAGGATGGGGGGGGGGGGGGTCCACCATCTTAATTGACCTTGTGAGCGCGAATGTTTATTTTTCCAGGAACACTTCCGTGATCGAGCTTATTATATGACTTGGCCACCTGTAACCGGGGAGGAACTTTAACCCCCTGGAGCCTAGAATATTATAGTATGATTTTAATATAACGACGGGGCACCATACAGACTGTATGTGTCCTTGCGGTTGTGTACGCCTAGGATTCGCTCATGCCGTCATAATTTAGCCTGATGTCAAATTAGAATCACAACCTTCGTACCCGATCTGGTAATAAAGTCCGGCGGCAACACCGTGGTAGCCCGAATTCTGGTTGGCTCCGCTAGTTGGTTGGCGCTTAGTTACTTTTAGAGTTGGGGGCCGTCAACACTTCACTGCCTGGGACCTTTTTTTGTCTTTTGACAGAACTGACAAATACGTATGTACTTCTACAGTCTTCGTCCGGCAAAATATTGGTGAGGCAATAAGAAACCAAGGCGAGCCTGGAGCAGCTAGAGCCAGCCATACATATGGCGCGATAAGGTGGGTGTGTAAACCTCAGAGGAATGGGAATTAGACCGTTAGGCTAGGCGCTAGTACAATCATGGGGGCAGATCTCCCAATCCCTATCATAGACTGATTGGCTGCAAACGCCGAAGTTTACACACCTACCCTCCATAGCTTCTCGAGCCATAAAGTCTATAAACAAAAACCTCACGTATGTAGAGTAGACATATGGGCGCCGAATGGGAACTTAGAAGGGACCAACACCGTTATGGGTGGGGGCGCCTACAGCCGGATGTCGATCAATTCCCAATCAGGCACTCAATTGCCCAGTTTACATCCTAGTCAGGCAACTCCTGCCGCGATACCGATTGAAATAACAACTTTTGAGAGACGAAATTAGTCTGGCTCTGTTACACATTGTAGAGGGAGTAGACAATCAGAGTGTGGGGGGTGATTAGCGGTTGAAGTTGACCACCAAAACCGAAGTAACTCTGTGGTGGGGTAGATTCCCCACTCCCGGGTCCACCTCCCACATTGCTTGATTGCGGTTATAAATGACGTTATCACGAAACGAATTAGGATAAATAGAAAAACTCAGGAGCGGGGTAGAATGTATGTAGATTAGGTATATTATTCAACAACACGCCCCCATTGGATAGTCCTTGAATCGAAGCAACATCTGGACACCTCTTAGTGGTGGACCTTTCCCTCAGCCGCGCGGGGGGAAGTCTGAGGGCAGTTAGATTCTGCCAAACTTACCCCTACCTCGTACTACTTCTATTTATTCCTTTACGCCTGACCAACGGCGCCAAAAGTTTCCTACTCGGATTATGTTCAATCATCACCAAAATTACCCCGATAACCAGTGGGCAGTAAGTTCCTTTAGGCCGCGATATTACAGCTAGGTGCTTACCGAGTATAAATAGGCGCGCGACCCATCCGATTATTAATTAAGAAGACAAGAGTGTATACAAGTAACTTCACCCCCCCCTCCCCTTTTTTCTCCGCGTCGCGTATTCACTGCTGAAAACTACGAAAAGACACAAAAAGACACAATGGAAGCGATTGTCGGAGTCGCTGGCTTGGCTATCGGGATCCCCGGACTTATCGATGTTCTCATCGTAGGGTGCAACTATCTCGCCCAAAAGGTTAACGACTACAAAGATGCACCGGCATCACTCGAAGAGATCAGAGCCATGGAGGTTGAGCTTGTCAGCAGCCAGCTGACAGCTCAGCTTGAGAGTGCTAAAATCGTTATCAAATACCCAGATGTCAGTGATGGCCTGAAAGCTTATCTGGGTGCGCGTTTGTCCGACATCAAGGACCGCCTCGTTAAGACGGATAACCTGCTGGAAAAATATAAGAGAAGGTCTATCGCATATGCATGGCTTGGTGGGAAGAAAGAACTTCTCAAGTATGTTAGAGACCTCCGGAAGCTGGGACAGGATGTGGATGCGGCGCTAAACGGCATCTGGCGCCATAAAAAGATGGTCCCATCTCGACTTTTTCTATCGAACTCGCATTTCCAAATCATCGGCGGAGACGAAGACGATACAACAGTAAAGCCACTCCCACATTCAAATATATTCCTCCGGGAGGGATACCTTACGAACTGTGAGCATGCAAAAGATATTCGCGGACGTGGAACCTTTATTCTTGAGCCTATGTTGTATCCTTGGGGAGAGCAAGAGACCGCATCGGAGGAGGCTCTCCTTCTCGCATCAAAGCTTTATAAAGCCGAGATCACGCACGGGATCCCGAGGATTATCGGATACCGCCACGTCCCTTCACGCCAATGCCACGAGCTTATTTTCTCGATCCCCTCTGACCGTGGGACCCCGCGAACTCTTCATGATCTTCTCCTCTGTAGAAACCCTGCAGTTCGAGTTCCGTCCTTGACTGCCAGATTAAGCGTCTGCTATCAATTAGCCAAAGCGGTCCTATTCACCTATGACCTCGAGCTCGTCCACAAAAACATTCGCCCCCAAAATCTGATCATCCTGTGCCCGGAAGACGGATTCGATACAACGGACGAGAAAACGATAAGACCAGCCAATCTCGGGACAGTCTTTCTAACCAATTGGGAAGGATCCCGGAATGCCGGGCATGCTACGAACCTTGTGGGTTCGAAGGATTGGCAACAAGGAATTTACCAACATCCTCAACGACAGGGACAAAAGGCAGACGCTTATTATGTCATGGGTCACGATATCTACAGCCTCGGGGTTTGTATGTTGGAAGTCCTTTTATGGAAGACCTTCGTGGACGAAAAAAACGGTGATTACCAAATCAGTCAGTTGTATCAAGAGAGAGCCCTGCACCTTGGACTAGTCCAACCGGACTTCTTCGGAAATACGCAAGCTATGACAAAGATTCCCCGCAACGTGCAAAAGATTTTGATCGATATCGCTCGGACAGAGCTGCCTGCAGCGGCCGGAGATAAAATGATGGAGCTTGTTGTAAATTGTCTCACCTCTCTTGAGGACGGTTTCGGAGGACAGTTTATCATCCCTGAGGGGCTGCAGGAGGAGGGAGAAGAGAACAACGGTATCCGCTTGAAGTACATGCTGGACGTCCTAAGCATTTTCTCTAGTTAAAACATGGAACGCCGGTCTTGTCATTAGTGTGGTTACAGGATTTATTTTAAAGGCATGAAATATGGTATATTGCCAACAACGTTACATTCCCAGTGGCAGTGACTCTGATACCTTAGAATCCCTGATGCATTTCATTGAGAACTCCCCGATGAATAATATCACAGCGACACTATACATCCAACGACTATTCGTGACTTTCCCGATGCCGTTCCCAAGTATAAACACCCTGATAACCCCCACATATCAGGGCATGTCTTTCCGGTCAACTCCACCCTACTATAGTTTTTCAGGTTCTAGACTCCCTCCCCGAACAGATCTGCGATGACCCTCTAGGAAATAATTTTGCTAATAACCCTATAAACCCCTGCCCCCAGATTTGTTTCTGTGCATGGCACTATGTATTCCAGTCATATACACTTGCATTGCTGATATCTCGCTTCGAAAATAAGGATCAGAGGGGCTTTGATATATATAGAGTGCGAGTAGAATAAGTAGGTTCACCCCACCTAAGTGCGAGAAATAATGTGCTAGGATCTTTTGTTTGTAAGGGGAGCTGACAACCTGGATCATAAGGGTCATATGTGGCATTGATTGGGTTCTTTGATTGGGATATTGGGAAATTAATTAATTGATTTACGTTACTTGAATAACTAAAAGCGCTTAATTACAATGATATGAATGGACAGCCACGAATCCAGCCTCTTGCTTCAGGTGTGACAGGGGGTGGGGTGGATGCTATCTGGGTATAAGGGACTGTAACCTGCTGTAATAGGATAGAACACAGGATCAGTTGATATATAGATATGTAGTGAAAGTATCGTAGGATGTGTCACCGTCCGCCGCTATGCTCGTTTTGATCATCCGCGTAACTAGCTAGGGAAGATCTCCCGGTGGATTCTAGTCCTAGGCCGGTGCGATGGTACGTTCGAGGGCATGGTGAAGGTGGTAAACGATAGCTATGGTAGGGTGATTGTGGTGGATCGAGTGCCTTGTAGAGCTTGTAGTTAGCAAGGGAATCAGTAGGGTGGCGAGGTCCTTCTGGCATAGTACAGGCCAGAATCTTTGACATTAGGATACTCACGGTGGTGTAGGGTCGGCAAGTGCTCGTTTGCGATTTGGCGTAGGGACTGTGCATGTTGGAAGGAGGGTAGGAATGTAACCTATATACTGCCGTGAGTGAGCAAGAGGGGGGAGGGGGGGCCTGGGAAGGGGGAACGGAAGCTGGGGAGGGTGCTCCACTTCCAGTCTGTTAATCCCTTGGTACATAGTCTCTCAAGTATTCGCCTGTCAGTGGAGGGGGCCAGGAAGACCAATATTCTCTCCGGATGGTGCACTATCTGTCCCGCACCCCGAACTTGCTGGTAGCTGTGATCGAGGACACTGGGCTGCTTCCTTTGCTGATGAATGTTACTCTGCGTCTGGGGCTGCTCTGGGTGCCCGTTATTGGTATCTGTATTCATGATGGCTCGCGGGTACATCGTGCGTCGTTGAACGGGGGTCCCAGACGCGCAAGAGAGTGTAAGGAATCTCTCTCATGCCTTAGTGTGACCTATGAAGGAATTTCTCAGTATCTCAAAGGCTAATAATGCGGCGAACTACTTACCCGGACATTCTCTGTAGCAAAAACACGAATCACTCTCTCGTGCGTCCGGACTCCGGACATAAGGGAGGGGGATGGGCTGTTTACCAGGGGGAGTTCAGGCAACCAATACTACTCAATGACCCTAACCCTGATTATGCGCATGTGTGAAAGCCGCCACCATAAAAATATTTCTCTTATACGGAGTATCTAATCTCCTTACAAGTCTATGGCAAGTACTTTTTTTTTTGCATGGAAATTGGGGGGAGCTCCGCCGTTAGGCTAGGCACTGGTACCATTATGGGAGTAGACCTCCTAAATTCTATAGACATAGCTTCTCGGGCCATACATAAGTGATGATGGATCCACCAAGAGGAACAGCCAAGCCCAGTTTATTTTCTCTTACTGACCAAAAATACCTAGTGATCAGTGATAGTACATGATACCATCTGTGTATTTGGCTGTTTGGACCATAAAGATTTACTCAGCCGTCTTCGCCAAGAATTAACCATGAGTCACGTGGCAAGGACGCGCAGGTGGGGTGTGTACTTCAAGGTCGACAAATACAGTAGGACTTCAATGCTCGCGAACCTTGCGGTATCTAACCGACCTACATTAATTTCACTGTAGCACGGGAGGACCGACTATACGAGGTGGATTCGTCGCTGGCTTTTGAAAGAAATCAATACTTTCTTACAGCGTTTCAGGTTCGCTACCTCTGTATAGAATTGGGAACCGCATCAATCTCTCATGCAACCAATTACTCCAGCTACTGGTAGCTATGGGGTATGAGCTGTAGTCCTTATATAAAGCTTCATCACTCTGGTTCAGGGGGTGCACCACTCAATTAGCCCTTACTACCCCCGCGTCTGGAGCGCGTCTGGAGCGCGAATGCAGGAAAGCGCGGCAACCCTTGTAGGTTAGGCCTCCAACCAATCACCGAGCCCCAACCAAACACCTCCACCTCTCCAAACCTCCACCGAGGCTCCAGGGCTCCAAACCATCACGGCACTCTGGTACGCCCCCCCCCCCCCCCCGGGGCCCTCCCTCCCAGGCCCACACCTCCCACCCCACAACTAACGCGCACTAGCACAGCAACCTCCAAAGTGCTGATCCTCGCTACCCATGCCCCCGGCACCACCAAACATCGCCGGGCCCACAGGCGCCCCTATCATTCGACTAGCCAAGGTCTGCACTGCAGTAGCTGATGGTGACGGTGGAGACAGCGGCGAAGCTCGCCGACATGGCGCACCTAGGCGCGTTGACGGCGCACGAGTCTGCTCGGAGTGCAGCAGCAAGAGCGGATAGTAGTACCGGAGCTAGCAAGGCGGAGCCGGGGTAGGCGGGTAAGGAGGTGGAGAGGATGGCGGTGAGGACAAAGGCGGAGAGGGGGGTGGGTGGAGGAGGGGCAGCTAGTAGGAGGCCCCAGAGATCATCGGGAAAACAGAGGGGGTGATAGAGTTACTGGAAGGTTGGTAAGGGGGCTTAGAAGCCGGTGGTGGAGACGGGTAGGATGAATAAGGAAGTGGATAAGACCGAAAAAGAGGTTTAGAGGACGGCGCCGGGGACAGATAACCCACGGTGGAGGGTGGGGTGCATGGGGAGCGGGAGGGAGGGTTTATGCCCCCCGGGGGGGGGTCTATATCTAAGTATTAGGAAGCGAGTCTTATCTTGGGAACATTCTTGGCGGAGATGCTAGTGACCATGGAAGCCAGCTATGTGAGGACGAAATGGGATGGCTATTAAGTGAGATAGTAGCGTACAGCAAAGGTCTGATAGAGGTATTTGTAGATAAATGTACCCCGGGGGGTCCTTGAAGTGATGCAACTATCTCAGTTCTCTGGTGTCGCAACCACCACCAAAAGCAGACCCAGCCAACCCCTCCATTTCCGCCCTCATGTACTGTTTGTTACATAGCTCTACCTGATGCAATTTTATCTATAGAAATCATATAATTTGGGTGTGGTGGCCAATAGCTGCAAAGTTGTGGTTCGTTCTCACTTTGAGGACCCCCGGGATACATTACCGCCACTCCATATAACTATTATTAGCATGATTTCGGCCTAGAGCTCATGTTAGCCTGATATTAGCCTTACCTCAGGCGCAAAATACGCCTTACTATGCCCTGAGTTGGCGATAATTATAATCGTCCCCCACCTAGACAGACTCTCCTCCACGTGGTTTGAGCGCCGGTCATAGGTCTGGACGACTATGTGAACGGGGGGGCATCATAGAATATCACTCGTCAATAGAGCTAGTATGAAAGGATCATATGTCCTCCCACATTTTGTATAGGTGCATTGTAATTTACCTCAATTCGGGGATAAGAGGCTGGTAAGATGATAGGTGTGGATGGCCTGTAGGATCGCGGGGTAGGCGTGATTTGTGGTGTCTAATGAGCCGTGGGGGCAAGGAGGTGGGTTGTGTAACGGCATCTGGGAACTCAATGTGTTGTGTATATTTAATGGGTCTTATACTGATTTTCCATTGGCTATCGCTCAGGCTCCCAGCACAAGATGTATGGAGCGGTAAATGTGTCAAAGGTAATTTCACCAACGGTGGTAAATTATTTACCACCGGTGGTATAAGCACTGAATTTCAGTCCTTGTTCCAGTATAAATGCTGACTTTCAGTCTTTATTCTGCATTACCCACAGTTTCACACTGGTGGTAAAATTCCTGCCACCGGTGGTAAAATGGCCTACCACTGGTGGTGAAATTCCCACCGGTAGACAATGTTCATATATACTGGCATTATATAGCCCCTTTTGGCGAAAAGGAATGTGCTATTATCCATTTTGAGGTATAAATGCTGGTATTATTGTCACCACCGGTGGTAAAATAATTTACCACCGTTGGTAAAATCACTTTTGACACGTTTACCGTACCATAAAGATGTTAATAGTATAAAACAAATATCAATCAACGGTAGGGAAAGCAAAACCATTAGTATCACAAAGCGGATGGAGACACACTCGGAGTGGCAAATCCACCAAGTTAAACTTGGTACCATGTTAAATTACAATGTTAGTAGTTTAGTGAAAAAGAATAATGAATTGAAGGGGTTAACACGGCGTGTGAAGACTTAGATTCATAATGCATCAAGAAGGATTAGTTATTGTTACTGGCGGAGTTGCGGAGAGCGTGGAACCGGTCCCCTGGAAAAGTACCTCTTTCCTGGAGACGGGTTTGTGCTTTCGGCGCCTGGAATGCCAGGGACGTCAGGTGCGGCTGGCGGAGACATGTAAGTCTACTAAGACGGTTGGGGCGGGGCTGAGAAGCTTGTGGGGGTTTTCGTGGGTGTGGTTGATTAGGCTGGTCATTGCCTCCAAGAATGGGTGGTAGAATGTGGCGGGGACAGTCGGTCAGGCGAGAATGGTGATGGTAGAACGATAATATCAAGAAACATGTTCTCAAGGCCTTTCTTGCGACTACCATGCCGCCATGATCCACCACATTCTTCTTCTCTAAAAGTTAGATAGCAGCCTAAGGGATGCTCGCGCTCAAGACCGCTCTGCTCCCTTCACTATGAAGAAATAATAAATTGGGGGTCAAATAGCCCGAGTGCACCAACTCCGAGCATGTACCCACATCGACCAAGTTATCTAATCTAAATAATAAGGGCAGCACGCTGTTCATCATGCGGAATCGATCGTTAGAAATCAGGTGCAATCGGTGCAAGGCTTATATGAAGGCTTGGAATGACCGATGAGGCATTAAAGTACATCCAAATATCGAGAAAGAAAGAGGCAGGAGTTAAGGGAAGAAAAGGAAAACGAAGTTCTAATATGCAGCGACGGAACAAAAAAAGGCAGGAGTTGGTACAGGAAATGCGAAGATGAGTCTAACTTAGCGGGGTCGAGGTTCCGGGTCGAACCGGGATACGAATCGGTGTTTCCGGACTAAACTGCGACGAGGGGGAAGGGGGACCGCACGGTACGAGGACGGAACGGACGTGGATGGGAGGTAAGAAAAGGCAGAGAAATACAGGACCATACAGTATACGGTAAATTCATTGCGAAAGTGGGTTCTCTGTGACCCAATAATCCTATTGGCCACTAGAGGTTCCTCTGCTCCGAGCACAGACCAACAAATCTATTCTTTTATCCCTGACTTTCGCAATAGTTCTACCGGATACTGTATGTACTGAGTCGTGCCCCCGGAAGCTCCCCTGCTTAGCAACCCCCATGAAAAATACCAAAGAAGCCCATACAACATAAAGAAACCCGGGGGATAACACCTTCCAGAAACCGGAAACCGATTTTTCTCCCCGCAGTTAAAGTCCAAACATCCCAACGCTTACGAGTGTATTTCGACACTATTCGGGATCCAGTCATCTACTTCCGACACCGACCGATTATAGATGATAGCCCTTTTCTGAAGCTGTCTCGGCGGAAGGCGGGACCGGGGGGGGGGGTGGTCGTCCGGTAAGTAGGATTTCAAGTTAGGCTAGGATTCAGGATTAAAAATCATGTATGTGGAGATGGTGAGAATCAAGAATATAATTAGATTGGGAATGAAGTATGCTATCCGGGAGATAGTTTATGTGCCGGCAGACGGCCGGCGCTTGAATGGATTAAAAAGACAACCGAAATCAGGGTAGATGATGACATGTAAAATCAGATGGCTATGTAATGCGGCTAGAACACAGGGACCAGAGGTCAAAAACTCGAATGGGTAGATGGGAGGAAGGTTAGGTGGGGTTACAAGACGAGATAGGCCAGACATGGAACATCACTCGGGGTAACTTGTTGAAACATGAGACATCACCCGATATTGTTTAGTCAGGTATGGTGCATCACTCGGTACTCTTTAGTCAGACATGATGCATCACTCGTTATTTCTTTATCCTTCATATATATGCATGCGACCTTAAGGTTATAGCAACCGCTCCCCTACACCATCCGAGGTAGCGTATCTTTTACTATGCTTTATAAGAAACAATAAACCAAATTAAAAAATGAAACAGAAACCACAAAACACAATATCAATGTCAATATATCCCTTTCAATCCATTACTCATTATACCTCTTTCGTATTCCTTGTTCCCTTTCACTTGATTGATCGATTAATACTTCATATTTATCAGTACTTTCGATTAGTTAGTTTATATTGTATGTATGTAGACAACCTAGAGAGTATAGCAAAATCTTTCATCCAACTCTCGGGAGCTAGAGTAGTAGTTTCCTCGTTAATAAGAAATGTAATAATAAATATAACAAAGAAGATACAACTTGTAATCTCCTGATAAGGCAGAACTTTGGGCAGGTCTTCCGCTTGTAGATCGATGTCACATTTGATGATTGGACGGTTTAGGTGGCAAACAGTACCTTGCGCTGTTTCTATAAAATGGTATTGGACAGCGCGCCTTAAAGGTGACATAAATTACATCACGAATAACCTTTCAACTAGACAAGATATCAAAATCTATAAGATAAAATAGTAAATATACATGTAGGTACAATAAAGGGTTTTATCTCATAAACCTTTGATATCTAGTCTGTTTGAAAGATTATTAGCAATGGCATCTACCTATGTTTGTATATAAATAGTGACAAGACCTAGTGAAGTGTAACAGTATTATACCTATTTATACTCCTCTATTACAGAGTTGCGGCTAATATGTGGTTTCCATCCATAAAATGGCTGGATTACAATGCCTCAATTGTTTCAAGAGCATTCGGAGTAGCCAAGGTTGTTCCAGCTGAAATACCGACATATTACCTTTAAGACGCACCACACTATACATATCCATGTACCCAGGGGTACCGGAAAGTGATCAAATGACTCGATTCACTACTCACGATCTCTACCACAGACGACCCAATTGTAACCCTAACGAAGCAACAATATATCGTATACAGAGTAAACAGAGTATAAATAAAAAAATCACGATGGTTGAGAATTTATTAAGGCCTTACTTAATAGTGTAATCCCAAGCCTATGTGGTGATATATTATTGATAACCCTTATAGCTGTAAATAATGTCCGCTACTCTGATTCCTTTCATAAAATTGAGAAGCTCTTTTTGTGTATGTAGCTATAGGAGGAGGTAGTCTTCATGATCTTATCTAATAGGCAGGTCGCATGCCTTAAAAGATGGTACAGAGGTCTCGTGTCGGGTTTCGGACGTAGTTGCCTATATACATCCAACAAATATTATGCAAAGGGGTACTAAGCGGAATAGTATTCTTATTACCTCCCCTATACCATTCTTGGTCAAGACCCCCGATTAACTTTGGTCTTGCAAAAACAATTGTTCTAGAACCACTACATACGTTATATAGCACATGACTATAACTTGCGCCAGCGTATACCCGACCCATAATATGGTACTTCCTGTTGAGGACAGTTTCAAATGTAAATGCAGCCCCAAAGAAGGTGACGGCCATGAAGGGCAATGCTCACCAAAAGATATCACAAAGAAGACGGCAGGCCAAGGAGGGCAAGGCGCATAATCACAAGTTATAACAACCCTGTCGACATGTGGGGTTTAGGATGTGTTATTCATACATTCCCAACTGGTAGATCAGCCTGTGAGATTGAAATAACGATAACGCCATGATGGAGCTTGTCATGAGAGGCTTTAAGAACACTGCTCATCGCGATGAGACTCTGACACTCCTCTTGAATGCAAAAGATCTCTCCGGGGGACTACTGCGTGTCGATTCCTTCAGCGTATAATGACAGATTCTGCATTGCAACACATGTGGCTGGAGAGACATGATCGAGGAGTCAGTCAATGAACCGATACCACCTATGCCAGGTAGCCCCCCCTTACTATTCACCCTCTCCAGCATAACCTTTTATTTACCACATTTGTTTCCCTGAAAAATGCATTAAGAATGTGTTAAAAAGTTTTCCCAAGAGCCTTGTGATTCATATACAGAGGCTTTTCCCCCAACTACACATCCTCGGACTAAATCGCTCAGGTAGGATTTTGATTAACATACCGATTCGTTTCCCTACGCTACTAGGGGGAAGTTTCGAGCCCATGATTAGGTAGTCCCTACTGCAAAATCCCTCCCGCATTGATCTGTCACATGTAGCTCTATCACAATTAAGGGATTTTAAGTCTACCAACTCGACCTGCCGGTATATGAATAATCAAAAACTCATAATGGCTAGTATTCTAATCATAGCGCTGACACTACATCCTCTTTCATAGCGGCGACTACAGAGTACTGACGATGTATACAGACAGGATTTGTTTCGGTACATGCTTGGTATGTAACACGGAATTAACGCCATACATCAAGAGATGTCTCTTCAGATTCAATCAAAACAAGGCGGGGGGTGATCCCAGTGTTGATCCGCATAATGCCATTTAAGTCTTATATGTCTTAATCTACACCGTTCATAGCCCCATTAGCCCAATCCACATATCACATGTTGGACGAGAACACCTACCCAAAATTCCACTGCCATCCTGCATATAGGACACCGCACCTCTGGCCCACCCCCCGCCCCCCTCTCCTTTATTCCCATTCTATCACAGCACACCTGCTCACCAGTCAACACCACCTCCACCTCCGGAATCCAAACCAAACAGGATAGGCACTCACAGAACACAAAGCTATATGACCACACGGCACCAACGCCGTGTCCGCCGTCTCATCGTAACAAATTATACAATCTCCCTCCCTCTCCTCCTCCGTATTACCCTGTGTGTTATCTATGACCTCTGGGGGCAGTGTCGACTGTAAAAGTGTATCCCTAGCAATTGCAACTAGTTGCATCCGCTCATGTTCATCTTGGTCGATATTTGGGTCCATAGACAGCTCCAACAGTGAGGCCGCCTCCAACTGGCGTCTCGTCCCCTCCATGTCATGCGTCGGTGAGAGTGAGAGCACCGGCGAGGGCGTGCGTGTGGGTGACTCTACCTCCCATCCCGGCCTGCCAATACCTGTGAAGGCGTAAAGAACACTACGGAGCACGTTAATGCTTGTGTGGGCAACGGAAGAAGGTGGCTCTCTTGCTGTAGTGTGCGTCTGGTACGATATTGGGCGAGCGGTGCCCGCAGCCAGAGGGGCGGGGTTACTACCTGTGCTATTTCTACTGCCCACACTGGGTTGAGGAGGGGCAGGCACAGAGGGCGACGGGCGGGCATTTGCTAACCAGGCGGGGGGGCGAGGCTGAAGAGGAGATGGTAATGGGGTGGTGTTTGCCTCTCCAACTAGGCGTGGGGGTGTTTGGGAGGCACCAGGCACAGAGGGCGACGGACGGGGATTTGCTAACTGAGCGGGGGGGCGAGGCTCAGGACGAGGTGGTAATGGGGCGGTGTTTGCCTCCCGGACTGGTCGCAGGGGTGGTTGGGAGGCACCAGGCACAGCGGGCGAGGGACGGGCATTTACTAACCGGGCGAGGGGGCGAGGCTCAGGACGAGGTGGTAAGTGGGCGGTGATTGCCTCTCCGACTGGTCGCAGGGGTGGCTGGGGGGCACCAGGCACAGCGGGCGACGGACGGGCATTTGCTAACCGGACGAGGGGGCGAGGCTCAAGAGGGGATGGTAATGGGAGGGTGTTTGCCTCTCCGACTGGGCGCGGGGGTGTTTGGGGGGCACTAGGCATAGCGGGCGACGGACGGGCATTTGGTAACTGGGCGGGGGCGGGGCTCAAGAGGAGATGGTAATGGGGGTGTTTGCCTCTCCGACTAGTCGTGGGGGCGCTTCGACTGGTCGCGGGGGTGCTAGGGAGGCACTAGGCATAGCGGGCGACGGATGGGCATTTGCTAACCGGGTGGGGGGGCGAGGCTCAGGAGGAGATGGTAATGGGGGGGTGTTTGCCTCCCGGACTGGGCGCGCGGGAGTTTGGGAGGCACCAGGCACAGCGGGGGGAGAGCGGGGGTTTGCTGGTACGACTGGGGGGCGATGGGGTTGGGGAGTGTTAGCAGTAGCTGCTGCAGGGCCTGGGGCCAATGGTGGAACTAGACGGGGAAGGGATGGACAGGCAGCTACATGGGGTGGTGGAAAAGGATCCAATAATACTACGGGGTAGGGGCGGGGTTGAGGAGGATTAGGCTCACCTTGGGCGGCACGGAGAACCAGGACTGGGGGAGGAATAGACTGACTCGAGGTAGGAATAGCTGGGGAAGGGCGAGAATTGGATATTTCGGCTGAGCAGAGATGGGGTCGAGGAGCATCTGCCAAAGCTTGGGCAGGCTGGAGAACCAAGACTGGGGGAGGAGTAGACTGACTGAAGGTAGGAATAGCTGGGGAAGTACGAGGATCGGGTATTGCAGCTGAGCGGAGGTCATGTTGGGGAGTAACTGCCGCAACGGGCGACGAAAGAGGAGAGACTTCCACAGTGGGCGGTGAACTGGGGGGAATTGATAGCAACACTGGACTGGGCCGCGGTCGGGGTAGGGTTGCTATAGTGGGGGGAGGAAGGGGGGCTGTTTGGGCTAAGGTTGCCACACCGAGGGGCGTTCGGAGGACTGGCTGAAGGGAAGTAGCACTAGAGGTGGAAGGAATAGAGGGTGATGTTGAAACTGGGCCAGGACTGTGTTGAGTAATGGCTGCCGCGGCGGGGACATGGCGGGAATATGCTAGTACGGCTGGGCTGAGGCGTGGCGGAAGTGAGCTCACAAGAATAGGGGAGGGTTCACCGACTGGTTGAGGTAAGCTTGCTACATCGTGGGATGCTCGGAGGACCCGCCAGGGACAAGCATCTCCAGAGGAGGAGGAAAGAGCTGAGGCTGATATCGAAACTGGGCGAGGACTGCGTGAAGTAATGTCCGCTGCGGCGGGGCGGGGGCGGGGATCTGCTAGTACGACTGGGGTGGGTTGGGGCCGGGGTGAGATCGCAAAGTTGCGGGAAGGTTGCGGGATTGGCTGGGGAGAGGAGGCTCCGGAAGGAGAGGTGGGAAGAGGGAGGGTGATAGGGCAGCGGGTGACCGGGTCTATGATTGCGATTGCGCGAGAGCGTCGTCCAGGAGGATGCACCGAGAAGGGAGAAGAATGTAAGCCTGGTATTGCGACTGGGCAGGGGTGGGTTTGGTGGGGGGCTAATATACCGGGTGTGGATACTATAGCAGACGGCATCACTACAGGCGCATTAACACCACCACAACCTCCACTACTCTGCGCCTCTAACTGTGTATTTCCCTCGCCCCCCGCGCTATCAGTATGGCCCCTGTTTGCCTCTTCACGCCCAGGCGCAGACCCAGCACGCAAGGAGTGAACGCCCCTGGCGTGCGGCGAAACACACAAAGTATGTTTTGGTCCAGGCTGCGAGAGATAGTCGCTGCACCTGCAGCTGGATCCTGCTAAAGTACTCATACCGGTATCTTCCGAGGTTTGTAGCGATAAAAGGCGGTTACTGTCAAAGAGAGGAAATATATCGGCGGTATTGGGTTGATAAATGCCATTAATTGTGGCGCAGGCAGTGTCTGCGTTGTTCAGGCAGCCCACACTTTATGCATGTGGATTAGGGTTTAGCTTAAAATATTGTAGTGACTCATTATTAACGTCTCTTCTCCGTCTTTGCGCTGCCGGATCTTTTCACCTAGAAGCCTACTAATATCCTCATCTGACAGGTCTTCTCTGGGAGCGTTTGAAGGTCTCAGGCCTCGCCTCAATGCAGGTAAACGGTAAACCCTCCTTTAAACCACGATAGAGACCATATTTTGACTTCAACGTATCTACGGCCCCGTTCCACGCAGCTTTGCTTTTCCCATATGGGGCAGCATATGGGCGAAGCCAATGAAACTCAGCCACCAATGCTTTACACTGTTTCAGGGACCCTGACCCCAAACTGCAGAACAATCAAAGACTTCTAGAACTTGAGCGACCACAGGAATCTCGGCGGGCTCGGCGGGCTCGGCAGCAATACTAGAATTGAAACTTTCCGCTGTACTAGAATAGAAAACGCGGGATTCATAGGGCCAAACCGGAAATTGGAATGTATCGCTACAAGTGAAGGTAGAGGTAGCTTTGGGTCTTGCAAAGTATTAAGGAGTTCACCGTCCGTAAAACTCATTCTAAAATTCGGCGCATAACGTGTTTCACCGGGAAAGCAATCATCACCGGGTAAGCAATCAGCCATGACAACAGGACTTTAAAAATTTCGGATTTCGAGGCTGGAGCAAATCAAGTGTCCAGAAACACCCTTTAGATATCTTTTGACTATTTTAGATGATATTTGCTAAGGTTGAGTGGTGAAGGATGGTTGTCATAATACATAATTTCCTCTCCTTTTGGGTCTTTTGAAAGTACCCCCACCACACTATCCTAAGTAATTATCACCCAAAAACAACAAAAATTACTTCCAACATATTTGGCTTTGTATTAGACTGAACTTTAGTCCTACCATCTTTCATTAACGGGGCCCGATTCCTTTCCCGGTGACGATCGCTTTCCCGATGAAACACGTTATGTGTGCTTCAAACCCGTTAGACCTTTTGTCCAATTTCCGCTCGAGCTTCTGTTCACCCCGCACAGCTCAAACGCTCTGATGGATTTTGTAATTACTAATTCCGAAGTAGATATTCGGAATGACATGGTATGGCTGGGGATCCGTTCAATACTGGTGCGACCTCTATGGGGTAGATCCCGGCAACGACGGAGACACTGTTCGAATGCAGGGTGCATTATTTGTGACAATGGGTGGGGGTCTCACTTGCACCGGTGTATAACACGCCAAAATGCTTCAAAAATATTCTCAGTAAGGAAGCTTACCTTGACTTGGCCAAGACGGAGCTAAACTGGGCTCGAAAGAATGATTTGGTGCACTTTCTTAATGTTCAGGATAAGGGAAAAGCGGAAGACCCTAGTCTGTATTCGGGCGCTGTGGATGCATTGTGAGTGTATGGTACGGTTCGGAAGGCTAGCGGCCTACTTGTTACCCTTCTAGAGATCCATGTCTCGATGCATGTTGTTTGTACCGTCGGAATGTACGTTATTTGGTTTAACAAGCAACAGGAGGTTGGCGAGCCAGTGCTGCTACCTATCGGTGACCCTAAGCAGCTAGACGCTGAAATTGTGAATCAGCAGTCTTTCATGACACACCACCCAGCTGCGATTTGACTTCGGAACGGACAGAGAAATGAAATATTGGATGTCATGCCGGCAGACTTTTGCCGCCTGAGCTAACATGACGAGGCACAGGTCCTTTTGTGCAACCTTTACCTATGACAAACAGGGCCCTGTTTACTGATCTTGGGCAAGTAGCCCCCACTGCGAACGATCCTGCGTGCTTGGTAGTCCCGTACACGCACGCGCCCAATTTTGGTGCTATCCGCATTGGCTGCCCCCTAGGATAACCCGCATATGGTAGGTTTCGGGTCATGATAGGCTCAGAATATTTCAACCTTTACATGAAAAATGTAGAATTTCTGAAGGCCCGCAGGCGACCTCAACTACCTCATACCCAATTATTACTACGTCTCTGTTATGTAGAGGTAACCTTAACCCTAAGGTTACCCCCACTGGGTCTATCATGAGGGTGGGGTTTTAGAGCAGTCCGCTGGCGTTTGTTTCCGGAGGTATGTGCTGCTTGCAGAGCGGTTGTGGCTGGGGTAGTGGCTTGTGAGTTGCTGTCGGGGTCTGAGTCAAAGGTGGCGGAGCGCTTCGGCATTATTAACAGGTTTTGGGGTCTGGTTAAGTACTCGTCTACCAGCATAAGGACCAGTTACTCACGGCAAGGGTGATTTGTATGTACTCCTACAAATCATTCCTGTTTCCGTCACTTGCGTTTTCTGGTTCTTATGCTGGTAGACGAGTAGTTGATGGTACTGATCAACTACGGGACAAAGTCTCGTTTTATATAGTTCACACTATAGGACAGGTATGGTGGACCTTATCCAGCCAATACCGCTAAATCGTGTCCGTACACGGTTTCGCTTAGTTTTGGGGTCGTTTTGGAGTGGAGTAAGCAGAACTAGGGATCTATATAGACGTTAGTATAGGTGTCAGAATATAGAGTTAGGGAGATAGATACTCGAGATGAAGATGGTGTTGAAGATGAAGATGGTGTTGAAGATGAAGATGGAGGTGAAGGGGGATGGAGGTGGAGGTGGAGGTGAAGGCGATGGGGGTGTGCTTAAGACCCAGAAACGGTGCCAAGAATGATGCATTCCAGCTGGAACAATCGTGGCTGCTCCAAATGCTTTTGACTAATTAGAGCATTGTAATCCAGCCACTTTATCACCTTAGCCGCAACTCTGTTATATAATACTGTTCTACTTCACCAGGTCTTGGAGCTTTTACATACAAAAATACATGTAGGTAACTGGCATTACTAATAACTTTTCAACAAGACAAGATATCAATTAAAAAGTCTAAATCTTTATCATACCTATACCTAAAATTTGGCTTCATGAATTTTTGATATTGGTTGAAAGGTTATTCGCAATGCAATTTATGTCACCTTTAAGGTGCGTCGTGCCATACTAGTCCCGACCGGGCTTAGCCCCTGCCGGCATATCAGATTAGAGACTGGCAACCACCCTACCTGAGAATCACAATAAATCACTCAATCCGAGTGTATTAGAGTTAAGCCACGGCCATCTGTCCACCAAAAAAAATTAATTCCCACTTGGACTAGCATTGTGAGGTCAATTGTTATCGTGCGTGAGTGACAATACTTAATCTCACCGCAAGTACATAGGTACATATCTATATCGCTGGTAATTAATAAATGCTTCCAACCATGAACTAGTTCTCAGAAGTACAAGCGGCGTATTTCTGAGGGAGTTTCGTGTGAACGGTGCACTCCGCAGTCTCCTTAAATATTAGCAGCTTTACCAGCCACAGAATGGCTGAGAGAATCCCCCCCTATAGTATCTTTATTGCTATAAGCTTAACGTATAGATGCATGTATCACGTATACATTTACTCGCGACAGGTAACAAGTACCCAAAATGCAGCTGCACTGAATTGGTGTATTTCCCTCTTTTAATCCAATAAAAAATCCATCGCAAGACTTGCGTATTCGGGTACCTCTTACCTGCTGCGGGTATACCTGCCAAATTTTCAAGTTTAGGACAGTTGTCAAGTAGCTTTTAAGTACAAGGCTCTGGCATTAGGTGATCGGACGGGCGTGATCAGCGTGTAGGACTTGAATAGTAAAAAGTACTGAACAGCCCCCCTTAGAGTACTCACCAAACTTTTAAGTCTGTTGGTTTTTTAGATGCGGTTGCCATGCAAAATATCAATAGACTTTAAAAATTGGCAGGTAGGCCGTTACATCTTCAAGTTTAACCCGTTTTCTTTCCACTATGTAGGTGGACCCCGAGAGTCAAACAAGTCATTAGCGAATAGTTAAACAAGCTTTAACAACGAGTAGAAAAATAGTAGGTACTAGAGGATGCCACCGTATCAATTGATAATATTTTTCATTAACTCCTGAGTATATAAAAGGAGGTGAACTCCGACTAAAAAAGTATATTGTCTTCAACCCAAATATCAACGCCCATCATGAATAACCATCAATCTCTCAAACTACCTCTCCGTACTGAGGTATCAAATAATATTAGGTCAAAAATTTGAGCACTTCGCAAAATCGCTCTTTGCCCTTTTCGCAAGATCGGTTCTGAACCAGGAGTCCCTGTATCTACAGTATTTAGTATTTGTCAACAGCCCTCTACCCCTCACCGCCCCTCTCGTATAGGTCGACCACCAATTGTTACTACAGTGATGAAAAAACAGCTGGTACAACATGCTACTGCAACACAAGAGAATCGACGGAAGCCTCTTATGCAAATTGCAGAAGAAGCCGGTATTACCATTAATCAACGTACGCTGAGAAAGGCATTCGCTAACGAAGGATATCATTGACCGATCGCTCGATTTAAACCCTTTCTCTCTACTCCTGCAAAGCCCAAACGATTGGAATGGGCCAATCATATATATGACTGGACAATTTCTGACTATCAAAAGGTTATTTAGTATCACGGCTCCACCTCCTGTACCCCGCCTTCTGCCAAGATGTCTTCGGAGCAGGGTTGTTGGATAGTATCGGTCGATGTCGGAAGTAGAAGGATGGGTTAGGAAGGAGCTCGGGTAATGGAACGTAAGCGCTAGGAAGAATTGGGTAGGAGCGGGATAGAATTGGGGTTATTGGGAATAGTACGGGTGGTACCGGGGTGTAGGAGTTTCTATGGGATTCTACGGTATGAGTCATCGGTGCGAGGGAATAGTTGTATATATAGTGCTTGTTCTTTCTTATGTTTCTGCCTCTCTAGGCAACGTCTTCTTTCTGTTCAGCAATACAGTACTTTGGCTTCGGCCTTCCCGTCTCCGACTCGTCCCTGAACCTGAATCTGAACCTGAATCTGAACCTGAATCTGAACCTGAACCTGCCTCGTCTCAGGTGTCTCCTGAGCCGACCCTGTCTCTTGTCCTTGTCCTGACCCGACCCTGCCCCGTTAGACTACGTTGCCTCCGCCTTTGGCTCCTGGAACACTATCATGGCAGCCTCCAGATCCTCTTTCACTATTTCACCTGCACCTGTTATCACCGATTGCATCGCTAGTAGCGATGTGGCCCCTGCGTCGTGGGCCACCCCCACTACAGTCCACGCTTTTTCCGAACAATACGATCATGACAAGGCCCCACTCTTCGATCTCCTGGGATATAATGTCTCTGGCCTTCGACACGATAGAGATCTGGCCCGTTTCGAAAGAGATACAGCCCTGAATGCTGCCTCTGTTATTTCCGACCTCGAACAACAAATTATTAATATGGAAAGCCAGCTTGCAGAGGTCCGCCAGTTGAATGCCCTACTAACGGCCCAAGCTGTCACTCCTCCTCCTGCTCCGCCTGTTGCTTCTCCCACTGTTCCGCCCACCGTTCCTCCTGTCGCCCCTCCTGCTGCTCCTTCAGCCCCACCTTCCAACCCCCGTTCAGAGAAGGTTGCTGATCCACCCAAGTTCGATGGCAAGAGGGAAGAACTTCGCTCCTTTGTCACTCAACTCCACTTGAAGATGCTGGCCAACCATGATCGCTTCCCCGCTGCCCAAGCTCGCCTCGCCTATGCCCTTAATCTTCTCTCCGGCCGCGCCCTCGCCCAGGTGATGCCTCTTGTAGTTGGAGGACGCATCGACCTGGACGACATTGAAGCCTTGATTACTATCCTGGAAACTGCGTTCGGCGACCCTGACCGCATTGCCACCGCTGAACGAGAACTCGAACGCCTCAATCAAGGGGGCCGAGACTTCTCCACCTACTTTGCCGAGTTCCAACGCCTGGCTGCGGAGGTTAGGTGGAACGATGAGGCCAAAAAATATACACTTACTCAAGGCCTCTCCCGTGAGCTCGGCTCCGCTATGATCCACCATGACGTCCCAGCCGCTACCTCTGAATATGTTCTCTTGCTCCAGAAGTTGAATAATCGGCTCCGGGATGCTCGGGTCAGAGACCGCTCCTCCCCTTTGTCGCTCGCCAATCATTTGCTTCCCCTGCTCCCGCTCGTGCTCCAGCCTCCCCTGCTGCTGCCTCCGTTCCTCACCCCTCTTATTCTCTAAGTGGTGCAGTGCCAATGGACTTCTCTAGTGCCCGTCGCCCCCAACGCTGTGGCCCCATTACTCCCGCCGAACGTACCCTCTGCACCGCCCAAGCGCTCTGCATGTATTATGGAGGACCTGGGCATTTTGCCGCTGAATGTCCTGCTCGTCCTGCTGCTCGTCCTGCTCGTATTTCTGCTACTTCTGAGGTCGGTGTACCTCCTTTTATATCCGGGGCCGGCGCGCCCCCTGCTGTTAATAATGCTTCTCGTCCTTCTTCCTCTCCCGGCTATGTTTTTGGGTTTCCTTTTAGTTCTTCTTCTTCTTCTTCTGGTTCTTTGGATTTGGGTTCTCCTGGTTCGATTTCTGCTGTGGGCCCGGATCAGTCGGGTTTTCACGAGGACCTGTCTTAGGTGGCTTAGGCCAGGTCCCTCCTCTTTCTTTGTCTGCTTCTGCTGCTTCTGGTGTCTCTAGTGAGAAGGTTTCAGATAACGATCATCTTGTTGTTTCATGTATCGTATCTGATGAGAATAAAACTGTTAAAACCTACTCACTTGTTGACACCCGGGCTTCTGGATTTGCATTCATTGATGAATCATTTGTACGCCACAAGGAAATCCCCACTACTCTTCTCCCTAATCCCCGCACTCTTCATGTTATTGATGGTAGGGAAATCTCTTCCGGTAGCATTACCCATATTGCCCACTTTTCCCTTCTAATCCAAGGTCACACCGAAAAGATCTCCACCTATGTTACTTGCTTAGGACATTATCCATTGGTGCTGGGAATCCCCTGGCTTTGCTGACATCATATTGCCATTAACTTTGCCGATAATTCGTTGACCTTCGGGTCCCCTCACTATCTCCAATGCTGCAATAATGATCAAGTCACCGCCTATGTCAAGGGCATTTCGTCTCCGCTCCCCGCCAATCATGATTTTGAAATCGTTAATGCTGCTACCTTTGCCGAGACCACCCAGGGCCTTACGGTCTACGCCCTGTTCCTAGGTGGCTCTACTAAAGCGATACCTCCCGAGATTGCAGCTTTGGTCCCTCCCGAACATCACCACTTCTGGCAACGGTTTGGAAAGGAGGGTCCCCAGAAGCTACCTCCTCACCATCTCTACGATATCCGTATTAATTTGCACGAAGGAAAGGAACCCCTCTTTGGCCCATTATACAGCATGTCCCAGGAAGAACTGGCTGCGTTGATCGAGTATATTGACGATATGCTGAAGAAGGGTTTTATCGAGTCCAGCTCCTCCCCCGCCGGATCCCCCGTCCTGTTTGTGAAGAAGCCTGGTGGTGGACTCTGATTCTGCGTGGATTACTGAGGCCTGAATGCCATTACGGTGAAGAACCGCTATCTACTACTGTTGCCCAAGGAAACGTTTAACCAACTCTGCAAGGCCAAATGGTATAACAAGTTGGACTTGAAGAATACCTATAACCTGGTCCGAGTTGCAGCTGGAGATGAATGGAAAACCGCATTCCGCACCAGAGTGGGCCACTTTCAGTAATGCCCTTCGGGCTGACCAATGCTCCTGCCATTTTCCAGCACTTTCTTAACGATACGCTTCGTCCCTTCCTGGACCGCTTCTGAACGGCTTACCTCGATGATATCCTTATTTATAGTGATGATTTGGAATCACACTGCAGCCATATTAATCAGGTCCTGCAAGCCCTCACCGATGCCGATCTTTACTGCTCCCCCGAAAAATGCGAGTTCCAGGTTAAAGAAGTTAAATACCTGGGCATGGTTGTGACCACCGAGGGCCTTAAGCTTGATTCCAAAAAGATCGAAACCATTGTTAAGTGAGCTCGCCCTTTGAACGTTAGGGATATTCAGGTATTCAATGGCTGGGCAATCTTCTACCGGTGATTTATCAAGAACTACTCGGGAATTGTCCGCCCTCTTACCACGCTGACCAAAGGAAATATACCGTTTATATGGTCACCAGTCTGCGAAGCCGCGTTCGAAGGGTTTAATACCGCTTTTACTACCGCTCCAATCCTTCGACATTATGACTTTGATCGCTGAGCTATTGTGGAAACAGATGCATCGGACTATGTCTCAGGTGGTACACTCTCTCAGTATAGCAATGAGAATATTCTCCATCCCGTTGCGTTCTTTTCCGGAACCCACTCCCCGGCCGAATCTAATTATGAGATTTACGATAAGGAGCTGTTGGCCATTATTAAGTGCTTTGAAGAATGGAGAGCTGAGTTGATGGGTGTCCCCGAACCTATCGAAGTCCTGAGCGATCATCAGAATCTGGAATACTTCATGACCAAGAGGGATTTGAACCGGCGGCAGGCACGCTGGTCAGAGTTTCTCTCCTGTTTTAATTCTGTGATCAGGTATCGGCCAGGGAAGCAAGGAGGGAAACCAGATGCATTGACTAGGAGATCAGGAGATCTGCCTAAAGAGGAGGATAAACGCCTGACGCAGCAAAGTCAGACAGTGTTGAAGTCCCAGAATCTGGGTTTGTTGGCAGCCATTCCGGCTGTCCGAGGACAGTCACCTCTAGAAAAACTTTTTGAACAGGCTTATGTCACTGACCCATTTCCGAATAAGATCCTAGGACTCCTCCGAGACAGCGTTAGGCACTCTCGAGAAATTACCCTGCCAGAATGCTCAACGAGAAAGGGCCTTTTGACCTACCGCGGGAACCTCTTTGTGCCAGTTGATACGACCCTGCAATTGCATTTGCTTCAGCAACATCATGATGCTCCGTCAACAGGCCACCCCGGGAAAGCCAAAACCTTTCAGCTTCTTGCCCGCTCCTACTATTGGCCAGGGATGCGTAATACGGTGGACCACTATGTTAGGAATTGCCATACCTGTAGTCGTAATAAGACGGCTTGCCACGCCCCCTACGGAGTTCTTCGTCCCCTACCAATTCCCCAGAGACCATGGACACATATTTCCATGGACTTTGTTACAGGACTACCAGAGAGCAAGGGGAAGAATGCGATTCTCGTTGTAGTCGATCGTCTATCTAAGATGTGACACTATATTGCATGCAATACTACTACCGGATCCGAAGACCTCGTACGCCTGTTTATTGATCATGTCTGGAAACTTCATGGTCTTCCCACTAGCATTGTTTCCGATCGGGGTACTCAGTTTACGTCCCAGTTCTGGAGATCTCTCTGCAAGGTGCTGAAGATTAATGTGGCCTTGTCCTCTGCCTTCCACCCCGAAACCGATGGTCAGACGGAACGAAACAATGTGGTGATGGAACAGTACCTGAGAAGCTATGTATCCTACCAACAAGATGACTGGGTGGACTGGTTACCACTTGCTGAATTTGCCTCCAATAACCACTCCTCGGAGACGACTCAGATCCCTTCCTTCATGGCGAATTATAGGTTCGATCCACTCTTTACGGAGAACCTAGCATTACCCCCGCTTACGGACCGTCCCCAGGATACTAGTGCCCTCGTTCGAAAGATAGCTGAGATTCATGATCAGTTGCAAGCTGAGCTCCGTTATGCCCAAGATCGTCAGGAGACTAATGGTAATGCTCACCGAGTTCCAGCCCCGGTCTATCGCATAGGCGATGAGGTATGGTTGAATGCTAGGAACATCCAGACTACCAGGTCCTCCCGGAAGCTCGACCTCCCTCCCCTCTACGATGAAGATACATCCTGTCTTCCACGTTTCGAAGTTGGAGCCTTGCGCTAGTGATCCCCTGCCCGGACACATTCCTCCCCCCGCACATCCGGTAATATCACGGCGTAGAGCGCGGTCTAGCGATGTTGTGGGAAGAGGGATTAGTCAGGGATTCTCTTATGTTCTTTGGGGTTCGGTATTAGGGTTCGGTTCGGGGATAGGGATTCGGGTATAGGAGATAAGGTCGGGGTTCAGAGTTATGGGTCGTGGAGGATTCTATGGAGTTCTGTGCAGGGATACTCGGGTTAGTCAGTGGTCGGATATGAAGTGTATATATACGGGTCGTGGTTTCTCTTGTAGATAATTTCTTTTCTTTCCTCTTCACGCAACCTTCCTATCTCTAGGAACTTGTAGTCTTTTAGAATATATCTCTCAATTCTTGGTTCTACAGATCCCGGCACCCATAAGGGCAGTCCTCCGTCATAGCCCCGCCTCGCTCTTCGTTCCTTATGCTCTGCCCTGGTCCATCTCTTGCCTCGTCCCGCTTAGCTTCGTCCCGCCTCGCTCTTCGTTCCCTATACTCTGCTTCGATCCATCTCTTGCCTCGTCCCAGTAACAGATTTCGGGCTTCGCCGATTTCGCCACCCACCGAAATTGTTGATGATGATGAAGAATGGGAGGTCGATGAACTTCTGGACTCCCATCTCTGCTATTCACGCCTGCAGTACTTGGTTAAGTGGAAGGATTATGATGCACCAACTTGGGAGTATGTCGAGAACCTTACCAACGTTCCCCGCCTTCTGTCCTGCTTTCATACTGCGTATCCCACCAAGCCGAGACCTGACGGAGTTCTCGCGGAGCTCAAACCTAAAGAGAGAGCAACTATCACAGCTCCGCCTCCTGTACCCCGCCTTCCGCCAAGACGTCTTTGGAGCAGGGTTGTTGCATAGTATCGGTCGATGTCGGAAGTAGAAGGATGGGTTAGGAAGGAGCTCGGATAATGGAACGTAAGCGCTAGGAAGGATTGGGTAAGAGCGGGATAGAATTGGGGTTATTGGGAATAGTACGGGTGGTACCGGGGTGTAGGAGTTTCTATGGAATTCTACGGTATTAGTAATTGGTGCGAGAGAATAGTTGTATATATAGTGCTTGTTCTTTCCTATGTTTCTGCCTCTCTAGGCAACGTCTTCTTTCTGTTAAGCAATACAGTACTTTGGCTTCAGCCCTCCCGTCCCCGTTTCGTTCCTGAACCTGAACCTGAACCTGAATCTGAACCTGAACCTGCCTCGCCTCGGGTGTCTCCTGAGTCGACCCTGTCTCTTGTCCTTGCCCTGACCCGACCCTGCCCCGTTAGATTTAGACGGATGAATGTGTATTCAATGTTGGTGGTTTTGCAGGAAATACCTGGGTGACTAGGCTGCCTGAAGAAGAGTATCTTGAAGATTGTTTAGTGCCGAAATTCTGCAAACTACAGACTATTATGGTATGGGGCTGCATATATGGTACGTAGTTCCAGCAAAATATATATCATGATCTTGATTTATCAGTTAATTAATTAATTAAGCTAATACTAATTAATTTTTAAGGCAATATAAAAGGACCTCTTGTGTTTTGGGATAAAGCTTCATGGGGTGCTACACTCAACGGACCACGATACTGTCAACACATTGTACTACCATAACTCTACCCCTTTTGAAAAGAGAGATCGTAATATCAGAATGTCTCAGACTATATTTATCTTATGCATGATAGAGCCCCTGCCCAACGTGCTAGATACACAGTTGAGGTGTTACAGGAGTTAGGAATATTGGGGTATTTTTTTGACTAGCCTAGCAACTCCCCAGATTGTAATCTCTCAGGGGGACATTAGGGGAGTAGCTTCGTTCCGCAGGGTGCGGGGTAGTAACAGCAATACTTTCTACGGAGGAGAAGTATATGTGAGAGAAGATAGAGGGGCAGCGATAGTCACTAGTGAAGTAGAGACTATAAAGTAAATTGGTAAATAGATACAGAAGGCGTTGCGTGAAGAGAAAAGAGAAAGAAAGAAAGTACAGGAGTAGGCACAGTTGCCTCCTTTATATATCCACCATTCTGTCGCCAAGCCTGACTCATACCCTCGTGTAACCCCAATTGTGACTCATTCCTTCGCGTAACAGAAACCTATGGAACTTATTCTGACTCATCTCTACCGTCTAGTTTGCAATAATCCTAGCCCCGCCAATCCTTCCAATCTTCCGATCCTAGTGTATCCATGAAAGTAGCACTTCAGGTCTTGAGCTCTCTGCGAACTTTAACTTCCTGGCGAACTGCATGGCGTGTATGAAAAGTATCGACCACGGCAGTCTGTTCATGATATTCGGCAGGTTCTCACGTAGGATCAGTATATCCTGTCTATTTAACATAGTATTGAAGTCCCTGCTTCCCATGATGCCTCGAATCCAAAACTTTCTCGACTTCGTACTCCTCCTCTTGATCCATAATAACTGGTGGTGTCGGCGGTGGTCTTTGGCCCGGTACAGGGTGGACAGCAGCGGGATTAAGCAGTGAGACATGAAAGATAGGATGCATCTTCACAGAATGGGGGGGATTCAGGCAGTGGGCATAAGGGGAAATAACCTCTTGAATGGGGAACGGTCCTAGTCTTTCCTAATCGAGTATTTTTGATTTTCGTTCAGTACGAATATTCCCTGCTGAAACAAATACCATATCTCCAACCTCGTAGCGGGGGGCGGGGGTGCGCTTTACATTCACCGACTTTTCCTGTTGATCTTGGGCCGTTCTTAATTGCGTTCATAGATAATTGTGTAAATCCTTCATCTTCCCTGCAAAGTCGTGGGCATTGAGGCTCGGTGGGGTACTTTCTGGTTTCCGGAGATCTATAGCGAATCGAGGGTAGTAGCCGTAGTTGGCAAAAAATGGGGTAGCTTTGGTGGAGGCTGACACCTAGTTATTTGCTGCGAATTCTGCCATCGGCAACTACTTAACCCAATCGTCCTGCTGGTATGACAGGTATCCCCAGAGGTATTGTTCCATTACTGCATTCAATTTCTCTGTCTGGCCATCCGTTTCTGGGTGAAAAGCTGTGGATATTCTGGCTTCGATCTTGAGTTGTTCACAGAGAGATTTCCAGAATTTCGCAGTGAATTGTATGCCCCTGCCGGAAGTAATATGTGTGGGCAGGCCGTGTAGCTTCCAAACGTGTTGCAGGTATAAATCGGCTAGGTCTTTTGCATTGACAGTGGTGTTGCAAGGCAAAAGATGGCGCATCTTTGTTAGTCGGTCCACAACCACCAGTATGGCATCGTATCCTTCACTTTCCGGTACACCGATGACAAAGTCCATAGAGATTTCTCTCTAGGGTTGTTGTGAAATGGGTAGCGGTCGAAGTACTCCTATTTTCCCATGTGTTGTTGGTTTGCTTCGTTGACAGGTATGGCAGTTCCGAATATATTGACTGATATAGTCACGCATATTTGGCCAGTAATAATCCCTGCTAACCAACTCGAAGGTTTTTTCCCCGCCGGGGTGTCCCGCTGAGGGGGCATCATAGGATTGCTTCAAGATTTCCAACTTCAGTGGGGCGTAGTTAGGGATATAAGTGCTTTCGCGATAGAGCAGGTGGCTGTTCACTTCGGTACATTCTGCTAGGGATATTTCCTTGCAGTGTTTTGTATCTGTCTGCCGTAGGTTCAGGATCTTTTGTGGAAATGGGTCAGCTAGGTATCCTTCATCGAATAATTTCTGTAGGGGGGCCTTATTTTCAGTTGATTCATTTGCCAAAGAACCCGCTAACAAACTTAGCTTGGGATCGAGGTTTTACCTCTTTAGAACTGTCTGACTTTGGTGCAACAGTCTTTCATCCCCTTCCTCAGAGAGATCTCCTAATCTCCTAGTCAATGCATTTGGTTTTCTACTTTGCTTCCCCGGTCTATATTTAATAACGAAATTAAAAGGTGACAAGTATTCGGCTCATCGTACTTGTCTTCTGTTCAATTGCTTGGTGAACATAAAGTACTCGAGATTTTTATGGTCCGAAATAACCTCGATGGGGTGTTTTGCCACTTCCAACTCCGGTTTCTATTCTTCGAAGCATCTGATTATCGCCAGTAACTCTTTATCATAGATTTCGTAGTTACATTCTGGGGTGTGTGTTTCTTGGAAAAGAATGCTACGGGGTGCAGTTTCCCTTGTTCGTCATATTGAGAGAGTACACCACCGGCAACATAGTCTGTCGCATCTGTCTCGACGGTAATTGGCTTCTCGAGGTCGAAATGAATCAAAATGGGGGCGGTAGTAAAGGCTTCCTTTAGGGATTGAAATATGGCTTCCGCCTCTGGAGTCGTATCACGGCGTACCACGGACTTCGCGGATGAGGAGGATATTAGAGAATGGGGTTTTCGGTTACAAGATTTCTTTTGGGGTCTGGGGGATTCTATGGGTTTCCGTTATATGATGTTATGAGTCATGATTGTACAGGGATTAGGAGGGGTATATATACGTTGCTACGGATTTTTTCTTTGTCCTTTTCTTTCTCTTTCTTTCCTTACGTGTTCTTCCTGTTGTCAACCCTACGGTTTAGTTTCATTTCGTCCTGTGTCTTTAGTTCTGAATATAATACGTCATATCCATAGTCTTCGCCAAGACCCCCTTGGGTCTTCCATAGTACCTCGCCTCGTCCTCGCCTATAGTCTTGTCCTCGTCCTTGTCTCGCCTCACTTTGCCTCATCCATAGTCTATGACAGTAGTACGTATCATCTACTGGTATTTTCGTCTCCACGTCTTTGTCAGGGAGGCCATCTGGACCCTCTCCCCCACAACCCTGCTCCTCGGTTAGGTTCCGTCGTCGTTGTCTCTCGTCTTCGTCTCTGTCCCTGCCTCTAACGGGGCGGGGTCGGGTCAGGGCACAGGCGCAGGACAGGGTCGGCTCAGGAGACACCCGAGGCGGGACAGGTTCAGGTTCAGGTTCAGGTTCAGGGACGAGGCGAAGACAGAAGGGCCGAAGCCAAAGAATTGTAATGCTAACAGAAAGAAGACGTTGCCTAGAGAGGCAGAAATATAGGAAAGAACGAACCCTATATATACAAGTATTTTCTTACACCGATGACTCATACCATAGAATCCCATAGAACCTCCCAAGCATTCGCCTCGACCATACTAGTCCCGAAACCACCACTTCTATCCTACCACTTCCCAATACTCCCTAGCGCTTACATTCCATTACCCGAACTCCTTCCTAATCCATTCTCTTACTTCTGACATCGGCCGATTCTAACCAACAACCGTGTTCCGAAGGCGCCTTGACGGAAGGCGAGGTGCAGGAGGCGGAGCCATGATAGTTTCCCTCTCTTTAGGTTCGAGCTCCGCGAGAACTCCGTCAGGTCCCGGCTTGGTGGGGTACGCCGCATGAAAACGAGACAAAAGACGAGGAACATTGGTAAGGTTTTCAGCATACTCCCAGGTTGGCGCATCATAACCCTTCCAACTAACCAAGTACTGCAAACGTGAGTAACGGAAGCGGGAGTCCAGAAGTTCATCGACTTCCCATTCTTCATCACCATCAACGATTACCGGAGGTGCTGGGGGAGGAACATGTCCTGGTAAAGGATCCGTGGCACACGGTTCCAACTTCGAGACGTGAAAAACAGGATGTATCTTCATCGTGGAGGGGAGGTTGAGCTCGTAGGCATAGGGACTAACAACAGACTTAATCCTGAATCTACCTAAATATTTCCAGTCAAGATTTCAGGAGGGCCTAGTGGTCTGAATATTCCTCGCATTCAGCCATACTTCATCACCGACATGGTAGACTGGGGCCGGTACTCGGTGGGCATTAGCATTGGTCTCCTGGCGGTCCTGGGCATAACGAATCTCAGCTTGCAACTGATCATGAATCTCAGCCATCTTTTGAACAAGGGCATTGGTATCTTGAGGGCGGTCAGTGAGTGGAGGTGGCGCTAGGTTCTCCGTAAAGCGTAGATCGAACCCATAATTAGCCATAAAGGGAGAGATCTGAGTCGTCTCCGAGTAATGATTATTGGAGGCAAATTCGGCGAGCGGTAACCAGTCCACCCAGTCATCCTGTTGATAGGACACATAGCTCCTCAAATACTGTTCCATCACTGCATTAATTTGTTCCGTTTGGCCATCAGTTTCGGGGTGAAAGGCGGAGGACATGGCAACATTAATCTTCAACAATTTGCAGAGAGACTTCCAGAACCGAGACGTAAACTGAGTACCACGATCGGAGACAATATTGGTAGGGAGACCATGAAGTTTCCAAATTTCACTAATAAATAAACGTGTGAGGTCTTCCGATCCGGTAGTGATGTTGCAGGCAATATAGTGTCTCATCTTTGATAGCCGGTCGACTACTACGAGGATTGCGTCTCTTCCCTTGCTTTCCGGTAGTCCTGTAACAAAATCCATGGAAATATGTGTCTAAGGTCTTTGAGGAATCGGTAACAGGCGAAGGACTCCATAGGGAGCATGGCGGGACGTCTTATTCTGACTGCAAGTATGGCAGTTCCTAACATAGCGATCGACTGTGCTGCGCATCCCGGGCCAATAATATGAACGAGCAAGGAGCTGAAAGGTTTTAGCCTTTCCAGGGTGGCCTGCAGATGGAGCATCATGATGTTGTTGAAGCAAATGCAAATGTAAAGTCGTATCATCTGGAACGAAGAGCTTGCCGCGATAGGTCAGGAGGCCTTTCCTGGTCGAACATTCTGCCAGGGTGATCTCTCTGGAATGTTTAACGCCATTTCGGAGAAGCCCTAGGATCTTGTTTGGATATGGGTCAGTGATATATGCCTGTTCAAAGAGTTTTTCTAGGGGTGACTGTCCTCGGACAGCTGGAATGGCTGCCAACAAACCCAAATTATGGGACTTCAACACTGTCTGACTTTGCTGCGTCAGGCGTTCATCCCCCTCTTTAGGCAGATTTCCTGATCTCCTAGTCAATGCATCTGGCTTTCCTCCTTGCTTCCCAGGCCGATATTTAATCACATAATTAAACCGAGAAAGAAACTCTGACCAGCGTGCCTGTCGACGATTCAAATCCCTCTTGGTCATAAAATACTCCAAGTTCCGGTGGTCACTCAGAACTTCGATAGGCTCGGCAACACCCATCAGTTCAGCTCTCCATTCTTCGAAACACTTGATAATAGCTAACAGCTCCTTATCGTAGATCTCATAATTGCATTCGGCGGGGGAGTGGGTTCCGGAAAAGAAAGCAACAGGATGGAGAATATTCTCATCACTATATTGGGAGAGTGTACCGCCCGCAACATAATCGGAAGCATCTGTTTCCACGATGGCCTTGCGATTGAAATCAAAGTGACGAAGAATCGGGGCGGTGGTAAAGGCCGTTTTCAATCCTTCGAACGCCGATTCGCAATCCGATGACCATACAAACGATACGTTTCCTTTCGTAAGCGTAGTAAGAGGGCGGACAATCCCCAAATAGTTCTTAATAAAGTGTCGATAGAAATTCGCCCAGCCGTTGAACACCTGTATATCTCTGACGTTTAGAGGGCGGGCCCACTTAACAATAGTCTCAATCTTTTTGGGATCGAGCTTAAGACCTTCGGTGGTAACAATCATGCCCAAGTATTTCACTTCTTTAACTTGGAATTCACATTTCTCGGGGGAGCAGTAAAGATCGTCATTGGTTAGAGCTTGCAGAACTTGATTAACATGGTCGCGGTGTGATTCCAAATCCTCGCTATAGATAAGAATATCGTCAAGATACGCTGTACAGAAACGATCCAAAAAAGGACGAAGAGTATCGTTAATAAAGTGTTGGAAGACGGCGGGGGCATTGGTGAGTCCAAAGGGCATTACTTTGTACTGGAAGTGGCCAACTCGGGTGCAGAACGCGGTTTTCCATTCATCCCCAGCGGCGACTCGAACCAAGTTATAAGCATTTTTCAGGTCCAACTTGGTATACCATTTGGCCTTGCAAAGCTGGTTGAAGGTTTCCTTGGGTAACAGTAATGGGTAACAATTCTTAACGGTAATAGCATTTAGTCCCCAGTAATCAACACAGAATCGAAGACCACCACCCGGTTTCTTTACAAACAGGACAGGGGATCCGGCGGGAGAGGAACTAGACTCAATAAACTCTTTCTTCAACATATCGTCTATGTATTCAATCAATGCAGCCAGTTCGTCTCGGGACATGCTGTACAAGGGACCAAAGGGTGGCTCCTTTCCTTCATGGAGATTAATTCGAATATCATAAGGGTGATGAGGCGGAGGTTTCTGAGGACCCTCCTTTCCGAACCGTTCCCAAAAGTGATGATGTTCTGGGGGGACCAACGCGGCAATCTCTGGGGGTATTACTTCGGTAGTACCTCCCAGGAACAGGGCATAAACTGTAAGTCCCTGGGTAGTTTCGGCAAAGGTAGCGGCACTAACGATTTCGAAATCATGATTGGCGGGGAGCGGAGATAGAATACCCTTGACATAGGCGGGGACTTGATCATCATTACAGCGACGGAGGCAGCGCGGTGACCCAAAGGTAAGTGAGTTATCGGCAAAGTTGATATTAACATTATGTCGGCGAAGCCAGGGAACTCCTAGCACCAATGGATAATGTCCTAGTCGAGTAATATAGGCGGAGATCCTTTCAGTATGACCTTGGATACGGAGAGAAAAATGAGCAACATGAGTAATACTACCGGAGGAGATTTCTCTTCCATCGATAACATGAAGAGCACGAAGGTTGGAAAGAAGAGTAGTGGGGATTTCCTTGTGGCGTACAAATGATTCGTCAATGAATGCAAGTCCGGAAGCCACGGTGTCAACAAGTGAATAGGTTTTAACAGTTTTATTCTCATCAGATACGATACACGAAACAACAAGATGATCGTTATCCGAAACCTTCTTACCAGAGATACCAGAAACAGCAGAAGCAGACAAAGAAAGAGGAGGAACCTGGCCTAAGCCACCTAAGACCGGTCCTCGTGAAAACCCGACTGATCCGGGGCCACGGCAGAAATCGAACCAGGAGAACCCAATCCCAAAGACCCGGAAGAAGCAGAAGAAGAACCAAAAGGAAACCCAAAAACATAACCAGGAGAGGAAGAAGGACGAGAAGTATTGTTAACCGCAGGGGGCGCGCTGGCCCCAGACATAACCGGAGGTACGCTGACCTCAGAAGTAGCAGCAATATGAGCAGGGCGAGCAACAGGACGAGCGGGACATTCGGCGGCAAAGTGTCCAGGACCTCCACAGTACATGCAGAGTCCTTGAGTGGCGCGGTGGGCACGTTCAGCGGGAGTAATGGGGCCACGGCGTTGACGGCGGCGGGCACCGGAGAGATCCATTGGCACCGCACCACCTAGAGAATAGGAGGGGTGAGGAGCGGGGGCAGCAGCAGGGGAGGCCGAAGCACGAACAGAAGAAGAAGAAGCAAAAGGTTGGCGAGCAACAAAAGGAGAGGAGCGATCTCTGGCCCAAGCATCCCGGAGCCAATTATCCAACTTCTGGAGCAAGAGAACATATTCAGAGGTAGCAGCGGGGACATCATGATGAATCATAGCAGAGCGGAGCTCACGGGAGAGCCCTTGAGTCAGTGCGTGTTTCTTGGCCTCATCGTTCCACCTAACCTCAGCAGCCAAGCGTCAAAACTCAGCAAAGTAGGTGGAGAAATCTCGGCCTCCTTGAGTAAGGCGCTCGAGTTCCCGTTCAGCAGTAGCAATACGGTCTGGATCCCCAAAAGCGGTTTCCAGAATCGTGATCAAGGCTTCAATATCTTCCAAGTCAATGCATCCTCCGACGACAAGAGGCATTACCTGGGCAAGGGCACGGCCGGAAAGAGGATTAATTGCATAGGCAAGGCGGGCTTGAGCGGCAGGGAAGCGATCATGATTGGCAAGCATCTTTAGGCGGAGTTGAGTAACAAAGGGTGAAGTTCCTCCCTTTTGCCATCGAACTTAGGTGGGTCGGGCACTTTCTCGGAGTGGGGAGTCAGAGGGGGAGCCGGAAGAGTAGCCACAGGAGGGGCCAAAGGAGGAGCAACAGGAGGGATCGGAAGATCAAGAGGAGGAACGATTGGGGAGGCAGGAGGGGGAGCCGTTGCTTGGGCTGATAGCAAGCTATTAAGCTGGTGAACTTCCACGAGTTGACTCTCCAGGTTAGCAATTTGTTGTTCAAGATCAGGGATGACGGAGGCGGTGTTCAAGGCCGTGTCTCTCTCGAAGCGGCCCATATCTCTTTCATGCCTAATGCGAGAGATATGATATCCCAGAAGATCAAAGAGAAGGGCCTTGTCATGATCGTATTGCTCAGAAAAGGCTTGAACATTCTCGGGGGCGGCCCAGGTGTCAGGAGCCACATCACTATTAGCGATGCGTGCGGAAATAACGAGTGTGGAGGCGATAGTAAAGGAGGATCCGGAGGCTGCCATAATGGTATCTCGGGAGCCAAAAACGAGGCAACGTAGTCTAACGGGGCGGGGTCGGGTCAGGGCACGGGCGCAGGACAGGGGCGGCTCAGGAGACACCCGAGGTGGGACAGTTTCAGGTTCAGGTTCAGGTTCAGGGACGAGGCGAAGATAGAAGGGCCGAAGCCAAAGAATTGTATTGCTAACAGAAAGAAGACGTTGCCTAGAGAGGCAGAAACATAGGGAAGAACGAACCCTATATATACAAGTATTTTCTTACACCGATGACTCATACCATAGAATCCCATAGAACCTCCCAAGCATTCGCCTCGACCATACTAGTCCCGAAACCACCACTTCTATCCTACCACTTTCCAATACTCCCTAGCGCTTACATTCCATTACCCGAACTCCTTCCTAATCCATTCTCTTACTTCCGACATCGGCCGATTCTAACCAACAACCCTGTTCCGAAGGCGCCTTGGCGGATGGTGAGGTGCAGGAGGCGGAGCCGTGATACTGCCTCAGTTGTGTACCTCGGCTCTCTTGACTGGTGTCAACCCAAAGCCCCGTAACAAGTCCATAGAAATAGAACATTCTTCTTTGTGAGTTTGGTAAGGGGGGTCGCCAGTTTTGAAAATCCAAAAATAAAACGCCGGTAAAAGTTTGCGAAGCCTAGGGAGGCTTGTACGTCCTTAACAGTCTTGGGGGTCGTCCATTCTTGTACTGCAGAAACTTTATGGGGGTCCATCCGGATACCGTTAGGCTGGATAATCAATCCAAAGTAAGTCGTACGTTGGGTGTGAAATTCGCATTTTTCTGGTTTCAATAGAATCACGTTCTTTTGCAACACTTCCAGTATTATTTCGACATAGTGTTCGTGTTCTTCGAGGGAGTCGCTGTATATAGGAATATCGTCCAGGTATGCGGTGCAGAATTGGTCCAAATGTTCTCGGAGGCAATGGTTAATAAAGTGCTGAAAGGTATCGGGGGCGTTGGTGAGGCCAAATGGCATAACAGTATACTCAAAATGACCATAGCGGATCCTGAATGCTGTTTTCCATTCCTCTCCTTCAGCCATGCGAATCTGATTATACCTCTGTCGCAAATCCAACTTGGTATACAATTTGGCTTTTGAGAATTGATCCAGTGTTTCCCAAATTAGAGGTAGCGGGTATCGATTCTTAACTGTCAGCTCATTAAATCCTCGATAATCCACACACAAGCGAAGAGATCCATCGGCTTTCTTAACGAATAACACCAGGGCTCCAGCTGGAGATGAGCTTGTGTGAATGAAGCTCTTAGAGAGGTTTTCGCGAATATAGTCGCGTAGTGCGAGTAGCTTGTCTCTGGACATACCATAGAGGGGCCCAAATGGTGGTTCTTTTCCATCCTTCAGGGGGATCTTATGGTCATAGGGACGGCAGGGTGGTAGATTCTGGGCCATCGCTTCATCGAACATATCTAGCTAGTTATGGTCACGTTCGGGGATTTTTTGTTTCCATTCGTCCTTCGAGGTATCGTGGAGGGCCTTTTCAATTTCGTGGAGGGTAATACTGCAGATTTGTAATTGTTTGCGGCGGGCAAGGCGACTAAAGCAGACGGAGCCTATCATATAGGTTGGGGGTTTAATGCTCGCGATAGGGTCAGAAATAACTATAGAGTTGCAGTTCTTTTTACAGAACTCTGAGTCAAAAGCTACCGTATTATCTTTGAATTTAAGGGTGGTGTCGTGATGTTGTAGCCAAGGGATACCAAGAACTAGGGAATACTGTCCCAGTTTGATAACGAAAAGTGGAATTTGTTCTTGATGTGAGCCGACAAGTAGAGGGACACGGCACATTGACGTAATTTGTCCCGAGGCTATAGGTCTTCCATCGATAACTTCAACTATACGGGGAGTTTTAAGGGGAAAAATAGGAAGTTGGTGATGGCGTGCAAAGGTTTCATCGATAATTGCGAATCCCGAGGCCCCAGTGTCAATCATAGCATAGGTGGAAATACAGTTTTTATTGTGAGAAATGTTACAAGCCACAACTAAGTGGTCTCCATTTAACTCCTCCTCTGCCATAACCAAAACAGAAAACCCAGAAATAGAAAACGCAGATAAAGAAAAATCCTTTGAAGGTCCCCGGTGAGGGCCATGATACTGACTAGGGATTACTGAAAACTTGAATTACCAGAAGAAAGAATAACATATGTAGAAGAAGAAGAGGAAATAGGAGTGGGAGCTTCGATAGGGGCGGCGGGAGGAATAGACAAGGTAGTACCATTCATAGCTGTGGGGCCAACACGTGGACGATTACCTTGCGGACAGTTGGCAAATACATGGTCGGGGACGGCACAATAGGTACAATGGCTATTCTCCATTCTCCATTTTTTCTCAGCGGTGGTGGTTTGTCGGCGGCCATTGGCAAAAGTCTATCTTCCCTCTGGTGGGGGGCAGGCAGTGGGGCGAGCTTGGAGGGCCGAAAGATCTATAGGAGCAAGGCCTCCTGGTGTGTACGATGGATGTGGGGGAGTAGGTTGAGAGGTGAATTGTCCCATGAGATTCCTATTAGCCCTGTGGGCATCCCTCCTGGCCCTGATCCTGTTGTCCATGGTCATTAATCTCCTAACATAGGTATCAAAACCTTCCGTGGTGGTGTCCTGGTAAATCATTGCGTCCTTAAGATCTTCTGCCAGCCCAGTCTCTAAGGCGTCCTTCTTGGCTTCTTCATTTTAGTCAAGCTGGCCCATTACACATAGAAATTGTGTAAGGTAGGTGGCAAAGTCTCTCTTGCCTTGACGGAGGCTTTGGAGTTCCCTCCTGGCCGTCCCTCGGGGGTCAGGGTCTCTGAAAGAGGCTTCTAGGAATGCAACAAAGGCAGCGACAGAGGCAAATGGGGCGGCGTCCCTGGTAGCCATAGGGATCACTTGGTTAAGTGCTTTTCCTTCCAACCGGCTAACCGCATAAAAGACCTTGGCTTCCTCATTCAGGAACCTATCATGGTTGACCCTGAATTTGGTGCGAAGGAGGTTGAGGAACCCTGGTAACTTTTTCTGGGTCCCGTTAAACTTTGGAGGGCCTGAGAACTTTTGGAGTAGAAGGTGGCGGGGGGTGTATTAGCAGGTGGAGGGGGGACTTCTGGTGGAGGTGGCGGGGGTGGTGGTGGTAGGGGTGCAGCGCGGGCCGCGGCGAGTTGAAATTCCAAGGTGCGGACCTGTGCCTCTAGGGCATCGGTATGGTTGTTAGAGGCGGTGAGTTGGATCTGAGCTGTCGTCAACTCTTGTCTTGTTTGAACATGTAGGGCCCTGCTAGCATTCCTTTCTGTCCTCCATCGATCTCCTTCCCGTATAAGGGTGAGGAGGTGTACATAGTGGTAATGTTTATCCTCGATCGTGTCAAACTCCTCAAAGGTTTGAGGAATCTGATAGTTTCTATCGAGGGTGACCCCGTCCACTATGTGGACTGGGGGAGGGGGTGGAGGAACTGGGGTAGATATTGATGAGTGTGCACAGTGCGGATGACGACGCAACGTAATCTCAGGGGGACGTTAGGGGAGTAGCTTCGTTCCACAGGGTGTTGGGTAGTAACAGCGATACTTTTCAAGAAGGATAGATATATGTGAGGGAAGATAGGGAGGCAGCAATAGTCACTAGTGAAGTAGAGACTATAAAGTAAATTGGTAAATAGATACAGAAGGCGTTGCGTGAAGAGAAAAGAGAAAGAAAGAAAGTACAGGAGTAGGCACAGTTGCCTCCTTTATATATCCACCATTCTGTCGCCAAGCCTGACTCATACCCTCGTGTAACCCCAATTGTGACTCATTCCTTCGCGTAACAGAAACCTATGGAACTTATTCTGACTCATCTCTACCGCCTAGTTTGCAATAATCCCAGCTCCGCCAATCCTTCCAATCTCCCGATCCTAGTGTATCCATGAAATAATCCTATTGAAAATGTCTGGCGCCTTATGAAAGATAGGATTAGACACAGAACACCTCGCTGCACTACCAATGCTGCACTCAGAATAGCAATTCAAGAAGAGTGGGACGCAATCATTTCCCAGGAGATCGCATCCCTAATCAACTCCATGCCAATGCGGGCTGAGGCAGTGCGCACTGCCAATGGAGGACATACCAAATATTGATTACTTTTCCTACACAAAATGTATAATAGCAAAATAATTTTTTCATCCGTTCATGTGTAACAAGAATATCACACTCGCTTATCTTCAAGCAGGACCCTGTCCGTTCATTCACTTAATGCCAGAGCCTTGTACATAGGTGGAGTCTTGGCGCAAGTGGCAACATGTAGATTTAGCTATGACATCATTGAAGAAGACTCATTCCCTTTTGCTCCTCCATCATCATCATCATCATCATCATCATCATCATCATCACCATCATACAAGAAACCTTCCCGCTCAATCAACCCAGTCTTCAATCCCCCCCCCCCCCACCATCTTCCTACACACACACACACACAGCAGACAGAATGCCACCCAAGCGTCCACACCCTGGTACAGATACAGATACAGACCTCATGCCTCCTCCTCCTCCTTCCTCCTCCAGCTCCACTCCCTCCGCCAAACGTCGTCAACTCAACGTCGAGACGCCCAGCATCCCCGCGCCTCCCACCCTCTTTTTCACGATCCCCCACCCACCTCTTCTCCCCGATGACTCCCCTCCCAGCAACGGGCAGTTTACAGATTTCCTACACGCTCAGGCCGCCACCCTGCCCCACAGCACCCACAGTCTCTACATTGCCGCGTTGTCTAATCTCGAACCAGACAACACCCCAGAACTCACAGGCGAGATGCGCGCGTCGTTAAAGGCCGCCGTGACGGCTTTTACGGTGCATCTTTCACCGGCCGCAGATCAGGATCAAGGCACGGGGCACGAGCAATTGGGTTTTCTAAGAAGGCTGGCGGCGGGGGAGGTAAGAGACAGGGAGTTGGTGGACTGGGCGGACACAATCACGGCTGCGCTCATGTCATTTAGCGCCACCGGCGGTGCTCCAGCTCCCCCGTCCGGCTCCTCCACCACAGCTACGCGTTCACGTGCCAGACCTACACAAAGCGTCCTGACCCCACCTGAGATGCGCAGTAGCACCCACCACAGCACCGCTGGCCGCTCGACGGCCATCCGTAACAGAACCCTCGCGCGTGATGGCCGCACATGCGTAGTCACAGGCGTCCCCGATGCTGATGTACTCGAGGTCGCACATATCATCCCCTTCAGGGTACGCGGAGAGAAGGCTGCTGCTTTCTGGGGGCTACTAGAAATATTTATGGGGGCCGAGCGACTTGGAGCATTGAGGACCGCTACGCTACAGCTCGCCGGATCTGCGAGTGTAGGGGAGGTTGCCAATTGCATGGTGCTCTATGTCCCGGTTCACAGGTACTTTGATAGGGGGAGTGTGGAGATTTTGCCGGTTGTGGGGTCGGGTGAGTGGGGTGTGGGGCGGGAGTATGATCCGAGTGTTGTGAGTAGTGTAGGTCCCCCTCTCCACCCTCCCCCCCCCCCCTAGACAGATATAGCTAACCACTCCCCCAGTATGACATAAGCATCCATTACCCCGGCTCCGCCGCCCTCCCCCTCACCAGGTACATTTATCCTACCCCAGCGCCCGGTACCAAGACCGGGCAACAACTGTTGTCCACCGCGCTGCTGACTCCCAACACAACAATCACGCTCACGACCCCCGATCCTGCGACAATGCCGCTGCCGCATCCGTTGCTACTGCAGCTGCATGTGGTTTGCGGGCGCATTAAGCGCCTCAGGGCTGCGGCTGGGTGGCCGGTGCTGCCACCGGGCGATGGAGAGGGTGGAGAGCAGATTCAATGGGGGGAGGAAGAGGAGATGCAGTGGGGGGAGGAAGAGGGCGACATTGGGGGGAGGGGCGGAGAGGGCCGGAGCGAGACCGTAGTGGTGAGGTTCTCAGCCGAAGAGGGTATCCCCGACTGGGTCCAGGGGTGCTCTCTGCCGGTGGATGGGGATTCCCGTGTTGATCCCGGGGCAGGGGCTGAGGGGAGCGGCGTGGAGAGGAGGGATAACAAGCGGAGGTTTGGGGATGGACTAGAGCAGCTGGGGGAGCTGGAGGAGGGGCCGGAGGATGAAGAGAGGCCAAGGAAAGTAGCGGCTGTGTTGGGCGAGATGGAGATGAGGGAGGAGGAGCGGCGGAGATTAGTGGGCAGACGGGGAGGTAGTAGGGGGTTGGGAATGTAATGGTATTTTTTTTCTTTCTTTTTTTCGGTTGCTGGGGGCAGACCCCATATATTGTATTTGCCCATGTGCTTTTTTTTTGCCCCCTTTTGTAGATTTGAGAGCGGACTAAGATGGCAGTTACGGCATTTGTCCTGTTCTTGCCTTCCCCAGCCTTCTGCTGATGCATACTAAGCTTGTTCCATGATTCTATAGACCGGCTATGATCAAACCAACACAGCCGCGCATATTATCACCCTCTGTGTACTTTGCGCACAAACAGGGGAGCACGGATAATTAACCCGCCCTCATATTTCCGTGAAATTCGCACGTATACAGATACTAATGGCCGCGGCTCTTGCCCCCAAGCTGCGTGACTGCCAACACCCACCCGTACTAGTAGTCAACCGGCGCTGTTACCTCGACTTAATCGCTGTTCCGTCCAGTTTACTGCTTTTATTATTCTATTCACCACCAGTAACTTATCAGAGTAGCCCATGGCGCTCTCAAAGGAGGTCTGTCACCCAATCCGGGAACATACCCCCCTAATCGGGTAGTCCTACTCTCCCGAAATAGCTAATTATGGGGTACGACATTGGTTTGGTCCTTCCACCAAAAACCCACCCCTCTTCCTAAAACAGAAAAAAATCAATAGCTCCACCACAACAAAATATAAAATTAATCCGGATCTGTCAAGAGGCCGTAACGTTCTCGACCGAGCGCGCGCGCCCCGCAACACGTCCGGCCCTAACTATGGGTAGAAAGCCCCTCCCCCCATATTAGACAATATTTTCTACTTCTTTATTTTTTTTTTCAACTTTTTGCTGTCCCATTCTCCCCGACGTGATTCAATTTAATCAAGCCAAAACCTGCCCACCCTGACCAAGTGCGGTTAGAAGAACACCACACACGCCACAAACCACAGATAATTCCGCCTTGATACCCAATAGTGCCGCCGGAAAGCCGTATCTCAGATACCATTTTCTTTCTCACAATTTTCCGCTCCTTTATCGCTCCTCACACGGCTATGCTAATCGGTTTTTTTTAAAAAGAATTATCCTTGAACCCTAACCCTCATCTGCTACATGGAACGATTTACTATCATTATATACAAGGGGCAAGAAACACACGATTATGCAATGCTACTACAGCGAGACGCGACTGTATACCATACGTACCAGCCATCGGAGAGTTCTGCGGCGGCCTGTACGTTGGGTCTGGGCAGACCAGGCAATATGTACACATACCAAGTACTACACACACCACCAGTCGACGTTATGCGGGGCTTGATCAGCGCGGCGCCCGGGGGGCGCATCTCACTCCCGGGGACCTTCTGCTATGCGGTTTAGTACTACGAGATGGCCACCACGCAGGGAGCTCCTAGCAGCGGGAGACGGAGGGAGTGTGATAAAGATAGCTAGCTCGATTGGGCGGAGGGCACATACCCATAGCTAGTACGTATAACTATGAAGGTAGAGTCAGGACCGAGACTTGGGAATAGATGTCAATACTTACAGTCTCGGAAATAGGGTAAAAATGTAACCGTAGGGCTACGGTACTGAGTCAGGAATACTGGTTTAAACCAGCATCGTAAGTAGAGTACCATTTGGATACCGCATTAATACCGTATTCTTATAGAACCATCAGCGTAATTACTGGAATACAGTAGCCAATTCCTGCCCATTTTCGGTAATGTACCCTTAATAAATTAACCAAAAAAAAAAGGAATATTCTGCGAGATCCCAGTCGTGTGTCCGATATAATTACTATTGTAGCGGAGGTAGTTCTTGTGATATATATACAGGAGGGAATTTAGCCGCCCCTTATAGCAGTAATTGCCTTGGCACAAATGTAATGGCATAATATAATAGCGGTCTAGACCTTGCTAATTATTACAGTGATATACCTTCCCCGGCTCGCAATAGTTAATCCAACATCGTGGGTTTGTCTTGGCGCGAGTGATGTTCTATGATTCAACATCTGCGGTATGTATCCGCGGCGACGAAATCCCCCGAGGGAGGGATTAGAGGGGCAGGCTCCCTAACCCCCTCTAGCGACATCTACCCCTAGTACGCCTGGCCCATCTCCATAAGCCTGCTCAGACCCGAGTGATAGCCCGTGACTAGCCCGAGTGATAGTCCGTGACTAGCCCGAGTGATAGCTCGTGACTACAGCAACAAAAATTGGGGTGATATTCTTGCGGTAGACAGGTACATTCCCCAAGATGCCGATATAGGTCGGTCATCTCCAGAAGTAAGTCGGGCAGGTGATACGCATTACAAGTTGAATGCCGCTTGTACACACTCCCGTCTTCTAGGGGATGTCATAGCGCTACCGTAGTACGCAAGACTGCAGATAAAGCGGCATTCGCTTATCAATCCCGTCTTCTGAGCACTACAATAGTGCGAGCGTAGCGCTAAAGTCTGTGTAACAATCGGCATGGTAAAGAAACTAGCAGCACAGCGGTAGGAGTACCGTATTCTATGGCAGATTTCCTCGTCTGGAATGCGGCAGGACCACCGAAGCACCACTGTATGCAAAGCCATGCGTCTTCCCCTGCCAGGCGGTCGTCATCCTGTCGTGTTACTGTATTGTCTTAATGACGATTATCTGACACAGAATAGAAGATGCGCGACCATCGCAGTACTGCCTTGCTGCTGTATTCTTCTCGAGATTATATTTAGGGGAGTGTAGCTGTGCTATAGTAGGGCTATGGTATGATGATCGAATACACATTTGCGACAATGCCACTTCTACCCATGTTTATTGATGTACCCCGCCTCGATCGATTGACATGCATGCGGCCTAGGGCTGGGGAGACGGAACCCCCCCCCCCCCAGGGCAGATCCCCCCCGCCAATAAAGAAATAATAGCAACGAATCATAAATAGGTAGAAAAGAAGCCTCCTCCGAGTCGCCCGTGCCCCCACTTTTTCCGTGCCCACTGCCTTACCTATCATGCGCCAAGTACAGTGGGTAAAGTACGGTAGAAAGGACTTTAATTAATAACAGGTATGATAGCACACTTAATTATCTGTATTGGTATTATGATAAATATCATATTCGAGCATCGGCGTAAATATATCCCAAGCTTCCGGATGCCTCCCTCTCGTTAGTATGATATGTTGGGATCATTATTGCGAGCCTGGAAATTGTCTCCTCGGTAGCAAGGTCTAGACCACACTTGTATCATGTCATTACTGCTTTTCATAATTATTGCTATAACAGGGCCACCAAAATCCCTCTTGTATTATAATTGGTATTGCATGGACATTACAGGAATTACTTTCGCTGCAATAGTCAGTGTCACAGATTACATATTATAGTCGTCAGTCTGCGGATATCATGCAATTCGGGTATTTACCAAGCGACGATTTACACTTGGGAGTTGGCAGTTGCGGGAGGCGGGATTGACGGTATCAACCAAACAAGGAAAACATGGTTGGAGAGACTACAGAGATAAATACTTACATGGGTTCCTCACGCTTGCTGTGTGGTGGTGTCCCTGCACCAAATCACCCGCCCGTAAGATTGGTAGCCATTGAGAACCAGTGCTCCTGCGTCTGCATGCATCTGCAGGGCTCACCCACACCAATCTTGCATCACATATGCACAGATCTACGCTATCTCACCCGTGCTGCAGCAGAGATCTGACACATGCAGGAATGGATGCAATGCAACGCAATGCAATGCAACATTACCCACATCAATACCTGCAGCTGTGGTGAACTTCAATGTCTCAACCTCTCACGTGCGCCAAGCACACCTGTCGGCTGCCTTGTGTGGATCTGCAGCCCGTATCCACCAAACAAGGAACACCAGTGGGAGGTGGGAGGGAAGGGAAACCGAAACAACAAAACACTTCCCATCGCAGCTCCAGGTCTGGACATGAGCGTTACGCCTGCTGTGGGATTTACTCCCGGGGTTTCAACTAACTAGTGCGCACAGGGCTAGTTGATGATGGGTATAATATCGCTGACATAAGGTACATTTCTTACTGCACAGGGATCCCACATCACGCAGCATCTGGAGGTCTCTAACCCTAACCCTGAGACTGTACTATCTCGCTCGCCAGCGGGAAGGTCTGGCACCCGACAACACGAGTGACTTCCTCCTTCCTCAGGCCAGGGTTTTCAGCCCGAGTCCCCGAAGCACGGTTTGGGGGAGCCTATAGATCGGCGTGTGAATGAACCCGAACCTCCTCCATACATATCGCTTACAGATACATCTCGCAGCCACAAGCCATCCAGCATTAGCCACAGCCGACAACTCGTCCTCTATGCGCTCTACAGGCCGGCACTACTGCCATCATTGGTACCAAACCTAAACATCCAGAATACAGTACACAGGTAATTGCCACAGGTGCAACAGGGTAGATACTTTCTGACACGAGTTAATGAATTCATAAATACACAAACAAAAAACTCGCGTTGACAGCAATCAGAAACCCTAATCCTGGCGAGCAAAACCACGATAATGTCAGACCGCAGAACTGCGGTCGGATGGGTCGATTAATATCTAGCACTCCATGCCCACTCAGGCCCTGGGACGGCATTAACCCACCCGAGTATATACCAATACGTACTCTCATGGGAGGAATGCTTAATTGTACTACAGATCACCACTCGCCGAGAGTCGCGGAAGGAGGTTTTCTATGTCCCCCGGCGAGAGTCTGTCTGTTCCCGTGTACTGGTGGGCACGTGGGGGGACTTGGACATGTCCTTTCATGTTTGTAAGAAAATAGTACATAACCCTAACCCTGACCCGTGTTTGCAACACCACATTCGCTGGTAGGAAGAACTCCAGAACCTCCATGATCTGCCTCGACCTGCCCGTTCCGTCTTGCAGCCCCGCGCCCTTCTCCGCCAAGCGTTTCGATAAAGCCCCGTCTCGTGCCCGTCGCATTTCTGTGCTGTAGTAGATATTAGCCAGGTCGGCTTTGCTATGGGCCCCCTTATCTGGGCGTAGAACCTATATACCAGGTGGTGGCTTGGTAGGGGTCTAAGACACATCCAGAGAGCAGAGCGTCACTCAGCCGCAAGACACTCGGGGGGATCCTACGCACGGACACTAGGGTTCCAATAGCACCCAAGATAGGGCCGGTTGGCACCATGAACTGGGGGGTAACAGGGGAAAGACAGAAAGGAAGGGGGAGGAAAGGGCATGTGGCGGGGTGGGGGAGTCGGGGTGGAACGTATCAAGTTGCAGGCGATGGAGCATGGCTTTCCCCGGAGCAGTACCGTTGCTTTGTTATGCCCCGCTCGGTTATTGTAGCGTTTTGCGTAGTATCGGTGGGTAGGGAGGTTCGGTCTGTCCATGCCCATGCGCCAGTGGGGGGGGGGGGGGCGGTAGGGTCCTGCTATCCCTGGACGGATGGAATCCTTAAATCCGGGCATGGGCCGTGCACGCACTTGCAAAGGTAGCTGTTTTTGTTTTTATGTACGTGGTAATAATGATAGAGCCAATGGGGAGTTAGCATCAATTACCAAAGGGCTGGAATAGCTAGAAGAGGATTTCGGGGTAATTCTGGGTGGCAAGAAGTACGATGCGTACATAAATAAATAAGCAAACACACAAAGGTCTTGTTCCCGCTAGCTGCCTAAAGACCGACATCCCCACCAACTGGTTCAAAACCGCAACTATCGGATCTGTGGGAGGGGCCGGGTCCTATAATATACGGGTATCTTCCAAATTGGCGCCGTAATAGTCGATATGTATCCGAGAGAGGCTCGTAGCATCATGTGATGTCACTCCCCCTCACCAGAGCCCACACTCCGACATCTCCCTGCCGCAACCGACCATAAAGGGCCCTCATGCATCCTCGTTTTGGAGATGTGTCTTGACGGCCTCCGAGGGGGTCTCATACAACGCGCTTGCCTCAAATGCCGGGTAGATCCCCAGGCTCGCCGGGGCCGCACAGAGTGGCCCATAAAGCGCTCTCACCGACACCAATGAGTAGGAGCTGCAGCTCTGGCCCAGAGTTAGATAAGGGACACCGAAGGGAACCAGCCCCACGCACCCCCAACAGCCCTATCCTCGCTCTATCTCTTTTGAGGATGCAGAATGGCGGTACATGGTGTGCACGCCACAAACCCTAACCCTAACAGAGTGGGCGCCTGAACACCGCATATCCCCCTCCCCCCCGCTCAGGACCACCACCCATAAACCCCCCCGCCCCCAAAACCCCCCTTGCAAAAACAACTCTCCACGGCCAGCCCGCAGCCCACTACGACTATAAGCCCACAAAAGCCCCCAGATGAGTACCCTATCAGATCTAGAGTCGCTGGAGGAGAAAGCGGCGCCCGCGCGCTGGATGACCTTACGTACGCGGCGGGAGCAGCGCGCTAGCGGCCCGGAGGAGGAGGCGCCCCCGCAGCTGGTGTTCCCGGGCGGAAGTGGTGGTGCCCCGGCAGCACACGTACCCACACCCGGTGGCCGTCGGCGCTTAGACCGCCGACGCCCGGGCGCAGCGCCAGACCCTGCACCCGACACCAGTTCCCGCCCCACCCCCACCCCCGCCCCCGCCCCAGGCCTTATTCCCACCCCCCTGGTACTTACTACGCCCGTGTACAGCTCCCGCGCAATCCAAGTCGTGAACCCCGTTAATGGACCTACTGCACCCGTGCGCAGCTCCCGCGCAATCCAAATCGTAAACCCCAATACTGGCCGTATTGTCGTTCCCCCGCCCAAACCACCTGCCCGGCCCTCCCCCCCCCCCGCGGCCGCCCCTCCACGGCGTCGCCAACGGGCAGCAAAAATAGATACCGCTGCCTCGTCTTCTACGGCGGCCGCCCCGCAGGCAGCACACCGCCCAGTCGCGGCGCCCCACCCGCCCACACCAGCTGTAGCGGCCGCAGCCCAGCCCCCTCCTGACGACCCCCACGCGCTCCGCCCCGCCCCCCCGCCGGCGCCAAAAACTTCAAGAAAAGATCGTAGAAAAGCCAAAAAGAGAAAAGGCAAAAAAGGCAAAAAAGGCACCAGCAGCGGCCCCGCACCCCCACCCGCCGACACCACCGGGGGTCTGCCCCGCGCCTCCATATATCACGGCTGGGTGGCCATGCCCACCGGCATACCCCTCTCGACACTGCTCCCGCCACCCACGCGGGACATCGGCGAGATGCGGCGACTAGCAGAGGAGGCGGCGGCGCTGCTGCGCCTGTGCACGAGCGCGGGCATTGGCGCGGACGAGCGGCAGAAGGCGGCCCAGCGTGCCCGGGAGACGCTGCTGATGGTGCGCGGGGGCGGCGCGCCGGGCGAGTGTGTGATGTGTTTTGACGAGGCGGCGGATACGGTGCTGATGCCGTGCGGGTGTCGGGCTATGTGTTCGGTGAGTGTCCGTCTGGTGTCTGTTTTTGGGCGGTGTTGACGTGGGGTAGGGGTGCGGTGAGAATGTGGGGGTGAGGGAGCGCGGGGGGGGGTATCCGAGGATGGTGTTGTGTCCTGTTTGTGGCGTGGTGGTGGAGTACGGCGTGGTGGGTCCCCCGGTGTGTGCGGTGTGGGCTGGGGTGCTGACCGGTGCATGCAGATTGACCGTGACGTGGATACCGCGGTGGTGGACAAGTGTGAGAGGGCGTTCCGGTGTGTCAGTGTTTCGACGTGGGATTGAGGGTTGGTTCCCGGGCCTTTGTTACATAGACAGCGCTCTTTGCTGTACACAGGGCAGGCATATCATTGAGGATTTCCCATTTGGCATGGCGTATGGGCAAGGACCAGCCGGGTGTACCCTTTAAAGGTGACATGTCGCTGTATTCCTGGATTTCTAGACTTACCAACTCGTGTATTCGCTCTCGGTCTCCGATTGATAGTTTTCAATGAGAGAGACTTTAAGTATCCGCTTCATATTTCTTTTGCCCAGATGACAGCATCTCAAGTGGCGGAGCGTCAGGGTTAGGTTTGTGGGCACCAGCCTTCGGGCGCAATGGTGGGGTGTGCCACAGCAATGGCAATTATCTAGATCCGACTTTGGGTTCACTGTGGACCTGTATTGATAGAGAAGGGGAAAGTCCCAGGCCTCTGATTCCCGACTACGGATACTCATCTATATATTTGTGGCCTAGACTACATACTACCCTCCTCCACCAACCCTGCCTTATAATAACCTAGTCTTATGTCTACAGCACTACAGCACCCTATGTCTCAGAAAACACGAGAGTGCGACATCTCGGGTGGAGTGGCAGAGGGTAGTTGACTAAGCACCGCCAAGAGCTTAATATTTGGACACAGAGTGGCAGGGATTGATGCCAAGGGCTCAATATTTACATGTAGACACAGAGGGAGGGGTTAGCGCCACTTGCTGAGCGGGTTAATCCCCCCGCTGTTCCTATACTTTGCCGTTGTTATACTGTAGCGTCGCTGTTCCCGATTACTGGATTAGCTGGCCATTGCTAGAGTACTTACATATGTATTGACAACACGCAACAGCTTACCGGCGTAAGATAACTAATCCTAGTCTCCACACCTAACCCTTAGCGCAGCGGCGTAGTGCACAAGTACACTCCCGAGAATAATTACCAGTCCTGGGCAAACCCTGAGGGTGTCACCGCCGCGGTGTACGGGGGAATGCCTCATTCGGACGAGCCCTGGTGTTCGTGTTGGAGCGGTGGCCAGCCGTGTGTAGTTAGCCGGGTGGGTATGAGGGGTGTGTGTGTGTGTGTGTGCAGTGAGGGTTTCCCTCCTTATATTAAACCCGATTCTGTGCGGAGCTGTAGAATTGTTCCTACAACCCCCCAACCTCTGCCGCTTCAGACGTGTGCTAATCGGGAGGTAAGCAGCGGATCCAGCGGAGCACACCGCGCCACAGCGTATTGTAGTACGTGCAGGATATGAAATCATTTACTCGTAAGGGTTAATCAGAACATAGGTTAGTAAGGGCCTATAGGGAAAGATATTAAAAATCAAAAAGAGTCCTACAACAGAAATATTAATTGCTTAATATAGGTTTATATTATTATGGGAACTGGCGCTAATGTAGAGATTCATTTGCTAGTCCATTTGCATATAGTAAACTTGTGACAATGACCTGCGTCGTTATGGCTCATCTTGTAATTCATTTACAAGGTATGTTTTGACTCCCACGTAGAATACCCGCACCCCTAACCCTGAGCACAAGGCACTAGCAGAAATCTTTTTTTCTTCTTCCTTGCTTAAATCATCGCGACCGCAGACTTAGAATCCATTTTCTGATCCGTCTTCCTCATAGAAACTTGGCTGATCTGGAGGCCTGGGAGGGAGGGGGGGGGGGTTACTTTAGGTAATAAACAGCTACACGACGCCCACATCGGGTGGAAACACATGCTGACCTGTTCTCAAACGTGGGAAAGAGGGCCGGCTGTACACCTTATATTGAGGTTTCGGTTTGACGATGTATCCCCCAAGTAGCTCGGCTGCGGGGTGCCTTATAGCTAATGAATAGCGGGTGTGCATTCTCCCGGTAGCCAATTAACCCGATGCTACGTGCCTCTCTTCCATCATTTGCCCAGATAGTCTGCGCTAGTACTAGTCCGTACGCAAGGTTGGGCGTCTTGGGAAGGCCCCATCCGGAGGGCCACCGTATCGGAATCTCCAATAATGGTAGGCGGAAATCGGTCGCTCGAGGAGTTCCAAGGCCGCAGCGCCATATGAGGCCTTCCCATACCTACCTAACCCCCTCACTCGAACATTCAACGTAAACACATAGTATCTTCGTTGTAACCGGCTTCTGTACTACTAGCTCACCGATGGTTATCAACTATTTAAGTAAGGGAGGTGTTCGAGTGGCTAGGGAAGTCGTCAGCTAATAGATGCTCGGAAAATTCGCTAGCGCCGTTTGTACCGGAAGGTGCCCAAAGTGTGGGTTGGTCCTTGGAAGTTTTGTTCTCTTATGGGGGGTCAGTATTGACAGACTGAGGTATAGCGATGCTGTATGGTCGTTCTACCCATATTGTGCATTCAAGTGCGGCTGCAGATATATTTCGGGGGAGTTTTGTCTCTTTTTCTTCTTCTTTTCCTTCTTGACTGACTGATTGTGTATTAAACCCTTCAATAGGCGTAGATAGTAGGGAATACGCAATTATGTAGGTGGCAATGAAACTCAGCCTACGCTAAACCTTCCGGGCGCAGATATATTAGTTGTTTGGTGGAGGAAGAGCTAGGAACGATTATATAAATCCGGGAGGGAGTACTCTATTTGTTTGGGGGTTGAGCTCTTAGCCGGTGTGCCACCGAACATAATCCGATTATTGTGCTCTGACGAACTCTCTTGTCGGTTGTATTGTCATTGCATTTGGTATGCAATGAGCGTATGGTAACAAACCCTAGGAGAGAGCAGACGCCGATAGGGTTCAACAAGGTAAGTCCTGACCGCCTCGGGGGTGGGAAATACCGCTCTTCAGATGCTACGGGCCCGACCTGCGAGTGGGCTCTGGGAGAGTCTAATGGTGATTAAGTACTTATTGGTTTGTAGCCCTGGGAGTATAAAAATATGTAACAGGAGTATATAACAACAATGGCAAAACAAAGCAAGGAATCAAAAAACAATGCCGGAGCCAACAGGTGTCTTGATCACTGGGGTAGACATTAGGAAATTCATTAACCTAGCCTCCGTTTAAAGTCCTTTGTGAAACACAAAGCACAGTTACCGGCGACATGCAGGTACAGCGCCGGCGAGAAAAAGGTAGAATTGCTTACCGTAGATGTGGATAACCAGAAGTGCTTAAACCTCCCAGCGGTGGTGTAACATTGTAATACAATAAGTCATGCTATCTTACAAGGATGATCCTTTTAACCGAAGGGTTCTCAACAAGTTCCTCCGACTCACTACTAGCCGTGATGTGCATGAGACACTGGTACTCTGGGACCATTTCATAGTGGCGGTTGTCGATTGCGACTTGAAGGGGTGCCATGCTCTTCTTCTTTGTGCGCCCCCCAACTTTAGGCTTGCCAGTCAGGAGAGGAGCCGTAACGCGCGTACTATGAGGGAGGTTACTCGCGGCGACTGTCTGTAATGGTTTATATGGATCGCCCTGATTAGGGTTGGCCCCACTCTTTATTAGAACCTTAATCATCTCGTAGTTACTACACTCTGTTGCTAGTTCTAGCGGTGTCCTACGGCACTAATCACAATAATCATCAACATTCGCCCCGTTCTCCAAGGGCACTTCGTAAGGCCAACGTCAAATACTTTGCCACTCTCTGCGGTGGTGTATGTGATAGCTTGCCGTAATTGGCACGTTAGGATTTGCTCCATGGGCTATGAGCAACGTGATCATCCGGTTTGGATAGCTAGTTCTAGAGGGGCCCTATAATACTGTCATATGGGTATGCCTTTCTGTGCTAAATAACAATATCCCCTCGACTCGCTGCGCTTAACACTAAGGTCCCTGAACCGCGCTCGCCCATGCCGTGCCATCAACAACCATAATTCCACAAAGCCACTCCTAACTACTTGCAAAGCCACAGTGGAGGAGGATCGGTGTTGTAAGGCGTATTTTGGGGGAGCATAGACGAGGTAAGGAGCGTGGGTGTTCTGTGGCTTTCCGTGTGTTGGGGTATGTCGGGGGTGGGGGGTATCGGGATTGAGGTCCGGGGGGTGGAATGGTAGCAGGATCGATTTCTGTTGCTGTAAATGAGCCCTGGGGGTCGTCTTCAGATGACGACGCGGCGCGGCCGGCTGTGCCAGAGACGTCAGTACTGCGGTAGTAGCTGAAACGTGAGTAGTAAGTATGAAGTTTAATTCCTGAGCGCCATCTCACAGTCTAGTCAATCTCAAGCCACTCAGATATATGCCAGCGCCCCCGTGTAATCCCGTTATTACTCTACGGGTATCAGCAATGTAGAGAGCCAGCAGTGGCTGTGGTGTGGGTGTTTGTGTATCGGTGAAGAGATCTCGAGAGTGTAGAGGTGGTGAGAACTGTGGCCAGTTGGGGGGGGGGGGGGTAGCTTGAGGATAGGCGGGGATAATGGCAGGGAAAGGGCCAGAGATATTACTGTGGCTACTCTGAAGTCTGATTCTGATTCTGAGTATATAGGGGGGGAGGTGTGTTCGTGAGCGAGGGAAAGACTTGGTCGCGTCGCGTTGTTGATGTTGTTTTCATGGGACACAAACACAACTACCCCGCACTAGTCCTAATGAAGGTTTACCCCGCGTTACACCGTTACACACACACACACACCGTGGGGCTCTGCTCTGGGTTTTGATTGTCAGACGCAGAAACCTGTCGCCATACAAAATACTTTGAACTCAGTAATTGAACAACAACTACAGAGAAAAGCAGTAGAAAGGCATCTTTGTACACCATTTACCCGAGACTCCCCATTATGAACAAGGCCTATAATCGACATCTAGACTCCTTTTGGTGCCTAGATATAGATACTATATTAATAATATGAGGAGAAATGAGTAAATTCTCGGGATTCTGTGCCCTTTTGTGTGTGCGCCAATACATAGTGGATATGTGAGTATTCTCTTTATGTGAGAACCAAGGGGGAGGTTGTGCCCTTCCGCCTTGATGGTTACACGCCATCGTCTACATATTTAGTCTTGGCTTTCCCACTCTTTATGACTGCACTCCCCAGTGTGATATTGTCATAGCAGGAAGGATGCATACAATTAATGAATTAAACAAAAAAAAATGCATTCCTATGTTCTATTGGGTCTCGCTCCTTAGGGGGTATCTATATGATATATTCCACCTCATCTAGTGTTTTCGGCATCCCTAAGAATGAAGAGATCATCTAGCGGGGCTGATAGTGCACGTGGACATTGCTTTTCATATCTAGTTTCATCCACATACTACGTTTTCACAACATTCGCATCTAGGGGACCGAACAGTATTTCAACACGATATCCACGTATCTTCTCAACCAACCTGGGAATCTCAGAATTTCGGCCCTCATGCCCGAGCATGCAAAAGGAGGGTTTAATCTATAATCAACCTATATTAATACTACACCACCAGCTGCATCGTCCTGAATTTTAACAATGTGCTCTATTACTTCATTAGTCTCGAAGGGTGTCTGAGCCGGTCGTGGACAAAAAGGAAACACGATGATCAGCTGTGAGGGCCGGTGAGGAGAAATAGAAACTAGGGTAGCTACTTTAACGCCCGATCGGATATTCCTATGGGCCTGATTTCAGCCTTAAAAAGGGCTTAGTGAAAAGTTAGTCTAATAAAGACCTTATTCAAGCCTTTTTGAGAATGATTTGAGGAATATATAAGGTCTTTATTAGACTAACCTTTGACTAAGGCTTATAGGGAGAGAGGACGGATGCTCACGTCGGTACCGTTGCAGCTCTTATGGGCTTGCGTTAAGGCCTGCTCTGCTGAGGTGCTTAAGGTGCAAACATGGTGAAAGAGATGCAAGTGGTACAATTGTGCTGAACATGGCAGATTCAGGCAAATAGTCGTGGCTAAGAGGCGAGCTGCTTCTCGCTTTGATGTAGTCAATGGGAGAGAACTCCTGCGACGAGATGTTTCTGAGATCGCTTGGGTATGACTAAGCGGCGAGGACGCTCAGAGGATGGAAATTCAGGCGGTATTCAGATGCGTATAGAAGTAAGTGCTCTTGGTCTAGGCTACACACTGGTTTAGGTTGTGTGAAAGTTCAATGCCCTGCTTCAATTGATAGTATTGGTACACCGAATTGGAGTCATCTCTTCGTGTGGGAGGCTTCGGCCACTATACCACTGGGGGGCCTAGAAATAGGCAGGCAGCGGGGAGCCTAAGTCTCTAAAAGACCCGCCTTGAGATACCAACATTGCTTGTTTAAGTAGATGCTGGAAGGACCCCCCACCATGTTGAGAATTGGAAGAAATTGCATAGGAAAGAAGAAGAATTGGAGAGGAGGATAAGGGAAAATATACAAATTGATATTAGAGAATATGGAAAGGTGGAAGAAGAAAGACAGAAATATAGGAAAAAAGAAAAGGATGAGATAGTGATATATAGTGATGGAAGCAGGAATGAGGAAGGGGAGAGGGCGGCAGGAGTATGCAGAATAGGAGAGAAGGGAAAAAGCATAAAAAGCGTTGGGGTGAGGCTGGGAAAGAAAATGGAAATTATGGATGCGGAGATGGTGGGGATTAAGAAGGCAATTGAATTGGGATTGAAAGAGGCGCAGAGGGAGAGGAAACGGGTGGTTACCATGAGAACAGATAGTCAGGAGGCTATGAAAAGGGTTGCGGTTCGGGACAGCAAATCAGGCAAAGAATTGGCACACAAGATTAGGTGGCTATGCGATGCAGGAAGAACACAGAACATCAGAGTGCAATTAGAATGGGTCAAAGTACATACGGGGGTAGTAGGAAACGAGGAAGCAGATAGGATAGCAAAATCGGCGGTAGGGAAGGGGAGAATCGATAAAGATGCATTAATATCCTTTACATATCTGCGACGAGCATCGAACGAAGAAGTTATACAAGAGTGGGATAAAGGGTGGATTCCTCGAAGAAATGGAGAAAAGGCTCTATTCGGACCGTACTAAAGACATCAAATATGATTTAAAGACACAGAGCGGAAAAAACGAGTTCTTGTCTCAAGACTACGGACTGGACACATAATGTGTAATGCATACCTCGCCAGAATCGGAAAATTACAAACGGCAACATGCTAATGCGGAGCAATGAAGCAAAGTGTAAAACACATTATTACTGAATGTAAATATACGGAGGAGAGTAGAAGGAAAGGGGGGGAAGAAAATACAGTCAGGGAATTGTTATGGACGGAAAAAGGGATTGAGAAGACAGTGGAGATTTGGAAGCAATGGAAGGAGTATTGGAGGAGTAAGTGTGTATATGATAAAGAAATGGAAAATGAAGAAAGAGAACTGAAACGAGGGTGGGGAAGGTTAGAGAAAGAATAATAAGAGGCCTGATGAATGATGAGTCTCGAGATAGCGAGCGCATCAGGAACAGAAGTGTATATGTATTTGGTTTTCTTTCCTTTGCGTGTTTTGGATATGTTTTGTCAGGTTGAGAGAAGAGGGGAGGAAAATCTTCCACACCAGAGGGGAGTGGGAGTGTTACCATAGCCTAAGGGCTGGATGTAATTAATGAAGAAAACAAAAAAAAAAAAAGGCTTATAGGGATATCCGTTCCGTTAAAAAAGTACAACCCTAACCCTGATTAGTTAAATAGTTTACAGGGCACCATTTGTATATCACGCATTTTCTTGTGGTTTTTATTTGGTTAGGTAATTTTGTGTAGCCTCACAGCTATGGCAACGAACTTGTCACGTTTTCATTAGTTTAGGTAGCAGAGACGAGCAATACTTAGGTGAGAAGAGCGGGTTTTCCCCCTTTCTCGCCATAAAAGGTTATCTCACACTCTTTATCATACTTACAGCAGAGCTGCAGGGATCCTAGTACAAGCGCCTCCAGTGGTTGATAAAGGGCAATGCGTTAGGCTAATCATTCTATTGATCATAGCTTATCACTCGATTGACAGACCACCTCGGAAAATGTTTACGTGCGACCGACACTCGTCATGGGTTCTACGCCCTCGATGATGATATCTAGAGTTGCTACTATCATGGGTCCGGTCAACAATAGGTCAAGGATGCAGCCAGTTACTTTGATCAACTAGTACTTCCGCAGCGGTTAAGTTTCAGTATTGGGCTCAGCATCCTAGGTTTATGCTGATGGGGCTCGGGACGGAGCGGAAGAAGATAGCCGGGTTCCTTGGAGAACAGGGCCGATACGGAAGTCACCCAGCTCATGCACTTTTATTGTCCTGGCTGGAGATGTATTACAACCTATCTATCACGGATCCGTCTCCTGCACCCCGCCTCCTGCCAAGGCGTCTTCGGAACAGGGTTGTTGGATAGTATCGGCCGATGTCGGAAGTATGATAATGGGTTAGGAAGGAGCTCGGGTAATCGGATGTAAGCGCTAGGAAGGATTGGGTAGTAATGGGATAGAATAGGGGATATTTGGATTAGTATGAGTGGCACAAAGCATGTGGGTGTTCTACGGGATTCTATGGTATGAGTCATCGGTGTAAGGGAATGGCTGTATATATAGTGCTCGTTTCTTTCTATGTTTCTGCCTCTCTAGGCAATGTCTTCTTTCTGTTAGCAATATAGTACTTTGGCTTCGGCCCTTCTGTCCTCGCCTCGTTCTCGAACTTGAACCTGAACCTGAACCCGTCTTGACCCTGGTGTATCCCGAGCCGACCCTGTCCTCGTCCTCGCTTCTTGATCCTGTTACTGCCTCGCTTCCCGAACCCGACCCCGCACCGTTAGACTACGTTGCCTCGCCTATTGGCTCCCGATACATCATGTCCGCCCAAGCAGAATGGATTTTTCCCGCTGCCCTTGCTGAATTCCAACGACAAATCACTGTGGATGTTATCCTTTTGCATCGAAACCTGACCCAGTTGGCTCAAATCCGGGACCGAGTCCTAATCGAAAGAAACCAAGCTCGAACTGACCTAGCTCACGTAACGGCGGAACGAGACCATGCCTTAAATGCGGCAGAGGGCGCCCAAGACCTCGCCCTTCAAGTAGTCGATTTACAAACTCAGTTGGCGGAAGTCCGTCAAATTAATGAAAGTCTTCGTGCCCAAGCCGTCATTCCTCCTGTTGTCCCGATGGCTCCTCCTCATCGAGTACACTTCGAATCTCCCCCACCTCCTGTTGCCCCTCCTCTTGGCCCCCCCGTTGCTCGCCAGTAGCTACTGTCGCCTCTCGCTCCGAAAAAGTTCCTGATCCACCGAAGTTTGACGGAAAAAGGGAGGAGCTTCGTCCCTTCGTTACTCAACTCCACCTTAAGATGCTCGCCAATCATGATCGTTTCCCCGCCGCCCAAGCTCGCCTTGCCTATGCTATTAATCTTCTTTCCGGCCGTGCTCTCGCCCAGGTAATGCCCCTCATTGTCGGGGGACGCATCGACCTGGAAGACATTGAGGCCCTGATTACCATTTTGGAAACCGCCTTCGGGGATCCAGACCGCATTGCTACTGCCGAGCGAGAGCTCGAGCGCCTGACTCAAGGAGGTCGAGACTTTTCCACTTACTTCACTGAATTTCAACGTTTGGCTGCTGAGGTTAGGTGGAACGATGAGGCCAAGAAACATGCACTCACTCAAGGTCTCTCCCGTGAACTCCGCTCTGCTATGATCCACCATGACGTTCCCACCACTACCTCAGAATATGTTCTCTTGCTCCAGAAGTTGGACAATAGACTCAGGGATGCTCGCGCCAGAGATCGCTTCTCTCCATTTGCCGTTCGTCAGCCTTATACTCCCTCCGCTTCTGCTCGTGTTTCTGCTCCCGCTTCTGTTCCTGTTGCTTCCGCTCCTCACCCCTCTTATTCTCCAGGTGGTGCGGTACCAATAGACCTTTCTGGTGCCCGCCGTCCTCAGCGCCGTGGTCCTATTACCCCCGCTGAACGTGCCCGCCGTGCCGCCCAAGGTCTCTGCATGTATTGTGGAGGTCCTGGGCATTTTGCCGCTGAATGCCCTGCTCGTCTTCGTCCACGTTTCTGCTACTTCTGAGGTCGATGTACCTCCGGTTATGTCTGGAGCCGGCGCGCCCCCTGTTGTTAGTAATGCTTCTCGTTCTTCTTCTTCTTCTCCTGAATATGTTTTTGGGTTTCCTTTTGGTGCTTCTTCTTCTGGTTCTGGTTCTTTGGGTTTGGGTTCCCCCGGTTCGACGTCTGCTGTTGGTCCGGATCAGTCGGGTTTTCACGAGGACCTGTCTTAGGTGGCTTAGGCCAGGTCCCCCCTCTTTCTTTGTCTGTTTCTGCTGTTTCTGGTGTCTCTGGTGAGAAGGTTTCAGATAACGATCATCTTGTTGTTTCATGTATCGTGTCGATGAAAATAAAACTGTTAAAACCTACTCACTTGTGGACACCGGGGCTTCTGGATTTACATTCATTGATGAATCGTTTGTACGCCACAAGGAAATTCCCACTACTCTTCTCCCCAACCCTCGCGCTCTTCATGTTATTGATGGAAGAGAAATCTCCTCTGGTAGCATTACTCATATTGCTCATTTTTCTCTCCGCATTCAAGGTCATGTTGAAAAAATCTCCGCCTATGTTACTCGCTTGGGACATTATCCGCTGGTACTAGGCATTCCATGGCTTCGTCGGCATAATGTCAATATCAACTTTGCGGATAATTCGTTGACCTTCGGGTCCCCTCGCTGTCTTCGACGCTGCAATGATGACCAGGTTCCCGTTTATGTTAAGGGAATTACCTCGCCGCTCCCCGACAATCACGATTTCGAAATTGTCAGTGCTGCTACCTTCGCCGAGACCACTCAGGGACTGACCGTTTATGCCCTGTTTCTTGGCGGTTCTACGGAATCGATACCCCCGGATATTGCTGCGTTGGTCCCCCCCGAACATCATTCCTTTTGGCAACGATTTGGAACGGAAGGTCCTCAGAAACTGCCTCCCCACCGCCCCTATGACATCCGGATTAATCTTCATGAGGGAAAGGAACCCCCCTTCGGCCCTCTATACAGCATGTCCCAGGATGAATTAGCCGCACTGATTGAATACATTAATGATATGTTAAAAAGAGGATTCATTGAGTCTAGTTCTTTCCCCGCTGGATCTCCTGTTCTGTTTGTGAAGAAGCCTGGTGGTGGACTCCGGTTCTGCGTGGATTATCGAGGCCTGAATGCTATTACCGTTAAAAATCGCTACCCACTGCCGTTGTCCAAGGAAACGTTTAATCAACTCTGCAAGGCCAAATGGTATACCAAGTTGGATTTGAAGAATGCTTATAACTTGGTCAGAGTTGCGGCTGGAGATGAATGGAAAACCGCGTTCCGCACTAGAGTTGGTCATTTTCAGTACAAAGTGATGCCCTTTGGATTGACGAATGCCCCGTTTTCAGCGTTTATTAACGATACTCTTCGTCCCTTTCTGGATCGATTTTGCCGCGGCTTACCTTGATGATATCCTTATCTATAGCGAAGATTTGGAATCACACGCGATCGTATTAATCAAGTTCTGCAAGCTCTTACGGACGCCGATCTTTATTGCTCCCCCGAGAAATGCGAATTCCAGGTTAAAGAAGTGAAATACCTGGGTATGATTGTTACCACCGAGGGCCTTAAGCTTGATCTAAAAAAGATCGAAACGATTGTTAAGTGGGCCCGCCCTCTTAATGTTAGGGACATACAGGTATTTAACGGTTGGGCAAACTTTTACCGGCGTTTTATTAAGAATTATTCTGGGATTGTTCGCCCCCTCACCGCGCTTACCGGAGGGAAGGTTGCTTTTGTTTGGTCGCCTGCCTGTGAAGAAGCCTTCGAAGGACTTAAAACTGCGTTTACCACGGCCCCAATTCTTCGCCACTTCGATTTCGATCGCCGAGCTATTGTGGAATCAGATGCATCGGATTATGTTTCAGGTGGTACTCTCTCTCAGTATAGTGATGAAAATATCCTCCACCCCGTTGCTTTTTTCTCTGGAACCCATTCTCCTGCCGAATGCAACTATGAAATTTACGATAAAGAGCTGTTAGCTATCATCAAGTGTTTTGAGGAATGGAGAGCCGAGTTGATGGGTGTTGCTGAACCTATTGAGGTTTTGAGTGATCATCGAAATTTGGAATACTTTATGACTAAAAGAGATCTAAATCGCCGACAGGCACGCTGGTCAGAGTTTCTTTCTTGTTTTAATTATGTGATTAAGTACCGACCTGGGAAGCAAGGAGGGAAACCAGATGCATTGACTAGGAGATCAGGAGATCTGCCTAAAGAGGGGGATGAACGCCTGACGCAGCAAAGTCAGACAGTGTTGAAGTCCCAGAATCTGGGTTTGTTGGCAGCCATTCCGGCTGTCCGAGGACAGTCACCCCTAGAAAAACTTTTTGAACAGGCTTATGTCACTGACTCATTTCCGAATAAGATCCTAGGATTTCTTCGAGACGGCGTTAGGCACTCCCGTGAGATTACATTGGCAGAATGCTCAACCAGAAAAGGCCTTTTAACCTACCGTGGAAAGCTTTTTGTTCCAAACAATACGACTCTGCATTTGCATTTGCTCCAGCAACATCATGATGCTCCGTCCGCAGGACATCCGGGGAAGGCAAAGACATTTCAGCTTCTCGCCCGGTCGTATTATTGGCCCGGAATGCGTAATACAGTAGACCGCTATGTGAGGAATTGCCATATTTGTAGTCGAAGCAAGACCTCCCGCCACGCCCCCTATGGGGTTCTTCGTCCCGTACCGATTCCCTGAGACCGGCGCATATTTCCATGGACTTTGTCACGGGACTACCGGAGAAGCGAGGAAGAGATGCAATTCTCGTAGTAGTCGATCGACTATCTAAGATGAGACATTACATTGCCTGTAATACTACTACCGGATCCGAGGACCTCGCGCGTTTATTCATAGATCATGTTTGGAAACTTCATGGTCTCCCCACTAGTATTATTTCCGATCGGGGTACTCAGTTTACGTCTCAGTTCTGGAGATCTCTTTGCAAGGTGCTGAAGATTAATGTGGCCCTGTCCTCTGCCTTTCACCCCGAAACTGATGGTCAAACGGAACGAATTAATGCGGTGATGGAACAATACCTGAGGAGCTATGTGTCCTACCAGCAGGACGATTGGGTAGACTGGTTGCCGCTAGCCGAGTTTGCCTCCAATAATCACCCCTCGGAAACAACCCAGGTTTCTCCTTTTCTGGCTAACTACGGCTTCGATCCTCGCTTCACGGAAAATCTTGCACTACCTCCGCTTACCGAGTGTCCTCAAGATATCAAGGCTCTTGTTGGGAAGATGACGGAGATTTATGATCAGCTACAAGCCGAGATATGCTATGCGCAGGATCGACAGGAAACCAATGCTAATACTCACCGAGTTCCCGCCCCAGTTTATAGGATAGGCGATGAGGTGTGGTTAAATGCCAGGAATATTCAGACTACTCGACCCTCCCGCAAACTCGACTGGAAACGTTTGGGACGCTTCAAGGTTAAGGCTATTATTAGCCCTTACGCCTATGAACTTGATCTCCCCTCGACGATGAAAATACACCCTGTCTTTCATGTTTCGAAGTTGGAACCTTGTGCTATTGATCCTCTACCAGGACATATTCCTCCCCCCGCACCTCCAGTAATCGTTGACGGTGACGAAGAATGGGAAGTTGACGAGCTTCTGGACTCCCGTCTCCGCTACTCACGTCTGCAGTATTTGGTCAGATGGAAGGGATATGATGCGCCAACATGGGAGTATGTCGAAAATCTTACCAACGTTCCCCGCTTATTGTCCCGTTTTCATATGGCATATCCTACCAAGCCGAGACCTAACGGAGTTCTCGCGGAGCTCGAACCTAATGAGAGGGCAACTATCACGGATCCGTCTCCTGCACCCCGCCTCCCGCCAAGGCGTCTTCGGAACAGGGTTGTTGGATAGTATCGGCCGATGTCGGAAGTATGATAATGGGTTAGGAAGGAGCTCGGGTAATCGGATGTAAGCGCTAGGAAGGATTGGGTAGTAATGGGATAGAATAGGGGATATTTGGATTAGTATGAGTGGCACAAAGCATGTGGGTGTTCTATGGGATTCTATGGTATGAGTCATCGGTGTAAGGGAATTGCTGTATATATAGTGCTCGTTTCTTTCTATGTTTCTGCCTCTCTAGGCAACGTCTTCTTTCTGTTAGCAATATAGTACTTTGGCTTCGGCCCTTCTGTCCTCGCCTCGTTCTCGAACTTGAACCTGAACCTGAACCCGCCTTGACCCTGGTGTATCCCGAGCCGACCCTGTCCTCGTCCTCGCTTCTTGATCCTGTTACTGCCTCGCTTCCCGAACCCGACCCCGCACCGTTAGACTATCACGAATTCAGGGCGATGGGGGCGAGGGGGAGGAGGGGGTTATAGTACTGGTGTATTCACTTTTCTTTGACCATGGTTAACTCGTAAAGCACCGCTCACCAACCTGGCATGTGGGGTGGTTTCTGCCCCCACTATGGGGGAGATCTTCCAGGTACCCGGCGCCTAAATGGGACATGCAGAGAAAGAGTGCGGGGGAGTGACTAAGTGAAGGTGCTGGCCTAGATGTCAGTTGGGTATTTCACACTCGAGACTCCCACCTCATATGGGTGGAACCCTGCACTGTGCTTGGAGAGGATTTCATACACCGTCATAGCCGGAACGCTGCATACGAGTATGAATTAAACAAAAAAAAACCGTTTATCGCCTAGCCGCCTATAATCCTGGCTCCACAGTAAACTTCGCGATCATCTGCTGTCACTCGATCATTCTTCAGCACTCGATCATAGAGGATCACTCGACTAAGACATAAAAAGCAAGGATTTGTATTATTTGTTCATTGATAAATTGTAGGAATAATATTATTAATAGTTGAATCGTTACGTCCTACTCACTCACCCTTGCTTGACACTGGAGGAGACGTAGCGTGTAGGCAGTGTGGAGACTCAGACATCGGACATATTAGGGTTAGGGTTATTGGCACCTCAATATCGCTGATTACGCATGTACGGCTCTAGGGTTTGTGTTATTATATTTACTCTAATGGCGCAAGGAAATGAATCGGGAAATGAATCCTTTTTCCGCCTAAACTGTGTGGTGGGTAATGTGTGTATGGAAAGTGACCAGTTGTGGAAATGAATCAAATTACTATGTAGAAAAGCATCTAGAAACGAATCCTAAGTGCAAATGGACACATTTATTGAGCATATATTCTAAAGATATATGTAGCAAAATGTATTGTAGAATTATATAAATAAAATATAGAACTGCTAGGAGTTATTATTATAGATTTTCATCAAGGTATTACTAGCTAACATCTTCATCATATATTAGACTATGTAATATTGCTTGTAAAGCAAAAATAAAATTCATGTGTTAAGAAGGGTGTAAAGGAAAGGGTCAGTGGAAAGGCATGCTGGAAATGAATCCACAGTCCCATTTCCAAGAGAGGTTCCCCAGAAATAAATCAAAAGATTCATTTCCCGAAATTGTTTTGCATATATCGAAAATGAATTTGGAATACTAAAAGCAACGTTTCCTTCAGCTACACCTGTTAAGGGATATCTCAGAAGTCACTAAGATATGGCTAATGCTAAGCGATAGTTCTGTAGCTTTTAAACTTGTAATATTGTAGACCGGATTCCGTTCGCTTGAGAGGATGATAGTTCCCCTAAGACGACGGGAATCCTACTAGCTATTTATACATAATTATCTCCCTTAAACCCGTTATCTCCTCCAATAGCATATCTCCCATAACGCTTCGCTCCTCTTCCGATTTCTTCTACGGCGGGGTAACCAAGGGTACACTCGAGGTGTGGTAGTGGTTTGCCGAGATATAACCGAACCCCGCTTCTGGGCGTACGTCACTCTTACATCGCGCCGTCATACCAGGACAATACTATTGTACTACCAGTACTGCACTTGCCAAGCAATCCTGTAACACTACTCCCCCTTCCAAGCCGTTGTCCTCGACCGTTAAACCCTTCCATGGAAAAAACCCTGTGGGAAAAGCCATGATGAGGGAAGGTATCGGGATTAAGACTTTCCCAACCGTCGTTACCTCTTAGTCTGCTATGCTCCGGTCTCCGGTGCTACTGTGTCTTGACTCCGAGTGCGAGGACGGTTGCTAACAACTGGTTCGGCGTTCTCCACAGCCAGGGCTTCTTGGGGCTCCGGTGTCGCCAACCGTTTGCGAGTGTTCTGCTTCCTGTTGGGGTCCGTATCCTCACGGTAGGGCCGTAGGAGCATTTCGTAGAACACATTGTGAACCTTCCAGTCCGCTGGTAGGTCCAGTCGGTATGCTCGATTGCCAATCTTGGCCAATATCTCGAAGGGTCCCGTGAACTTATCTGACCACTTATTATATCCGCCGAGGTTCCTGGTATCTAGAAGGACCTTCTGCCCAGGCTCGAACTGTTGTACTGCCGGACCAGGTCGTGACGCTATTTTATCGTACGTCTGCTGCAAGGTCTTTCTAGCTAGCTCATGGGCAGCGAGTATCTCGTCCGGGTGGTTATTCCCTTGAGAGTCGAGCTGCTCGATCTCTACATCCGTGGGTCAGTCCGCGTGGGAGTGAAATCCATAGTTACAATAGAAGGGTGACTGCCCAGTAGAGGAATGTTTGGCGTTGTTGTAGGCGTATTCGCAGATTGGAAGTAGATCCCTCCACTTCTTTCCTGTTCCGGCCGTGAACGCTCGTAGGTAGGACTCCATATGCTGGTTAGTCCTTTCCGTCTGACCATCTGTCTGGGGGTGGAACGAGGTTGAGAGTCTTCTACGAATCCCTAGTCGTTCTGTGATCGCCGTCCAGGAGGCTGGCACAAACTGTGTTCCTCGGTCCGATACTATTGATCGCGGGAGTCCGTGAAAGCGCCAGATGTCTTTGACGAATGCTGGTGCGGTTTGCTCCGCGTTGATTCCCGTCATTGGGATGAAGTGCGCCATTTTAGTAAAGCGGTCCACTACAACCAGGACGTTTCGGAAACTTGACCGCTCCTTGGGCATTTCTACCACAAAATCCATGGAGATGTCGCACCAAGGGGTCGTGGCTAGCTCTAGGGGCTGTGGAAGAGACATATGTCGTCGTCATTGTTTGGCTCTTTGGCATACGTCGCACGTACTGACATATTTAGCTACATCCGTGGTCATTCCCGGCCACCAGTAGTTCCTGTCAATCAATTCCAAGGTTTTGTCTCTGCCTAGATGCCCTGCCGTGGGTCGGTCGTGATGGTCTTCTATAACCTGCTTGACAGCATGCCCAGGCACCATCCAGCGTCCTTTATGAGTCGCTGTATTCTGATCGGGGTCCCACTCTGTTGCAACCTCCCTCGAGATGGTTTGCCGGGCCCACAGGTCCTCAGGGTCTTCGTTTTCAGGGAGTTCATCCGGAACTATCCTGCGAGCCCATCGACCCTCTTCTTCGTACCAGTTCTGCAGAGCCGTAGGCATTCCCACTCCTGGCACGTGTACCCACTGATCCACTAAGCGCACTTCCGATAAGGGATTGTAGAGGATTTCTTCACGAGGTTCTATTCTCGCTTGTGTCCTTCTTGCAAAATGTTCGGGGAGGAGGTTTGTTTCTGCGAAATGTTCAGGTGAGAGGAGCATTTTTACTGGCTGCTCTCGAACTACTCCCCCTTCCATGGCGTACTCCGGGCGCCTGGTTAAAGCATCGGACTTCCCGTTCTTGTCGCCTGGTCGGAAATGGATCTTGAAGTGAAAAGGTGCTATCTTTTCAGCCCATTGGGCCTGTCTTCTTGACAGCTTCTTGGTTGTTGTGAAGTACTGAAGGTTTTGGTGATCAGAATAGATCTGGATAGGTATGTCCGTACCTTCCAGCCAATGTCTCCAAGTCAGGAGAGCGGAATCAATTGCGAGCATCTCCTTATCGTAGATCTCGTAGTTGACTTCGGCCTCATTGAACTTGCGAGAGTGGTAAGCCACCGGATGTAGCTTACCATCTTCGAACACCTGTGACAGGACCGCAGCCTCTGCCCAGTCGCTGGCATCTGTTTCGAGGACAGCCATGCGATGTTCGTCGTAGTGTCGGAGGATAGGAGCGGTGGTAAATAGTTTCTTGAGCCCGTCAAAAGCATCCTGTTGCTCCCGACCCCACTTCCATACAGCATTCTTCTTCAGGAGATCTGTCATTGGTCTGCATACCGCAGAATACCCATAGATGAACCGCCTTAGGAAGTTTGCGAATCCCAGGAAGCATTGAAGCTCCTTCACCTTAGTGGGTACCATCCACTCGGCGATAGCCTTCACCTTCTCGGGTGAGACCTGGGTGCCGCTACGTGATAGCTTGAATCCTAGGAATTCTACCTCCGTTTGGAACCAAGCAGTCTTTTTCTGGTTGCCGTACAGGTGGTGTTGTCGTAGCCGCTCCAGCACCCTGCGCACGAGAGCTATATGCTCTTCTCTGGACTTGGAATATATCAGGATATCATCCAAGTAAACCACCAGTCCCTGATCCAACAGGTCCTTGAATATGGTATTGACTATTGCCTGGAATGTAGCCGGGGCGTTGGTCAAGCCGAAAGGCATTACTCTATATTCGAAGTGGCCGTATTTGGTCCGGAAAGCTGTCTTTCATTCCTCTCCCTCTGCGATGCTTACTAGGTTGTAACCGTTCTTGAGATCTATCTTGGTAAAGAAGAGGGCTCCTTTTGTCCAATCTGCTAACTCAGTCATGAGAGGCAGTGGGTATCGGTTCTTGACTATGACGGCGTTTAATCCGCGGTAGTCGACGCATAACCGTAATGACCCATCGTGTTTTGGGACAAAGAGGATTGGTGCCGCTGCTGGGCTGGAAGATGGGACAATTTTACCTGTCGCTAACATTTCGTCCAGGTATTCCCTCAACGCTTTCTGTTCCGGGGGTGACAATGGATAGATGGGACCCCACGGAGGTTGGCTTCCGTCCAAGAGGGGAATCGTATGATCCCACTTGCTATGTTCCGGCAGGTGTTCTGCTCCCTCAGGGGAGAACACATCTGCGTAGTCTTGGAACTCTTCCGGGATAGCACTAGCAAGAGTCTCGCTTCCCGTGTTTCGAGCCCAAAAAGGGTGTGACTCGAGAGGCATGTCAGGTTCCGGCATGTGTCGTAGTAATCTAACGACCCTTTCTTGCCATCCTTCTTCGTACATGTCCTTTTCTGTCATCATGCATCCCTTAATCTGGCACTTCATACTATCAAAGGTAGCCTTATTTTGCCCCCAATGTATAGTAGGTTGATGTTCTTTGAGCCATCGATGTGGTATGACGAGGTCTTCTCCTGCAAAGGTGCCGATTTCACAGGTGACTAACCTGTCGAGGTGGCTACCGATGCGGAGTGTGAGAGGTTGGGTGATATGAGTACCGGAGTGTGGCATTCGTGAGCCATCAGCTTGTCTAATAAGGAGGGTTGTTGGGCGAGTTTGGATTGAGATGTCCGCTTTCTTGATACAGTTCCAGGACATGATCCATGTTTCGGAGCCACTGTCTAGTAAGGCTGGGATTGTATGGGTAAAGTGCTTCTTGGTTTTAGGGTTGAGCCAAGAGATCTCTGTCTCGAGGCGGGTTTCTTGGGTTGTGGTAGTCATGGTTATTTTTGGATGAAGAAAGAACTGGTTGATGTCCTTCAGTTGAGGTGGATTTTAGTCACTTATATAGCTAAGTGCGGGGTAGCGCTGACGTATCCCGTCTAGAAATTCTTGCCCTAATCACGAGTCCTTACTTTACTTTGGCAGTCTCTCCACAGGGTCTTGGCAGTCGACAGTGCGCTATGCGTTTACTACCCGCTATCTGTGTGGCCCCTCTACTTTCCGAACTTCTCTAATTCAAGTCTTAGGTTTCTGACGTACGTTTTTGCTTTCCTCACAGTATAGTAATATAAAGAAATTTTATTTCCGCTCCTGATTGTACATACAAAATTTTCTTCGACAATTTCAATTTTCCCCAAGTGCCGTAATCCTAGCTCTGAATGCTTCACCCTGAGGTCCCATTTTTTGCCTTTTCTCATTCCCTCCTTCCGGCTCCTTCGTCTTCGAAGTTTGTTCTTCCCTTTTCCTCTTTTTCCCATTTGACCTTTCCGTCCCACCTGTTGCTCTAACTTTACTGGTTGAGTAACAGTCCTTCGTCCAATGACCTTCTCTTCTGCACCGAAGACATTTGTTTTCCTTGACCCACTTGTCTTTCTCCACTTGGGTAGCCCCTAGGCTTCCTGTTGCTGGGGGAGGTCTGCGTGGAGATTCCTCTCGTTCCTTTCTACGGGGACGGGATTAAATCACGCTTCTTCTTTTTCTTGAGTCTTGAAGTCGTTGGCGTTTGAGTTCCTGGCTTTCGCGGGGTTTTGCCGGTTCTCTTCCTCGCAATATCTCTTTGCGGGTTTTGACCTCAGCGTCTTTTCTTCCCACTCTTCTGACCCAGGCTAACCAATCCGGGAAACTGGATGGTTCTTCAATCGCTGCTGATATAAGCGCGGTAGCGGATATCCTAGTTATACTTCAACTTAGTAGTCCATACCCTCTGAGGACGCTTGAACCCATTCGGGGCTCCTTGTTCCAGGTCCTCTTGACCCTTATTCTTCCTCCAGAAGGCTCCTTGTTCCAGGTCTCTTTGACCCTTATTCTTCCTCCAGAACCCCCATCTGGGCCTAACATAGGCCCAATTGCGCTTCATGTTTATTGATTTTGCCTTATCCTGATACCATTGATTCCGTTCGTCAACATGCATACGTCATTGGTTGGAAGAAACCAGGGCAACTAGAGTACTGACCAGAAATAGCTTTAATAAGCTCCAAACAACGATGACAACGGTAAACAAGCCAACAGCGAGAATGATAACCCATGTCCACTTGGGCCCTCCATTTATAATATCTATATTCATCCCAAATAAGGTCTAGAGCGGCAATGAATGTATCAGTATTTCTCCATATCAGTATAGAGACTTTCTAGAGGTGGCAATACCGCAACAAACATTAAGGGCAAGAAGACGAACTGAAATAGATTAGCTTTGATCAATTACAAGTGAGAATGGAACTATAGGATACCGTGATCCAACTAAGCCGCTTCATGCTCATACCCATCTCTTTTGATGTCCGACTTTCATAGATAGAGACCAAGTTAAACTCCTAAACACAGCTGATTAGCAGCAGTTAAATCCATAGGAGACTCATACAGGACCTAGAGGGACTAAGTCTTGTTGCTAAGAAATATATACTTACAAGCTCGATCATCTTCTGGGTTCTCTCATCCAGGTCCTCGATTTCTTTTGAAACCTCCTTTTCCATGTTGTCGATTGTTTTTGCTAGCCTACCAATTGCGGTCGGGAAGTCTACTACCTCTGCCTGGAGGCACTTCGCCTCGCTAAAATCTGTTACCATGTTCCTTGCGGTACGCACTTGAATCTGCAGCAGAGATCGCGAATCACTCCATGTTTGTGCATCGGCTAAGAGAACTTCGATAAACCCCACACTCTTCCCCTGTCTCTCCAGAAGGGTCCTCCTCTATATAAAAAGGTTATTAGTTCTCATATTGTTGGTATCTTACCCCCCCCTCAGCCGATGGACAATGGTATGGGGCAATGAAAATTAAACTTACGCTTTGGTGGAGGTGTATGTCTGCCTTCTCAATAAGATCCCTCCATTTCTTATGTAGATCAATTATAAAGAGGTTAAAGAAATCGACAGCGTCATTTGGGACACACGCTATATCTAGTACACCAATGAAGTCCACTGTGCGTAGTATAGGCGCCGGATTTTGCGTGGATGTACAGGGCTTTCGCATAGTCCACTGCACTCCGCTCTTCCCCGCAGATACCCCGAATGCAGCGCCAGATCCTTCCCCCTGTACGCCGCTCTGAACCCAACAATCAAGAGATAGATAGCAGGTTAAGAGTGCTACAGAATGTGTTAGAAATGTCAGAGTGAAACTAGCTGCAACCGGACTGACCTTGGGATTCGCCATCCGTGGCCATTGTCGCCACATTTAGAACACCCTCTCCCTCATGGACTTCCCCGAGACCCCGATGCGAACTCAGGCAATACCATCGCCACTGAACTGTACTGGGTGTCTTCTCCTCACCGCGCCCCGCGTGCCCCCGTATCATTCCAAGACCTCTTATTCTCCTTATCCCTTTCGAGACCGCCTGGGTGCCCCCCTTGGGGCTTTCAGTTGGGTTAGCATAATCCCAAGGCCACACCTTTATAATTTAATAACAAATGAATACCCACTGATGAAGACACCTAGCGCCTACTGGACTATCCATCACATCAGGAAGTTTGTCCAAGGATAGTATCTCGATCGTTTTTCTCACCGGATCAGCAGACTGAGGTGGAGCTATATTTGCGGCCTGACCATTTTGTTTTCTGTGTATCGTAAGGGCCAACACCGGATGTGGGAACGGTGCCTCATATATCGTTAGGAACGACCGACCGGACTGAGCAAAGGATCTGCGCCAGAGCTCTATGGGGCGACCTCGTATATCACAACCAAACCTCAACAGGATCCTCAGAAGCTGCGCCCTAAAACCCCTATCGCCCTCGGTTGCCAAATCCAACGGGTTAAGGCCGCCATAGTTACAGATACTTGGGTTGGCTCCGGCGAGGAGCAGAAGCGCGGCGGAACAGGTGTGACCACCCCTTACCGCATGATGTAGCGGGGTCGCGCCAGCTTGATCTTGGAAGGAGGGATTCATACCGGCTTCAAGAAGGTATTGCACGACCTTTGGCCACGCAATACCTGTGATTAGCAGCTGGTTGTGGTGGTTACTAACCAAATGAATGGAAACAGCTTCAGAAGATCTCCCGGAGGCCGCCGCTATTCTACCACCCTCGCTTAATGGCTCACCGTCTACATCTGTGCCTGCTGTAAGCGGAATCTCGACGGCACCTACGTGGCCCGACTCTACAGCTACCTGTGGTGTAGATTCGCCGATTGTTGGTGTGATTCCATTAAGATCTGCGCCCGCTTCAAGTAAAGTCGGAGGGGCCCCCGCATAACCCCCTCCGGCCACCGCCTGCAGTACTGCCCTACCACCCTCGCTGGGTGGTTCACCATTGAGATTTGCGTCCGCTGCGAGCAACTTCTTGACAATCTCCGCATGACCCCCCTCGGCCGCGGCCTGCAGTGCTGTCCTACCATCCTTGTTGGACGGTTCACCATTGACATTTGCGCCCGCTGTGAGCAGAATCGTAACAACACCCTCATGACCCCCCTCGGCCGCGGCCTGCAGTGCTGTCCTACCACGCTTGCTGGATGGTTCACCATTGACATTTGCGCCCGCTATGAGCAGAATCGTAACAATACCCGCATGACCCCCCCCGGCCGCGGCCTGTAGTGCTGTCCTACCACCCTCGCTGGACGGTTCACCATTGACATTTGCGCCCGCTGCGAGCAGGTTCTTGACAATCTCCGCATGACCCCCTCCGGCCGCGGCCTGCAGTGCTGTCCTACCATCCTTGTTGGACGGTTCACCATTGACATTTGCGCCCGCTGTGAGCAGAATTGTAACAACACCCTCATGACCCCCCTCGGCCGCGGCCTGCAGTGCTGTCCTACCACCCTTGCTGGATGGTTCACCATCGACATTTGCGCCCGCTGCGAGCAGGTTCTTGACAATCTCCGCATGACCCCCTCCGGCCGCGGCCTGCAGTGCTGTCCTACCATCCTTGTTGGACGGTTCACCATTGACATTTGCGCCCGCTGTGAGCAGAATTGTAACAACACCCTCATGACCCCCCTCGGCCGCGGCCTGCAGTGCTGTCCTACCACCCTTGCTGGATGGTTCACCATCGACATTTGCGCCCGCTGCGAGCAGGTTCTTGACAATCTCCGCATGACCCCCCCCGGCCGCAGCCTGCAGTGCTGTCCTACCAAACATGGGTGGTTTACCATTGACATTTGCGCCCGCTGCGAGCAGGTTCTTGACAATCCCCACATGACCCTCTCCGGCCGCGGCCTGCAGTGCTGTCCTACCAAAACACAAGGATGGTTCACCATTGACATTTGCCCCCGCTGCGAGCAGGTTCTTGACAATCTCCACATGACCCCCTCCGGCCGCGGCCTGCAGTGCTGTCCTGCCCTCCGCTCCGGATGGTCCACCATTGACATTTGCGCCCGCTGCGAGCAGGTTTTTGACAATCTCCGTATGACCCCCTCCGGCCGCGGCCTGAAGTGCGGTTCTGCCGTGTCTATTGGATGCTCCTGTATTGACTTCCGCGCCCGCTGCAAGCAAGCTCTTGAAAATCTCCGTATGACCCCCCTCGGCCGCCCCCTGCAGTGCTGTTCTCCCACAATGATTATTTGGCTCGAAATTCACATCGGCTCCACTGTCTAACAATAGCTTTACCATATCGGAAATACCTTGCCTCGATGCTATTTGCAACGCAGTCCCCTTACAGTTGCTGCAGGGACCATTATGAATGTCAGCAGGATCCCACCACCGACAGCGCTCAGGTAAGTCAAGTGTGGCACCTTGATCAAGCAACCTACGCACTATCTCAAGCTGGCCATGCCCTGCTGCCTCCCGTAGCGCATTATCCACATCGCAAGCGAAGAACGGGTTAAAGCGACTTGTTTCTTCGATCACCCGCGAGAGGTAGTCCGAGTCTCCGTCTCGAGCAGCTTGCATGAAGGCGTCACTATTGTAATCGGTTGGTTTGGGTTGCCACGCGTCGGGGCCGTCTGCGGTGGGTTCCTGAGGAGCTGCACTGTGCGCTGTGGGTGGGGCGTACAGGTGCTCAAGCATGCTCACCGGGCGCCGGGGGGGTAGGGAGCTACGATTTAACCGCTCCATATCTGCTGAGCTACGGGGCTTCTGCTTCCGGGCGGGCAGCCGCTGGGCAGGGGGGGCTACGTGGCGTTGTTGGCTTGGCCGGTAGGCGGTAGATTCGGTTTCCACCTAGCTTGCGGGATGTAATCGGGTGGGGAGCAAGTACGTTCTGGTTTCGTGACTGAATGAACGAGCGATGCGTGGTTTCTATGGTCGTATGACTACCTCTCGGAGGAGAGGGGTTTTTTGGGTCTGTTTCTAATCCACGATAGAGGTATGGTGACTAGATTGTATTGAGGACTCTGTCAATCTCTGGGGGGGAGGGGGCGGGTGGAGGGATCTGTTGCTAAGTGAGAAAGGTGGGATTATATACCTTCTACCGTCGGATGTATATTAGCTAGCTGGGGGGGGGGGGGTTCGCTTTCATGATGGTGGTGGGCGATGGTGCATCGACTCTGTAGGGGGGGGGCTGGGGACTGTCTGGGGCTCAGCCTTGTTTTTGTGATCGAGGTGTGTGTGCTTCCAGCTATTATTTGCCGGACTTAGCAGTGGTCAGCCTCTGTGTGCATTTGGTACGCATAAGTGTAAGAACCAACAGGAGCCTGGTATTTTGTGTCAAGGAGGCCTGAGACACCTGCGGGCGAACACTGAATACTGGGAAAGATCGAGCGATAGCAAACGGGGCTGGGCTGAAATCTTGTGCAGACCTACTCTTTTGGCGGTTATGGCCCTGACCCCCGGAGTTGTAAGGGGGAAGAAATATGGAGGCACTTTGAAATATTTTCCTAAAATACAATGGAAATGAGAGCTCATTCCAACTTCATCTAAGCGAAAAAGATCGAGGGTAGAAAGGAGGCTGACAAGTTGCGCTGCGAGAGCTGCGGGGCACACTATTCAAATACTTGCTTGGATGACAAGTGTCATTATATATTCTCAGCCCAATCAGAACTCTTTGTAGGCACTCACTTTTAGAATTCCCCAAAATGGCGCATGGGTACTTACACTTTGCGTTGTTTAAGGCGTTGATTTCATTATATTCCAAGATACTTTAGACTACGAATAATCCACTATCCCCGAATTTGTACATGGTAAGTCCGAACCAAGGTGAATTGGCGAATCAAACTTCACGGACTCGTGTAGATACATACTTTTTCTCGCCCGGAATTAAGATCTAGCGACGCGGGGATAGTGGATTTCTCGAGAATTGACGGTACCGCATTAATTGAGAAGATTCGTTGCGCTGCAGCAGGGGCCTTCTCTACCAAATCTTGCATATTGACGTCTCATACCCCTGCTGCAGCGCAACAATTGCTGACGTTTTTGAACTGGGCCACTATTGCATACACCCAAAATCATGAGCTTGGCGTATTTTTGCATGGCATGCAATATCAGTCGCGTCCACAATTGTCAGCGAAATACGAGTAAGGTGGTAATGTAGAGCACTCTCGACCAGCCGTCTGAGGCTAGCCGACTCGGGTCCCGTGAGATACTGGAGACCGTGCTTAAAACAGAGCAAAATACTTAAGCTGTCGGAAACTGATGTTTATAACTGCATGATAGTTCGATGACATAAGCAAAAAATTCGGGTGTGTCTTTTGTATATGCCTTTGGGGGGGGACGGACTTGTTTCTGCCTCTTCCTGTTTAATAACCCTAACCCTGCCACAGCATCTTACTCCCTCTCAACTGGACCTGAGTTTATAACCGTGTTTCTTACTCCCAGTATCTTACCCTTGTATATTTGACGGGACCCTATAAATTAAAGAGTAAGACTAAGACTAAGCCGAGGGCGAAATCTGCAGCTCTTGCCCGATAATTTTACCCCTCCCTTTGCCCGTCGCAATTGCCGAGAAGAGGACGTACCAATGATTTCGCATTTGTTTTGCAGTACTCTACCGCACCACCTCAGTTCGTTCGGACAGTTGCCAAGAGTGGTGTTGGCTGTAAAAGGCTCTGATCTCTTCCTTTAAGGGGTGATACTTTCCAGCTCCTCTGCAAAATTGTCCCTTGACAACCGTCCGAACGAACCGAGATTTTGCGGTAGTACCATGAACGTCCTCCGGGGCCGCTACTCTACTGTCCCCTCCTTGCGCGGGGTGTGGAACATACATATACTGTCACGGGGTATTGACGGGTACTGGGTGTTGACGGATTATAGGCAAAGCTTGGCTTGGCTGTCTCTCTTTTAATTTTGGCTTGTTCCGTCAACACCCAGTGTCGTCAACACCCAGTGAACGATAGTACTTGGGTATCGCCGCTTTCCCATACAAACCGGGCTTGGCACCTTTCGGTTCTGGATAGAGAGTTTTAGCTGCGCCGGTTGGGTACTTGCCAAATTTTTAAGGTTGCCACGCAAAATATCAACAGACTTTAAAAATTGGTCGGATGGGTTGGGCGGAAGTTCTATCCGTTTTGGGTAGAGGCTGGCAGGGATATGCCAATAAGAGGTGCAGGACTTTCTGTTCAAGTGCTCCAACTCCTAAAACATCCAACAACTCCTGTAGCTAAAACCCCATAATAGAGTCTTTTATCCCACACTCGAAAGTTGTAGTCGAGGGAATTTACATGAAAAGACATGACACTGAACTTTAGACATATGATCTGTCAGGTTTCTCAGAATTACGCTGAGAGAAGAATGGGTCCCGTCATGTTATTGGCTCTCTCATGTGTGTTCTTTCCCCACTAGCTTATGCATACGGCACCCGGTCATTTTGCTTCGAAACCCACCTTTCAACCTTCGAGTCAGTGTGGATAAAAGACTCTAATGCTACACGCGAGTAGGGCGGTGGGAGGTTGGGTGAGGATGACAAGGCAACAGCGCCTGAACCGGAAAGATCTGCATCTACTTCCTACACGCTTACCACCATTTGCTCAGGACGGGATAATCAGGATGGAGTGGCGCCGTTCCCTCATACAAATAATCCTCTTCAGTAAGCGTGTAGTAAAAAGCTCCAAGCCCCGCAGAATGTGCCCGATTTTGGGGGGCTTTTCTGGCGCCGTTTGCGCAGGAGAGTGCTGGGGTCATATTTTTCTGGTATGATAAATAGCAATAATGCTGGGGTGCTTACAGTACATGTATTCATTAGTATCATAGATATTGGTGCATTTGAATCAATATGGGTGGTGTAGCAGGTGGAGCCACATCGCGAGAAGCCAAGTATGAGGAGGTCCTTTGGGTGAGTACTGTCTTGGCAATACGCGTCATCCACGTGACCACCATCAAAGCGACTACCTATATTAACGCACCACATGCCAACAATCTCCTATCCTCTATAATGCTCACTGCTGGGATGCGGAGGCACCTCGAGGAGAGGTGGTGGGGGTCGAAGTGGGCTGTCTCATGTGTAGCTACATACCCTAATGCCGAGGTCTGTACCCCCACAGTCTCTCGAGTACCCCCGCAATACTAGATTAGAGCAGGGGACAAAAACAATCTTTGATCTCAAAACTAAGGGGAAAAGTCTATATTAGCTGCCAACTGCCCTTTAAGCCACCGCCTAAGGAAACAACACCTAACCAATGGCAACTTGCATCCGGAGAAGCCTGAAGAGTCCGGGCATGAGAAAGCAGACTTAACAACTATCTTCAGCTGTGTCCAAGTCAGTTTTGGGCTTCCAATCCTTGGTTTCAGTGCTCACTCTATTGTCATTGTCGGGCGAGGGTCGGTTGTGGGAGGTGAAGGTAATTTTTATAGGTGTCTATTCTTCGATCCCCCACCCACCATATCTACAAGAAACATCTGCCCTTACGATTTAAAGGGTATGTGTGCACATGGAAGCGACCTCCGTATACAGATGCGCGCCCCCATAGTTTTGATACTCCGAGGCCCATACCCGGAAGTGAGAAGATATGACATCTACCACGGCAGGTTTTTTTATACACCACAGACAATACTCGTCCCCTAATGGGCGCACATCCTATAGGTTTACCATCTCTTACACTGACACATTGAGTTACATGTCTTCCGGCGCACTCCCGGCCCTCACATACGTCAATGCAAACAAGAGGCTGGTGAACTCCTCGAGCCCAGACGTGGACGATCCCCGCTTTGACTAAAACTACTACTCGGAAGAACAACGTTGCTGATAATACCGGTACCTTCGCAGTTTATCTGATGGTATTCTGAATGTGTCTACCCTTTGGGGGGTTTATATTCCCGCCCCGAAGCACTGGTGTAGTATCCCGGAATCTTCCCTTTCCATGTCAGGCACCACCGCGACAACGTGTCGGCCAGTGGCGACGCTATTGGTTACGCGAAAATAGTGGTCGCATGATGTTTTACCAGCCCTAGACTTCATCAGTGTAGTCGTTCCCCTTGGGTGTGCTATGCAAGGTGGCAGTAGTCGGTCCTAAACTAGCTACGACTTCTTGAGGTCTAAAGCGTCATTGAGGTGAAACACGTCACCCCGCCGAGCTCTTGGATGGCGAGATGGTGTTGGGATAGAAATTTATTCTGGACGCTGCAAAGGAACAAAGGCGCCTGGAGGTGCATCATGGTTCGTCACTCGATAGATTTATTAGTGGATCGGCTTTTTCTTGGCCACTTCGCAGACTTTCTTTGGCGTGCCTTGGAAGCCTGTTTTATGTTTCACCTTTGCTTTGGCGTTGTGGGTTTTTTGTTTAGCTTGTAACTCTACTCGGAGGTGATTACTTAAATATTTCGCGTGTATGTAAGATTCTCGCTCTGGGATATGTAACCCACGTGATTCATTATATTGTTGGTAAAATCGGCGCCTTGGCGCGGATGTAGTAGTTTTTGGTTTGCTTCGTTAATTCATACTCAGATCAGCCGCACAGGTAGTAGTTCAATCACTATCCCTTGGACGGATGAAAGCGGCAAAACCCGCGACCTCCCTCTTACAGCCAACACCAACCTCGCGCGGCAACTACCGGGGATTCTTGTTTGGTTCTGTTGTTCCTCCTTACCATAAAAAGTAATGTGATCCCTCGAGTAAGTAGTGCAAGGTCCAGGCCGCGAATTTGACCACCTTCATCCGTCCAAGGGAGACGTTCTCCATCTTTAAGCACAGCACGTGTCGACTGCTTCTTTCCATAATCCCTATAGTGGCCGAAGAGGTCAGAACATTAGCAAGCACAAAACAGAACTCAACCATCAGATATAGATCTCAGGCATAAACCTCAACCCATTCGGACACCAAGTTAGTATACGAGTGAAGCAACTCTAACCTGATGATATGATGATGGATGAACTGACAGAAAGGGGAGAGTCAAAAAATCTACATACCGCATTGTAATGTTGACCAATTTATCTCCTTTGCTGCCTTGATTTTCTCAGCTTCATCAGGATACTTCCAGTGTTTGCTCTTCAGCAATCTAACCAGACAACTGTTTTCACAACGAAGAGATAGTTGCTACCTACTAGTGGCTTATAGGGCTTCGGGAGCAGCGTCCTCTATTATAATGTCTGACTCGGAGGAGGTATCTTTGTATACCAATTTCGATTCGTAGATACCAATCTCGAACACCCAGTACACACCCAACATATCCTTTCGAGAAATTTGCATCCATCTTTGAGCTTAGCATACTATACTGCGTTAGACTTTACGCATGTACCCTTAAAATAAATTCCATAATCTACGCTTAAGTATCAGACATATATATACGTATCCATCAGTAAAATACCTAATGGGGTTAAGGCAAATATTTGATATACCAGATGGACACTTTTGACAACTTCACATCCGATGTTTTTGCACCCCTCCTCGCCCCTACATGAAAACCAAACCAGATACATTACCTACTTACCATTTATCACCCTCCCTCGACGTCAAGATGCGTGTTCCTCAGAGGGGTCTCGTTTTCCCTTGTCTATTAGTCATCTTTCTGTAAGCTATGCAACTACATACAAGAATGGTAATTACCGAAACAGGGGGGGGCGTAGGTTAGATGAGGCGGACATCAAGACACTTGGACCCCTGGGACATGCGGATACATGATGTGGATCAATCTTTTCATATTGTCCCACATGCCCAACAATAGATGAGGATGCCATTCATGAATTCATAGGCTATGGATATTATGTAGGGGCGCCCCGAGGGGGGGGGGAGGGGGTTGGAGGCGGATAATTATCGACTTGTGGTGAGCCTGGGGAGATTTGTCAGGTACAGGGAAGGTGTGCTTTGTGCCCTGTGTGATCGTACAAGAAGCATACTAAGGCTAGTAAGAGCAAGGTATGCTTGGAGGACTTCCGTCGACGACTTGGCAGTGGAGTGACCAGACGTCATGCTGGTGGAATAGTAGATCCAAGAAGCCTTAACGTAGGAGGATATTTCCTCCATACCGTTTTGACCCTTTTCCCTTTTTGCTTTTTGTAATTCTTTTTTCGTTTTTTTCGTTTTTTCTTTTTGCAAATATGGGGCGAAAAAATGTATTCCCCCACGTTTTCCGGCGCTCCTTTTCCTCAACTCCGTTCCCTTTATGTTTTTTATCTATTGGGATAGCTTAATACGGTTTCCGCTCTCCTCAGCCTCTTCAATATAGGGTTCCCTTCTCTTCCATGTCTCTTCTCTACTTTCCTCCAGGACAGCCAAGTTGCAAGGGTTTTTTTTGTTTACGTTCTGGATTGGTAAGTAACAATGGTTGACCTATTGCTTTATCGTAAAGACCTTGAAAGTAGAGTTGAGGGGTAACATAAGGAGATTCTCCTGGCCTGGGATGGAGCTAAGAGTTTGTGAGGAATGCCAATAATTCCGGTGGTGCCAAGTTCTATAGCCCGTAAGCTGATCAAAAGGTAATAGTCGTCATTGCTATGATTTTATCGCCGGCATGGGTATAATTAATAACTGCTCCCCCTCTCGCCTCGAGGGACTAGGTCAACCGGCCGGTGGTGTTCTGGACGGTCGTGGTGGAGCTGCTGGAGGTGGGGGGCGGTCGGGGGTTGTGTGATTGTGGCACTGACACAGTGGTGGTGAGGGAGAGAGGGTTATCCTCGATTACATTGATATATAGAAGGATAAAGTTGCGACAAGCGATTTTTAATTGCCAGTGACCTGTGACAAACAAAGAACATTGTGGGGGCATGATACGTGGGTCAGGGCTTTGTAGTCCACGAGCCACGGCTACTGCACCAAAGTCAATCCCGGTCCTATAACACACATGGGAACTTGTCGGGGCGAGCCTACATTTACGGGTATGAGCATCCAGGAGGAGTGTAGCCTTGACATATCTACCCAGAGCTAGAGGTCCGTAGCCAGTATGAGATTCCACTATACAAGGGAGGTTGACGTTAGGACGCCGTCAACGAGTAAGAGCGGAGTCCACTATGGGAGGCTTGAATCGCGGCCAGGGGCTCAAATCACGCGCTTGCAAGAATGGGATTTGGCCTGCGATGAAAGGAACACATATAAGACTTCTTTGTTATAGGCAACCTAGGTATCTTGATAACCTATCCGCAAATCGGGCGGTCCGTGTGTAGACCATGTAGACCTAGCTACTAAGGTCAGTGAATAGGTACCACTCCACCTACCTCAGGTCACATGGGCCTATCAGGAAACCCTACATCCTATTGGGGGCACTAGCCGGGTTGGGGAGTTGGGGTAATAACGAGGGGCGAGGGAGAAAACAAAGCCAAGAGGATATAGAAGAGCACCTTAGATGACGCCTACTGTTGAGCATAGGTCCCGTTCGGGCCATGGTGCTCTATAGTATGTATAGTTATGATTCTCACGCTAAGTCGTACCCACTGCTATGTGACCAGGTACTGCCATGTGACCAGGTGGTTATCGAACTGCATGATATTTTTCAAATTCCTTATCGTACCAACTATATTATAACATGATCAAGTGATATCCTATGTTCCTGGAAGTGTTCCGGAGCATAAATATAGGCCCCTTCTTTACTTTCTTCGTTTGTGATTCATGAATTGAATAAGTCTAGATTAGAAAAAGCAAATGAACATCTAATTGGGGGTCTAGCTCTTACGGCGTGATATCTATGATACAATCAATACAGATAAAATCTATACCCTACCTACTATTACTTAAAAGATCATCATATCGTCGTAATGCACTATAGCACCAGCGAGTATTATCGGTATGTATCACAATACAAGAGTATTTATGAGATCCCTGGGTCGAGCTGATAGAAACTAGACCACCGGGAGCCTACCTCCTCAGAGGTGCTGGACAATAGTCATATTCAGAAAACCACCGTAACAAATAAGGAATATCTTACCTTGGAAATAGGTAATCATGGAGCAGTATTATGAGGAAATCCAGAGCATTCCCTGCGGTACACGAGTCGAGAAGATAACTCATTAGTTATAGAGGATGAGAGTCTCAGGTCCCCCCCTCATACTAATGTATCTAAAACCAAGGATACTTTATACCTCTAGTTTCCGTAACGTGTGCACTTTCACGAATATATAGATAAGGTTCTTTTAATAGGAGGATATATTATCTGACATGTTATATAGTTGGGGGGCGGCAGGGTGACAGGGTGACAGGGTGACAGGATGGCAGAGTGGCAGGATGGCAAGGCGGCGGGGCGGTGGGACGGCAGGGTGTTGCGGCAGGAGGACGGTAGGATAGCAAGGTGACAGGATGGCGGGTGGAATATTCTTCAAAACAAAGAGTTCACTTTCAATCAATACAACAAATGCAGTTGTAAGAAAATACTTTGTAGGGGCGGAGGACACTGTTGAGAAGTTCAACAAAAATGAAATTCCAAATATTAAGAATGCGTTTTATATTGCCTATAATACTAAATACTGAGGGATATTCACTTCGTTCCCAGGCGCTTTTAAAATTATTTACGTTGACAAGATTCAATTTCAGATTCAACTTCTTATAACATAAAAGTATATGCTTCGGTTAATACCCTTGCTTTTCCTAATAGTATTAATATAGGCACAGAAGAATAAAAAAACGAATTTTAATCCACCTGAATACCATAACAAAAAGTGATTCCAGGGTTTATATTTCCCATTGCGGTTTATGGATAAAACTAAGCGATAAAACGTCAGTCCACTACTGATCAAAAACAAAATCAGAGTTCCTTAACGTGCCTCAATCATATTTCTCAATATATATTTCTTCTCTGGAAATATTGGTACCGCGTGAAAACTATTATTTAGCAAAGTCAATTTAGCGTTTAGAAGTAAGCATATTTACTTGTTTGATGAATACCTTGAGCCGTAGATAAAATTTTTGAGAAGATTCTTTCACTTTTTGTAGCTACTGGTAAATTTTATTATTGGGACACATGATGACTCTGTAGATATAGACAAGGATTGGGTAGCTATCGTTCTGATAGGATGCATTACAGGTGCTGAGTACTGTATCAGGGAACTGGAGGATCTATTCTAGTGTCAATCAGGTACTATTAGTTTTGTTCGTTGTAATAAGCTTGAGTATTTCATTACTAGCTGAAGCTGCCTCCAGTGCCGACGTATCTCAGTAATTCATGGAAATATTCTACGACACCCACCAACGAATCAGTTGTGGAGATGAGAATGATGAAAAGTAGATAGATGAAAATGAATATCTGTATTGACTTTATGTGCTATACAGTTAACGTATAGATGGTGATGATTTAAACTCAGTCCTTCTATCTTTGACTCCTGTTTATTGTAGATCAATCAATCTTCATTATTCTTTGAACATATGAGATATCAGAGAATCCTTCTCATGTATTAAGACTGAAATTCTGGACATAAAATAGTCCAGATAAGAACAGTGGTCTCTAGAATACTCTTAATGTGCCATGAAGCTCAAGATTTATGGCTGAGAGGGATTTTCTAAGGGATGCCTCTAGATTTTATTACGAAAAGTTGGGAGTGATTATTCAGATAATGAGGTTTGCATGTCCTAGATCTTGCAAGGGGTAAAATTGAGCCCTATGCCAGGATATGTTGTGAACAATTAGTAATCATAGATACCGAGCCTTATCATATGTGATGATCCTATATAACCATTATTTTAGCATGCAGGCCTGTATTTCTGCTTGTCCCATATTAGTGAATTTCGTAAATGGGGCTCTTTATTTCGTGATTGAATATGTACAATTACTCTCTACTAACAACCATTCCTGCCTACTTACCTGCCTGCCCTCCCTGCTTGATTCGCTGCTTGGTTGGGAGCTGCATTTGTTGGATTGGGTGCTAGATTCACTAAATTCTCTATCTACGTAACCGATTAGCACATGTCTGAAGGGGGGATGATGTAGATGGGGGAGTCGGGGTGAAGGTGTGGGTGCCTGGTGCGCTGCTGAATTCATTGCTCGGTTACTACTTGGTGCCCTACTTCGCTGGTTTCGGTGAGCTTAGTGTTGGGTTCGCTTGATCGGGTGCTGGATTCACTGGATTGGGTACTAGATTCGCTAGGCTCGCTGCTTGGTTCACCGGTTAGCTCATATCTGGATGATGGCGATGATTCATTGGGACGGGGGTAGGAAGGAGACTACCATCACGGTATCCATGAAGTGGGGGGGGGGGGGTGTAGATGACGCGATGAGGCTGTGGGGATGGGGAAGCCGCTGGGGTGAGGGCGTAGGGGCGAAGGTACTTGGTTCCGTACTCGTTTGGGCTCACTGAATTGCTGCTTGATTCGCCGCTGCCTGCTTCACTGGTCGATTTGCTGCTTGCTTCACCGATTAGCTCATGTCTGGACGATGATAGGGTGCTCAGTTGCAGCGGGAGGCGTAGATGAGGGCGTGGAGATGAAGGCGTAGAGGTGTAGGGGTTGTAGAGACTCTATGTATTACACCAGCTCTCGTGGAGTATCGACAAGGACGTCAATGGGCCGTGGGTTAAGACGGGCCGCCCGGGCTCTTTTTGGGCGGGCCAGGCCGGGCCCTAAATTTTATTTGATGGGCCGGGCCAGGCGGAGGCTAATATTTAGCCCGGGCTAAATGGGCAGGCCCAGGCTTGAAGGTGCTCATACAATCATAGCAGTTCTTCCTTGATATATAAACATTCTGTACTATGAGAGGCAAGGTAAACAACGTTTGTATATTTCATACTATAAAAGGCAGATTAAATTGCAGCATTTTCGATCCTACCTACATTAATCCCAAGAAAATTAGTTCGAATTGTGATGAAGGCCTGTATTTGTGGGAGCTTGGGCCATAAATATTTGGCCCGGGCCTAGCCCGGGCTATTTGGGTTGGGCCAGGCCATGACTTGGATAGCATGGGCCGGGCCAGGCCGACCCTATTTTCCAGCCCGGGCTGGCCCATTGGCGTCCTTGAACTGTATCGATATGCACACTTCCCAAATGGTTGAGTTCCGAAATGTTTCTAGGTTCTAGCAGCTCTTGGACCAACTACAAGAGAACTGTATAAGATAATGATATTCCTGGGTCTCTTGGGTCTCGCTGTACTAATCAATAATAGTACGGGTGATTATTAGCGGATACTCATTGTCGATGGGCTGAGTGCGCACGTTGGTCTTGAACCACCAAACTCTTACACATTGCATGCCCGCCCATTCAACACCGCTCTTGAAGTCTTCAGACATCGTTATTTTTTAACAATGGGGCATTATTCCGAGCGGGTTCAATCACTAGGCAGTACAGGTATCACAGGAATTGGAAAACACAACCTCTTGGCCTTTCTACACCCTACCCGTGAAAAAACATCTGTTTCAATTCTTGCAACAGCTGCACTCTCCAGAGCCGGATAGATCCTATTGATAGAGAATTGGCAAATCAAGACCTCATGGCATCAATATCAACCCTCCAGGCGCCGAGAACCCTTGAGATCAGGTCCTAGTACATCAAGGGACCCGTAATGCTCTATCTACCCTGAACGATACTTTCCCACCAGATTCGGAGCCATTACATCTATTCACAGATGTAATAAGCCATGCAGAAGGAGATAAATCACGGGTGGAAGCGACAGTCAATTCCTGATTACTTGCCTCAACCTATAACAGATTGGCTAGGCTGGCCAGAACCCGTAAGTATATAAGACACATACCTGATATCCATAATTCCCGACCATTCACAGGATAATTCATCTGGCAAGAGAAGCGGAAGCGGGATGAAGCATATGTAGCCAAAATCACAAAAGTAACAGTGAAGTCAAGCCCTGGGTTGGGGTCGTGGGAATCCAGGCCGATGTGAAGGAACGGGTTGAGGTTTAGGTTTGGGGGATAGTGGTTTATTTGTGCAGAATCAACTGTAGACTGTAGGCCTGAAATTTCCAGTCCCCTCCAACAGCTAGAGCAGCCAGATACCAGAGAAAGCAGTTGAGCATGGTCGCTGTCATGGAGGGCCAGATGTAGCTAGAAGTCAATGATAGACCATGGCTGGTTGAGCACTCACTGGCAATAATCCCATAATCCAATAATGTAGGTAAAAGCCGTAGATCATTATGCTGCCAAGTAAAATGGCGACTGGCCGGCCTCACGCAGTATCGGGCAGAAAATGAAAGTCTGTTGAGTATCGCTGGACGGTGGGAGGAAAGGGTATCTACACGCGGATAAGTGCTAGGGGAGGGGGGGGGAGTTCGATTATTAGTAAACCCTGCTGTTAAATGATTCGGCTGTTCGAGCAAAAGGATGCCTGGAAAGAGCGTATATTCAAAGCTATTCCCTTTATATAGGCGATGGTTGAGCGGGAGAAAGGAGTCTTTGCCAGGGCCTACACATTTTAGCAAGCGTCGGCTGAGAAGGGAAGCTGGCAGATTTGAGAAACGTATGGTCTAGAACGGATTACTGAGGATCCCCTCTGAGAGGAATCGGTAAAGGAGAGAAGGATAAGGCCCGTGCCTTTAATGTAGGCACCAATAGAGTGGAAAAGAGTACACTCCAATAGTGGTTTATACAAATTAGAGGAAAAGGAAAGCTTGCCATTTTATGCAGTTACCATGGGGATGAGCGATTTAGAGAAATCCTACCCATACCCATAGGCGCCGGCGGGTCAAAGGAGCTATAAAGGGGCAAGAAAACCGTCCCTTTAACCCAGCGCCGTTCCAGCCGAAGAAAGAGGCCAGCAACAGGAGACTCCCAAAACAAACACCACCAAAGAAAGCGTGCAGATAAAGGGTGTACAAAGAGAGCACACTGTTGCAACTACTAGGCCTCGATACCCCCCATGTGCTAGCACCGCACCCGGTGAGTCCAGGATATGTTCGCTCCACCCAAAGAGAGCAGCCAATCAGCACTTATCAACTTTGGGTCCCGCAACCGGTATGCCGAGCCCACGGTTATCTCCACCGGCAACCGACGCCAGCTTAGCCAAGCCGCACTTTCCCACTTAGCCACATGGGGACCGGTAACTTCGTTACTTCTTCTACACCACACGTAAAATGCGTGCTTGAAATCACGCAATATCACTCGCGCCAAGGCTAAGGACTGTTAACTCTAGTCGGCTAGGTGGTTGTTGCCGCCCAGAAGGGCAGGGATATACCCAGCTCCTTGTACAGATAGTCCAGGTCACGAATTAACCCACCCCGTCCATCTAAAATATAACCGCCAAGTTATTACACACACCAGACATCATGCGCTTCCATAATCAAAGTCCGAGTGATAATCTATGACAGGCGCGGCCTTGGTGCCTTGTTTACCGTTGTATCCACCCCCTTTCATCAGTTGAGGAGAGCTTTCAGAAGGCCTATTAACGTGGTATTAGTTCTGGCACCCGGGGACAGTAGATATTACCTCGCCGAGTGATGTCTCATGACTTGTGGTTATTTACTTATCCATACTTCATATATGCAAGCCCTTTGGCTATGGCAGCCATCTCCTCCCCATACACTCCTGTTAAACCAAAACAAACAAGGAGCAAAATCAAACAAAGTAAAACAACATTCAACACCCATCCTCACGCGCCCAGTATCTCGAGACTCATCATCCGTCTAGATACCTCTTCCTCTCCAATCCTCCCAATCCGTATTGCTATTCCCTCCGCTCCCTTTCCTCCTTTTTGTTCCCTTCCCCTACTTGACCTCCCGGGTTGGATCAGGGTTCATACGTATTGGGTGTAAAAAGGGTATTATTAACGCTCATATGAGCCCAAAACATGGCTTATTTCCCTCCACGTCCGGGCGTCCATGTACCGCTTATTTGTGGTGATTTTACTTATTCCTATCAACGAAGAGCGCGTATGTACGTATCTACTACTACCCCGCACCCAGACCCCAGCCGTATATCTTTCATCAACTGTATGTTTCAACCGGTGTGCTTACCCAAAGATTTGTACCAGTTGTTTCCTGCGCAGTTACTATACCAAGAGGCCAGTTTCCATGCCAAAGAGCCCGGATCCTGCGCCAAAAAGAGTCCGGTGGCCCTCCAAGTCTCGCTAGAAACTCCAGGTTCTCTACCAAACTGGTTCCGCCGGGGTCATTTAGAAACCTCGATGATTTCTTCCGCAAGGTTATTGCTCTGGAGTTTATTGTGACGAACCGAGCCCTCCTTTTGCTTTACTGGTTTTGATTAGCTGCTGTCAGCTTTGGAGCAGCCACCTCCACTAGCTTTGTAACTATGCGAGTAACTCACTGGTGTTCTCGGAAGTACGTACAGGCAGCGTATTTGTGAGGAGATTTCGGGTGCACGGTACCGGTACATGAGCCTCTCGGAGTGTTGGCAGCTTCGATAGCCAAATAATGGGCTTGTGGTAAAACCTTGGTAGATCTATGGATGGACTGCCGACAGTATATAATTGGGCTTATCATATTTCGTATAATGGCTTGGCCATTGTTGGTAGGTTCGAGAAAGGATGAATTGAACAGCAGCTGCCCCACCCCCCCCACACTCACAGAAAATTGCTTTCCTGGGGGGCCCTCCAAACCTGCACGGGACGTCACCATTAATGTATGGCTCGAGAATCGATAGGGGGCAGGTGTGTAAACCGGTGCTGAGGAAAAATCTTATTGGTAGGCAAAGTGCCACCAAAAGCAAATTCTATAAGATCTGACATATTGTTAGGGTTTCGCTTAAAGGTTAAGGGTCTGGTATAGGAGCGGGGTGAGTAAACGAGGGTATGAGGCATCGTCAATCCAAACTAAGTTTCTATACCAATGAATTCTATTACAGGAAAACCAATCTCAAGGCAGGCTCTTTGGAAGCGGAAGAAAGTTGCACTAGTATGAGAACTAGCTGTGACACATTTCAGAATTGATTCAGGGAATGTACTTCAGCAATGTTCCTACAAGGATAAGCTTCCTCCAGCAGCGAAGGAGAAAGTCAAGTTGGGGAATGTGCGGACTGGAGTAAATCCAGAAATAGGATTTATTGAGGGTGATCAGAAAGTGGTTGCGGATTGGCAGAACCAGATTGAGAACTCCCGGAACCCAAGCGCTATCCAAGAAACAATTAAGCGATGGCTATTAGCTACTGGACTTCGGACTAATTTGGAGTTGAGACGTACAATTTTGGAAGCTGGTAAGACACTTCAAGCTTCTTCCCACATTATTGACAAAAATTAACTAATAGATTGTTAGCTATTCGGGATATAAAGAATCTACTTGAGTCAAAAGGGAATTGTCCAACCGGTCAGGATAAAACCCGCTATCAACAAGTCTATCAGTTTTTGAGTACACAGTTAAAGAATTCTGGTAGTACCCGAGAGGAACTGGCTTTACAGGTGGCGAACTGTCATAGAGGAGGTGTCAAACTTGCTAGCTTCATATTGAGACGTGAAAGAGATTGGATTAGAGAAAGACATATTGAGCGAGGATTACAGGGCCAGACAGGAATGGTTCAAACGATGTTAGATGATGAAGGAACTATGTTGGCAGTACGGGAATATATTTCAAAAGCTGGACAGAAAATCACTTCCCTAGATTTGGCAAATGCGGTTGTCGCATATTGGCAAAACATCACTGATATTTCACTTGAAGATATTGAGGAACCAATCAGTAAAGTCCGAAACACGATTTTTTCGCTACAGGAAATAGATGAAAACCCAGAGAAATGGTCTTTATCTACTCGTTCCGCTTTCAATTGGCTACATAAGCTCGGGTACGATTGGAAACAGGTTAGAAAAGGAATATATAAGGATGGACATGAAAGGGAGGATGTTCTGCATTATCGACAAGAGATTTTTCTCCCAACTATCGAAAGCTTAACGCCCCGCCTACTAGAATAGAATGAAGCAGGTGAACTCATACGAACCCTTGACGATATTTAGATATTCACCGGAAAATACCTTTGTGTTTTGATAACACACGATGAATGCACATTTCATTCTAACGATGGACCGACACGTCAATGGACTCTACAAGATAATTCACCACTACGTAAAAAATCGCTAGGGAAAGGCATCATGTTGTCCGGATTTCTATCTCCGCTTGGACCTCTGAAAGCACCAGAAGATATTACCGATGAATATTTGCATTCAAAAAATTTACGACGTGATACTATAGAATATGTCGAATTTAGTGAAAACTCTTGATGGAATGCCGATAGATTGGTTACTCAGTTACAACAGATTGTTATTCCTATATTTGAGTTGCAATTTCCAGAATGTCAAGCTATTTTTCTATTTGACAATGCTCCATCGCATAATTCTTGGCCAGACGATGCATTACGAGCACATTCTATGAATATGGGCCCAGGAGGTAAGGCACCTATTATGAAAGATAGCTGGTATTTTAAGGATGGTACCCACATCCAACAAGCTACCAATTACTCAACAGAGGACTATACCGTACCAGAAAATCTAAGAGAGAAGCCAAAAGGTCTAAAAATACTCCTACAGGAACGCGGATTATGGCATGGAAAATTAAAGCAAAAGTGTCAAAACCAATCACACTGTGATATTAGGATGCCACAAGGATGCTGTACCCGTACCCTTTTATCCCTACAACCTGACTTTCAGTCCCAAAGCAGCAAAGTCCAAAATGCCGCTACTTCTAAAGGGCATATCTCTCTCCTATATCCAAAGTTTCATTGAGAGCTCAACTGGATAGAGTATTTCTGGGGGGCAGCAAAATGGTACACCCGGAAAAACTGTAATTATACTGTCTCAGATTTGCGGAAACAAATACCAGAAGGGCTTATATATGCTGAAAAGCATGTATGGAAGTACTGGAGGAAATCTCGGGATATTGCGCAAGCATATAGAAGTGGTGTAGGTTGGGGTGCACATAAACAGTACAAAAGCCATAGAAGGGTTACATTTGATACTGTACAACATACTAGCACTACTTAGATATACTTATATCTCTATTCCGTAGTCTGGTTGTTGAGAACGAAAGGTTTTTGTATCGAGAATATCATATCCGGGACTTGGGTTTACAAAGTGTCATGAGATATCACTCACATTGCCAAGAACGCCGAGGGCCAAGAACGCTCCCTTGAAAGAGGGTGTGCTGAAGGTTGACATACCTGCCCCCCATCGATTCTCGAGCCATACTCCCTGCGGCGTGCCAACATCCCAAGAGCACCCCTACCCCCTTCGGCACGAGGAACATCCCAACCGACACCTACCCAATCATCTCATCACCCGAGAGCAATGCAACGCTACAATAATTCTCGTCAACCATGACCCATGCAAGCCGAGACACCCAACTCAGCGGATCACACGTGCCCACCACTTCCTCCCCTCCCCTCCCCTCCCCTCCTGGTCACACCGTCTCCGGTTGCGGCACCAAGAACAGCCCTATGTGGGGACTTCGCGTCATCTCTATCGCACCCACCCGGCCTAGGACCAGGATAAGGACGCGTGTGCCGGCCAGTTCGTCACCTGGCCTGTCCACCCGCGCGGGCAATGCATGCGGATTATGTGTGCAGTTCTGCAACTCTACTTCTCGTTCTGGCAACACCGGCGTGGGTGTCCCGCCAAGAGGTCAATGAATAAAATCTAAGACGTCTGATTGGTTGCTTTGCCACCACCTATTGCCCTTTTCTTTTGGGCTTCTGCGGTACATGGACGCACTCGCGGTGTTATTGCCAGCCAATATAAATACACGACCTATTCATCTGGGTTTGATGACTGGAACACAATGCTTACTAGTTCACATTCATTATATATCCCATCCGCACCTTTTCGGACCACCTCTATCGAGACCTGAAGATCCCCAACCCAATCATCGTCATCCTCGTCTATACTATGGCCCTCCGGGATAGGAGTACGTGGGACGTCGACTAGCATGCTACATAGGGGTTCCGACTCGTTAATAGTCACCAATATAACAACGCGATATATATTTGAGGACTCCAGCCAGAGGTGGGCCTTTCTCCACGCGTGTTCGCGAGTCTCCGAGAACGCAACTTCTACAACTAGATTCGGCATTGGGAGGCCGAGGGACTGGATGGATACATTAGGTGCCTTACGAGACCACTGGTGGTCTCCGTTGAAACCCCTGAATTCTGTCGCGGTTGTTAATAGCGAGGCTTACCGCGGATGTGGTCAACATACCCATGGAATAGTTTTGAGTTATACGATGGCACCAGTGGGACGGTCTGGTGAAACGCTCCTCCTGCATTCTCTGAACCTCCGTTGCTAGCCATGGCTGGATGCTGGCCTCGATTGGGCTTAGCATCCTACAGAACGCGAGAACTTTATCTTTACTGTATGGCTCCAGAAGTCGTAAAGGTAGTATGGGATCACTACTTGCCAAATTTTTAAGTTTAGGACGGTTGCCACCCAACTTTTGGTTATATCTCGTCTCGTCCTAAACTTAAAAATTTGGCAAGTACAGTGTTGCTGTCAACATGGTGCCCAACCGATCTTATTCGTTATTACCTCTTCACTGGTCAAGAGTCCACTGGTGAGCACCGGGCAAAAAAAGGCCAAAACCGTCGGAAACGTTTGAAGGGACCCTAACCCTCTTTTTGTACAATTTGCTGTGAGGGTATTATTTTCATAACGAATGAACTGTGCCCAGTTGCATACGGAGGCGCAACTACATTTATTGATGGAGGAGAAGCTACGCATCGGTTATTAGAGGAGCTCAGATTAAAGAAATTCATGTTCATTACCATGGGCCGCCTCTCAAATACAGTTTAAATAATCAGTCACATGTTGGTGGAGATGTATTAAAAGTCTTACTCGCTTCTTCACCCTAAGGCAGTTTTAAAGTCCACTGATAAATAAGATGCACCCTAAGGGCAAACACGCATAAATGCATGCGGAGGATCTCCCGCTGACTATCTCCCCGCTGAATGGCCTCTAAGGCAGGCGACACGCATACTCAGCAAGCAGCGGATGATAAACGAGTAAAAACATCGCAAGAAGATACTTAAGCCGCCCAAGGGTCGCCCAGTTAGGACACCAGTTGTGACAACACTACCAACAGGTGCGTGTTGGTGTAACCGTTGTAACGATGCTTAGGGGGGATGGTACGGGCGTCAGTCGAAAGGGATTATGATGTACCTACATAAGGCCAGAATATGAGGCGTATGGCGTTAGCATAAGTCGCATAGACCTGGCGGTGCATGTGATGGTGGTTAACGTAGTGGTGTAGCTGGCGGAATATCTGTGGTTACGGGTTTACGCATAGTTAAAAGCGTAGCCATTAGTACGGTAGGGGGCGCATAAACACCCGCTCTGACTACCTTCACGCCCTTCACCTCCTTCACCCCCCCCCCCCCCCCCCCCCCCCCCCCCCCTCTTCGCCCTCTTCGCCCTCTCCTCCTTTAACTCGTTCTCCTCTTCCTAAGTGTGGCGCCGTGGCTAGGTCGACCCGCACAACCCCACCATCCCCTCCCGCGGCCTGCTTTAGTAGTCTACGCCTTCCCGCCCTTGACAAAGGGGTGGAGGTATCGAGTGCAATCGTGCAATGCCTATATGAATAAGGCGAGGAGGATGGGGGGAAGGGCCAGGCAGAACATAACGATCAAGGTACAAGGTTTTGTGTGAGTTAATATCGGCCTAACGCTGAACCAAGAAAGAGCGGGCGTGGGAGGGAGAGGGAGGAGGGTGGACAGCCGGGGGACTAGATAGAAACAAGCATCTATATAGTACTACAGTACCCTATGTCTCAGAGGATATGAAAGTGCGACACCACGATACGGCCCGGCCGGCTTGGTGAAGTGGCAGGGTTTAATGAGAGGTAGTTGACTAAGCACCGCCAAGAGCTTAATATTTGGACAAAGAGGCGGTTAGTGCCACTTCCTATATAGGCACGCTAATGATAGAAAGTATAATAGTGAGACATGTGTGAGACAGAATCTACGTGATTTGGTTGGTCTGGCAGGGATTAATGCCAAGAGCCTAATATTTAGACACAGAGGTGGTTAGCGCCACTTCCTAGACTAAGCACGACACATCAAATCTGAGCTGGTTAATCCCCTCGCTGTTCCCTATCCCTTACACTGTTAAAGCTTCCAACTTTGCCAAGTTTGATGTCTCAATTCTGTGGCTTGCGTGCGAGAATTGCGCTGTGCTACCATGTCTCAATGTTGGCAGCACATAAGTAACAACTTAAGGCATACTAGACTCTGTCGCTGTTCCCGATTACTGGATCAACCTGTACCATGTACCCACATGTATACACGTACATCAGACACTCATTGGCATCTCCCTTCTCCTCTGTTCTTCTTCTTCTCCCTGTCTCCCCCCTATGACCCGAGAGACTCACCATAAATCCCTTCCCCCCGACAGGCAGCTAGTCCTTGTAGGCTTTGGTGGTAACGGCAAGGCAACGGGGCGTGCAGGGTTGGCAGCGCTGGAGGAAGAGAGTTGTGTTGTTTTCTCTCGCGATTAGGTCTAGAAGGACGATGACTTAGTCGAGCATCGTGGGAGTTGGATGTAAAGCAATAAAGCAGGTACGCGACAAGATGACGGCACCAGAGCGTATTTAACAATTGTCAACTCCGACAACTAAAAGTCCGATTCCAACAGTTGCGGGTCCCAAGATCGACATTATTACGAGGAAATGGTTACCCACATATGGAGCTAATAAAACAAACCACAAAATCGTTCTTTGTACGCTGGTTTCTTTCTCAGCTTGTCTAGCATATAGTCTCATCAACAAACTATCTGTGTGTATTCATGTCTCAAACAAAGAATAAATTCACTAATTATATATAATCCAGCATAGTTATTTCGCTTATTGTAGCGCCCAGACGCGGAGAGAATTCCGCCAGCTATCTAATTCCCCTACCTACTGCTGCTATTCCTACCGTCTGGATCTGGTACCCATTGCTGCTGGTACTGTTGCTGGAGATACTGTCCAGCTCGCTACCTTTTCTGTTTGAGTTAAGGCGCTTGGGGGGGGCCGCTGATTCCTTTGCTCTACCTCCTCCTTCCCTGCAGCTACTGGGCACTGTCTGGGCTTGCTGCGTTACGCTGGGGCGCCGTGACGCCGAGATATTCTGGCTGGTCCCTGGACTGGCTAACTTTTGAGGCTTTATGGGGTCGCATGTTAGAAGGCCACTCTCAAGGAAGCTTTCTTGGGGTTACCAATTCCAGAGGGTCCTATACACTCGTCTGCTCCTGATCCTCCTCGCCCAGCACCTATCCACCGGTTAGTTGGAGAAGGAGTTGCTGCAGCGGATCCGCGCCCAAATGCAACTGCGAACGAGATTAAAAACCTTGTTTGGACCGTGTATGAGGTGGGTCTGCGCCGCATAAAGAAGTAATAAAGACGTGAAATGTGGTGGCTGAGAACCTAAAAATCTATGGTACTATCACGGCTCAGCCCTATGCACGCTGTCTGCCGCAAAGATCACTTCGGAGCTGGGTTGTTGGATAATATAGGTTGGATTGGGAAGTGTTAAAGAGTAACTAAGGCCGCACGAGAGGGGAGACGAAAAGGTTGATACAAGGTAGATCGAGGGTCACAACCGGGGACAATATGAAAGTGAAGAAAGGGGACATGGTGAAACCATCAGGGTAGGGGAAGTGACGACCTTATGAGGTGCTTCACTACTATTGGGTTACCTTGTCGGCAACGGCCGAGGGGTAGTTATCAAAAGGATATTAGAGACTATAGACGAAGGCGAGGAATAGGAATGTATTCCCAATGTACGGGAGTAGCAGGAAGACAGATGACAGAAAGGAAAAGAACCGGAGGGGATCTCCAAACCATATATTCATTGCCATCTACCTCCAGCCCGGCATGGTCCATATTCCGCGTAATGAAAACTCATAGAACCCCTCAGAACACCGGCACCAACTGATACTATCAATTCCAATGCCAAAACTATCTGTAATTAGTTCCTAGAACGCCGAGACAGGGGCGAGGATTGTAAGCACTATGTTTTGGTTAAGATCAAAATTGGTGAGGGTATTCTTCCGCTCTGCTAGGAAAATGCAAAAAGACTAAAAGTTTTTCAATAGACGCTATGCGGAACTGATTTAGAATTTGAAAAATATGTATGACAATTCAGAGATATTGGACCGTCTTCAAAATAAAATGAATTTCCCTCATCGGACATACAGGCCCCAGCTAGAACTCCTTTGAAAGCCAACGCCATCATAGACTCCCGTGCTTTCCTTCCTTTGATGGCATCGATGCTATAGATAGGGCCTGAACCACGAGCGCAACTGCCCGGTCATGCCTGTGTTTACACCATGCCCAGGCGTCGATCGTAGTTGTTCACTCTGACTTCTGCTTCTAGCTATTTGCGCTGCAAGGGCCTATGACTTGTATCGCTGTCGGAAAGTAAGTAGGAATGACGTTCGTCAGGGCAAATTCAGAGGTCTTTTTGTGTTCCGGCACAGGAACTGGGTTCATTCTGACCCCTACATCACACTGTAGAGCCCGATATCACGGATAAGGCCCCGGCCCGAGGTACGTTAAAGCCGATACCTCTGCCAGGTCTTTGCCGGGGAGATACGCCCCAGACCCTACAGTGAGCAGCAAGCGACCCGTAGGGGACCGGTACGGGAGCAGGAATATGAGATTCATGGGCATAGCTAAGTCAGGTAACCTATAACGCCAAGGGCTATTGCTGTAGGTAACCGATTTGGTGGTAGGATGGTGGTGGGAACGAAAAGGTTTACCTCAAGACTTTTGGCAAAATAAGAAAGGTCTGTGGGGAAACAAGACAGGAGTGATAATAGATATCTCAGGACCTGTATCGAGACCTTTTTAACCCTTTAGCACCATATAGTTTGATATCGCAAGATTCGATGTCAGGGTTAGGTTATAAACAATAAGGGTCAGGTTTTGGCAAAGACTACTGACTCACTATTTCTGTCCTTCTCTAGCTTCCTCTGGTATCAAGGTTACGCCACAAAGGGGGGTTGTGAAGGCTGAGAGCGACGGGAGATCAGTTCGTCAATAGTCAGGCGCATAGATGCAGCGACTATTTCCTACGGCGAGGGATATGACAGACACCAGAGCACCCCACCCACCCGACACGAGGAGCGACTCTAGAGCCCTAAGGACTAGCAAGGGCGGGCGGTCAATACCTTATCTTGTTTGATTCATCAAACGGGGTCGGTCAACTCGGATATACTACCGTGAAGGTTAAGTTGTTATTCTCCCACCGATGAAAGATGTCAAATCTGCGACCTCCCTCTTGCAATTCCTGGTCTTGTTAGTAACCGTTACTCATTTTTAAAAATCAGCTCTGCTATTATCAACCGACGTTAGTCTACCGGGGAAGGGCATTCTGGTAACGGGGATGGGGGTGTGATACCCGAACACGCGGGTTTGATAGGTTACGGTTGTTGAAAGCCATTTTCCTACCCAGATTAAGCCTCCTCAAAGCTGGTGCCCGCGTGCCTTGGGCGGAAATTTAAACGTGGTCAGGTCATGAGGTGTATATCATTGTGTATTTACATTAGCAGATCCTAGTGCACTGTAGGTTATCCGGATATAAAACTATTTTAGGCATCTCCCCCCCTATCTACTCACAACATCATAGCGTTTCTGGACGCAACCGCTATTGCAAGCCATATAAAAATGTAGCCTTGGCGGTCTTTTGTGTGTATGCAATATTAGTCGTGTTCAAAAACACAATGAAATTGCTTAAGTTTAGGACGGGATATAACCTAAACTTGAAAATTTGGCTAGTTCTTGGCGGCGTTTTTTGGTGTGGAAATCCCGCCAAGAGCTTAAAATCTGAGCCCAGAATCTGGATATAGGGATTGGCCAAGCCCACTCTAATACATACCCTATGTCCCAGGAAATTTGAAAATGAGGCATTTGTACCGGGGTGTAAGGGTAAGTACTGAGACACCCTTGTTAGGGAATTTTAAAAAGTGAGGGTCTGTAAAAGGATCTGTTTGGGCAGATGATATAATTTTTTGAAAAAATAGCACTTGGCAGCCAAGCAGGTATTTGAATAGTGTGCCCCGCAGTTCTCACAACACAACCTCCTCGACCTCTTTTCTACTCTTGTTTTTTTTGAACTTCATCGGAATGTTTTTTGATGACTAAATGTTGTTATTCAGATGAAGCTGAAAGTGAGTGCTATTCAGCAGTTTTTTTTTTTTTGTATATTTAGCAAAATATTTATATTTTTTAAATGAGAATATATGAAGTATCTCCGTACTTCTTTCCCTCATACAAATCTTGCAGCCAAGATCAAAATTCATTGGATGCTTTTTGTTGCCACACATGGCACCCACACAAATTTACCCCATCAATCCAGGTGTCTCGGTATTTAAGATGTATATCTGGTACGCGGTTGGATTGGGCTGTTAATTGGACACCTAGTAAAATACAACGGGGTGTTTTCTTAGTGTTGTAAGGTAGGGTAACAGGTTACCCCGCATTCAAGACCGTAGCCCCGCTACCAAGACCGAACAGGTGCCGAAAACAAATTTCAAATGGAATAACTATGAACATCTGAAGGACTCTGTCTCCCACCTCGCCGGGCCCCCACTTAATGATCGTAGGATAGTAGATAGGGACAAATTGAGATAGTAAATAATAAATCCCTCACTAGCTGCCTCGCCCCCAGAGCTCTGATTGGGCCGGCTGCTGGAATATAATGAATCAGTGCAGTATACAAACCAAGAAAGCATGAAATTAAAGACAAACCTGTTTCGACGAAAGCGCAACCTCAGCGGCATCCTCTTTAGCAGTATGTATATGTTGCCCATCATACCAGAATCTTGCTGAGAACCGCTCCCGGTCGATTATAACAATGCACGACCAGGATGTTCGCCCACCTGAATCCCGAGTTAACGGATTACCCAAACAATGGCCTCAACCAAAATAACAATACCAACGCGATCCGAGATGGGCGTATACACCGGAAGGCTCACGCCATTCTCCTTGCAATATTCTAACAAAACTGGTTAGCGAATATCACCTAAACATGTCAGCTTCGCATGGATCTCGAACGTACCTTCCAACCTTTGCTGCCAGGACGTAGACATAGACATACTGTGTATCCTAATATGGCTTAACCTGTCAACAAAAACCTTCCGGATTCCCCAGTCGAAACCGTTCTGCCCCTGCCAGGTTACTCACTTACGATTATCTGATCGCCGGCTGAATAAAGGTCAATGAGCACACAGTGCCTCAAGGGGGGTGCGGCCCCGCTCGTTCCTCCCGGAGTGCGGTGTGAAAAATTAGGATGGTTGGTTCCCCGCCTGTAAGCACCTGATACTCGCTTATGTGCTGCCTTGTTACCCTGTCTTCCAGCCTTCCAGTCCCCCTATCCGGAAGGCAGGGTAACTAGTAGCGGATTCATGACACTTTATGGGTTAGGGTTCTGCTGCCAAGAAAACCACAGGTGAGGGTCAGCTCTCTAGCTAACTAGCTAGCGATAATCAACGATACCATCAACTCAGGAACAGCTGTACAGTACCATCCAATCCAACCAGCAAAAAGGTTCGAGGACAGTTCCTTTTAACAAAACACCCCTAATCATGAGTGCGGTAATTAGTAACAGTTATGCCTATGACATCCAGTAGATCAAGATAGCTCAAAGCTCCTCGCACTAGGAAGCGAGCCTGTACCAGTCCCAATCCAACATTAGGCTTGAATGCTGTTCCACAACATTTGATTGATCACGTAGGATGAAGGTGAAGAAGGATCATGGCTGGTTCCGCAGGATTCCCCTTGTCCGCCGAGGTCCACTGCGAGATGCATGGTTCAGAAGCTGGTTACGCGGAGCCAGACTTGCAGAATCTATCTGCTGGAGGGGAGAATAGCGAGACGCGAAGGAGACTGCGAGTTCACTGAGAAGGATGGAGCAGAGTTTGATACAGACGCATCTAAACGGATTTGGGGGAATCTGGAAGGGAAGGACAAGAAGGAGCTATATTTGATTAAACCAAAATCAAGGATCAGCGTGGCATGGAGTTATTTAAGCGGACCACACAAAGACAAGAAAGGAGGATACAAGAGGTGGAACAGGCAGCGCATGGGTGCAAAACCTTGACTGGGATGGGTTTTTTCTGAAGAATTGTTTTATTTATCTCAATACACCATGCCTTTATCCACACTCCTCGACATAAATGGATCTCCCCTCCTAAACTTAAACACCCTACCCGGTTCAGTCATCAGGATATTCTTCAGGTTATAGGAGCTTTGAAAATCTCCAAAAACTTCTCTATATCCCCTAGATACAGGTTTAGGAGGGGAGAAGGCTTTTTCTTTGTGCGAGATTGGCATGACTAAAAGGCTCACCAACGTTATCCTCTTAGCTACCTAGGTTCGATGATATCTGAAGCTTTTCACTGGGTTTTGGCGGAGGTTTGCCGCAATTGAGACCACCTTCTACTCGATTTTGAACCAGGCCATCTTTCAAAGGAATGTCTTTCTACGTTTGTGTCGGCTATCTATCGGGAAGGCGTACCACTAGAATTAACAAATTGTTGGGGTTTCATTGATTACACAATCCGAAGCATTTGCCGTGGTGGCACATTGTTTACAATGGACACAAAAATACCATATGTTAAAGCACTCAACTGTTAAGAGCCCCGATGGTATCCATTACCCTTTTGTCTCTATAGTGATTCTGCTTATTCCGTGTCGAGTATTTAGATTTCTCCTCTCAACAATATTGAAGTAGGCGAATTGAAAAGAAAGTTAAATCAATTGATAACGCCCTGTTGAGAGCGCGTAGAGTGGGGTTGTGCGGACACAGTTAGGCTTTGGAGTTATCTCAATCACAAACAGTCATATTTGCTTAACGGATCGGACACGCCTCATTCTAGGAAGTGCAACCCCCCATCTCTGTCAGACTATTTGAAAAGCTTGTAGCTTATTCTATACTATTTCCCTTAGTATTATCCTGTATATATGTAGTATATTTATTATGTTATCAAACTTTCATCCTGCGCCCCCGAGCCTTGTTTCAATCCCGTTGATATGTTGGGTACTTCTCTCCTCTCTTCCTCTTTTGATTTCATGAAGCAAAGCAGGCAAGTGTCTTGCTTCGAACTTAGAACCGCCACTATGTCCCGAGTCGAAACCATGTGAAGACTTAGTATTTCTGCTAAACTGTGGAAGTGGTGCCCTAACTTCAGAACCTATACAAAGTCTTCTCCTTTAAGCTGAATTTATAGGTTCCGATCATGGATATAACAAAATCCTAGTTGCCTCTCTAGCTGTAACATCCACCATTAAGGCAGTTTTCCGTATAACTAAACCCTTTTCGTTATCAGTAACTTCAGCCTTGCTCTTTCTATTTGCTGCCGCGCTTCTATTCTCCTCGTTTGTCTTCTCCTGCTCGATAAAACTTGTAATACTCTCCAGAATTCCAGCTAAAGAAATAAGCTAAATAAAACTCAGTTATCTCGCTTGATTAGGTTATCAAACAAGTGCTTACCGCATCATCATCCACCTGAACTTATTTTTTCCAACCACGCCTTCCTTATCACAAGGTGGATCCTCTCCAAAAGCAATAAGTTCTTTAATCCTAGTCTGTAAGAACGGGCTTTTTCCAACAACGTTTCCTATATTGCTCAACCTCCAAAGAACCTCTCGGCGCTGTCGGTATCCCCCGGTACCCCTGGTAGCGCCAAAGATAGAAACAGAGCCCCGCCTACCAAGTAAGTTAATACCTTTTGCAGTACTGCTCAGCGTTTCCGCATATCTTGGTGTTTCCATCTTTCGACGTTTTCGCACATGTTTTTAAATTAACTCTTGGCGTTCATACTGGTAGGAGGAGCGCAAACATCTTTCACCTTATTCTCGCTATGGTTCATAAATAGCTAGTAACATCCACGCCAAGAACTCAATTATTGAGCTCAAGATTTGTAGCCAACACGCTCTAATGCTAATTTAGAGTTTCATGACCAACGAAAAATATGAAAATCCCCCACTATTTTCAATTGTTGTAATTTCAAACTCATTGCGTGTACGAATTAAGTAAAGAAAAAGAATCCTTTCCAAAACTTATCGAATCAACAATTGTTAAGTGATTCTGAATTTCATGTGCTGCTATTGCGTTCTTATATATACTGTTTCAGGACCCGTCGGGCACGGTGTACTCCCGTGTTAAGGGTAAGTGAGTAGAACGCGGCGGTTTAATTACCCTTAACACCGTAGTACAGCTGCAGTACCTACAACTCTCAGTCGTGAGGTGGACACCCTTTGTATTTAGTACTATATTTTACCTAAGCCGTCTATATAAGAAGCTCAATTAAAGGATACATAGTACCAGTACTCCTAAGCATGCTGTGATTATACTGTACAGCCCCGTTCAAAAGGTCCTGGCACCCCCGGGTCAAAAGTACGAGGGTGTTTCTTCTATTTTCTAACCCTCCCATAGCTGTGACTATAATAACAGAGTGCTACAATATCCTCATTACGGCCATACCTCTTAATCTTTGAGTATGCGCAGGAGAAATGGTTGTTGGTGGGTTAGAATTTCTAAATAGACGTAATTAGTAGGGTGCCAAGACCTTTCAAGCAGGGCTGTGCCGGGGTGTAAGGTTAAGTACTGAGACGCCCATTTTAGATTTTAAAAAGTGAGCGCCTGCAAAGGGATCTGATTGGGCAGAGAAGATAATCTTTCTAGTTAGCCACCTTGGTGGGTCGTAGCCGTGGGATGTGGGACTATGTATCCCGTCTATGGTATTCCTGCTTCGCGGGACTGTTGGGTGTACCTGTTGTTAGATTGTGTTGTAATATGGGGGGGCCGCTTCTCCGGACGGGATAGCCCAGCTCGAGCGTATATACGATACCGGCTATGGGTGTAGGATGGGGATATGAGGAGTGGCACACTGCGCGGAAGTGCGGGGAGGTATGTGTCAGGGAGGGAGAATCGACGGTTTGGGCTCGTTCGCGCGGTGGCTAAGTCTCAGGGTAGAAGGGTCACAACAGACCCCGGAAAGCACAATACCCCATACCCTGCCGCGAAACGCAGCGATCAGTGACCTCTGCTAACTCACATGCACATCTTGCCACTCTACAGGGCCGCCTTAACGGGCAACCGCTCGCACATAACCGCCTCCCCAGATATGGCCCATTGCGAGAAAGTCCACCTCCAACATACACCACAGCAAGTAACCCGCGCCATCGCACCAAACACTCATCGCTAGTGGGAGCCCATCTTACCTGTATGATATTAACTAGCTGGTAGTTCTCTACCCACCCACCACCGGCGGCGGTGAGGATCCGCCCGCGGGCGGGGTGTGTATTCGTTTATATCTCCGGCGGAGGCCGGTTATCCGGAAACACCGCCCGAGGGGCAGCGCCGTTTCGGCATCACTGGGATAGGATTTTTATATACGTACGATAAAGGCCTTGGCTGGCTGGAGGTGGGGTTGGGACTAGTGGATGAGCGGATGGCACGGGTGAGGGGGAAGGCTGGTTACTCTACGTGGGGGGCGGTATCTGGTGTGATAAGGGCGCTGAAAAGGTACGGCCAGAGGGTTTATTGGATGTCTGTCGACGATGTTTGTGCCGGGGTCAACCGCCGAGTGATATCTAATGATTACACCCGGAACTGCTACCTAATGCGGATAGTGGGGGCTGTGGTGGGGTATGGGGGTCACCCCGTGGGAGTACATGTAGGTGTTTAGAGACAGAGGGCGCCCCCACAAATCAGTGCGGCGGGGTCCAGGTCTAGTAAGGCTGGAATATTGTTTGATGGGACGTAGCTGGGGGAGAGTATGAAACCTGTTCGCGGAGGTAAAAAATGTCAGGGGGGCCGGGATGTGGGAGAGAATGACCCCAATTTCCATGGCCGCCGGCCGCGCGGGTAATGAGAGCTTCTAAGCAGCTAGAAAGGCCCGGTGTAACGTGTGATTGAGTTCAATTGGATTGAAGCGAAAGTGCTTAGCTTAGTGCTTGTATTACAATTGGACTAGGAAAGTGCAACCTATGCCGCGTTTAATTCGCCCCGGCGGCCAGTCACACTAGGCGTCAATGTTTCCCTCGGGTACCCAAATAAGGGAGTTGCAAGATCTTAGGTCGAGACGAATTAATATGCATGATGAGGCAACTTCTATTTCCGTATCAAGAACCGGTGAGTGAGTATTGTAGCAACCGGCGTCCAAGAACAGGGTTTCGATCGCGAATGATTTTACCAGTCTTTTTGTCAACGGCCACAAGCCAATCAATGGTGGTGCATAGAGGATGCATATCACATATCGCTTTCTGAATGTTATCCTCAACGAGACGCCGTTAGAGGCCAAGATCATCCTAATGCATGCATCACAGTCTTAGGTAGAGTACTATATCTAAATTTAGTACCAAGGCCTTGCAGTAGAATAGATTGAGTACAAGGCTCTCGCATTAATTGGTTGGACGGATCCTAGCCCAGAGACATTTGGCTATTGTAAAGTACAGGTGCGCGCCGGGTTGAAAGTTTATAGCATGCGATAGTATTATCAACCTGTGCCTCCACGCTGCGCCAGCTATACAGCGTGTGGTAAGATTATTGTAGAAGTATGGGGAGAGTCCTATTGGCCAAATCAGCCATTCAAACCCTGTTTTTAGACCCCCGTTTCTACAATAATTTTGCCCATCACTGTACCAGGTTCTTACCCCCCGCTGTATTCAGGCGGCCAGCCAAGTAATAGCCTCGCTGGCACCCGCGGGTGGGTGGGGGGGAGGAGGGGGAACCTCGATTCTGAAGTCTGTTTTGTACCTTTACCTTACCGAACAGACATTAAAATCCCGCCGAGTACCAAACCCCCATCTCTCACCTCATCCACAAAGCAAAATGGCATCCCCCGGAAAAAACCCCACCCCCAAACGCGAAAGCGCCTGGTCCGAGATGGAGGGCGTTGAGTTCCGACCCCGCGCGTTCTCGGGACCCCCCTTCATCGATCGAGCCACTAGCGAGATGCAAGTCGACACTCCCAGCCAACGGACACCGACCCCCACCTTCATAGACCTGACGGCCGACGAGTCACCGGTGGGCCAACGCCGCGCGGCGCGACAAATGCAAACACCGGGGGCGGGGGCGGATACGATCATTGCGGGTACGCCCGATCTCAACACTAGGGTAACACTGCTCGAGCAGGGTCAGAGGCGTCACGACGATACCCTTATGGCCATTAATGGGCAGATTTCCCTGATGTCGAATAGGATGGATGATTCTGAGAAGGCGCGCAGGAAGGATGAGCAGAGACGTAAGCGACAGCGGGAGGAAGATAAGGAGCAGCGTAGTTGGGAGCGTTATGAGGATAATCAGGAGAATGAACGGCGGCATTCCCAAATATTCGGCCTGCTCAGGGAAGGCATTAACCTGGTCAGCCATCATATGGGGGGGGGAGCCCAGATTCCCACTGAAAACCCGCACCACGTCCCACCGTGCAACATAGCGCCGTCGGCAGCGGGGCCTAGTACCGGGGGCGGCTATAGGGCATATTCTGCGGGTACAGCCCCCCGGCCGGCGTTCGATAACCACCGTACTCCGGACGGCCGCCGAAAGAGACAGCGCGCCGCCCGTCCCCGGAAAGCCCCCGCACCAACATCACCTACCAGCACGGGCACCGCAAACACCTTAGCTTCAAGGATTCGATTTCCCCTCCCCCCCCGCATCCCTCCGCCCCCCGCAGCCGCGTGGGTGGCCCGCACCGGTATTCCCGCGGCTAGAGCTTACCCCGCTGTCGCCACGCAAGCCCAGTACCCCCCCTCACTGCGACCGCCCAGCACACCCGGCAGCAACACAGGCAACCGCTCGGAGCCCGCAGCGGGACCGCTTGGCACGCGCACCCACGCCCCAAACGGCGCCTAGATATTTTGGCGTGCGCATACGGGGGTGGACATATATACGGGGGCAGAGAAAGTTACATCTTTCTAGCCTTGGCGTTAGTACAACAAAGACACAAAAAGTAAGTCAAAGGGTTATTATTGGATTTCTGTACCTTACATTTTCTTGATTGGATAGTACAGTAGCTATATACTGCAATAAAAACATGAACAGCGTATTGAGCGTACAAAGATAGACCATGGGCCGGGGGTGTATACGTATAAATCTATGGAAAATTCTCTGTCGGTAGAGGGGGCCTGCTGGTGGGCACTAGCCGGTAGGGACGGAGACTCGAAATGATCATTCTAATGTTGTGGTAGAGTAGGGGCGGGGTATTAGAGTCTTTTAGCCATCAACGAACAAAAAATTATTTATTCCCAAGACTTCCAAGACATGTGATATAATATTTTCAACAACAAGATTTGAGGGTACGCACCCTTATGCCTATGATTTCCTTCTCAGAGTACTTGTGAGCCCTTATGTGCGCCAAGAGGCAAACACATGCAGCATAGTCTTGGGAATTAATAATTTTTTGTCACACCGGTGGCTAAAAGCTTCTATTGAAGTATTCCTCTTCCCCAGCCCAGCCCTGGATCCTATCAGATCAGCGGCTGGACGAAAACTGTCCGTCCAAGGTTTGGTGGAATCCTTTTGAGCTGCTGTCGGCCGTGGGGTTAAAATAAACTTGAATTTCCAATCAGAGTAGGTCAATTGAGGTAAGCAAACGGATGAGGTCACGGAGGTTTTTAGTAATTTGTGGCTTTTATTTACCCTACATAATTTGAACCCTAACCCTAACAATTACCTGCGCAATGTGACGGTGTTCAAGATCCCATGGCCAAAGAAAAATCGAAATATAGCAGCACCTAAATTCCCATTAAAAACCTCATCCTCTTAACTGTTACTGCCCTCACAGCCACAATACGCCCGCCCCCGCGCAAAGTGCTCATATGGGTGCTCACGTCCAACTCACCTAATCAGCTAAATATACCAGAACCAAAAATATAAATGGCTAGAGAGGCCATGTTTCCTATGCTTGTCAACCCTTCACACACCGTCTTTTTTAGGAGTTTTAACGCGGAAGCCACAGTACGCCACAGGAAGGTGGGGCAATAACAACGACTTTAAAGCTCTCTTCTCCTATCTGATAGGCCAAAATCAAAACGTGTGCCTGGGGCTTGACAACCATATGGGACGATTCTCGAGCCATACTTGGGAAAATAAGTCGTAGGGATAGGGTGGAAGAATTGTGGGTGTGGGGGGCCGCTTTTCCGTGGGGCAAAAGTAACCCTGACCCTGACCCTGACCCTGACCCTGAACCCATACAATCTTGAAAACACCTTTTCCTCACACTCCTCGACCCCGCATACCTTAAGCTTCACCGTCCTAGCCTCCCTAATACCCTCTATGACAGCACCCAAATCCCCCCCAAGCAACTACACAACACATAGCTGTCTGTTCAATCTAGAGGGGGGGTAGCCCCTCTTCCCCCATCGCTTAAGCTGTCAATTACTACCCCCATCTCCTCCACTAGCAACTAAATAATATCAACTTACCCCCGTCACCGTGACAACCATGGACCAGTTCAGATGTACAGTCGGTGTTTCTCAGGGAATTTTCGGGTGCACCGTCCACTATGCGGCCTCCTTAGTTTTTGGCAAAAGAGGGCGAGAATATCTATCGGAGATCAACTATTTGATAAGAAAGATAATAAGGTCTATTACCAACTTTTACTTTGTTCTAAGGTGGGGGGGGCCGGGGGGGGGGGCATTTACTGACAACCCAAGGAACAAGTACAGCGCCATTTCCCTAAGGCGACGTTCTCTAAGCTTATAACCTTTCCCTCGCGTATGCATATGTACCTAATTATAACAGTGTTGACCCCGAGGGAACGTAACTGTTCTCTAGGTTTCTGTTTACTCAGGAGGAGCTTGAAGTGGTGGCAGTTCGTCGTGGGCACTGCGCGGCCAGGGTTAGGGTTGCTCATTCCTGAGACCCAGACGTCTAGATTTAATTCAATTTTGGGAATTGATTACCTGCCGGGAAATCGGAGGAACGGCTGTATTCGTACCGCTTTGTCGGAACCTGATCATAAGGACTTGACTACTAACTGCCAGATTCAGCCGAGAAAAGAGGTAAGGGAGGTAGGACACAGGGTGTGGAGGTTTTTTTTATTTGTTTTGATCGAGAGGGATGGAAGAGGAGGGAGTCTCCACTCAATGTGAGTTTTTATCGAATGTCAGTGTTGTCGCGTCCGTTGTAATAGCCCACTACGCAGCTTGGCCACGAGGGGCTAAGGAGTTACAAAATCTCGGGGGGTTGCCAAGGCCACCAACCAAGATCCTCAGCTTTTTGCCTTGGCAACCCCACGAGACTTTACGTTACTACGATAGAGGAGTGAGTCTCCTCCTCCGGTGTTAACTGATAGCGTTTCTGGCCGAATTCCAATGTGAGGCACTTAAACCGTTTATGAATCTAACGCCCAGAAGGGGTCGAGGTGGTAGTTTTTGGCACGCGCTACAGGTCGTCGACTTATTGCGCTGTTTATATTACAATTACTAGGAGGGGTTTGAGTGCCTCGGATACGGATACATCACGGGAACAACACCGTGATAGCCTCCAAAAGATAGATTATCTCATCGTCTCCATTTGCCCCCGAACCTCTCATCGCACGCATGGGACTAAGATTTAGGGGTTTGGTCAATGGAGTTGATAAGTATCTTCCTTGGTGATCCACACCCGCGGCTCTACGTCAACGTCATAAGGAACTGATTCCGGCGACCAAAATCAGTTATGAGTTAGAGGACCTCAACCAAGTCCTCGACAGATGCCCACCACAGGCAACAAGACCTATGGCTCTCGCACATTTTGCGCACATGCGGGAGGATGATGTGTTCTTTACCAGCGGAGGCCACAAGGCGTTGGTGGGACCCCCCCCCCCCCCCGGGACAGTTAAACCCCATCTAGCCACACAGCGGAGTATTTAGCTCAGCAACAGCCGTTTAGATGGGTAGCATTGAAGTGTCCACACAGACGGTCTTTTCGGAGAACGGTACTTGGATAAAAATAAATAAATTTCTAAGCGAATTAGGGTTAGGGGATTAAACTCATTGCGGAGGCATCCCCGGCGTGTAATAACCAGACACGGTGTTAGTTTGTTATCCGACACCCTACTGATGATTGCGCGGTGACGCTATTATCACTTCATGTTCTACTTGAAGCACTTCGACCCATAGACTCTAAATGGGGTATGTTGGTCTTTTGGTCATCTTTTGGCTTTGAGAGAGGGGAACTGAACGTCACACAACGTACAAATCACATAAAGAGAGTAGAATCGCACAGATGGCTCGGGGAGCGGTATCTCAGAAATCACTTTTGTTTGGTATTATATGCGCAGTACAAGTATTCGATGGTATTTAGTGTTGGGCTTCTCTCATCTCAGACTCCTCCTATTCCCTGCGGCGTTTCTGAGAGCCTTTTCCGCGCGGGGAAGCACCAGAGACGCTTTCGACCTTAACAACTGCTCCACGCTGGATGGCAGACGATTCCGGAGAAGCGGTGTTGTGCGCTTCGGCGGGGGTGCGTGCGGCGGCGACATGAGCCGGGGTAACTGAGATGATATCATCGTTCCCAAAGTCGGAACCGCCATCGAGATCGGATGATTCCTCGCATAGGCCTTTTACTATGCCGAACCTGTCATCCTCGTCGATATGAGCGAAATTGGGCTTGTCTACGAACTTGGACTTGCCCTTCTTGATCTTAGGCTCTAGTTCGGCAAAGTGCTCGAGTCTAACCTTCTTCCAAACCTCTGGTTTGCCCAGTCGGTCCCAGTATAGGATCAACGCAGTACGTCCCCACTCTGCGCTGTATTGGTCATGTAGGTTAAACTTTACGAAGGTGCAGAGGTTTGCATATGTATCTGCGGGTATTGATTAGCATATATCCAATATCAGAGGGGCACGTATATCAGAGGGGCACGTGGGTGCATTCACGTACTGCGTAGGAAGCTGTGCACCCTCTTCGCACACCTATCTAGGTCCAAGATAGGCCCAATCCAGCCGAAAACCGCTAGAAAGTTCTCTCTGCTGTAGAACTTATTAAAGAACTGTCTAACTGCATCTGCATCTCGACTATCCTTGATTTCCTCACCACCGCTCTCAATTGCGGCTTCCACGTGTTGCCTAGCCAGGTCCAGCGTGGTATGCTTGATCTGATATGTCATGCCGAGCATACGCTTCCTGACGATGCTATGCTTGAGAGGAAACTACTTTTTAAAGCCATTACCATACACCTCCGCGACTACAGAGTGAGGGTTCTCGAGAGTGAAGTGCCTAATCATGTGGAGCTTCACACGGCGATTGAGGGCCGCCTTGAGTGCTTGCTCGCGCGCGGCGGAGTCGAGTTCCTCCTGCTTTTTCTTCTGGGCAGGAGGCTCTTCAACCGCCGTAGCGAGCTTTGTCAACCCCTTGATGATTCCGGGGCACTGCGAAGGGCGTTTAGTTGGGTCCCCCGTGATCTCGTGCCACATTTCGATCAGGGCGGCGATATCACGTTGGCTCCAGCATCTTGGAACCTACATGTACCCAACGTTAATCCCCGTCAATCACCAAAGGGGGAAAAGGGGTATTGCCTACTTAAATTTTAACGTATCCCTCGATTATCTCGGCGGGATCGTTCTCTGTCTCTGTCTGGCTCATATCTCGTGGTTTGATTGGACGCGTCTGGTTGATGGGGATGATGTGGTGGTGGTGGTGGGGCCCGATTGGACGCGTCTGGTTGATGAGTGAGGATGATGGGTGGTGGTGGGGTGGTGGGGCGGGTGGACGTGTTCTCTGACACATGTACTCGCTACCCCTAACCCTTATGCGGCCGCGTATTCCGTCTTTATACTGGGCTATTTGTATGGCAGAGCTCCTCCATACAAATAATGTCTGTCTCGTCACTTGAATTTGCTGGTTCTTATTCCTGTACGCGAGTACCATATGGTGCGGCGCGTCTTAAAAGTGACATGCCGGCACTCCGGCTGCTTTTTAACCAATAAGAGCTTTAGATTCCAGCCATGTAATGGCTGAAGACTACATCTTGGCTGCATGTCTGTGATGTAGGGGTATAAATGGGTATAATACTGTTCCACTCCACAAGGTCTTAGGTAAATGGCATCTGTTATAACCTTTTCAACAGCCAAGATATCAAAAATCCAACTCACAAAAGTCTTCATCATACCTGTATCTATAATTTTTTGTGATAGATTTTTGATACTTTGACTTTTGAAAAGTTATAAGCGATGGAACTTTTGTCACATTTAAGCCGCGCTGCACCATAAGTTCAAAAACCTATGCGGGCTGCAGAGCCCCATTCTCGGCGATAAGACAAGCTCGAGGTATGCTGCCGTTCCTGGCTTAACCTCCTTGGGAAAGGCGTGGCTTGTATTGTGGGTGGGTTACTTCTTTCCTCCCTTCATCTTTCATCCAGTCTCTTCACTCATCAGTCCCATCTCATGGGAATCGTATTCTCGTCCTTCATTTGCAATTATCATGTCATAACGGAGACTTGTCAGCAAACTTGCATGGCAACGGGATAACTCCGTTTCCTTTTTCATCACTCCGTTCCGTAAAAAAAATTTGTGCCTGGCATACTACTTTTGCAACTCCATCTGGGCTCTGAGACGGTGTTTTTGAAAGGTCCGTCCTACCCACTTTTCATTGCAACGTTCTCCTTTTTTTATACTTCCTTAATGGAACCTACTATATAGTAGAGTTTTATTATAAAACTCGCTAAATAGGCCTTTTAGAAAATTAAAAATCACAACCCCCACCAACTCCATCAAACCCATCACCGCCTCCACCGATGCCACCGGACATGACGCATCTGAGCCAACCACAAGCACCAAAGGAGGGGAAGAGGTGCCCAAGGCTATAATCAATATGGGGTTGAGATAGCCGGCAGCCCTACCAAACGCCCTGTAGTCCACGAGGACGACGCAGTAGGTGATGATGCTGCGGAGGGGGTGCTCAAAGCCACAGACACCTATATACTTAAGGATATCCATACCCTCATCCGCCGCCATTATATACGCACCTCCCACATCGAATCCTACGCTACACATAAATTGGTGTGTGCGGAGTATGGTTTGAAGGGATCCTCCTCGGCATATCCACGTGGATTGAGCCTATCGTCGACGTAGATAATTCGGCGAAGAGAGCTAATGCTTTCCTTTGTGGCAACCCCCCTCTATGCTGATCATTGTACCTCCTCTTCTGCGCTAACCTCCTGAATAGCCGCTTCTGCACATTCACCGGGGGCGTGCTCGATACAACACAGCTCCCAGAGTACAATAGCACGTCTCTGGTGCTATTTTTGGACACACCTGGCCGGCGGGAGGGCTGGGGTCAGTGGAGATTAAACACCTCACGATACGACCTCCTAAGATGAAGGAGAGGAAGTCAAAGCGCGGGAACGCACGCAACTTCGCCCAGAGAGGTACTGTTAACAGATATCCCCTAATCTGTCAGTAAAATACTAATCCCACCGGAGGAACAAAATTTTGTGTGTATTTACTAACGGATACTGTGCTTTCCCTTATAGATCCCTCATACAAATTTCATTCCTTTCTGATTCGGAGTCAAAGGGATACTGTTGTTGATACCCCTTCGGCCAATCAGATGAAGGGGATTGTCACCGTCATCGGATCCTCCCCATCTCCCCCTGAGATCGATTCACCTCCCATCGTCGAAACACCACCCCCCACCGTCGAGACAGTCACTGCACTACACCCAACCACGTCAGCTATTCCAGCAATCAAATTCCACGGGAGAACCAATGACGACGTCGACTCCTTTATCAAGTACATTGAGGTGGATTTTATCCCACAAGCTTCCTTCTACACCACCTCAGAAGATCAAGATGTAGCTAAGCTATCTATCTTAAAAAGCAGGCGAAGAGGCAAGCGGCTAGGTTGATCGTTAATTAACTGAAGGGCGTTATATTATATCGAGCCCCCTGTGAGTGTCGCCGGGAGTGGGTTGGGGAAGTTTTAAAGGTTCGCCGCTACTAGGCCCCCGGGGGCCTTGTAACGCGGGTTGGTTTTACCTCTGGTAGATATAGAAAGAAGAGCCCCACATCCGACGAAGGAGAGCTCCTGGAAACAAAAAGAAAACGTGAAATGACAGGAAAAGAGCAGAAAGAGGAGGAAATGAATGTGCTGCTGGCGGCTGCAGCGAAGGATGTGAGTCGTTTTGCTTTTTTGTCGGGGGTCCCCCTGCCGGCCTGCGATCCCGAGTCAAAATAGGGACCGAGTCTGCAGAGATGAGGGACCCCAACGGAGGAGAAGGTGGTGGCGGAGGAATGAATAAGTTGGGCGAAGAAAGGCTCAACCCTCTCTCAGAACGGAGTGCTGGGAAGAGTAGTTTGATTGGACCGGGTTTCGGTTCCAGTTCCGTCGAGAGAAGGGCCGACAAAAGGATGAATCGGAATCGCGCCGACCTTCGCTCAGATTTCGGCCCGGAGACTACAAATATCATCGCCTCAGGAGTGGAAGACCTAGGGATCGCTGAGGTATCCGGGATCGAACATCTTGGGATCGGTCGTCCTGCACTGCAAAGCCATTGAAGAGGGTAATGGCTACATCCGGGACTTCTAAGGTATCTATTACCCCTTAGTTAATGACGATGATAAAGTCTATGTAAGAAGAGCTTCTTCGGGATGACGTCCTTGAAGCTATTGGAGTTTGCTACATATCCCGGATCGATACCTCACCGAGCTACCAATCCCCTATACACTGCAGAAGAGCTGGAATGGATGTGCGTTAATCTTCCCAAGGCATTCTAACTCTCAGTGGAGTAGCAAGCCAAAGTTCGTGCGATGTAAGGACAACTCTCTGCGCATGGTACAGGTCTTTTCTAAGCTAAACCAGGCTACCATAAAGTTCAACACTCCTATGAAGAGGATAAAGCCGATTCTGCAAAAGCTCATGCAGGAGAAATATCGTTGTTATTGGCAGGCTGACGCCTCGGTGGGCTATTGGGGTGTGCCGTTAGTAAAAGAGCATGCTTATAAGACAGCCTTTAACACCCCTTTTGGGCAGTTCTGTTATTTCCGCATGGGGATGGGACTATCAGGGGCCGCACACACCTATGCGCGGATGAAGGATATATTCGCTGGCCCTATTCCCGCTCCAAACGAACCCGGGATTGCTTTGCAGGACGAGGAGTCAGCGCTTGAGCCCCTTACGGACGATGACTATGGAGCTCACGCAAATTTTCAGTCCCTACATGGTTTCCTTCACAACAAGTACTTCCCTCGTGTAGCTTGATCAGGACTGAAGTTGAATCCTAAGAAGAGTCTCTTCTGGACGGCGTCGCTGAAGCTGTTAGGGTTTGCTGGCAGCGGAGAAGGAGGACTGCGGCCGTTGGTAGATAAGATCGTTGGTGGTTCTCTGTTTCGTTTCCTTTTGTCTCTCGTTCACATCATCATCAATATCATCACGTTTCATTGGTTCATCATTTCAAGCATTCATTGGTTCGAGCAGTGAACAAGTGAATCATCAAAACTTCTCTATCTCAAATTTGCAATCGAGACATCAAATCGAACCCCTAAGCGTACGTACGCAGCCACAGCGTGCAAGTTGCTTGTTTATTCTAGATACAAAATAAATAGGCCATGGTGGGACTGTGGCTAGGTGGGGGACTACTTGCCCTAGTGCCAGCTCTTAGTGCCAGTAACCCTAGGATATTGATCGTGGTCCCTCTCCTAGCTTGGCATGTGGGTGCTCTGTGGGGAGAGGAGTTTGCTTAGGCGAATGTGCTGGCCTAGGTGGTGGGGTATTCCACACTCGAAGCTAACGCTTCATATGGATGGGGCTGGCTGCTTAGAGAGGATTTGGTCATAGCCTAAAGGCTGGATATGAGCACGATCTAAACAAAGAAAGAAAAAAGTGCCAGTAACCCTGACCCTGAACCCGCAGGCCCTACCACCACAGTACATGTAGTATACATGTAGTTGGGTGGCAAAAGCGGAGATTTTCTTTCAATACAATCATCGTTCGTACCACTGGTTAAGGCACCGTCTAAAGGTGATATAATGCGTGATACGGATATCCATTTATCTACACTAAAGCCTACAGCGTACACCCAAGTGGTGTTCGCGTACAACTTGCTTGTTATCCTAAATACAAAAATGGATATATAGTTCATATAGGCTGGGAAATAGAGACCGTGGTAGGATTGGAGGACTTCTTTTCCTTAGTGCCTGCCAACCCTGACCCTGAGCCCGCGCCCGACCACAACCCATCAATATCTTCTGCTACTAAGCGGGCTGAGGCTTTGCGCACTGTACTGGGAGCGATACAAGATAGTAGCTAAACTCTCATGTCTAATTGTAGCTAAACTTCATACTTGCTTACCACGCCGACAGATCGTTGATCTGGTCGCTCCTTATATGCCAGCCGTGTGCGGTTAGGGCCATTCACCATTGAGCTGGCACCAAAAATGAATGGAATGATGTTAAATAGAGGCCCAACAACGAATAAATCAAGAGACTGTAATTTCTGGAGAAAGTTAACTACTTTGTATCCACCGACTCCTCAACCAGCACTCAACCTTTCACCCTCTATCCTTTATCTCTCAACCCAACCCACCTAATCGTACTTCCCATCCCTTCTTTCCGGATATATTGGGGGCGGTGTGGTGGGCGGTGCGGCGGGCATGAGGGGTTGGCGGAGACCCACAGGTAGAAAGGTACTAGACGCTTTCACCGGGGTACGGTCAACACGGGGGTGTAGTCAAAAAATCAAGGTTGCGCGGTAAACGATGCATCCACTAAAATGTAAATACGTAGCGAGATCATAAAGGACAGGACTTTTATCGTACTCCCGGTTTCCAGCATTCTTCAATGCCTTCATGATGAGGCATCAAGGACGCAATGGAGGACATGCAAACGGCTGGCAACCACCTTGCACCTCCAACCCAGGGCTCGCCACTAGAGTTTTCGGGTATCCTATTGCGAAGATTCTTCATCATGCCTACGAGAGAGGGGCAGGATTTAGAAGGTATTGATGCCAACGAGCAGGTTCCCAAAAAGATCCACACAGGTACCGGTCCAAAAAAAACCCCAAGTGTCCAAGAACCCACAACTCAGCAAAAAAGCACTGGCGGAAAAGCATTTAACGTTGGGGGAAGCTAAAATTGTAGAATGCCCTCGATTGCCTCCAGAGTTGGACTTCTTTGTAAGCCCGAACCCCCCACATTCTGCAAAGGCATGTCTCTCTTCCTATTAATCAGGTCCGAGCCCTCTTTAACTGTTCCCGTTGTTCTTCCCAAGAGGGATACTAGAAGAAACCGCGAAACAAATTCAAGTCCAAAACGTCTTAAATGGACTAGAGAACACCTATCCTGGACAAATGAGGATTGGTCATGCCTCATATGGATAGATGAATCTCAACAGCGGGATTTGGTCAACATCCTCCAGTAACGCAAAAAGATGGAGAAGAGGAAGCCCATAATGCAGATTGCATTGATCGGTTTTGGAGATCAGGGCATCAAAGTGTCATGGTATGGGGATCAATTTGTAGTGAAGAAAAATCAAAACCTCAACCCACTCCAACAAACACTTCAGTCAACTTCAACTCTTATACTCTTTCGGTTTTAGACCCTATTCTTATTCCTTTCTGGCATGAGATGTGTGAAAAAATAGGCTAGAGTGCTACCGTTGAAGATAATGCCTCGGGTCACAAGGGGTTTGCAAAGAGGTAAATATTAAATTTGAATACTTTTACTAGTACTCATTTATATATAGGTGTCGGTTAAAGTATCGAGTAGATAGTATTGATTGGTCTCCGCAATCTCCAGTTCGAAATTTAATTGAAAACTTTTGGAACGATATGAATGAGTATATAGGAAAGAAATATGGTAGGATTACTACTCTACCTCGCCTTAAAGAGGTCTTGCAGGAGGCATAGGATGAGATTAGTAGGGAAAGAATGAGATCACTTATTGAACCTATGCCTAGGAGATTATTGGCTGTAATGGAAGTAGAGGGAGGAAATATAAAATATTAGTTTTGTTGCATCGTGAGGTTGCGCGCATTGTTGCATCACTTTCCGGCACCCCTGGGTACAAGCTTTCTCTCGATCGCTAGCAGCAAATCAAACAGTTTTTCCACATTCCACCTCTAACAACAGAGATTGAGAAACGTGACTAATAGAAAAAACGGGAACGATTAGCAGCTCACTTTCAGGACTAGTTCCAATCTTTCTATTTTCCTACATCAGATGTCACATTTGATGAAATGCTGGTTCAGTTTACTGGTTCAGCGTATACATGGGTATAACTCTCCTTCAACACGTCAGAAATCACGGGATAGTTGCGCCTGCGACTACAAGAGCTAATAGGGCTCGGTTTCCAAAGGAATTAGGCATGAGCAAAGGGATTTCATGCCTGATATTGGAGTGGAGCCATCTCAATGCTATGATTGTAAATGGAGTCTATTGTTGTTCTTCTCCTTACAACAATTCATGACGCCTGTCAATATGTTAGTATGCGCCGCAAACCTAAAAGTGCAGTATCCGCGCTGCTTCAATCAGGTAGCTGTTTGCAGGGGGTGGTATCGCAAGCTACTTCCAATAACAGAACCCATGAGTGACTACGATCACTTCATAGGTGGTGTTGACATTGCGGATCAGCTAAGAAGCAACTATCCTACGTATCAAAGGAGTAGGAGACATGCCGCCTTATTCTTTTGTTCTACCTCTTAAACACCTCAAGTGGCAATTTACACATTATTGAAAAGAATTCCCACCTAAGTGATCTCATTAGAGTTCAGGCTTTCAATCTCCAATGTGTTGATTTCATGAGGCGGGAAGGAACTCAAACACAATAAGTATGTGCAAACCACAAACCGTCATTCATATGTTACGGAGGCGACCGTTTTACCACCTCCGAGATTGAGGTTTCTGGGAGCCACGGCGAGGAGAGGGTTCCAGGCGCGAGTGCTGGTATTGCAGATATAGAGAGGTAGATGGAGGTCCTGAGAATCCACCCCCAGCAAGGCAAAGGAAGAAAACTTTAAAGTAACAACGGATTAAATTGACGGGGGCTTGGTCTCTCTGTCAAGCCCTGCAGTGGGTACGCCTGGGTAGAAAAAGGGCTTCGACCCGGCCCACCAAAACATGGGAATCAACTACCCAACCTAACCGAACCCGTTCACTATTACCTGGGTAAAAAGTAACCATTAACAGTTTAAAATTTTATTGAGATAAAAGAACTAAGCATACAAAGAGAACTCAAGGACGATCCTCTAGTTATCGATCTCCTCCGTTCTATTTCAAGACTTTAAGCATTGACTAGCTTGTATGCTTTCCTGAATCATACTATGTCTATGGGATGAAACTGTTTTTTTTGTCTCTAAGAAGATACGTTCTGGTTCAGAAGACATCGCTGGTATAGAGTGGATGTTGACAGCCCAAGGAGATAAGACTGGATATTCCTTCTGTTGTCTAGGCTCGATCCACCAGAGTAATGCATTGGAGACAGCTCTGTCTGGGACTGAATAAGAACAGTATCTCTCGTAGTCATCAACTACCCTTTTACTTTGTACTCCTGTCGATGATCCAAAATCCATCCATGTATGAAAAGCGTTTTCCTCCTCTTCTAATTCCTCATTCTCTTCAATGATTGACTCGTCCAGACTGTCTTTGTATCGCTTCCAGTAATATTTCATGGTTCGCTTTCCATTCTTTACCCAAGTCTGCTTCCAACGATGCTCAAAATAAATTCATTTCAATATTGGATTTAATACTACTGCAGCGAGATAAACAGGAGCCCTGGAACTTGCGGAATAATAAAAATCCAATTTCTCCCAACCTACTTTTATCATTGCTGACAAAATGGGACATGTTTGATGTTGATCAAGAGCCATCTGATAGGTGTGTAAAAGGTAATCGATGGAGGGTAAAACATTTGTTAGAGTGGAGTTTAAACCTTCAGTTTCTTTTGTAGCTAAACGGAATGCAAGTAAAATATTATTGACAGATTCCAATAGACTCCAGTTATCTCATGTCAGTCTATCTTTTTCTAACTCTTGGTTCTCATCGGTGTAGTCTCTGATTGCTCTTTTCATATCTGGTTGAAGCATAGATGTCAACATATCTGCCCATGAATTCCAACGATTTGCATTATCTCTTTTGATTAAGAGACTACCGCTTAGTTGACGGAACCGTGCCACTTTTTGTGGACTACATTGAGAGAAAATACAAATATTGTGTGCTTTTCCTAATGGACCAAGTGACCTCCATTCATCCATCTTTTCTTCAATATATTCCAACTCATCACCTTCTACCTCTAGAACATGCTTACCTATACCAAACAGGAATGCTTGTACTGTCAGATTGATTATATGCCCTGAGTACCGCAATCTCTGTTCTTTGCACTTGAAGTCAATTGCGTATCGCTGTAGATATTCTCTTAAGCGAACCAACATGGTATCGTTGGTACTAGCATTATCCATCATTACATATCTGAGTTTCCGAATAATACTATAATCCTCTGCTACTGAAACAAAAGCAGAACACAGATTAGATCCAGTATGTGACCCCTGTATCTCACTGAGACCTAAGAGAATACATAATAAGTTTCCCCATTTACTGACAAAATGAGCAACAATTGCTAAAAGGGCAAGATTATTTGGTGATGTCCACATATCCATACTAATATGAATTGCAGAAATAGCTTCAGAAAGTTGAACTTTGATTGTATCTTGTCAGTCTTTATATGCTTTGAGAATCCAATTCCGTACTGTATTTGGGGATTGAGGCATGAGTAACTCTGCTTCTGGCTGGATCGCATGAATTACTGTCTGTAGTTCGGGCCAGGTAGGTGCTGAAAAGGGGAGGTCATGAATGCTGACAAGTTTAACCCACAGATCTTGCATGACAGTTGGGTCAAGCTCCGGAAACCTGGTTTGATGCTGCTCTGTCTGCCTATCCAATTCCGCTTGTACTTCTGTCTAACGGGACGGGATCGGGTCGGGCAAGGGTACAGGACAGGGTCAGCTCAGGAGACACCCGAGGCGAGACAGATTCAGGTTCTAGATTCAGGTTCAGGGACGAGGCGGACAGAAGGGCCGAAGCCAAAGTATTGTATTGCTAACAGAAAGAAGACGTTGCCTAGAGAGGCGGAAACATAGGAACGAACGAACCCTATATATACAAGTATTTTCTTACACCGATGACTCATGCCATAGAATCCCATAGAATCTCCCAAGCCTTCACATCGACCATACTATTCCCGAAACCACCACATCTATCCTACCACTTCCCAATCCTCTCTAGCGCTTACATCTCATTACCCGAACTCCTTCCCAATCCATTCTCTTGCTTCCGACATCGACCGATTCTATCCAACAACCCTGTTCCAAAGACGCCTCGGCGGAAGGCGAGGTGCAGGAGGTGGGGCCGTGATAGTTGCCCTCTTATTAGGTTTGAGCTCCGCGAGAACTCTGTCAGGTCCTGGCTTGGTGGGATATACCGTATGAAAACGAGATAATAGACGGGGAACATTAGTAAGATTCTCGGCGTATTCCCACGTTGGCGCATCGTAATCCTTCCATTTAACCAAATACTGCAGATGCGAATAGCGGAGACGGGAATCCAGGAGTTCGTCAACTTCCCATTCTTCATCACCGTCAACGATTACCGGAGGTGCACGGGGAGGAATATGTCCTGGTAGAGGATCAGTCGCACAAGGTTCCAACTTCGAGACATGGAAGACAGGGTGTATCTTCATAGTGGAGGGGAGATCAATTTCGTAGGCATAAGGACTAATAATCGATTTAATCTTAAATCTTCCAAGACGTTTCCAATCAAGCTTCCGGGATGGTCTGGTAGTCTGAATATTCTTATCATTCAACCATACTTTGTCACCGACGCGATAGGTGGGAGCAGGCATTCGATAGTTATTAGCGTTGGTCTCCTGGCGGTCCTGAGCATAACGGATCTTGGCTTGCAACTGGTCATGAATCTCAGCCATCCTTCGAACAAGGGCATTGGTGTCTTGAGAACGATCGGTGAGCGGGGGTAGAGCTAGGTTTTCCGTGAATCGTAGGTCGAATCCATAATTAGCCATAAAGGGAGAAATCTGAGTCGTCTCCGAGGGGTGATTATTGGAAGCAAACTCAGCGAGCGGTAACCAATCCACTCAGTCGTCCTGTTGGTAGGATACATAGCTCCTCAAATACTGCTCCATCACCGCATTAATTCGTTCTGTCTGACCATCAGTTTCAGGATGAAAGGCGGAGGACAGGGCCACATTAATCTTTAGCACTTTGCAGAGAGATCTCCAGAATTGGGACGTAAACTGAGTACCCCGATCGGAAACAATGCTAGTCGGGAGACCATGAAGTTTCCACACATGATCAAAAAACAGACGTGCCAGATCCTCCGACCCGGTAGTGGTGTTACAGGCGATATAGTGTTTCATCTTAGATAGACGATCGACTACAACAAGAATCGCATCTCTACCCTTGCTTTCTGGTAGTCCCGTGACAAAGTCCATCGAAATATGTGTCCAAGGTCTCTGGGGAATTGGTAGAGGACGAAGGACTCCATAGGGAGCATGGCGGGAGGTCTTGCTTCGACTACAGGTGTGACAATTCCTCACATAGCGGTCTACTGTATTGCGCATTCCGGGCCAATAATACGAACGGGCGAGAAGCTGAAAGGTCTTTGCCTTCCCCGGGTGGCCTGCGGACGGGGCATCATGATGTTGTTGAAGCAGGTGCAACTGTAGGATCGTATCATCGGGGACGAAGAGCTTGCCGCGATAAGTCAAGAGGCCTTTCCTGGTCGAGCATTCTGCCAGAGTAATCTCTCTAGAATGCTTAACGCCATTTCGGAGAGGTCCTAGGATCTTGTTCGGAAATTGGTCAGTGACATATGCCTGTTCAAAAAGTTTTTCTAGGGGTGACTGTCCTCGGACAGCCGGACTGGCTGCCAACAAACCCAAATTATGGGACTTCAACACTGTCTGACTTTGCTGCGTCAGACGTTCATCCCCCTCTTTAGGCAGATCTCCTGATCTCCTAGTCAATGCATCTGGCTTTCCTCCTTGCTTCCCAGGCCGATATTTAATCACATAATTGAACCGAGAAAGAAACTCTGACCACCGTGCTTGTCGACGGTTCAAATCCCTCTTGGTCATGAAATACTCCAGGTTCCGATGATCACTCAGGACTTCGATAGGTTCGGCGACACCCATCAGTTCAGCTCTCCATTCTTCGAAACACTTAATGATAGCCAACAACTCCTTATCGTAGATCTCGTAATTGCATTCGGCAGGAGAGTGAGTTCCGGAAAAGAAAGCAACAGGATGGAGGATATTCTCATCGCTGTATTGTGAGAGTGTACCGCCCGCAACATAATCGGAAGCATCTGATTCCACAATAGCCTTGCGATCAAAATCAAAGTGACGAAGAATCGGGGAGGTGGTAAACGCCGTTTTCAGTCCCTCGAACGCCGCTTCGCAACTCGGTGACCATATAAATGGTACTTTTCCTTTCGTGAGCGTGGTAAGAGGACGAACAATCCCCGAATAATTCTTAATAAAGCGTCGGTAGAAATTCGCCCAACCATTAAACACCTGTATATCCCTCACATTTAGAGGACGGGCCCACTTAACAATGGTCTCAATCTTCTTGGGATCAAGCTTAAGGCCTTCGGTGGTAACGATCATGCCCAAGTACTTCACCTCTTTGACTTGGAATTCGCATTTCTCGGGAGAACAGTACAGGTCGGCATCGGTAAGGGCCTGCAAAACTTGATTAACGTGATCGCGATGTAGTTCCAAATCCTCACTGTAAATAAGGATGTCATCAAGATATGCTGTACAGAAACGATCCAGAAACGGACGAAGAGTGTCATTAATAAGGTGTTGAAAAACGGCGGGGGCGTTGGTTAACCCAAACGGCATTACCTTATACTGAAAATGGCCGATGCGGGTCCGAAACGCCGTTTTCCATTCGTCTCCAGCGGCAACTCGAACCAGATTATAGGCATTTTTTAAGTCCAACTTGGTATACCACTTGGCCTTGCAGAGTTGGTTAAAAGTTTCCTTAGGCAACGGCAACGGATAGCGATTTTTCACGGTGATTGCATTCAATCCTCGGTAGTCCACACAGAATCGAAGACCACCACCCGGCTTTTTCACGAACAGAACAGGAGATCCGGCAGGGGAAGAACTAGACTCAATGAAACCTTTCTTTAACATAACATCTATGTATTCGAACAATGCAGCCAGCTCATCCCGGGACATGCTGTACAGAGGACCAAAGGGTGGCTCCTTTCCTTCATGGAGATTAATCCGAATATCATAAGGACGGTGAGGCGGAAGTTTCTGAGGACCCTCCTTTCCGAACCGTTCCCAAAAGTGATGATGTTCTGGGGGAACCAACGCGGCAATCTCTGGGGGTATCATTTCGGTAGTGCCTCCCAGAAACAGGGCATAAACAGTAAGTCCCTGGGTAGTTGCAGCAAAAGTGGCGGCACTAACGATTTCGAAATCATGATTGACAGGTAGCGGAGATGAAATACCCTTAACATAGGCTGGGATTTGGTCGTCATTGCAGCGATGGAGACAGCGAGGAGATCCAAAGGTAAGTGAGTTATCGGCAAAGTTAATAGTAATATTATGTCGGCGAAGCCAGGGAATTCCTAGCACCAATGGATAATGTCCTAATCGAGTAACATAGGCGGAGATCCTCTCGGTATGACCTTGAATACGAAGAGAAAAATGAGCAATATGAGTAATGCTACCGGAGGAGATTTCTCTTCCGTCGATAACATGAAGAGCACGAGGATTGGGAAGAAGCGTAGTAGGGATTTCCTTGTGGCGTACAAATGATTCATCAATGAATGCAAGTCCAGAAGCTCCGGTGTCAACAAGTGAGTAGGTTTTAACGGTTTTATTCTCATCGGATACGATACACGAAACAACAAGATGGTCGTTATCCGAGACCTTCTCACCAGAAACACCAGAAGCAGCAGAAGCAGACAAAGAAAGAGGAGGGACCTGGCCTAAGCCACCTAAGAGAGGTCCTCGTGAAAACCCGACTGATCCGGGGCCACAGCAGAAATCGAACCAGGAGAACCCAAACCCAACGACCCAGACGAAGAAGAAGAACCAAAAGGAAACCCAAAAACATAACCAGAAGAAGAAGAAGAAGGACGAGAAGCATTGTTAATAGCAGGGGGCGCGCCGGCCCCAGATACCACCGGAGGTACGCCGACCTCAGAAGTAGCAGCAACACGAGCGGGGCGGGCCACCGGACGGGCAGGACATTCAGCAGCAAAATGCCCCAGACCTCCACAATACATGCAGAGTCCTTGGGCGGCACGGCGGGCACGTTTCAGCAAGGGTAATAGGCCTACGGCGTTGAGGGTGGCGGGCGCCAGAAAGATCCATGGGCACCGCACCTCCTGGAGAATAAGAGGTGTGAGGAGCAGGGGCAGCAGCAGGGGAGGCCGGGGCCCGGGCAAGAGCAGAGGAAGCAAAGGGTTGGCGAGCGGTAAAGGGTGGCGGGCGATCTCTGGCACGAGCGTCCCGAAGCCTATTATCCAACTTCTGGAGTAAGAGAACATACTCCGAAGTGGCGGCAGGGACGTCATGATGAATCATAGCAAAGCGGAGCTCACGGGAGAGCCCTTGAGTTAATACATGTTTCTTGGCTTCATCGTTCCACCTAACCTCAGCAGCCAAGCGTTGGAACTCCGCGAAGTAGGTGGAGAAGTCCCGGCCTCCTTGAGTCAGGCGCTCGAGTTCCCGTTCAGCAGTAACGACACGGTTTGGATCCCCAAAAGCGGTTTCCAAAATCGTGATCAAGGCTTCAATATCTTCCAGATCGATACGTCCTTCGACGACAAGGGGCATTACTTGGGCAAGAGCGCGGCCGGAAAGAAGATTAATTGCATAGGCGAGACGGGCTTGAGCGGCAGGGAAGCGATCGTGATTGGCGAGCATTTTCAAGCGAAGTTGAGTGACAAAGGGGCGGAGTTCCTCCCTTTTGCCATCGAACTTAGGTGGCTCGGGCACCTTTTCGGAGCGGGGAGTCAGGAGGGGAGCCGGGGGAGGAGCCACAAGAGGAACCGAAGGAGGAGCCATAGGAGGAATCGGAGGAGGAGCTACAGGAGGGGCTGAAAGATCAGGAGGAGGAACGACTGGGGAGACAGGAGGGAGAGCCGCCGCTTGGGCTGATAACAAGCCATTAAGCTGGCGAACTTCCACGAGTTGACTCTCTAGGTTAGCGATTTGTTGTTCAAGGTCGGGAATAACGGAGGCGGTGTTCAAGGCCGTGTCTCTCTCGAAGCGGCCCATATCTCTTTCATGCTTGATGCGAGAAATATGGTATCCTAAAAGGTCGAAGAGGAGAGCCTTATCATGGTCGTATTGTTCAGAGAAGGCTTGGACATTCTCGGGAGCGGCCCAGGTATCAGGAGCCACATCACTATTAGCGATGCGTGCGGTAATAACGGGTGCGGGGGCGATAGTAAAGAAGGATCCGGAGGCCGCCATCGTGGTATCTCGGGAGCCAAAGTGAGGCAACGTAGTCTAACGGGACGGGATCGAATTGGCAAGGGTATGGACAGGTCATCGAGACACAGGAGCAAACAGGTCAGGTTCTAGATTCAGGTTCAGGGGCGAGGCGGACAGAAGGGCGAAGCCAAAGTATTGTATTGCTAACAGAAAGAAGACGTTGCCTTTAGAGGCGGAAACATAGGAAAGGAAACGAACCCTATATATACAAGTATTTTCTTACACCGATGACTCATGCCATAGAATCCCATAGAATCTCCCAAGCCTTTACATCGACCATACTATTCCCGAAACCACCACTTCTATCCTACCACTTCCCAATCCTCTCTAGCGCTTACATCCCATTACCCGAACTCCTTCCCAATCCATTCTCTTGCTTCCGACATCGACCGATTCTATCCAACAACCCTGTTCCGAAGACGCCTCGGCGGAAGGCGAGGTGCAGGAGGTGGGGCCGTGATATTCTGATTGTTGTTTAAGGGCCCGTTTTCTCGCAACCTCCATTGATGCTTGAATGGAACCTGTCATTTTGTTGAGCCTATTAACTGCCCTTTTTCCATCCTCAACAATACCATTTTTGGTATTGAGATGATGTCGCGCACTACTGGTCCCATACCCTCTCTCATATTTCACATTACAACGTGTACATTGCCAGTACTTCACACCTTCAACCTTGATAATTGTACTATTAGGAGTTTCAGACGGGCCCCATACCCAAGGGGATAGATCTACCACTCTTTTTTTCCTTTCTCTTTGCTGGTTTACTTCTTCTAGTTCATTGTTGTCTTGATATCTAGTTTGGGTTTCTTGTGATTGAGATTCTGTCTCAACTATGCTGAAATCTGAGTCTGAGAGAGAGGACATAATGAGTGAACAGCGATCAATAATGTTGTTCATATGAAAGACAGAATCTATTGTATTTATACAGTCCGTTCCAAGCATAATCTTTTAAACAAAGCATTTCCATAAAACCTAAGAAAGCAGCTTAAAGCATATACCCGGACCTCTTCCTAGAACTCTCCAGAAGCATTGCAATTGCCCTTTGTTTCTCATTATGATCTACTTCGAAGAAGTTCTAGAACTTCTTACCTTCTACCCGTTGAAAACTGGAATTACCCAGGTAAAAAAACACTCCTGACCCACCCTGCAAAACTTCCAGTATCTTGTACCCAGCCCAAAATACTCATTCCTTCCCTGGGTATACCCAACTAAACCCCTACCCGTCGCCGGCCTTGCACAGGGTCGACCCAAAGATCCTTCTAGAGTCTAGTGTTTGTTGCAACTGCGGTCCGGGTGTAGATGCAGGAGAAGCTTGAATGGAACTAAGCAAGCCAATAAAAAGCTATCAGGTAGGGTAGCTCTAAACAAATATTTTGGTAAATATATTCTATTTTTTACTTTTTTCGGACTGCATACTGGAATGTAGGGTGGAGTGGCTTGGCTCAGGCCGTACAGTCCGCCCTAACTGGGCGGCTGGTGGTGGTGGCCAGGCCACTTGTATCAACCGCAAGGTCCGAGAAAGTTTGTTGCACTGCAGCAAGGATTATTTACACCAAAACTTGCAGATTGAGGTCTAAATGTGGGGTCTGGCCTGCCTATACTCCTGCTGTCGCGCACAAATTTTTTCAGATAATACGGTACTTGCCGAGTTTTCAAGTTTAGGAAGGTTGCCACACAACCTTTGGTTATATCTCGTCCTAAACTTAAAATTTATATAGTATTACAGTATCCTATATCTCAGGAAATATGAAAGTGCGACATCTCGATGTGGTCGGCTTGGTGAAGTGGTAGGGATTAATGAGAGTGTAGTTGACTAAGCACCGACAAGAGCTTAATATTTAGACACAGAGGTGGTTAGCGCCACTTCCCATATAGGCGCGCTAATGATAGAAAGTATAATAGTGAGACATTTGCGAGACATATTTAACGTGATTTGATTGGCCGGCTGATGAGGGGCAGGGAATAATGCCAAAAGCTAAATATTTAGACACAGAGGTGGTTAGCGCCACTTTCTATCAAATCTGAGCAGCTAGGTAACCGAACAGGTCAATCCCCCCGCTGTTCCTATTCTTTACCGCTGTTCCCTATGTCCTGTGCGTATGAGACAGCAAACAGCTTACCCGAACATATTTTACAGCAAAATCGGAGATCACATGACTTTTATGCTGAGAGTGATTTCGTGAACTGTCTCATACGCCCAGGACATACTGTAGCTGTCCTAGACTCTGTCGCTGTTCCCTATTACTGGATTAACTTGTAGTCGCGAGCTGGCCATTGCTAGTTTGGCAAGCACAGCTTCCCACCCCCCACACCCCCCGTCTCAGAGGAATATTGATTAGGAAGCATTACTTCACTCTGATTCGTTCTTTATTGACCTTCTGGATCCTGGATTACAGAATAATTACGACTCACCCCTCCACCCCTACTAGACCCCTACGTTTCTAAATACCTCCGGACAGGTCGGAGTCTAAAAATGCTTGGAACAAAGCTTAACCTCCGGTTAGAATGCTAAGATTATGTCTAGTTTCCTTGCCGCCATGCTCGGGTGATGCCCGGTTCTCACTTTGCATAAAATGAGGCTTTTTTTGGGTGGGAATGAGCATATTTTAGTAACCCAATGGGAGAATCGGATACAGTGCTAGCACCCCGCTTGGAAATGAAGCCTAATTTTTACCCCGACCGCAGCCCAAATACATCCTAACGAATGTCGGAAGGATATCCGTGCGACGCCTCCGGTAGGAGAGGATGGGGGGGGGGGCGGGGAGGGGAGGGGAGGAGCCTAGCTTCTATCCTACGAAATAGGTTCGGTAGCCTAGTTTCTATTACTACATAATCTCCCTTGTGTGTCAACTGTTCTCTGGAATACGCAGCGCATCCAACAGGTCGATTTGGCGAACCTCTGAATCAAAATATTTCAAATTCGAACCCATTGTTACGGACGCCAAGACCAAAAGATATTTGCCTTCATTATGTATCATTTCAGTAGAAATTATAGTCATTCAATTTAAGTACAAATGTTATACTACTTGTTGACAGATACCCAGTACGCCGATTTCGCGACGTTCTCCAACCAGCTTGAATCGATCAATGGACATGTCCATAATATTATCGGGGGTTCAGGTACCAAACCCCCCCCCGATTCCTTCCTCTCCCACCTGTGAAGGCAGTAACCCCTATTAACCTGGCGTTTCTCTATCCTTTCCACAGGTCATATGGTGAGCACACCCCAGGGCCTCAAGTGTTGTATGCTGAGACTGATATGATGATGTTAGGCTGATGTCGACTTTGCATGCTTCGACCCCATATTTTCACTTCACCATGGATATATCGATTTTCTCTTTACAGTCTGGCAAAAGCTGTATCCAGAAGGCGACATGGGTGATAAAACGCATTTCAACACTAGTAGATATGGTCACGGATTCTACGACGGCAAACAGTCTTGTAAGTCAGGCCAAATTTTCGACGGTCTTTATTGACACAGGACAGGCCTCATTTTGCTTACTAATGAAATATCACAGTTCTCCTGCCTTTCCACCAAACCCAGGATGAACTGCTGAATAACATGACGGTGTGGAACGGCACAGACTTTGGCAGCAATTATAAGTCGCTCGAAGGGGAAGTGACACCAGAGAAGATGAGAACTATCATCAGGGCACTGTACTCAGAGGCATCCGCGCAGAGCCTTATCCTTAACCACTTCCCACAATTGATCAAGGAGAACAATATCACTACAGAGTAACGTCTCTCTAGTTAACTGTCTAGTCTAGAATGGTGCTAAAGGAAGATACAGGTACTTTGCAACTGTTAGTGCAAAGCATTACGCCCTCAACCGATCCTTCTTGTGTCGTCTATTTCTAAGCGAAGACACTGCGGAGAACCAGTACGACAACCAGTATTTCGTCGGTACATTTGCCGTCTTCTCCAACAACCCTGTCACCACTGGCTGCGAGAAATGCAAGGTCAAAGAGACGGACAATAAGATCGACTCCGTCAAGATCCCGTTGACTGTCGCACTTTTAGAAAGACTCGGCAAAAACGGAAACAGGAGTACACTGGATCCGGACAATATCGGCCCTTACCTAAAGAAGAACCTGAAATGGCAGATCACTCTAGTTTGTGCACCCATCCCACACTTTTTTAATTCCGCCCCACACCACATTTTGCATGGATGCTAACCAACTTAGGCCAATGGCGACCCTGTTCCCTTGGAGGATGTTCCCGGTCTTCGCATAGAGATTTCCACAAAGGAGGTGGCCCTTGGTGGTCTTGATATCGATTCCGGCCGCAGAAGGCCCGGCCTGGCCCCACATATGTCCCAGAGGTTCCCCGAGTATAGGCCCGGCAAGCAACTCTTCCACCTCGGACCGTCCGCCTAAATTGTCCTGCTTCTTGAGTATGGTCAGGAATGAGAAGGAGGATATTTTCTTATCCACACGAGCTTCTTTTGGTGACTGCTTTTCCTTTTGTCGCGCGAGGTATTTAGTGGTGGTGGGTCTATGGATGATGCATGTAACGGAACAAGCTGTATTCATAGCCAATGACAACTTTCATTTATTCAAGGCCACAACAGTAGTAGCTGAACTCGCAATTTCTCGGCTCCAGTGCACTATAGCCCCCAAAGTCTTATCATACACGGATGAACGACATATTCGGATGGATCTCTTCATGGATAGTTTTTTTTTTCCTTCTTTAATTCATTAATTGTCATCTTTTAGGATAAAGGCCAGGCGATCAGTGTTTTTGGGTGGGGAAACATGCGGCCAAGCGGCCTGTTACCTTACTTCAGCCTCCAAATACTTGGCCATAGAAATGTTTATATACCTGCCTTATCTCGGAAATCTACTAATCAAACAGTCCAATATATGAGGTAGCCTCCGTATCATAGCCTTTCAGGTGAGGAAGCAACTTCTCTTTCCGCGTATCAGGCTAGTAGTCTACAGCGTAGTATATCAGCCTTATAACAGTACACTGCCTCTCAACTTAAGCCAGTGTGGATTGTCATAGCCTACGCGCTGCATACATGTATGAAGTATCAATCAATCAAGCCCGTGTGGGTCCAAGGTGTGCAACATGCGATATCACTCGCTCTGCGCAGAGCTCCGCAGAGATTGATCTCCCTATGTTGTGCAAAGCGGTTTCATGCGCAAAATATTGGCGCCGGTTGATCCACACCGATACAGTCCACTCGCTGGTTGCCCACCCTACCCATATTAAGTGGAAAATTATGGTGTTATATGTCTTCGCCATCCTGTTTAGCCATTCCCTCCAAACTGCCATTCAAGATAAACAACAATGTGTGCAGGTGATTACTACTCGAGCTGAAAACCCTGGGACCTGCGGAGAGAATGGCATCATCACCTAAGCGTCAAACGGACAACGTACGACTTTGCATTTATTATTGACTCTGATCTTCGCTTTCAAAGGCAACACCTCAGCATCGCTGAAACGGTCTGACACATCGTCGATGTGTTAAACTCATGCTTGTAGGATCTCTTAGAGACAGATGTCGGGAGACTAGTAGCCTGGGGGGGTCTGGTGTAAGGAAAGTGCTCGGAAGCGAACATATGCCCCGGTGTCACCTAATAGGTCACCGTATTCTCAAGCATGCAACCTCTGCATATTCAGGGTGGTACAAGCGAGGAGGACCCCCTCGGCGTATTAGCATGTGTATGGGGTTATGACATTATTGTATTAACCACATGAGTCACGCCATGATGAGTCATTGTATGGGTATATAGTTTTCGTTATATTTCCTTTGTGCTACCTCCCTCTAGTATAAATATGGGGGCTTCCCCCCGGATAGTTAGGAATGACAACTCCTCATACTCTCGTATATCTTTAATGAATGCCGGAAAAGGCATAAATAACTCCCATCCCACATTCAACTATTTCTTTTCTTGCTTCTGTTCTGATCCATTGATCGAGCATCTGGATACTGAGATCCGTTTACATGGCTGGTGGAGCTTGATAATAACCACTTCTTATGTTATTACTATACGACTTGATTGAAGTGATGGGCACGAGGCAAGTTATCGAGAGACTTTGTCTCGAGACTTTTGGCAAGACAAGACAAGACCTGGGGGTCATCAAGACGAGACAAGATTGGTCATGGATATTTCGAGACTTGTCTCGAGACCTTTTTGACTTTTTACCATAATACAATCTGATATTAATTACAAACTTGCGAATCAGGGTTAGGGTTTGGCAAGTGCCTTCAACCCACTAATTCTAACCTTCTCTCACCTCTTCTAGCAAACCCTAACTAACCCTAACTAATACAAGATTCACGAACTACTAGTCCCATCTCCGAAAAAACACATTTGAATTAATGAATCTTTTGACTGATTTCCCAAGTGTACTTTGTAGGGTAAATCCTAGTTTGATTCGTTTATATTATAGGGCTAGTGGAGGAATCAATGAAAGATTCAAACAATTGCCACACTAGGCTCTGAATCGCCGAAAGAGGGAGGTCACGAATTTGAAGTTTTATCCTTCCAATAGATTGGAAACGTTGTTCTCTTGGCAGAATCTAAAATGAGAAATTACTCTAGTTTTCTTTCGTAACACAGGTTCCACATCTTTATCAATATCGATCCAGTCGGCACAGTCTGGCCTTAATATCAGGCAAAGTCACAGTATTTTACTCCTCGTAGGTTATTTAACCGACGGTTACTGAGAGTGAGGTTAAGCTTCCAAAATTTGAACTATATTCACTATATACACCAGAGCTGTACTTGAATCAACAGCGCCACGCCCTCACGTTTACTTTATAATGGAGCGGGAATAATCGTTAACATTGTATAGATAAACAACTCCAGGCTCAAGGTCGTGGGTTGAACATCCCTTTCTACTCTTAGGGGGTATCCGTATTCTCCCCCTCAAAAGGTCACGACGCATGGACCAGCTTAACCGTCGAGGCGTTGGTAGTCCAGGTTAGGGTTAGGGTTACCGCCAGCCACCTTCCCCTACTTGTTGGGGGCTGGGGTGGAGTTAATCCCCAATCAGAACGGCGGTGAGGCTCCGACTGGCGCCGGAAGCGTAGCTACATTACTACCCACAAGGTCGGTATGTGTATTCAGGGCTTGAGCACACAGCGATTGATACACTAGGAGAAAGAGAGGCCACGACGCTATTAAGAGCCGCAAAACCACTTAGAAAAAGCTCCGCTGGTAACCGTCTGCTGATAAAAAAGATGGCAGGCCCCATGATCCACGAGGTCATCCCAGACAAAAACAAATCTACACACCTGCGTTTATCAAGTGGTCGCGGGAATGTAGTGTCACATAGCACGAGCTGCATTGTCACGAGGTAGTTACAGCCGTTGGGTTATTACCATGTCCAATTGATTCACCGACACCGTGTCAGTCTCGGTAGTTCTTTAGCGAGGGTAGCAGGATTACGGCCATGGATTTTATAATTACCCTTCGGCTTGGCGGAATTGACGGTAGTTCTATTTAGACCTCTCTTGTCCTGCCGTTGCAACCTCTAGTACTACGTATCCGGAAGTGCTTAGAGTGCCTGGAAACAGCCCTCAGGGGCGAGGTTTTGGGGTGGTACTTTATCGGGCGTCATTGGAGGCGGTGGGGCTCATATCATATGTCAGGTATTTTGCCCGAACGGCTATAAATGACCATTTTATTCGTGGGGTTGAGAATTAGCTTTGGTTTTTGGTCCTGCTTTGTTGCATGGTGGCTGGCTATATCTCACTCCCGTCAGTTCTCCATTCCTTGTCCGGATGTGCGTTAGGGCATTTTTGGTTGACGTTGACCTATAGCTATAGGTTGAGCGGAACAAACAACCCATTGCAACCGAGTGATAGCTTTTTTGTGTGGAAAAGATAGGCCCTTGCATTATTAAAATGTAACGGACTCTCATGTCTCTGGTCGGAGGGACCACGCGTGTAGTAAACCCCACGCCTTCTGTTTCGGCACCCAACACCGACAGCGCGGGAGTGCTTGGGGCCTGAGAGACTAAATGATAAAACCTAATGTATTGACATTATTGTTAGAGGAGAGAGAGCCGCAGGTTCCTCTCCTAGCTAAACCTCTAGCTAGTTGACGGGTATTCGGCGGACCAAAGACATTCGCCACTGTGGCCTAAGCTACTGTAATTGGTCTTCATACCTAGCCTTTAGTAGCGATCGTGATACATGTTATATACCCCGAACTGCGCTAGTTGCCAGTGCTCCTGGCGAAATTACCCTCTTACCATTCTCTAACTTGCGCGGTAGGGGATGCGGAGAAGAAACGGCCACCACCCGGCAGGGGGGCCGGCCTGCAGTGTGCAATTGAGGATTTTGCGCAGCGTCGTGGAGAGACTATAGTACCACAATCATTGCCAACCAAGAGAGAGGAGAACTTGTGGAACCTCCTTCCTACCACGCTGCACAGCAATAGATGACGCGAGCTCCGGCGAGGTGCCGCATGTATATCGGCTCCGTGGGATAGCGGGGCTGTGCGATTTCTGTGTATGTACACCTGCGACTATGTCAATAGTATGATAAAAATGAGCGGATGCATTGTCTATGAATGACGCTTTAATATCACACGCACGTCGCAAGGTTAGAACCGCTCTGTGCGGCTAGAAACTGCGGCCAGACGAGGAGCGGTACGGCCATTGTTACTAATGGCATGAATGTTGGCGCCCTGAGAGAGGTGGGCCTTAATTTTGTCCTTTCATCCAACTGGGCAAGTGGCGACAAACAATCTGACCGTTGGCACTTATCCCCAGCGTAGCCCGATCTCCAGGCATCTAGAACAATATCCCTGTGTGTCCCGCACTTGACGGGATGACCGGCACTCATGATTTCCTAAAGTTCAATGAGCTGCTCCCCACCCGGCCGCGTCACGTTGGCCGTAAACAAAACCTCCTGACCAAGAAGTCTTAGAGGTGTGCACTATTACAAGGGTTGTCGGTACCAAACGATTTTAGACACCACAGCACTGGCCAAGCACACATCCCCCCCTTTCCCCCGCACTCGGGGCGAGAAAGCCGTCTACGGGCAGCAAAAATCCTCTACTTCTCAAGTGAACGAATGAATTGGAAGGAGTTTTCTTTGTCTCCGTGAGTTAGTTTCCCTTTAAGCAAAATAATATTTTCGTTACGCAGAAAAATGAGAACACAGAAGACCAACTGGACATAAGCGCTTCAGAGAGTATAAAGTGCAATATAATGAAATAGGAAACCTTTCCTCACCCCTCCGACACTCTGACTTCTTTCTTCCAACTACCCTACATCCGGATCCCCACAGCACCATAAACCTCGATATCACCAACCTTGCCTGATCACAACTCCGCCTGCCAACGTCCTTTGATCCAGAGAATAAATCTAGCGCCAACATGAAAATGATAACGTGAAAGAGAACTATTGCTACCGAAAGAAAACTACCCCTCCCCAAAGAGATCAGGCTTCAGCACTTTCATGACATTTTGGTGACCACCATCCCGTGAAACATCAAATGCTGACCTCCCTTTAGCATCGATGATATTGATGTCGATACCATCCACTCTCAATAGCATCTCCACCACTTCACTATGACCTTCGCTCGCAGCCCACGTCAAGGCCGTATACCCATATTGGCCTTGGTAATTTATGTCGTATTCGCCCCTCTCCAGGACTAACTGAACGATCCGTGTCTTACCTGATTTCGATGCCATGAGAAGAGGGGGTGTCGCCGTCACCGTCCATTTCTTGCAGCCTGTCCGTTTCGTCGTGCCTCTCGAGAAGCATCTCGCATATCTCGACATGTCCGCGTTCAGCAGCAATCAGCAGCGGCGTTGTACCGTGGTTGGTGGTAGTCTTGAAGTCTATCCTTGGGTCCTGTAGGAGGAACCTGACTGCCTCGGTTGAACCCCATCTACAGGCTAAATAAAGAGGAGTATAGCCGCTATGCTTTGTATAAACTGTATCCTCCCTAGTATCTTGGGCGACCATATTGAGGTCAGCCCCATGAGACAGCAAAAGCTTAACTATCTCCGTATTACCCTGCTCGGCGGCGATGTGGAGTGGGGTACAGAATTCTTTAGTTTTTGCGTTGACGTCTGCCCCATGCGATAGGAGCTCTTGTGCCGACCCCACATAATTGTACTCCGCAGCTATGTGTAGCGCAGTGTCGCCCCTTTCTAATGAGAGATGAATATCGGCCCCATGAGACAGCAAAAGCTTAACTATCTCCGTATTACCCCTCCAGGCAGCGGTGTGGAGTGGGGTCCAGGATTCTGTATCTTTTGCGTTGACGTCTGCCCCATGCGATAGGAGCTTTTGTGCCGATTCCACAGAATTGTACTGCGCAGCGGTGTGTAGCGCAGTGTGGCCCCTTCCCCATGAGAGATGAATATCGGCCCCATGAGACAGCAAAAGCTTAACTATCTCCGTATTATCCTTCTCGGCGGCGGCGTGGAGTGGGGTCCAGGATTCTGTATCTTTTGCGTTGACGTCTGCCCCATGCGATAGGAGCTCTTGTGCCGATTCCACAGAATTGTACTACGCAGCGGTGTGTAGCGCAGTGTAGCCCCTTCCCCATGAGAGATGAATATCAGCCCCATGAGACAGCAAAAGCTTAACTATCTCCGTATTACCCCCAGGCGGCGGCGTGGAGTGGGGTGCAGGATTCTGTACCCTTTGCGTTGACGTCTGCCCCATGAAACAGTAGCACCTTCAGCGCCCCTAATGAGCCAGCTCTCACAGCATTATACACCGCAGTCCACCCACATGCTCCTCGGCGATCGATATCGAGATTATTCCCTTTCAACAACAGCTCCAATAGCCAAACCTGGCCATTCTCCGCTGCCTTGATGAGTAGGGTATCTGCTCCCATGCTGCAATTTGCATCAATCCCTTTATGTGTAATGAGAAAATCAAGAATGACCCGATGTTCAAGCCGAGCAGCAGTGAAGAGAGTCTTGAAATAGTATGCGCTCGCGAATGAGCAATAGTATGAGGGGTTATGACGAAATTGTATTACTCACATTAGTCATGAAGACTGTGATGAGTCATATTGTATGGGTATATTGACGCTCATTATATTCTCTTTGTACTACGATATTTTTGTATAAATATGGGGCTGTTTCCACCGATAGTTTGCAATGATAAGTCTTCTCTACTCTCTACATCTTTAGGTTATGAGCCCGGCCAAGCCATTCAATCTAAACAACACTACTTCACATACATCCTACACACTAGTACATTTCATCGTCCACCTAAAATGTCTTCTGAAGGTTACGAACTTCCCGCCTTACCATGTAAGCTTGCTGGTCAGGCTCACTATACGGTTTGGAGGGACCTTGCCTCAAACATGTTGAAGGTCTACGATCTTTGGAAAGTTGTCGATGGAAGTAGCCCTCGTCCAATATTCAAGGAAACAACTACCTCAGTTCCAGTGGTGACGGCAACCACAGATCCATCAACAACCACTGAGGACGACGAAGAAGACCCAGCAGTTACAAGCGATAACTCGGATGAGATACTAGATTGGGACAAAAAGGACACCTTAGCAAAGGTCTTCCTCAAACATAACCTCGAATTTGACCTAATCGTTACCCTATCTCCTTCGACTACTGCCAACGAACTCTGGACTCAGTTTGAGGAAAGATTCGATCGCAAAACGGTAGCCTCGCTCCATTCTTTGCTAGCGACAGTCACTACCCTACAATACAGCCCAGACAAGAGCATGAAAGACTATCTAACCGAATTCACCACTCTTTGGTCCACACTTCTACTACGAACCTCTAACTCGACCGACATGACCAAAGATCCCCTCAGTTACCATCTTCATTCAATCGCTCGTGTCTCGCAGATTAAGGCCTCCTTCCTCCTCCTCTCATTGCGCCACCAATCCCTAGAACACGTCGTCGACAACTTCCAATCCAAAGAAAATATTACATACAAAGAAATCTATGAAAAACTAATGGACCTTGATGGACGACGCTTACATGAGCAAATTGGTGGAGAAGCATACAACATGAGAACAAGACGACCGAGCCCTTACAACAAATCCAAACGCACATCCAAACCACGCTACGCCTCCAACCAGAACAAGTCAGAGAACATTTGTACTTGGTGCACCAAGAATGGTGACTACGCTAAAGGACACACACACAGAGAATGCCGGAAACTTAAAGCTTTCAGATATAAAGAGAAATCCGCTGCATCCGGCAATGTCGCATCAGGAACTGCTTTTGTCACATGTTTAAATCTTCCTACCTTGTTGACAAAACTTAAAGAATCACTCGTCCTTGAAGAGGATGAACTAATAAGCCTCCCCGATGTTGACATGACTGATGCGTACACCTTCACCTCTGGCACTACACTTTCTGACTCTTTTGCATGGATCTTTGACCGTAGTGCTTCCAACCACATGACCGGAACCCAAGTCCAAAACCCTGCACTATACACTGGTACAGTTACTGTCGGTGGAGGACGCAAACTCAAGGTAACCGGGATAGGTAAGGTCGACATTAACAGGTCATACGGGCCAATAACTTTGGAAAATGTGTTTGTTATCCCTGAGCTGGGCCATGTGAACCTAATGTCTTGGTCATGCATCGCTCGCAAGGGATTCACAATGACTGGGAATGAAAACGGCTTCACCATTTACAGTACTTCTGGCAACGACATCATTGGAAAGGCCACAGCCAACGGTTCGGGACTTTACATGTTTGAAACAAAGGATGCAACCGCTCATAAGACCGTCGCTACTACCTTCTTTGATTGGCACCAACGTCTCAGTCACATGCCTACCTCCTCCCTGCAACGGTTAAGGAATATGGTCGCCGACCCCAAGTCACTCCCCACAACAGGTAACATAGAAACATGCAACACCTATGAACTCGCCAAATCTACCAAAACCAACCTCGCTTCCCTCACCGAACCTCAATCCAGAAAACCACTAGAACTAATCCATTCCGACCTCAGCGGCAAATTTTCCACCACCTATCTCGGCGGATTCAGTTACTACATTACTTTCATAGACGATCATACCAGGTTTGCACACGTTTATTTTCTTAAATCAAAATCCCATGCTGCAGACGCTATAAAACGGTACATCGCATATATGGAAAATCAAATGGATACGACAATCAAACGGTTTCAAAGTGACAATGGTAGCGAATATATCCCTCAGCACCTCAAAAACCTTTTTCTCTCCAAAGGCATCAAACATGAACTCACGGTTCCCTACTAACACGAATCAAACGGGATCGCTGAACGGTTTAACCAAACAATAACCAACATGACTCGATGTGCCCTCTTGGATTGAGAACTACCGAAATCACTCTGGGCAGAAACAATCAACATGATGGTACACGTTAAGAAGAGACTCCCACATGCAGTACTCATCAACATGACACCATATGAAGCATTTTATGGAAGAAAACCCTTTATTGGGCACCTTCGCATCTTTGGTGAAACCATGTTCATCCACACTCCCGTTGAAGCAAGACCAGCCGGATCCAAACTGGATGCCAGAGATATGACAGGTCAATTCTGCAGATACGGAGACTCCAACAAAATTTGCCGCGTCTACATACCATCACAAAGAAAAGTTGTCTTATCGTGTCACTTTCGCTTTAAGGGTCCATCTGTAGGGGAAGAAATAAACCTGCCAGTAGTCACAGATACACCTACTAAGCAACCAAAAATCAAAATCGAACCACAAGACCCACCTAAAAAGGATTCCTATAAGGATGAAGGAAGTATGGTGGGGGTCGGCTTGACGAGGCCCGATACCGAACGTCCTCCGGTTATACATTATGATTCTGATACTAACAATGAAAATTTATATGACGGCGATGACATACAACTACAAATACTACGCGAAACCCAAGAATCCTTTTTGGAAAATGAGGAAGATGAGGAGGAAATTAATAGGAGTCACGCAAGTAAAGTGGGGACCGGCATTACGAGGCCCACTACTGAAAGTCTCCCAATAAAAGAACAAGAAATAATTACTAATGAACCAAGACGTAACCCAGCACGGGAACGCAAAGCACCAGAAAGATATGGACACAATATTATCAGCAACCAATTTCCTCTCAACGAACCTACCACTTACCACCAAGCGATTACTACTCCCGACTCCGATAAATGGAAACATGCCATGAAAATCGAACTCGACTCACTAGCCCGCAACAACACATGGAAGATGGTTCAAGTACCCAAGAACAGAAAACTCGTTGACTCAAAATGGGTATACAAAATCAAACTCGGTCCGGACGGCAACCCGACCAGATACAAAGCTCGGCTCGTCGCAAAAGGATTCTCACAAATACTTGGCCAAGACTTCGATCAGACCTTCGCCCCTATCTCCCGCTACAAAACAATTAGACTCCTCCTCGCCCGCTCACTTCAAACCGGCGGAAAATGCGACCAGATGGACGTCACTAATGCATTTTTATATGGAGAACTCAAAGAGGACATTTACATGAAACCTCCACCAGGATACCAACCCATCAGCAAAGCATGTAAACTCATTAAATGTATCTATGGCCTCAAACAATCTTCAAAGGAATGGTATGCCAAACTCTCCTCTGCGCTAATTAAAATGGGATTCAGAAAAGCGGACTTCGACCTTTGTGTCTTCATACACCAAACAGGGGAAGTCGTCATAGCCATATATGTGGATGATATCCTAATCTTTTATTGGAATACCGAACGCAAGAACTGAATCAGTCTACAATTCCACGCCGAATTTGAAATGACAGAGGCTGGAACTGCCAGTTGGGCTTTCGGAATCCACCTAATCCACACCAAGAGCGGCATCATCCTATCACAGGAAGCCTACCTCAAGCGTGTGCTAATTAAATATAGATTCGCCGACTCACGACCCGTAGCCACACCAATTGATCACAATGTTATACTCCAAAAAGGAACACCGGAAGAACAAATCGACGATCCAACACTCTATCAATCGATCATCGGATCTTTAATGTACGCTGTCATCGGAACTAGACCAGATCCCGCCTACACGATTACAATGCTTTCGCAATATTCACCATGTCCCACTGAAATTCATTTTACTGCCGTCAAACGTGTCTTACGCTATCTCAAAGGAACCTTGGATTGGTGCCTACACTATAGCAAAGTACAACATACTGCACTTATTGGTTACAGCGATGCCAGCTATGCTTCAGACGTTGACGACCGACGATCATTCACAGGCCATTGCTTTATGCTAGGGGAAGCCCTCATCTCCTGACGCTCTTACAAACAACGCTCCGTCGGAACCTCCACAACAGAAGCGGAATACATGGCACTTTCGGATACCAGTCGACAAATGATCTGGTTACGCAACGCACTACACGAATTGGAACGACCAAAGATTTCTTTTATACTTCGCGGGGATAATAATGGTTCTCTTTCTTTGATACGAAATCCTGTTTTTCATAAACGTTCAAAACATATTGACTTACATTTTCACTTTGTTAGGGAAAAATTTGAGGAAAAATTGTTTAGTCTTGAATATGTTTCCACATCAGAGAATGCTGCCGATTTATTTATTAAAGGATTGGAAAAGGGAAAACATGTTTTATTTTTTACCATTATTCATTGTTACTCCCGAGGAGAAGTCTTGAAATAGTATGCGCTCGCGAATGAGCAATAGTATGAGGGGTTATGACGAAATTGTATTACTCACATTAGTCATGAAGACTGTGATGAGTCACATTGTATGGGTATATTAACGCTCATTATGTTTCTTTTGTACTACGATATTTTTGTATAAATATGGGGCTGTTTCCCCCGATAGTTTGCAATGACAAGTCTTCTCTACTCTCTACATCTTTAGCTGTTTCCCCCGATAGTTTGCAATGATAAGTCTTCTCTACTCTCTACATCTTTAGAGAGGAGGTTCCATCTGCCCGTTTTGGCAATTCGGGTCGATGTCCTTGTGCCCCAAGAGAGCCTGTACAACTGATGCATGTCCCCCGGTAACACCAAGAGATAACGCCGTGTCTCCCGCCTTAGACTTGTGGTTGATATTCAGTAGTGGCTCACGAAGCAGGGCTTCAACGATTGTATGGTGCCCCCCTGCAGCGGCATGGTGAATTGCAGTAAGTCCACTCTTATCTTCCAAGTTTATATCACAGCAAGAGGGCTCCAGCACGAATGTAGCAGCGACATCCCCGTCACCTATCTGTGGAGCAACGGACTGCCTCTTACTACCCAGGAGAAAACGAACAGTGTCCACTCTGTTGCATTTAACCGCCACTATTAGTGGCGTAAGGCCGCTACTATCCCTCGCGTTTAAGTCAATGGTGGGTTCTTCCACCAATCTCTCAAGAAGGGTGAGTTTGCCTTTCTCAGCGAGATAATGTAACGGTGTGCTTCCGGCAAGGTTTGTACAGTTATCTGTAAAAGTGCGCAAGCTTTCCTCGGCGATACCTATTAGCCCGTAGTAACAGACTGCCCAGACCAGACCGATAGGCTCCCCCGCAGGGGCTTGGAGAGTGGGAATAAGCCTCCCTATGTTGCATGCCCAGAACTCCCAAGGCGGAGATGAGGGGTCAAGGAAGTTGGACCAGGAGCGGATAGGAGTTAGGCCAGGCTCGCTAAGGTGTATACCCCAATTCCGCATTGCGTAGGTGATCAAATCTTGACGCGATGAGGTTAAGGAGCTTGGGTCTGGAAGCACAGTTGGCGTGCACGTAAGAACCGAGAGGCAACGGTCAAGAATCCACTCTTGCCCCCCTCTCACACAGTCCTTTGGCCCTTCGTCCAGATACTGTCGAACGGTGGCATGAGAAAAGCGTAGGATGCCTGTCTCACGATCGTATACTATGAGTCCACAACACACATGGAGAAGATTGTCAATCCTCCAATTAATGGTCTCTTCGGATTTGATAGGCGATGGGAGATTGACGTTAAGTGCTTGCAGTATCGTGTTTGGTGAGAAGTCATCTATCGCATAGAATAACCATTGAACCACTCTCTGAGCAGACGCTTGGTCTGTAGGGCTCTGCTGTCTGATTCTCTTGAATATTTCGTCATACAAAGTAGTCAAACCGTGGGGAAACACCGCTAGAGCATTCGTTACACCCTCGATCGTTGTTTCACGAGCTAAAGCCTGCATCCTGAGATGGATTAAAAGAAACCTATATCGTTAGAACAGGAGACATTGAATGATAACTTGTCGTATACATACATTCCGTCAATATCCTGCTGCAGAGCTGCCAAGATGTCCTTCTCGCGCCTCCTCATATCGTCCACCATGTATTTCTTTGTAGGGTCCTTCTATAACTTATCAAGTTCCTCCCGGATATAGCATTTAATGTCCATGAGGTTATCTTCAGGCTCGATGAGGTAGTTCCCGTAACCGTCCATATATGCAACAATGTCTCCCTCGTTGCGTCCTGTGACAAATACTCGGACTCCTTTCCCCCCCTTTTCAATAGCCTCCAGGGCCGAAAAAAGCTCCTTTCGTGTTTCTTTGTCACCTTCGTCCAGCGCATCAAGAACGATCCATAACCCAGTGAGCTGTCGGGAGAGCTTGATGATAAGGTCCGTGCTTTCTTTGACGCTTAGTATGTCGGTACACTCCCGTTCCTTTGAGTCCTTGAGCTCTACCAGTGCGTGCGGGAGCCCATGGCCATCAGGTGAGTATGCAAGACAAACCTGTCTTACAAGAGCCCGGAGTATGGAACCAGGGCCAGATCTATCCGTATGGGTTATACTACAGTAGAAGTACGCCACACAGTCCCCAGTTTGGATTACGTTCTCTTTCAATAACTCAATAGCAAAGGATCTATGGGCCGTCTCAGTATGGAATGCGGAGTGAGTCGGGAGAGCTCTATACTAACGCAAGAATTGTTTTTCCAGTACCAGCTTTGTCACAATTAGATTATCGTTATGAGTGGGGGAATATGTGGGGGCCTCTCTTACCACCACCTCTGAGCCATAGGACGGAGGACGAAGACATGGAAGAATTAAGCCAAGCGTCAAACTTATGGTTTTTCGTCAGCCATAGACATGTATTAGGAGTCCGACGACAATGTTCCAAGTGGATCTTTCCGAATTGCATAGTTGACACCCAGTCTAGAGTTGTGGTTATCACTTGCTCTTCTCCGGTTAGCTCATTTAAATAATACGGTGGAATCGCGTTCGTGCGTACTATCAACAAATTGACGGAGCCGCTTAATGCTTTCATGGCAAGATATCAGGACCGTCTCCACCATCCTTAATTGTCCCCTAACCTCTTTTAAGTGCCCTTCAAGCTTGTTGCGTGATTCATTCTGTTCTAATAACCCATCTGCTGTTAAAACCAAGCGATGTAGAAGGACACTAGGGACTAGATACTTAATCGCTCCATAGTCATAGCTTTAATAGTATGTTAGTATTAGATGCTATAGATTCTCGGTGGTAATAGAGAGTTCGAACCTTCTTTTTCAATAACTTCCGCCCGCTTTCTAGTTTCCTCCTCCGAATCTCGTATTCTTTGCAACAGGTCTACAAGCGTTGATGAGAGGCTTTGTATAATTTGCACTATTGAGCGAAAGGTCATCAGTTTACCACTAATACCAGAGATTAGTATTTCGCAGGTATCGGACAATTCGTACCCCCTGTATTCTTTTGCAGATGCTGTTTGGCACATAGAAGATATTCCAAAATTGCGACATATTGATTGATCAAGCATTTCTGTAGGCTGATTATCGATCCTTGCTCGAGATCTATGTATAGATGCTCGTAAATCGCCCCACAGCATATGACCCAAGAAAGATAACCCAGGCTGCTTAAGATCCTCGCAAGATCTTCACTGTACGCAACCCCTACCTGCCAACTATTAGCAGAGTCCGCTCTTGGTTCAGTGAATACTAACCTCCAGGAGGAACCTAAATCCTGCCCAAACTAATGCCACTACATCTGGATTGTGCTGCAGAGCGATATCGCCGATTTTAGCGTACTTTTTGAGTTGAAAAAATATTTTGTCGGCCACAAACACATCATCACCCTTTGCGTCTTTATACTTTAATCGTTCCCTACCGACCCCTCCCCGCAAATGTCCCACCTCCTCAATCAAGCTCTTCACCGGTGCCTGGGCATTCCCCCTATCAACATCAAGATCCACATCGCAAGTCTCTTTCAAGATGGTTATTGCTTCGCCCCATAACCAAGATCTATATCCCATGAAGCATATAAGTATTGGTCAACCTAACCTTTCTGATATATCAGGCGGGCTCTTATCGCTGTATATTTTCAGCGATCAAATCGTCGAATGTCACCATATCTCCAGATGCGCGGCCCCTGGTAGTGGGACCAAATGATTCTTCTAGGTGGATGGTCCCCTTACCGTGAGATGGCCGTATCAGTACATCGGGCGCTGTAATGTGTCTAGGCGGCGGCCCAAACTGTGTTCCGTTAAGTGTAATCCTTGGTGGTATAAGATATGTCTGGGCTAATGCATTACTGCCATCACCGCTTGCTTCCTCGCTCGTAGGATATGGGGATGTAGGTAGAGGCAGGGGAGGCGGGGGCTCGATAGCATCTATAGTCTGAGTTCTTTTAAATAATTAGAGGACATTCCGTTAAGGCCTATGATCTCAGAAACATACATAGGCACATCTTCAGATTCAACGGAATTTGAAGCATCGGGCGGGTCGGGCGGTGAATCGGGCTCCTGTGCGACCACGGAGATCTGATCTGCTTGTGGTACCGCATCGGCTGGGGGCGGAGAGGTCTTTTTCTTTCTCCATCTTTTCTTTGAAGTGCGGAGCTTTGATAGTGCAGAGCCCATGGTGATAGTGAGGGTTAGCGAACAAGTGCTAGCGCGAAGAAGACAGAAACAACGCCAAAAGACGGATCGTGAGGTTATATTATAGCACTTAGCCGAACTCCCATGCACACCAATCTGAGGATCAGCAATGCGGGTATTGGACGGTGGTGCAGAGGGGTAGGGTTGTGTAATTGTTATTGGCTCGATATATGCAGTCGAATTTCAAACCTTACTAAAACATTCGGCAAGGAAAGAATTAACGGCGCCCTCTGGACCCAACGAATCCCCTCTGCACACCAAAGGTCCAACTATGTCCAATCAAGGGGCTTTGCCTTTGTACGCAGGAGGTTTTTGAATATGCATGTAGAGTTGATTCGGCCTTCCCGTCAATCCTTACCGTATTTATGAGTGGTGCCCCACTCATCAACCAGTATCGCCCAGCAGGCCGAGACACAGACGAAATCTGGTGCAGTGCAGGCTTGGCAACCTGGCACCAAACGAGCTGTTGGAAAAACAGTTCTCGAGGTCAGGAATCAACAACTTGAATACGTCTAAGTCCAATCATGATGCTACGAAATAAGGAAGCTAATGAGAAAGTGAGAGCTCCCTTTAACCCAGTCATCAATGCTCATCTACCATGCATTCACTCTCCAGTCATATTTCAGCTCCTACTACACAAATTTCCCCCAAATGACGGAAAGACAAATCTACCACCCAACTGTAAGATAGACCCGTTGAGTGTTTCAAGCTGTTTTGGACTGATTCGCAGTTGCAATATATAGCAGAATCAACAAATCAATATGCATCGGAGTTCTACAAAAAAAGGAAAAAATGTGGATCAAGGTTGGGTTCCTGCCGTTGCCGACCATTGAGGAAAACAACTTCAAACGAATTGGAGATATTTTTATCGATATTAATGCTATTGGGTGTGTTCAAATCTCGAAATCTAGAAAGAAACTGGACTATATCAGAAGAGGGTATGTAGTATTTATAAAACTTCTGTATTATCAAAATTAATTGTTTTTAGGCTATAATTTAAGGAAGCGATCCGAGATATCCTTAAACAGATTTAAACAGCTCAAACGCTTTATTCATATTTCACGTTCTACAATTTCACTATGTGATAAGGACTGGTAAAAGAAACTAGAGCCATTACACAGTCATATACGCTTAATGTCTAAAAACCTATATACACCTACCAGTAATGTTAGTTTTGACGAGATGATGGTACGTTGTGAAGGGCGAACCAAACATACGGTACGAATGCCTAACAAACCAATAAATCAAGGACACAAAATATTTGCTTTATGTGATTACGGGTACACATGGAACTGGCTATTCACTTTACGATCCTGTGGAATTGCAGAGCTCAAAACATATGAGGAATTCACGTCAACTACGTCGGGAGTATATCAGCTATTTTCAGAGCTCCCTTATCAATCGCATCAATACAATATATATATGCATAATTTATTCAGCAACATTCCTCTTTACTGTAAACTTCGGCAGTTAAAGATTGGTGCATGTGGTACCACACGTACTGGCAACAAAAAGTTTCCTAAAACCCTCCTTGACAACCATGACAGCAAAACTACATCACATCAATGGAATGATTTGCAGGGAGAGATAACTGGTAATGGTCAAGTTTTGGCTATTCGTTGGGAGGACAATAATACAGTCAAGATGCTTAGTACATTGCATACATTGGAGGAATGTGTATTAAGTATTCATCGGAAACCTCGTATCACCAGTACATGCGGGCCAGAAATCCAAAAGTATTTCAGCAATTAACCTTGTCGAGTGTTTGCTATACCTGCTGTTGTATTTGACTACAACCAATATAAAGGTGGTGTTGATATTGCTGTTACGGAGCAACATGGAGACAACTGACAAGGGAGCCGAAGTACACAACCGGGGCAGAGACAGGGACGGGAACGAGGGAAGAGGGCGAGAGAACCTAACCGAGGAGCAAGGTTGTAAGGCAGAGAGTCCAGATGGCCTCTCTAACGAAGACGTGGATACGAAGGTACCAATAGACGATACGTACTATGGTCATAGACTATGGCGAGGGCAAACCGAGGCGAGACGAAGACGAAGACAACGCGAGGCAAGGCTAGGATAAGGTAAAAAGTGAAGACAAGACGAGGTACTATGGAAGACCCAAAGGGTCTTAGCGAAGACTATGGTTATGACGTTTTATATTCAGAACTAAAGACACACAAGATGAAACGAAACTAAACCGTAGTGTTGACAACAAGAAGAACACGTAAGGGAAGAAAGGAAAGATCCGTAACAACGTATATATACCCCTCCTAATCCCTATACAGTCATGACTCATAACATCGTGTAATGGAAACACATAGAAATGCCAAGAACCCAAAAGAACCCTTTCAACCGAAAACCCCTTCTCCGATATCCTCCTTCCCTACGAAGTCCGTAGTACGCCGTGATAATTGCTGATCAATGACGATGCTATTGTCCAACTCAATTAATTTCTTGTCGGACCTGGCTTCTTCTTTTTTATTGGCTTCCTGACATTACTATTAACAATACATTGTTCCTCGTACAACGGAATCGAGACAACGAACCCGAACATCAAGAAAACTCATATATTCCTATATCACAAGCCGACTTCCAAAAATGCCTTGCTTTAGAAATATTCAAACCGGAATTTGTTGCCAAATACAAGCAGTCTATTGAAAAAAAACACCTAGTAGTCATGTCTCAAAAGGAGGGAAGAGCCCTAAGATATCAAAACCTGAAAGTCTGCTTTGCCAGAGGAAAACAGGACGAGTCTATGCTTCCAAGTATGCTGCATGTCCAAAACCAACTCTAATCATCAGTATTACTTCTTACTACTAGCAAGATATTAAGATACCTATAAATCTAATCCTCGTGGGTTTACAGATACCCGGAAATGCCAAGCTACCAAATCCCGAAAATCCAGTACAAAAAATAGTAATGGGAGGTAGTTTTCATGGATGTATCAGGGTTGGAGAAATGGAAGGACTGGCAGGGCTGGGATTATTGTGCGCTCGGAGGTGTGGGTGAGTCAGATTAAGTTCCATGAGTTTCTGTTACGCGAGGATATGAGTCATGAGTGGAGTTACGCGGAGTTATGAGTCGGACTTACGACGTCATGATATAATGGAGAACGGAGCCTACTTCTGTATTTCCTTTCTTTCTTCTTTTCTCCTTACGCAACGTCTTCTGTATCTACTCTCAATATATATTATAGTCTCTACTTTATACTAGTGACTATCGCTGCTCAAACCTGTCTTCATACTTCCCCTTTCTTCGGAAGTATCGCTGTTACCCTTCTGCACCCTGCGGAACGAAGTCCCGATTACCACGCCCCCTTGAGATTACGCTAAGGCCACATCCGTGACCGCAGACCCCACCAACGTTTCACCCCAGCCTTTCCACCCTCCACTACCTCACGTAGTGGAAGGAGTCACCCTGAACGGAGACTATCAAATCCCTCAAACCTTTAAGGAGTTTGAAGCTATCGAAGACAAACACTATCACTATGTACACCTCCTCACCCTGGTAAGGGAAGGAGATCGATGGAAGGCCGAAAGGGACGCAAGCAGAGCCTTACATACCCAGACCAGACAGGAATTAACTACAGCCCGGAGTCAACTCGATGCTGCCAACAATCACACCGACGCACTAGAAGCCAGGGTCCAGGCCTTGGAATTTCAACTCGCTGCAGCCCGCGCACCACCACCACCACCATCACCACCACCACCACCACCGCCACCGATAGTTCCTCCCCACCCATTGGCAACTCCACCCGCCACCTTCCGCCTAAAAAGTTCCCAGACCCCCAAAGTTTAATGTGGATCCGAAGGAGCTACCAGGGTTCTTGAACATCCTTCAGACTAAACTCAGGGTTAACCACGATAGGTTCCTGAACGATGAGGCTAAGGTATTCTATGCAGTCAGTCGGTTGGAAGGGAAGGCCCTGACCAAGTTATTCCTATGGCCACCGGGACGCTGCCCCATTTACTTCTGTGACTGCCTTTTGCTTTTCTGAAGCATCTCGTGATCCCGACCTCGAGCGAACGGCAAGAAGGGAACTCCAAAGCCTCCGCCAGGGCAAAGGAGACTTCGCTACCTACCTCACGCAATTCCTACGTCTTATGGGCCAACTCGATTATAACGAGGAAGCCAAGAAGGACGCCCTGGAGACTGGGCTCTCCGATGATTTAAAAGACGCGATGATTTACCAGGATACCACCACGGAAGGCTTTGATGCCTATATCAGAAGGCTCATGCAGATGGACAACAAGATTAGGGCTAGGAAGGATGCCCACAGAACCAACAGGAACTAATGACAATTTGCTCTCAACCTACTCCTCAAGACCCGTCACATACACCAGGAGGCCTCGCCCATGGACCTCTCAGCCCTCCAAGACGTTTCTACCATTCGCCTCCACCAGAGGGAAGATATACGCTTGTTTCATGGTCACGACAAACCACTGCGCCGAAAAAGAAATGGAGGATGGAAAAATGGCCGCCATGGTCACAGTTTCTATCAGCGCATCATGTTCGCTAACTGCCTCTACAAGGCAACCGCCTGCATTTCTCCAATGCAAGTGAGGGCGCCTGCCCTGGATCACATTCTCGGCTGCCCAAACGAGTTCTTTATTTTGACTTCTTTCTTCTTTCTTCTTCTTCTACGGATGTTATTCTTTCTTCAGGGAATTCGGGTTTTCAGTAGTCCCCTGGTCAAGATCATGGCCTCGCCAGTGACCTCAAAGGATTTTTTTTTTTATCTGCATTTTCTATTTCGGGGTTTTCAGTTTCGGTTATGGCAGAGGAGGAATTAAATGGAGATCACTTAGTTGTAGTTTGTAATATTGCTTACAATAAGAACTCTATTTCCACTCACGCTATGATCGATACTGGAGCCTCGGGATTTGCATTTATCGATGAAACTTTTGCGCGCCATCATCAATTACCTATGTTTCCTCTTAAGACTTCTCGTACGCTTGAGGTTATTGACAGGAGACCTATAGCCTCTGGGCAGATTACCTCTATATGCCGGATCCCCCTAACTATCGGCTCTCATCACGAAGAAATTCCACTTTTTGTTACCAAGTTAGGCCAATACCCCCTAGTCCTTGGTATTCCTTGGTTACAACATCACGATGCCACCCTTAAATTCAAAAACAATACTGTGGCCTTCGACTCGGAGTTCTGCAAAAAGAACTGCAACTCCATGATTACTACGGATGTTGTCCCCGGTATCAAACCCCCAGTCTATATGATAGGTCCCGTTCCTTTCAGTCGCTACCACAAGAAACAACTACAAGTCTGCAAAGATAACTCTTCACTTAAATCGATAAGGTTCTCCATGACATCCCCAAAGGAGGATGGAAGCAAAGAATTCCAGCTCAGTACCACCATTGGTTAAATATGTTTGATGAAGCTCTGGCCCAAGACCTACCACCTCGCCGACCCTATGATCACAAAATCCCCTTGAAGGAGGAAAAGGAACCACCATTTGGTCCCCTCTACGGTATGTCCCGAGACGAGCTGCTCAAGACTAAGGACTATATTCAAAAAATCTCTAAAGGGTTTATTCGCAAGAAGCTCATCCCGCTGAGCGCCCGTACTATTTGTTAAGAAGGCCGATGGATCTCTTCGTTTGTGTGTGGATTATCGGGGTTTGAATGAACTGACAGTTAAAAATCGATATCCTCTACCCCTAATTCGGGAAACCCTGGACAGGCTCTCTAAAGCCAAATGGTATACCAAGTTGGACCTGCGACAGGGATATAATCAGATTCGTATGGTCAAGGTGAATGGAAAACAGCTGCTAGGACCCGCCACGGCCACTTTGAATATACCGCTATTGCTTTGGCTCACCAACGCGCTACCTTTTCAACATTTCATCAACGATTGTCTTTAACATTTGGACCAATTTTGTACTGCATACCTGACGATATTCTTATATATACGATTCCTCGAGAACACTCTAACAACATGTCAAATAATACTAGAGTACTGCAGAAGAACGGAATTCTGTTAAAACCGGAGAAATGCGAAGCCCATACCCAAAGCACCACATACCCTGATTGATCATCGAACCCAATGGTATCCGCATGGATCCCCATAAGGTATCAGCAGTGCAGGAATGACAACCCCAAGAATCACAAAGACATACAGGCCTTCCTGGGATTTGCTAACTTTTATCGGCGCTTTATCTTTGGGTTTTCAAAACTTGCCGCACCTCTTACGAAATTGACGAAGAAAGGTGTTTCCTTCTTGTGGTCCTCGGAAGCAGAAATGGCATTCCAATCTTTGAAAGAAGCTTTTACCACTGCTCCTATCCTTATCTATTTCGACCCTGAAAAGCCAATTACAGTTGAAACAGATGCATCAGACTATGTCGCCGGAGGTATACTCTCCCAATACGACGAACAAGGGAAGCTTCATCCTGTGGCATTCTTCTCTAGGAAACATACACCCGCTGAATGAAATTACGAAATCTACGATAAGGAATTGTTATTATAATCGGTGCGCCGAGGAGACCGAGTTGAAGGAAGACCCTTATTGAGCGTTATTTCCAATTATAAGAATCTCGAAGATTTTATGTCCACCAAGCAGCTTAATAGAGATAGCACGGTAATATCTATCACGTTTTAATTTCATCATTAAATATCGACCAGGGAAGCAAAGTGGGAAGCCGGATGCGTTAACCAGGAGATCAGGAGATCTCCCTGAGGAAGGGGATGAAAGATTATTACATCAGAGTCAGACGGTTCTGAAGAGAGAGAATTTGGATCCTAAGTTAAGTTTGTTGGCGGGTTCTTTGACAAACGAATCCGCTGAAAAGAACGCCACCCTAGAAAAACTGTTTGATGATAATCGAATCGACCCATTTCAAGAAAGAATTTTGGACCTACGGCAGACGGACATTAAGCACTGTAAGGAAATATCCTTGGCAGAATGCAATCAAGTGGACGGTCGCCTTTACCTATCGCGAAAAAATCTACGCCCCGACTACGCACTATTGAAATTAAATTTTGAAGCAGTACCACGATGCCCTCAGCAGGACATCCCGGTAGAGAAAAACCTTTGAGTTAATTAGTAGGACTACTATTGGTCGAATATGCGGGAATATATTAATCAATATATTCGAACTGCCATACCTGCCAACGGAGCAGTTCAACCATATATGGAAAATGGAAGATTTCGACCACTACCCATTCCGCACAACCCCGAAGGAGGTTTCACGACTTCTACAGGACTACCAGAAAGCGAGGATATGATGCCATACTAGTCGCCATGGATCGTTAACTAAAATGCGCACACCTATTACCTCAATACCACCGTTAACTCGGCGATCTGGTCAATTATATTTACGGCATATATGGAAGCTACATGGTCTACTCCACACATATTACCTCCGATCGAGGGACTCAATTCACTGCCACTGGAAGTCGCCAGCCAACTTAAGATCGAGGCATCTAACGTCGACGCATTCCACCCAGAAACGGATGGCCAAACGGAGAGACTCAACGCAGTGATAACAATATCTTCGTGATACGGTCCCTATCAGCAGAATGATTGGGTCAGATGGTTACCAATGGCAGAGTTTATGCAAACAACCAAGTATCCGCTTCAACCAAGGCCAATTTTTGCCAACTATGGCTATCACCTCGATTTACAATGGACTTAAGGAAGCCGGAGAAGACCCCACCGAGCCTTGATGCCCACGACTTCAAGAGTCAAAATGGAGGAGTTACATGACCACTTACGAGCCCAGCTAAAGACAGCCCAGGATCAACAAGAGAAATCGGTTAACGACAAACGCACTCCTGCCCCACGGTACGAGGTTGAGATATGGTGTTCGCTTTCAGCAAAAAATATTCGCGACAAAGACTAAAAATCGAGGAAGCTTGATTGAAAAGACTTGGACCGTTTCCCATCCAGGAAGTTATCTCCCCTATACGATCGCTTAAATCTCCTCGCATGAAGATGCACCCTGCTCCATGTTTCACATCGATCTCGCTGTCGAATTCTGCACCAGGTCAACAACCCCCACCGCCACCACCAGTTGTTGTAGAACAAGAAGAGGAATACGAAGTGGAGGAGATTTTAGACTCAAGGCATCATGGGAGACAGGGACTTCAGTACTTTTGTTATGGGACCGATATATCGACTACATGAACCCGCCGAATCACTGCAAGGAAACCGCCGTTGAGTTTTCATATATGCTACCCGAAAGAGACCAGGGTCGCCGAGGTTGCTCGAGGAGCTCAAGGCTGAGGGGGGGGGCTACTTTCATTGGATGTATCAGGTTGGAGAAATCGACCAGGGCTGGGATTATTATGCAGGTGGGTGAGTCAGATTAAGTTCCATGGGTTTCTGTTACGCGAGGATATGAGTCATGAGTGAGTTACGCGAGTTATGAGTCGGACTTACATGGCGGGGTATATAATGGAGGCAACGGAGCCTACTTCTGTATTTCCTTTCTTTCTTCTTTTCTCCTTACGCAACGTCTTCTGTATCTACTCTCAATATATATTATAGTCTCTACTTTATACTAGTGACTATCGCTGCTCAAACCTTTCTTCATACTTCCCCTTTCTTCGGAAGTATCGCTGTTACCCTTCTGCACCCTGCGGAACGAAGTCCCGATTACCACGCCCCCTTGAGAGTAGTACGCACTACCTTATACGCAACAACTGGTAGAAAGAAGGAGGAAAGCTTAGGCGCATGAAGTGTATCTGGTATGGATTTAGTAGGAAAAGCCGGCCCTCACAAACTAGTTTCCTGTGTAATATATATGAGCAGGCACTTTGTAAAAGACGGTATTTTGTAGAATATCACCAGGAACGAGGTTGAAGGATCAATTTCACTACGGCCAAAGTTAGTAAAGATCGATGCCAAGTCCCTGCAGCTGCACTACACCAGATCCTGTCCATGTCTCGGGCTACTGGGCGATAGGTTTTGTTGCCCACTGACCCGGCCCCAACCGCCGGCGTTGATCTCAAGGAAAAGGTTAGATTTGATGTTTTGGAGGAGCACATATCTGTCAGCTAATACCGGCTTCTAGCTCTGAAACCATACCGCACCCACTGCGCTCCGTTTGCAGGAACTGTCTGATCACACCAGCAGGCTCCTCGTAAAGAGGACTTTGCTGCGCATGCATTGGACGTGGCCTGGGGTGCATGGTATGAGGAATGCTCCCACAGGATTCTAAGGATTGGTATTATCTCTTTCGCTGGTGAAGCTACCAACATTTAAGGGGGCCGCAGAGTGCACCATGCACCCAAGAATTCCCCCAGAAATACGCCGCCTGTACTTCTGAAAACTGTTACATGGTTGTAACGGTTCCGGAGGTGGCCCCTCAAGAGTTGGCAACATTTAATCACCAGCGAAAGAGATAAGTATTTGGGCATATATTATCAAGCACGGCATTTAAAAATCGATATATGACACGCGCCCCGTATGTGCAAAGTTCTTGTGTCCGCAAAAACTCGAAAGATTGGCTATCCTCAGCCAGGATTACCTCTTTCATGATTGGTTGAATGACGTAGATTAGGTCTGCTTATCCCGTAGGCGGTCAGTCGAGATTGAAATGAGTGCACTAGCCGTTCGTAATTATTGTGATAGGGTATTCTCTGGGGGAATGTGTCCTGTTACTGATGCCGGAAGCTACACATACCTTGTTCCAGGCGTCAATTCCATCATATATTCCAAAAGGGCCTAGTGCAATCGTTTCAATATGGACTGACCGTCTAAGACATTGTAGACCATCAATGAGCACGGCCCACGGATGCTACCACCAGATTTTGGGTGTACTGGGTGTTGAGGGTATGTCTGAAGAGGTCCTTGTGGTTGGTCGAGTGGAAATGCAGGTCGTAATTGGCTGACTTTTGGCACTGCCACGTAGATATGGTGAACCTCAAGCTGTGAAGTCAAGCTTGAAGCCGTGAACATCTTTGACAGCTGTTTGACAGCCGTGAGACGCCCTTTGACATTTCCGGTACTTGGGAGTTCCTGCGCCCGTTCCTGAGCCCGTTCTAAAGAGTTCGTTCCTGAGCCTTTTCAAGGAAATCCGCTCCTGTTCTGCTCCTCGAGCTTTTTTCTGGTCCGCTTCAGGCCCGCTCTGAAGGAGTCCGCCTCGAAATTTTTCGCGAAATTGCTCCTGAGCCCTGCTTCTCTGAGCTTTTTCCTGGTCCGCTCAGGCCCGCTTCTAAGGAGTCCGCTCGAGCTTTTTCCCTGAGCCCTTCTTCCTGGGTCTTTAAGGATTCTGCCTTTAGCTTCCTTTCCCGAGTCTGCTCTTGAGCCCATTTCCCTGATCCTGCCTTGTGAGTTCATTCATCGCTCTGAGCTGGTTCTCACTACGGCAGACAGAAAGCCGTATTGATCATTTTGGGCGATCAAACCTAAACAGGCGAGACAACTAGATATCACGGGCGTATTCACGGACTTCTCATGGAGGAAAGTGATATTAGAGAACGGGGTTTCGTTATGTACTTTTCTTTTTTTTCGAGTTTCTACGGGTTTCCGCTATACTATGTTATGAGTCATGATGGTACAAGTGATTAGAGGAGTATATATACGTGTTACCGATCTCTCCTTTCGTTTCTTTCTTTCTTTCTTTCCTTACGCTGTTCTTCCTGTTGTCAACCCTACTTTAGTTTCGCCCTCGCTTATGCTCTCTAGTTCTGAATACATTACGCCATAACCATAGTTCTTCGCCAAGACCCTCTTGGGTCTTCCATAGTATCTCGCCTCGCCTCGGCCCATAGTTCTGTTCTCACCTCGCTTCGCCTTGCTCGCTTCGCTTCGCTTCGCGCCTCTAACCATAGTTCACGACCTGTAGACGATCATCTACTGGTACCTTCGTTTCATGCCTTTTGTCAGAGAAGCCATCTGACTCTCTGCCTCTACAACCCTGCTTCCTCGGTTAGACTTTCTGCGCCAACCTCGGCCCTCGCTTCTGCCCTCTGCGCACTCGCCTTTGTTAGTTGTCTCCAAGGTCTGAACACTAAGAACACGCCTCCTCTGCCGCCTACACAACACCACTCCCTGCTCATAGGCTCCGTCATGACCGACCAGCGGGATGTTCCCATGGGGACCTCTCTCCCAATTCCCCTTCTTTTTTCTCCCCGGCCCTCGAGTGCTTTTTCCTCGAAATGAAGGCTGCATCGCCACTCGCCTTCGCCCCCAGGCTTTTGTTCGACCTCGGCAGTCGCTCTGTTCGACTCAAGACGTCCACCGCCTCCGCCAAGACGCCTCGACCCATCGCCAAGGCTGACGACGCTATCGCCACCTTTCACCGAGATCGTTTTAAGCTCCATATCGGAGCCCCACCATCGACGACTTGTTCCTGCCCACGACGCCGGTTATCATCCGCGCCTCAGAGATTCCGCCGCCCACGTACCATCGGGTCGACCGATTTAACCCCCAAGAAGAATCGAAAAGACTCCGTTTTAAATTTTGGGTTCTGGAGGAAGACTTCGGGTACGAGCTCACCGAGGCTCACACCATTATTGCCGAAGCTCTTGCCGCCCTGACCGCCACCATCAATGTCCTTGCCCTCACTCCTGAGGAATCTGCCGTATGTACGGCCCACGACGAGGTTATCGAGAACCTCAACTTCGAACTCGACGCGGCCGAGGAAAAGGCTGCAGATTTGTGGCAACGCCTATGCGAAGCCAGCGAAGCGTCTGACGAGGCCGTAGAAAGCCTCAACGAAGAAGTCAACTCCCTCGTTGCTGAGAAGGAGGAGTTCCGCTACCGCCTGGCCCTGCACAAGGAAGCCCTTGCCGAGGCCGACGTTACGATTGCTGACCTTCGTCGCCGTCTTCCCCTTGCCGCCCCCAACGCTACCAGGACCCAAGCTCGTCCCGCCGCCCAGACCCCGAAGCCTGGTTACCTTGCCCCCCACTCCCACAATTCCCGCACCTCCGACAACTGGCGTAAGACACCAGTTGAACAAGTGACCCCCAAGCCGGCGTTAAAAGGTCAGCCCCTTTGGTAGAAATTGGCACACCAAAGGGGCTAGTCCCGCCACCTATCTTTGTCCTCTCCGCCGCCGCCGTTTCTGAAGACAGGATGTCTGAAGAATCACTCGTTGTCGCCTGCTCCGTCGCCCAAGATTCCCCCGCTTCCATTGCTACCCACGCCCTGATAGACACAGGTGCCTCGGGCTATGCTTTCGTCGACCAAGGATTTGTCCTGCAACACGGCCTGGTCCCGGTTCCCCTGAAGAAGTCACGTTTGCTCGAGGTAATCGACGGTAGACTGGTAGAATCAGGGAAGATTACGCATATGGTGAAACTTTCTCTGGACATTAATGGCCATCAGGAACTCGCCCCGTTCTTCGTCACTAAGCTCGGACACTACCCAATAGTAATGGGTATCCCTTGGATGCGACATCACGACTTGGCCATCAGACCGAAGACAAATAAGATCATCTTCGACTCTGATTTCTGTACCCAGAATTGTTCCCGATCCCGCGCCCCAGTCACTGCTAAAGGTATCTCCGTTTCGTTCCCCGATGCCCCGGCTATCCAGATTGCGGCCATTGGTGCCGTACCCTTCGTGGGACTCGCTCGACGCAAACAGAATAAACTCTTTTGCGCATCGATTCGAGCCATCGATGAGGCCCTTGCTGGAAAACAGACTTTGGATCCTCTTGCTTGTGTGCCCCTTGATCTTCGTGAGTTTATATCGCTGTTCCAGGAATCCGAGGCCGCCGCTTTGCCCCCGCACCGCCCCCATGACTTGAAAATAGTCTTACAGGATGGGAAGGCACCTCCGTTTGGCCCTCTCTATGGCATGTCCCGACTCGAACTCCAGGCCCTCAGAGATTACATTACGGAGAACTTGTCGAAAGGGTTTATCCGGTACTCCGAGTCTCCCGCCGGCGCCCCAGTGTTATTTGTTAAGAAGTCCGACGGTTCTCTTCGTCTGTGTGTCGACTATCGGAAGCTCAATGAGATTACGGTTAAGAATCGTCACCCCCTGCCACTGATTCCAGAAACCCTGTCGCGTCTTTCGAAGGCCAAGTACTACACCAAGTTGGACCTCCGTTGGGGATACCATCAGATCAGGATTCAGGAGGGAGACGAGTGGAAAACCGCTTTTAGAACCCGCTATGGACACTTCAAGTACAATGTGATGCCCTTTGGACTGACGAATGCCCCTGCCGCGTTGCAGCATTGGATCAACGACCTCCTGCGCCCCTATTTGGATAATTTTGCCACGGCTTATCTCGACGATGTATTAATTTACTCCGAGACCCTGAAGGAACATAAGCAGCACGTCCGGGAGATCCTAAAAGTCTTCCAGATTCATGGAGTACATCTCAAACCGGAAAAGTGCGAGTTCTATGTGCAGCAGACCAAGTATCTCGGCCTTATTGTTACTCCCGAAGGCATCCAGATGGACCCCAGCAAGGTATCGACGGTAAAAGATTGGGAGACGCCCACCAAGCTTCGGGAGGTTCAAGAATTCCTAGGTTTCGCCAATTTTTATCGACGGTTTATATATGCCTACTCTCGTGTTGTGGCGCCCCTGACTGCCTTGACCAAGAAAAACGTAAAGTTTGAATGGTCCAAGAAGGCGGAAGAGGCCTTCCAGAAACTAAAGGACGCATTCACCTCAGCCCCGATCCTCGCCCACTTTGACTTTGAGAAAGAAGTTGTTGTGGAAACTGATGCCTCCGACTATGTCTCCGCCGGCATTATGTCTCAGTATGGTGACGATGGGTTGCTACACCCGGTAGCCTTCTTCTCAAAGAAACACTCCCCGGCAGAATGCAACTACGAGATCTACGACAAGGAATTGTTGGCAGTGGTTAGGTGTTTCGAGGAATGGCGCGCAAATTTGGAAGGATCCCGTTTTGCCGTGAAGGTGTTGAGTGATCATAGGAACCTGGAATACTTTATGTCGACTAAGCTATTGAACCGCCGTCAAACACGATGGGCCGAATTCTTGTCCCGATTCAACTTCGTTATTCAATTTAGACCAGGGAAACAAGGAGGCAAACCAGATGCACTCACCCGGCGGTCAAAGGACCTACCAAAGGAGGGAGATGAACGTTTGATACACCAGTCGCAAGTGGTATTGAAGCAGGAGAACCTGGAATCAAGGATTAAGCTAAGTTTGTTGGCGGGTTCTTTGACAAATGAACCCGCTGAAGGAATGCCCACCGTGAAGGAATTATTGATCCAAGCTTACCAAGAAGACAGTTTCCCCGAGCAAGTCCTGACGATGCTCCGTAATGGCACCAAACATTCGAAAAAGATTTCTCTCGCCGAGTGTACCGAGACGGAGGATGGATTCCTACTATATCGCCGTACAATTTATGTTCCCGAGTCCAATGATCTTCAGCTTCGATTATTACAGGAGCATCACGATAAACCATCCGCTGGACACCCAGGCCGTGCCAAGACCCTTGAGCTCCTCAGCCGTAATTATTATTGGCCCAACATGAGGAAGTATGTTGATCGCTATGTCTTGAACTGCAATGTGTGTTCCCGAAGCAAGGCTTCCCGCAACGTTCTACAAGGTGTCCTTCGACCCCTTGCTATACCCAAAGGACCATGGACCGACGTATCAATGGATTTTGTCACAGGGCTCCCCGAAAGTAATGGTTTCAATGCAATCTTGGTTGTTGTTGACCGTCTAACGAAGATGCGTCATTTTATACCCTGCACTGAAGAGGCAAATGCGAGGGATGTGGCCGCCATGTACCTTGATTCAGTCTGGAAACTCCATGGACTCCCGGAGACTATCGTTTCGGATCGCGGCACACAGTTTACGGCCGAATTTTGGAAGACACTATGTTCTCGTCTCGTACCAACAGGACGACTGGATTCAGTACCTCCCCATGGCGGAGTTCGCGACCAATAATCATGTCTCGGAAACCACCAAGATGTCCCCGTTTCAGGCCAATTATGGCAGAAGCCCTAGGATGTCCTTCGCCCCGTTACAGCATGGAAGGACTCCCAATGAGGACCAGGCAAACGGTATGGCTAGGACTATGGCAGAAATTTATGATTTCCTTCGCGATGAAATGGCCCGGGCGCAGAAGATTTATGAGGACGCAGCGAACCGAAATAGGACCCCGGCCCCCAGATATGCTATTGGAGACGAAGTGTTTCTCTCAACTAGGAATATTGAGACCAAGCGCCCCTCGAAGAAACTCGATTGGAAACACATTGGCCCCTACGTGATTAAGCAGATGGTTAGTCCCTATGTTTATGAACTTGATCTCCCGGCCTCGATGAGAATTCATCCCGTTTTTCATGTTTCGCTTTTATCTTTGGCACCATGCAATCCCGTCCCCGGTCAGCTACAGTCCCCGCCCCCAGCAATAGAAATAGAAGGCGAACAAGAGTGGGAGGTGGAACAGGTTTTGGATTCCCGCAGGCGCTATGGAAGGCTGGAATATCTGGTTCGGTATCTTGGTTATAATGAACCATCCTGGCAACCCCCCGAAGATTTAGAACATGCCCCTGTTTTGGTCAAAGACTTTCATGATAGGTATCCACATAAGCCTAGGCCTACCAGGAGTTAGGCCTGAAGGAGGGCCTAATCTATCACGGCGTACTACGGACTTCGCGGAGGAAGGAGATATTAGAGAATGGGGTTTCGGTTGCGGTACTTTCTTTTGGGTTCTTGGAGTTTCTATGGGTTTCCGTTACACGATGTTATGAGTCATGATGGTACAGGGATTAGGAGGAGTATATATATGTTGCTACGGATCTCTCCTTTGTTCTTTTCTTTCTCTTTCTTTCCTTACGTGTTCTTCCTGTTGTCAACCCTACGGTTTAGTTTCGTCTCGTTTGTGTGTCTCTAGTTCTGAATACATTACGTCATAACCATAGTCTTCGCCAAGACCCTCTTGGGTCTTCCATAGTATCTCGTCTCGTCTCGTCCATAGTTCTGTTCTCACCTCGCCTCGTCTTGCCTCGCCTCGTTTCGCTTCGCCCTAACCATAGTTCATGACCGTAGTACGCATCATCTACTGGTACCTTCGTCTCCACGTCTTTGTCAGAGAAGCCATCTGGACTCTCTGCCCTACAACCCTGCTCCTCGGTTAGACTTCTGCGTCGCCAACTCTCGTCCTCGTCCTCGCTTCTGCCTCGGTTGTGTACCTCGGCTCTCTTGTTAGTTGTCTCCGTGTTGCTCCGTAACACTAGAGATGAAAGAGTCAAGATTATTGCCTTGAGAGATTCAGGAATGATCTGGAAAGAGGTGGGAAGACAGGTTGGGATAGACTATCGTACCTGTCAAGTAATCTACAGAAAAGCCAGAGAACGAGGCATTCCAACCAACTTAAGACGACAAGGAAGACAACATGTTTTCAATGAAGCAGGGAAAGAAAGACTCAGTGAGTTTGTTACAAGAGATAAAAGAACCAGACGCCTACCTTTTGAAAAAATAATAGAAGAGATGGGATATATCTGTTCTATTAGAACTCTACGGAACACTTTAGCTTCTATGGGATATCATAAGAGACTTCCTCGTAAGAAGTAAGATCACTAGTTCTCTTTATAAATATATTAAACTAATAATTTTAGATGGAGTATACGTTCACAAAACCTAATCAAGAGAGTCCAATAGTGTGAAGCTAGACTACACTGTACTTATGATGACTGGTTTCGTACTGTTTGGACTGATAAGTCTATTTTTAATACTGCTGGCTTTGGCTATAGACCATAGGTCCTTCACCGTGCTGATGAAGAGTTTCATCTTGACTGTATCAATGAAATCTGGGAATCAGGGAGAAAGAGTATTATGATTTGGGGTGCTTTCTGTGGAGAGATGAAGAGTGAACTAGTATTCTTTCCCCCTGGTGTCACTATCAAATCTGCAGTTTATTGTCATGGACTCATCTAGCCTTGGCAGATCAAGGGTCTCCCGACCACACGAAGGGTACATGGAGGGTCAGCACGCTGACAGGGACAATTGCAGGCTTGTTAGGCGATCTCACCTAGAGATCGGGAATTAGTATGTTGATCAGTGCGGTGGTTCGGTGCGGGGTTTTTCCTATGTTCGGCGTTAATGATTTTACATTTCCTTATTATGTACTCCCCCCGACAGCATTCGCTTATGGATTCTTGTTCAGGGGGCAAACCCGATGTATGTTCTTTTGATGTTTCCTTACTTTGCTTCTCCCTTCCCCTTTGGGCTTGAGGTGCGTCTAGGCTGGGCTGCCGGTACACCATGCTACCCTCCAGATAGATGTTGCTGATAGTTTATTGGGCCTTTATTATCGGCTATTCCGATGATCGTTGTATAGTTATTCTTCTTCTTTCTTTTCGTTTCTTTCCTTACGATGTACATCCTCGGATTGGCCATTAGCACTCCCGAGGATCGCTGTTACCTGTATCTTTCGCTGTTTCCTTTCTTCTCTTCGTCGAGTGAAGGGAGTTGATCGCCAAGTAGGAAGGACTATAAAGGGCCGCGGACACACCATGCTGTCTTCCTTTCCTCTCTATGCAACGTCTTCTCATCTGAACTCTAGTATATACTTCAATATATTACTTCACCTCTACTAGAGTTCTCTCCTATATCCCTCCTCGCCTAAGCCCTGCCTCTCCTTCTTCGGGAGGTAGGGCTAGGCTCTTATATTCTATGAAGAATCGCTGTCCTCCTCGTTGTTCCTGTTCCTGCCCTTAGTGGCACCTCCGTTGTCCTTCTGCCTTCGGGCACGCTGTCCCGTCGCTTCCTCCTCGACTCGTAGATAACTCCACACGTCCTATTGCCAGTCCAACTACAAGGCCTGGGGCTTGCCCCTCAGGTAACATGCTAGCTGGTAAGAGGCAATTACGCCCAGCACATAGGTTGAGCATTCCCTATGATGTACATGTAGCTAGTAGCAAGAGATATCAAGGACAGGAGCCTACGAGTCCTCACCCCCTAATCCCCCTCCTTCGCCGACATTCGCACTTCGCGAATCGCCTCCCCTTGCCTTGTAAGTAAGCCTTCTGGAAACAACAGCCTACAAACGCACAGGAAGGGTACTTACACCCTTCCATCCACGAGATTTATAGAGATCATATCCTAGATCCTCACCTCATCCCTTTCTGACATCGTACCTGTGAAGAATATGGATAGACACAAGTAGTTGAGGACAACGCTCCAGGCCATAAAGGTATCTCTATTCCTTGCAGAAAAATCAACGAGGTAGAGAGTCTTGAATGGCCTGCACAGTCACCTGAGCTCAATTTGATAGAAGCATTTTGGGCAGATATGGAGACAGAATTAGGAGAGACTTTTGGATTGATACGGGATATTGAGGTTATGAGAATTATGTTACAAAATGCTTGGAATAATATACCTGTAGATAGATTAGATGCTTTAATTAGAAGTATGCCTCGTAGACTGGCAGCAGTTATTGCTGCTAGGGGGCATGCCACGGCTTATTAAATGATATATATCATGAGTTCTTCAGACTTTTTTCCTCCATACAAAATTTTCACCCTAGTACAGATTTGGTAGGGTGGGTTTGATGCTAATTGGTAGCCACTTCGTGGCACCCCGTGGTACCCGTGTAAACCTCCTGCACCTCCAGCCAATGATCCGGAGTTCTTCAGATTAACGGGCAACACCCGGTACGCTCGTCGAGGGGCCGCGCTCTCTGATGGGCAAGCTAGTCTAATTTTGATCTCATATGCATAGCCAATCTCTCGAGTTTGTAATGGTGGTATTTCAATTCGTGGTCCTTGGCAAAAATACTCTATTGAGCTTCCGATTGGTTAAATGCTTGCTGACCCACCCAGCAGCTGTACCCGAATACGCAAGTCTTGAGATGTAATTCCTATTGGATTAAAAGATTTTGTTAGCTACCAACTTGACCGCGTTTTTATGTCCAGGTTCTTGCTTGACCCCTGGCAGCGCAGCTGCATCTTCGGGTACTCTACGAAGTGGTACGCTAGCCAAGTAGGATTCATTGGTCCTGAGGATTCATTGGTCCTGAGGATCCGTTAGCCCTGAGGTTGTACGGTATGAGTATCCCTTAGACGGTCAGTCATAATTGAAATATAAAACTAACTGTATTTGTGCATTTGTGTTGTGTTGAATATACTAAATGTTTATTCTAGTACTTGGTAATTTAGTATATGTTGGGATATTTACAGCCTTAATGCCAGGATAAACATGAGTGGTGTTTAATATAGAATAGATACTGGGTATGGTTAGTTTTATATTTTAATTTGTATTGATTGTCTAAGGGATAATGCACCTAAGCGGGTTGCGTTGGGGTTGGGCTAACAGCACTAAAAGTCTAGTTTTTAATCTATTATTTGGCTTTAAAATCATTTCTCGCCGGTAGCCTACAAAATACACCAACTGAGATAGTTACCTGGCCCAGTCATGGCACTTAATTGTATTTTAAAGACCCCCATAAGCGCTGTGTGTTTCAGCAAAAGCCGAGCGGGAGTAGATGATGCATCCTAACAGGAATAAAGTCAGGCATATAGGCTTCTTCCTCCCATCAGTTAATACTATATGGCACAAATGGCTGTCAGCCAGTGGAGAGGTTTCGCATAAAGTATGGATGCAAAAGGTGTACGGACAGCTGGCCGGAATCGACAGACCTCACAGAAGCCAGAAGCCACCCAACGGCAGATTTTGGCTTGCTATTTACCGGATGAGGAAGACTTATAGTTTCTCTTACCTCCCAAACTAGAGTACCGCAAAATCTCGAGTAACTCGGGGAGTTGCCAAGGCTGTCTGCTAAACTATCTTAGGCTTAGATTCTACCGTAGAGGGCTTAATTGCCTCTGATCGCTTCCTTTAGAGGTGGTGATCTTCAGCTTTTTGCCTTGGCAACCCCCCGAGTTGCTCGAGATTCTGCTACACGAGTTGACCAGAAAGTCTAGCTACTTTAGAAAGAAACCTGCAGTCATCTAACCGATGACATGTGCAGGACTTTTTGTCGAAGTGCTCGACCCTCTGTCCAACTCTTGAAGCTAAAATGTTGATGAAAAGCGTAAACATGCTTTAATCGGCGGCGCGAGCGAACCCAGACCCCCGCTAGGGCCGCCAAGATACCACGGCATGCGTTGTTGATAGATCTATGGCTGGGTGCCAGAACCCCGAACGCCCCTCAACGTATAGCACCCTTTCCGATGAAGACTCGGATTGTGGAGCCTGCCTCACTCGTGTTGAACGATAATGGTTGTTTTGGATTGACGGAGGAAGCACAGAAATCACTACAGGATTTGTGAATAGACCCGCCACAACTTTTATTTTCCAGATAGGGCTATCTTTATACAGTAATAACTCACTACGAAATAGAAGACTGCAGTCCTAAACCCTAACCCGCCAACAATTCCTTCTCTTAAGGTCACGTGGTTCTGCGAAATGTGTTTCTTTTTATGGCTCGGCGCGCCTTAAAGTACAAGGAGGGATGCCGTGATCTCGTGGAGCACTCTCGGGGGAAGCGGGTCACTCGCTAGGTGGTAGTGCCGTGGTGGGACTGGATTTCGGGATTCAGCAAAGCCCACCACGACTTGACCCCCCGAAATTGCAGCTCTACTACGCATCCAGTGTTCTGTGTTTTGCCAACAGAACCACTCTCTAGATCCCATCCCTGCAATCTTTTCAGCAAGGTTCGGCCACCGTGGCAGTGGAGTTATGTAGTGAGTGGTAGCGGAAAGAGCGGGTTATGGAGAGAAGAGCGCAAAGGTTGGTCATGATATTTCCCTTGCTGTGCTTAACTATGAAACTTATCGCCGGTGTGGCGGATAGCTGTTGGAAACTGTTTTTACCAGATACATCTACTATCCAAGGGGACCTTTAAAAGAGTGCGCGTGAAGCCGTGTAAGGATACAAGGGTCTGGGATTTAGTGAGTGAACGGATTCTCACCTGTCAACGCCCAATTTTGTTCACTCACTTAATGCCAGAGCCTTGTATGCATTACGAATAATCTTTCCATCAGATAAGATATTGAAAAGCTTTGGAGGCAAATTGTAAGTATAGGTATGATGAAGGTTTTGGCTTCATATATTTTTGATATCCTCTCTTGTTGAAATGTTATTAGCGATGCCATCCGACTACATGTACCTTTGTATATAGAAAGCGCCAAGACCTTGTGAAGATGTGGTCTCCAGCCATAAAGTGGCTGGATTACAATGCTTCAAGACCATTCGGAGTAAATACCCACCGCGCCGCGCCATAATTGTATGCCGCCCCTCAGCGCAAAATTCCGCTGGATAAGACAGAGGTTCGCAGCGTAAGCCACACGATTGTTCTGTGGCTTGTGCGAAGACCAGGCTGCATGCGTTAGCCACAAACACTCGGAGAGGGAAATCATAGGCATATCCTACTTGAATGTCTTGAAGTCTTGGGAATAAGTAGTCCTTCAAAAAAAAAAATACCACACAAAGCAAATGTTAACTAACCAAAAATAAACCCCCCCAACCCCCACCAAGCACTACCGCCCAAAAAAAAATCTCCTAGGAAAATCTTCCAGCCGCTTATTTAAAGCCCGAAACATCTGCTACGCATGCGGTGTTAAAACTACAACTAATGGTCACTTCCGAATATTATGGGGTCACAGACACATAAACATAAACGTAAACGCATAGCTCTTGTCGGGGAAGAGGAAATGGGTAGGCGTTAGAGCGGTCTTGCCAATCCCTGTTTTTCGGATTTAGTGCTCAGAATTTGAGCTCTTGGCGGGATTTTCACACAAAATTTGTCGCCAAGAAATAAATATTTAGATTCAGCCAAACCGCTCTGTTGCAGCCGCGGGGAAATATTCGCCCAAACTAGTGTCTGGAGGACCGCCTTTTTGGCACAAGTACGTGTTGCGGACAAAGATAAATAGGAGCCAAGGAATAGGCACTTGCCGGGGTTCATTATATTGGCCGTTGGTGTTAGCAACACATATATATCAATTGAAAATCTTTGAACACAAGCGGTCTCGGGGGTGACAGCAAGTGCCATGCGCTAGCAATAACTTCTTAGCTAAAATAGGCCTTTCTAACTCAGAGTCAGAAACAGAAACGGCGCTCCAAAGATACAGATTACGTAGTTGATGCGTCGGGGATTTGTTACCATAGTGGACCGAGGACGTAGGAGGGGATGCAGGTACCCGATAATACCTGCGTGCTCACGCTAGAAAATCTGTAGGCCAAAAAAGAGGGAGAATACAAAGAAAAACGGGCAATTGGTGTACAATCCTAACCGGGGGAGAAATTCGCATAAAATTGATTATAGAGGGGGTGGTGATTTGTTAATGATAAGCATCACCAGTTCAATAAACCGTTCACTAGAATGGGTAATTACTCAAACGACGCCCCTGTTTAACATTATATTAACGGGCGACATAAAACGGATCAACCAGCTTGATGGGCCATTCATAGAAAAAGGTATTCGGAGCAATAAACTATACTACTTCTTGGCCCCCACACAACCACTATAATAGCAGTCCTCAAACAACATAACCCCCTCCCCTCCCTATTACACAATTGACTATCACTCATTTCCAGGCATTAATAACCCTGGAAGACAGCTTGCCTTGAATATTATTTAGGACTGTTTATTCCAGGAATGAGTTATTCATGCCCGATGGGTGCCCCTAGCCACATCGACCGGCGACCTCATGCGACTTCATGAGGGGATATCACGCTCGTACTCACGGAACAGACTCGGGTACATAGTATCAATCAATCGATCGACTCGGGTACATCATGGAATATCACTCGCTTCACAACCATATCGTTGGAACTGAACTTTTTTTTTTTTGTTGAATTGATTAAATTTGGCACCGAGCTTGGCAGGTCATTCCGAGTTTGCGAATCAAACCTACCACCCCGAAAGATAGGTTCTCAATCGTCCACAGTGCTAATGTAGCCGTGGTAATCGTTGTTGCTCCTGAGCTCAGTCGGCTATTATGCCTAGGACCTCGAATGTGTGACTGTCTAGATTGGGTATGCAAGACGCCTCTCCTCTACCCAGTGCGGATGGAAAACGAGGTCCGGTAAGAATATACTACCTGAATCACAAAGGTAAGTAAACCCGACGCTGGAGCAACAGCGGCAACCAGCATTATCCACAGCACCCCCGCTGACCTCGACACCACGCCTCCGATGAGCTCCCTACAAATGAGTTATGTTACCACCCTATTGCCCACCCACATGTTTTATGGTGCCTGATAAAATAAACTTACCAAGCCACCGCGGACAATTTCGTCCCCAACAAATGGCCCACCTAGCGCTAACACCACACGCCCGATCCGTCATGGTTGATGTAAAAAAAAATTGGAATGATACTCTACTGATTGCCTACCTATTGTATTTTTCGGTTCGTTTCCCGACGGGTGGGATCACCTTTTATAAACTGGTCATATTTCCAGGGCCAGGGTTGATCCTTGGGCTGTCTACAAACCTGCACAGCCTCTAGCAACGCCACACCGCCACTAGAGTGCCAATCATGAAATCCCTCCCGGTACATTGGCTGGAGGCATTCTGTTTTTCTTTTTGTTTACTTCATTAAGCCTTCTGGTATATGCAAGCGAGTATGTTTCTCCCCACCACATATCACAACACCAAGAGAGAGTCGTCGCTGCAGATTCATTCTATACTGCCCTCTTGATTCTGAGCCAAGATACCCACAATCCCTTAATCAAGGGCAGGGGAAGCCTTAGCCAGCGCCCGAAAGGAAAACACCACCGCCTTACGCCGCGTCCGAGCAAAAAAAATATTATCTAGCCAAGACAAAAGACTTACATGGGCCACCCGCCCAAAGCTTACTATATTTGTTAGAAAAGTGGGGGAACCGAACCTGAAGCTGCTGCAATTAGATGCCAGACTTAGGCAACTAGGCCAGCCCCCACTTGTGCAGCCTCTCGGGTAGGGCGGACTATCCGTGTTCAATGCATCACCTCCTGCGCCAATACCGCCTTTCTACACCTCCGCCCTCTTTACCACCCGCCTGGAAGCAAGGCACCCCACGTATCACCACTGACATCCTCACATCATCCCCCTTCCACCTTTTCCATCACCTCCGGCATCCACCCAGCTCGAATACACTATATCGGCCATGGCAATTGCAGCCCCCTACCCACGGAATCACACAGCTAGCGCATCCCACCGGTAATCACCAGATACCACCCGACTAGATCTCGCCTATATACTCCCTAGCTTATGAAAACCCTAGTTACGCGACAAAACCTCGGCTAAGCTTCTCCTGGGGTCATGGAGTATCACTCGCTCCAACCTCACAGACAAGGACCGCAGCGGTTATTTTTGTTTCTTTCATCAATTACGGCCACAGCGCTGTGAGAGATTGTGGATAGACATTACCGCAACCTCTATACCCACCCCTTACCTATCGTAGAGCGGACACCACTATTACCAACACCCCCACCATTCAAAAGCAACTGGGCAAAATGTGGTAGCGGGGGTCGCCCGAACCGGGATATGCTTTGAAGACACCAGGAATAAGCCCCTCCGCAACGAGATCACATCTTTTAACTTATTGTTATCTAATAAAGCATAACAAAGCTGATTATCATATCATTATTATACGGATTCATGGCTTAGCTGGTAAGATATAAATCCCTCAGCGGGAGCATCCAGGTTCAACTCCCACGCATCAGGTTTTTTTATTTCCAGACCCCCTTACTGATTGGAAAGTAGGAAATCGGGGTGCATATGCCGATGCATTTAGGATGAATTCTGAGATACATTATGATTAATTTACCTCCTGTCTCCGGTATACAAGCAAGAACAGAACCGAGAGCCGCGCGGCGTTGGTGTAGTGATTCAGTAAACGGTTAAACAACAAAAATGTATCGCTATAGCTGAGAATTTGCAATCAATCAATCCATAAAGAAACGACACGAAAGGAAACGGAAGTAGTGGATGATGGAAAGTAAGACGAAACCGTTATGCGACTTGCTTTGAATATTTCCATACTTTCAAACACGAAAGATGTGATGACCGGTATCGATAACCCCGAGCAGGATACCTACTTAACATGGATCCGAGATCATCTGAAAAGCTCAATATCCAACAGTGCGGTCTTTAACGAAAAAAAGATGAAAAAAATGTATCAAGTTTAAATAAATAAATAGATAATAATAAAAAAAAAAACACAGCGAAGTCTTCAACTCAACGAGTGATACCTAGTGATGTACCACCGGTATCCTGTCCTACCCGCGCGGCCTTAGCGAGGAGGGCTAATGATTTACTTTGTGATTTGGCATGAAACTCTACCGCAAAGGTGGCTGGCACAGAAAGTACGCAAATTTTATCAGGTGGCTAACTTGCGCAAGGAACAGCAGGGTCTCGCTGATGCCAAGAAACGCCGAACCTTGGGGTGGTAGAAAATATGACAAAGAGTAAGGCCCCAAAAATGAGGAAAGATGGGCAAAATTCCTATTATTGTCCTAGAGATTAGTGGTGTTGAGGGGGGGACTGATTGTGGCGAAGTATATCCAGTTGAGGACTACCGAGTTGGTGAAGAGGATACATTACGTAATTTAGATATTACAGCAGACTCTCGCTATAAGGATATGGCCGGGACCAAGAATACGTATCCTTATAGCGAATTAATCCTTATAGAAAGTGGGGAATGCTAGCAAATCGGCGGTTGCGGACCGGCCACTGGTATCCTTATAGCGAGAGTCTGCTGTACTGGGGAGGCGCTGATGACTCTGCGGTCTGGTCAGGATGGCGGTGAGAAACTTTAGTATCTTATCCTATTCTAGACTTTCTTTTCGCTCATAAAAGCACGAAGTGATAATTACACATTTAAGTACAAGTGTCCAAAGGTATATCGCCCCCTCGTCTTTGAAAACCTCCCGACTAACGCAGGGGAAGGGGAGGGCAGAAGTATTACTTGACGCATAGGTTATTATGGCCACCGCAATCATCCAGGAAATAACTTCCAGAATTAAAGACACGAACCACTCCCGGCTCTGCACCACCGCTTATGTACCCCGCGGCGAAAACAAGACGACATGAGACTCCGCGGAACAGGTCAAGAGAGGCTCCCTACTACCCCCCCCCCTCACTAGAAATTACCGTAATCAGGCACGGCGGGTCGTTTTGGTGGTCGTAACCGTTGTGGTCTCGGATCGAGGTGGGGAACAATTTTAGCGGAGACTAAGCGCGAGGGTTTGTGTGGTGCGGAAGGATCCGCTAATTGCACCTTGAGAGCACTGGCTACTAGCAATGGCCAGCTCGCGACTGCAAGTTGATTCAGTAATAGGGAACAGCGACAGAACAGTGGTAAAGTATAGGAACAGCGGGGGGGGATTAACCTGTTTGGTTACCTAAGTAGCTGCTCGGACTTGATGTGTCGTGCTTAGTCAGGAAATGGCGCTAACCACCTCTGTGTCTAAATATTAAGCTCTTGGCATTAATCCCTACCAGACCGATCAAATCACGTTGATTCCGTCTCACACATGTCTCACTATTATACTTTCTATCATTAGCGCGCCTATATAGGAAGTGGCGCTAACCACCTCTGTGTCTAGATATTAAGCTCTTGGCGGTACTTAGTCAGCTAACTCTCATTCATCCCTGCCACTTCACCAAGCCGACCAACCAAGCCACATCGAGATGTCGCACTTTCATATTTTCTAAGACATAGGGTACTATATGGATGTAACTGCTGCGCGTTGATAGGGAACAGGTACTTCTGGAGTTCGTGATAGCGGCTTATCATCTGCGAAGAGGATACACGGTTTTTCTTTATAGCTAAAAGAGTAAAGGAATGGGATGCCGAACCTTATACCTCCACCCAGGGTTTCAACAGAGCAAGACACACAGCAGCCCATGCCTCCGAGGCCGAATTACGGTCGAAGGTTGCGTTTCCAATGGGCGTGCGGATTCCTACGGGCGGGCAGAGTACCTCCGGAGAACCCTTAGCCATATCACAAGCCCCCTTTGTCGTGGAACAGATCACCCCACCGCCCTACCCCCCTCCACATGTTGATTCCCCAAGGTGGAGTCGTTTCAGACTCCCCGTCGCGGACGTTCCGGACAACCCACACCAGCACACCCCGCATTCCCGCCCACCCCCCCCCCCGCAGGCACCTCCGCGTCCAGACCCCACCTCTCATCACCACCCCTCCAACCCCGACCTGCGTCCCTCTAATAGCAGTTCTAATGCAGCTCTCACCACTGCACCCACTCCCCACCCCGCCAAAGCCCTGCTGCAGCTTGCCGTAACTCGCACCACCCACCCCCATCCCCCTCGCGGTGCCCCAGCACCTGCCAACACCGTTCTGCTGCTCGATCGCATATTAGTTACCCCATTCTGTCGACCCGAGATGCTACACCCGCGCCATGGCCGTGGCGCCGCCGAATCGCATCAATCCAACACCTCCACTAGCAGCTAAACCCCAACGCGCCCATTGCGACCACCCTGGGCCCAGCAGCAATTGGAGACATCGCCGTCCGTCACAGAGACGCAGTTGTATCCATTCTCTCTCGAGTTCTCGTGCAAAGGGGTGGTGTGGTTGTTGGTGGTGCTTGCCGAGTGCGGGGGTGCGGGGTAGCAGCGAACGAGGTTGAGCTAGTGAGGGTAATGGAGAGGGAGATGAGGCTTGGTAATGTGGCGGTGGTGGAGATCGGAAGAATAGCAAGGATGTTATGAGGCTGAGAGACGCATTACCTTGGGTTGGTGTCCTACTCGGCAACAATCTGCACGCGTGAATACATTGGGGATAGAAGTCGCTTCCATCAGCTCTCTGTATGAGCCGCCTCTACGCAATTTATCTCTGGATGTATCTTTTTGGATTTGATTCTATTAATTAGCAGCTGTAATTTTTGGCTGTGTTTGATTACTCCCTTGCGAGTGATCTGTCAGGGTTAGGGTTGGTCATGCTAGCAAATCAAACGACACTACGCGCTGAATTAAATCCGAGGAGTAGAAATTCCTCCTTAGGAGTGTTCATACGGATGACGCCCAGTGAAAAGTCCACCCTGATGAGCGCTGTAGAAGCCGCAGATGTGGAGCTTGAAATGCAGAATAGGCAAGGCTTGCTACCCTTGTTGGACTTGAGCGAGGGACTTTGATATGGGCAATCGTCAGGGTGTAAGGCTCTAGGGATTTTTTTATACACTTAGGAGTCTTTTCATTACCTTTATTTGAGCTGTCTCAGTATTTGTTGCAAGTGCGGCTCCTCCGTTGCCTCTGTATCCTGACTATCCCATGGTTCGTCGGTGCTGGCCCCCCTATGTCCCCGACGAGCAAGACAGTGTAGGAAATCTCTCTCATGCATTAGTGTGGCCTATGAAGGAAATGATCGACTAAACAAATTAAAGCAGCACCGTGCGAAGTTCATCGAATTTCTCAGTATTTTGAAGACTTATAATCCGGCAAAGTACTACTTACCGGACATTCTCTGTAGCAAAAACACGAGAGAGACTTAATTCCTACACTGTCCTGTGCGTCCGGGACATAACAGAGGATTCAAGTTTGTTTGGGAAATCTATTACTTGATAACAAGATTCGCTAGTAGAGCTACACTGGGTTTACTTTTTCTGGGGGGTCGGCATGTTACTGACAGACTATTGGATACCGTAGATGCTCGAAAATACGCTAGCGTCGTTTGCACCAAAAAGTACCCAGAGTCTGTTTTTTGGTATGCAGTTTGTTGCCGGGTTAGGGTTAGGACTAACATTTTATAGTTTCTTGTCTTTTTGCAGTCACGCACCCACACTCTTGTTTTCCCTTTAGTCTTGGTATTATTACCCTATAAATATCCGGTGTTCGTGGAAAATCAACTTCAAGCAATGTTACAATCAATCCATTCTTAAGTCCCCCACGTCCTAATCACGTGTCCTTCAGCCTTAGCTCACTGGATACTACACATACATACTTATCTATCTACTCCTCCTCTATCATAACCCGCTGCTAAAAGCCCCTTGGTGCTGTCCATACTATGACATCTGCAGCAGCCTTTGCGCTCATATTAGAACATCCTTTCATATCTTCGTCCCTATCTTTGAGTTTGGCGTCGTTTCTAGTTCCTAAATGACGAAACAGGTCCTTTTTCAGCTAGGGATAGCATGACCGAACTAAGGATTTAGGACCTGCGATATCGGCGCTGCCCTCGCTACAATGCTGAATGGTTCCCGTGTGACCACCCCCGATAGCACCTTCTGATCGCGAAGGGAACTGACACTCACTGGATATCGACGGACACTGGGGTTGATGTAGTGTGGCTTTTTGGCCAATAACAAAAGATAAAATGGACTTGGCTTTCTGTGGGGTCCGTCAACACCCAGTATCCATCATCACCCGGTGAACGACGGTATCTTTTTCACTATCATTGTCTCTTCTCTCCTGTGGGGGAAGGGGCCCCGGATTGTAGGCCCTGCAAGGATGTTGGTGCCAAGACTCCACCGTTGTGCTACATAGCATACCGTTGATCATGTGGTTCTAACCTCCGGAGCAGGGTGAGGAATGTATCGAAATGAATTTGAGTGTATCATAAACTCTCAGGGAGCTTCCCTGACTCTGCTGAGACCTCTCGAAGACACCATTACGGGAGTGGAATACATTCTACCCTCACGTGTTCTGATAGGTTCGAAGTATCAACCCCCGCATTCATCCGGGGCCTCGCGCTTCATGAGCTCACCACCTCACCCTTGCGCAAAGGATTCCGTGCCGGTATGGAGTGCAACAACTACCGCCTCGAGACAGAGTTTTTAAATGACGGCTCTTCCGTGGCTCATACCACACGAGTCGACGCTAATCTTCCGCCCACCACCACTGTCTGGACCACCACGCGTTCCATAGGACACGGTGGTGATGGGGTCGTGGACCTGCAGTCAGAGCCATCTGGCCTTGTCCGCGCTGTTAAACGCGTCCATGTTTGCGATAGATATATGAAAGAAGTCATCATCCTATCAAAGGTTTCGGATGTAAACACACCTCTTGATCCCCTTTCGCGTCCGTTGCTAAATTGGAGAAGCGTCACGACCTCTTCGTTCAGTTCCTTGGGTGGTATGAAGATAAAAACTTCCTATACATCGCCATGGAATTCATTGCAAATGGCGATCTGGCCGAGTACATAAAGGCCCGTGGGGAGTCACCGGTACCGGAGCAGACATGCCAGGCGATATCGAGGCAGCTGCTCGAGGGGCTGCAGGTGTTGCATGAGAGGCTTATTTGCCATAGAGATTTAAAACCACGGGTAAGGACCATATACGTCGCCCTTCGCCTCTTTGTCCTTCAGTGATTCCTGCTTACTTGGGATGGATCTAGAATATCCTTGTTGCCACTTTAGAACCGATTAGTGTTAAAATAACTGACTTTGGCGTATCCAAGCATCTGGAAGGCACAGTGTACCGCACTAGGGTGGGAACAGTTGGATATATCGCACCGGAGATCCAGGGCATGTGGCCACCGCCGAAGACGCGGCGCGTTCCTTTCAGTATGGCCGTCGATATCTGGGCGGCGGGTTGTATCATCCACCAGTTGTTGTCACTGCAACTGCCGTTCGCTAGAGAGTGGGAGGGTGGTCAGGATACCACGATGACGGATGGATATCCGGTGGGGGATTTCAGCCAGACAGTTGTCGACATGGATATGCCTCGATTGCTGGCATACTGCATGGGTGAGGCACCGCTCCCTATAGAGGCACTGGAGGAGTTAGGCACCAGCCTGAACGCGATGGAGGTTGTGAGAGCTCTTTTAAGGGCCGATCCAGCAGCCCGAGTGACTGCAACAGAAGCACTGGAGTATCCCTGGCTGTTGCGACCCGAGCAACACTTTAGATTTCGAGTTGAGCCCACAATCACTGGACCTTCAACCTCTGGCTCCCAGCGTACACCGCCGCCGCACCAACCGGCTAACCCTGGGGCCCCACCGGAAGAGCCCAACCCACTAACAGACTATCCACACACGGCAAAGGCATTATACCCATTTGACAGCGGTAGATACCCATCAAAACAAAACGTATTGTCATTTTCCATGTTTGATATAATGGATGTTCTAGACGTCTCCAAAACCTCAGCGTGGTGGAGTGCAAGAGATAAGAGCGGGGAGAGGGGTTGGGTGCCATCAAACTACTTTGTTGTCATCAATAGTCCACCGGCAGAGGATCCTTCTATCAACACCCATACGGTCCCAGGACCTGCGCCTGACCTGAGAGAGACGGTCATCGAAACATCCACTACTTCCAATCTTAGCGTCCTTTCCCTTATCGTCACTATACTCCAAGGCTACAGAAAAATCAAGACATTCGTCTCAGATAACAAGATGCACGACCAAGACGCCCAGCTGCTCTATTCCACCGTGGCGACATGCCGAGTGCTGCTTGGCAATGCTCTCGAGGGTTTCCTCCAGGATGTCATCGAGGACCATATACGGCGAACCATGCTTCATGACCTGGACAGCCCGCACTGGCATGAGGATGAGCTCAACTCCCGAGTCAACAATATGCTGGGGAAATCTATCGATGCGGTAAAGAGCGCTACTTTGAGCTGCATGCAAATCCTCGGACAGATTCAGCATTTACAGGCTAGTTTACTTCAGTGGCCGACGCATGAGGGCAATCCCGAGAAATTCGCGGTAGCACACCCCGAAGAACGTTTGCGTGGCCCAAAGTAACTAACGGTCTAGGAAAACGTTCGCTCCGACCTCGTCAAACTCCGAGAGCGGCGCAAGGAGCTGGCAAGGTACTCCAGCTATGTGTTTCAGCTTCTCAATTCGGTAAAGGTAAAGGCGGAGAGCCAACCGGCCGCCGAGTTCCCAAAGCAGCGGCGAAGGACGAGGCTCATACCCGCATTCATGAAGTTTCTCCAGATGGCTATTTCCGACGCCTTGATATGCCAATGTCACACTGTTTACCTTTGTCTCGACGGGCAGGTGGTTATGGAAACGTCAAACAACAGGGATGGAGTACCCAGTGAAATTCAGACTCCTATGGGTGTGAAGCCGCAGTTTTCGTTCCTATTTACGAAGGGGAAAAGCGCCACCATGATACCGGAATCGTTACTGGTGTCTTTTCGACCTGTCATTGTGCCCCCACAAACTCCTGACCGGTGTTGGCGAGGTAATATCTGTGCGAAGGTGAAGAGTCAACGAGTGGGTTACGAAACGTACCTCCGGATCCCCGATCATGCCAGCGGTGGCTTCAGGCTTCGGCTGAACAAGTCGTTACCTTACGCGTTGGATGACGGCGGCGGCATGTTCTCACTTAAACACCTCATCACAACGTGGCCCTACCAGCTGACGACCATTGATCGCCTCCTGATTGGGATCAAACTAGCCGAATCATTCCTGCACCTACATGGCTCGCCCTTGGTGCGGCGCTGGGGCGTCGACACTATCTACTATCTCACCGAGCAGGCCAGAGAAGAGCCAACCGCTGGGCGGTGGACACCACATCTAGTGCTAAGTCCCGGGGCCAGGGCGGCTGATGCCGTTAGCGATTGGAATGAGGGTATGATTAGGCTAGGGTTTATGCTTATTCAGGTTGGCTTGGAGGGCTGGGGACTTGGTTCCGAGACGGTGGCCTTAAACCTGGAGGTGCCGGCGGCGGTTGTGAGGCTCGCTGAGTCATTCGGTTCTGCATACGCTAGACTTGCAACATGGTGCTTAATACAGGGTCACAAAAGCATGTCTGACTTTATGCCTGAGGTGGCTGTGGAAATGCTCATTATACACTTAGATAGGTTGAGGCGGGCGGCTAATAGAGCTGATACCTAGTATAGGAAGAGGTATCGGTGATGATGGTATTAGAAGGTTCGGGGCTAGCCTCCATTCAAGCAACCCCCTAGTGCATGGTATTGACTACATATCTCCTCTACCACCATAACTATGTATACTACAATACGGGAACTCGTGGTAAATTAGCCACAGTGGCGCCTTTTTTCCTTTTTTGCGGGGGGTTAAGCATTATAGGCCTATATTCTGTTAAATGATAAATTGTTAGTCTCGGTGGTACCGATTAGGCACCATCTGGCCAACGCTGATTTCCTTGCTTGAGGTAATATCATAGAAGGTAAAAGATCTAATGCTGGTATATATGATTTTGATCTCTATGTACTTGCCGCGGGAATAAGTTTCTGCCACCACTTCTGTGTTGCAACAGCGTCTTCTCGCGCAAACCTGGTGGAAACCTATTCTCGCCGCAAGTATATACGGGGTGGAAATGCATCAATTAGTGCGTTTCACAAACAGGAGGAAAAAAAATACATGGAAGTTCATCTACAAGCGTGTTTCTTGTAAAAATTCGTCCCTTTACCCCTCTCCACATATCTTTCCCCTATCACCCATTTCCTTCCATTTTTAATGTTTTTTTTGACGTCCATTCCATATTCTCCCCGACTAGAGTGCCGGTAGTGTTGTTCATGATCTCCCTTTTGCTACCTTCGTCGTACTTGTAAATTTTCAATCTCTAATATATATATATCCATCTCCTATTATTCCTCAATCCCCTTTACTAGCCCCCCCTTTATTCCCTTCCTGCTCTCTCTAATTCTTATACCTAATAACCACCCATCAGAACCGGTATATATATAGGTTCAAAGACAGATTTCCTCACCAGTCTCATGATCTTTCGTCTATCCAAGTCTCCTTCCCTGCTTTTACCCAGTCGGGTGTTCGAACCGCGTCTAGGGAATGGTGGTTGGCAATATCCGTTTCTTTGAGTTTTTTTTTTAATTTCCGCCCATCTCTTGTAGGTGCAAAAAATCATTATGCCCACATCGAATTGTGTTGGCGGGTTGAAATACGAAGTAATTATTTGTCCATCTACGTGTAAATCAAAGACCTTGGTTTCCGCCCAAAATTACTTGTTTTCCACGGATTTCATTCCCCCGCCAGAGGAATAGTTCATTTTGCCATATAAGAAATAATGCATCCCCAGATCCAGTCTCCGTAGAAGTGTTGTATTTTGCCACCAACGCGCAGAGAGGAACTTGTTATGTATTGGGATACAGCGAAATCCATCATAATTCCACACTGGTGGTAGCCGAGATTTGCTGGAATTATCCTAGGGATGGAATTCCGGGAGGTGGAATTGTGGCAGGCCTCTCTGTGGAATACGAAAAGGGCTCCATACATTATATCAACCTTTGTCCCCCTGATCAGCGGTAAAGGTGTATGCCCCCACGAACCCGACAAATAACGGGTATTGACCCAATATAGTACACACACAAGTCCGCCTTGGGCCAAGACTCGGGGAACACTGCCATAAGCACCAGATGATAATGGTATATAGCGTGGATTGCACATAATATCAGGTTTGTGGCGGCGATGCATGGCACAAGGATATAGCCACGGTAATTTCCACCTCTATCTCCATTGCATACTACAAACAAATAATCAATAATGACCTCCATGTAGATAGGGTATTCCGATAATGTGGGTGGGCGCAGGTACGCAGAGGAGAAGGCCCGGCAAAATTATTCAAGTAAAATCGGTCGCGACCTTAGCACTCCCGTCGCTATGCTAGTCGGACACCATCGCGACAAGAAGTCCAACTTTGTAGTTAACGACCGAGTATGGCTGCAAGAGGAACAGATATTCCCCACTCAATGTGTTGACTAGTAGAAGAATGGGAGATGGAGTAAAATCACACCAAATTTATTTTTCCCCGGGGGGGACGGAGGTGGTGGGTCCAACTAAGTTTCAGCCTCATTTGTGGCTGGTGATGACTAGATGTGGCTCAGAATTCAGTGGTTGTTGGGGCGTTAGTCGCGGTTGTTCCTGGGACCTGGGATGGGATATGCAGGGACCGTCAAACACGCTCGCTTAACCCTAAATCAATGTTCTCTGTCTCTGGTACCTTACATCACCTCGCAGCGGCGCATGTTACACAACCATACACCACCACCAAAACACAGCCACTATTGATAAAAGTAAATGTGGCTTGGTGGGAGAATCATTCAGTACATGCCCACTCTGTTGTATAGTTATATTCCGTCCATAACACAACTCGTCACGTCGCCGCACCACTCCAGACCAGAACCATCGTGGGGTAATCTGTGAAGCTGAGCGATAATGATTGTTATTATAGATTATGAAAGGGAGTGAGGCCCTTATCTCGCTCCCTTTTCTGAGTGCGGCTTCCTATGCCATTCGTTCTTTGTCACATTGTAGAATACTCTCTCACATAGTCTCTGCTTAATGTGAATTACCACACATCATACCAACAGCACAGTTTACCTTCTACAACCCGCGACAGATTACCCCCCACAGCCTCCGCGGCTAGTCTACCGGTCGCGAACCCATTCTTTTCTGGACACTCCCGCAATACCTCCCAGATGGTCAAAGGCAATATCCACAGTCCTCCTGGCAATACCCGGTGACACTATCCACGTCCCTGGCACTCGTTATTCAACACGGGTGTGGGGGGGAATTTTCTCTCCTGCCCGGCGGGTTGGTATGGTATGGGAGGTCTTATAATGGCCGTCGCACATGCTTATTCCCGCCGCTGTGGGTGGTTGTGGGTTGCGGTAGCGCGGGGTGATCAGGGCGCGGGGCGGGCGAAGATAGGGTTCGTATTGCAGTGTTAAGTGGTAACAAGGATTTTTTATTTTTCTATTTTTTATTTTATCTTCTCACCCTTTCTATTTCTATTTCTATTTCTATTTCTATTTCTATGTTTATTTTTATTTTTATTTTTATCCTTACCTTATCCTCATTTTCATTTTATCTTTATTTTCATCTTTATTTTCATCTTTATTTTCATCTTTATTTTCATCTTTGTTTATTTTTATTTTTATTTTTATTTTTATTTTCATCTTTATTTTCATCTTTATTCTTATCTTTATTGTTATTGAGATTTCTAATGTATCGTACACCCTGCATTTTTCTTGCTTTTCGCTTTTTGTTTTTCAATTATTTCTATTCCGGGGGTAGATGCGCGTGTGCAGGTCTAGGTTTCCTGACCGGGACTGGAGCTAGCAAGAAGGATTTCGGACCGAGAGTGGTGCAAGAAGTACATATTACGAGCCATCCACCTCCGCCCCACACCAAGCAGTGGGGCGGGAGCTTGTAATTCCATACTAGTTCTTAGCATCCCGTCGCTAATGTCAGCGCGCTGCAAGATAGCCGGTGTTCAGACCCACCAGATCGTAGAACTGGGGCTATCAGTCGGCGTGAACCTCCTGTGGCCGCAGCTGGCACCGAAGGTACCCTGCGGGCAAGGGGTGGAATGCGGCCGCGGATGGCGGCATGGAACTAGGTGCTAGCTGGTGTCGCCTGTGCCGGGGGTGGCATCTAGCCTTTGTACACATGAGGGGATATCCGCTATGGTTTTGTCTCCTCAAGCAGCTTTCCAGACCACAAACGTCAGGGGAAACACCCACTGCCCCATGCCAGCGCGTCAACCATGTGTTTCGGGGGACTGGGGTGGGCCCTGCTTTCATGTATACATGTGTCGGAGGCTCTACGGCGATCTGGAAATGCGCCAAGTTGGGCGTTTCCCCGGAAAACATCCCCGGCGAAGGCGCATGGGGAAGCATCGTTTTACATGTCTTTACTGTATCGTTTCCCATCATGTGTACTACCTGCGTCCCCTTTTCATAACCTTCAGCCCCTCTCCCTTTCTCTGCGTGCACGGTGTTGACCCCTTAGCGTAGTCGCTACTCGGATCTATGGGGGTATATGTAGGCGCTCAAGACCGGGCGTAGTCACAGATATGGCTGTGGTCTAGCTGCTCGCCCTCCGACTCCGGTACTACCGCGTCATATGGTGGCTCAACGTCGTTGGTTCCCGACGGCGCGTTGCTGCGGTTGGACTACCGCCGACTACCTATCATCCTACACGTCATGTAGAGCTCACCCCCGCCTAGGCGATCTTCAACTTCCATAGTCCTATGTTTCACTTAACCAGGTGGTAGCGGCTGATAGGGCTCTCCCTTGGCCACTTACTTTACCAGGTGCGAGAGAAAATGCCTGTGATCATGTCACGGGGTCTTAGAACCGAGCCTACCACCACCCCTCCAAAGCGGTTGGTGCTTGCGCTCTGGAACGACTTTATTCGTGCCATGCCGAACGTTTGTCAAATTATCTGGACTTGAAAACTACTTCTAGTGAACTGATTCATAGTCTAGCTATTTCTTGCTTAGTTCCTCGTTCGGGAGAAAAAGATGATTCCCAGACCGACACCGACACCTCCGCAGGGCCTCTAGTTATGTGTATTACAAATTGTGCACATAGTAATGCTATGCTAGCTGACTCTAGGCAAAGGTTTCGGGGATCTCACTATCCTTCGACTTTTTATTTTTCTGTAGACACTTGATTGGTTGAGAGCCGCGAAACCCCTTACCCTCCTTAGGAACCACTCCACCACACGAGATTTATGCATTGGATGCTCTATGGTACATAACATTTAAATCTGAGATCTAAAAAAGGTCTAGTGAATCGAATTCTCTAACCGAGGTGGTGAGAGTTGTAGGGCCGGAGTTAGACGGGGGTGGGGGGTGGTTGGAGGGGGAGGGGGGGCGGGAGCGAGCTCTAGAGGTCAAAATACAGATTTGATCGGTGTCTACAGATCTAAGTTGGTACATTGCTGACTGGATCGAAAACAAAAAATATCAGCGTGTCATGAGGTACTCGGTCTGCAGATGCTGGAGGTGGCATTGGGCGGAAGCCAGCTGCTCTGGGCAAGCAACGTCATCTGCTGAGGTGGAAGCACATGTAGGCATGAGAGTCTCCGCTGTCGCAAGCCGGCCCTGCTAGTACCCATGATACTATGAACGCCACCGACAGAGGCGACGCACACAGGTGTGGTATCAAAAATACCATTATGTCTTCGTTTGTTTTCGAGCACTGTGGCGTGGAGCAGTTAGGCAAATTTTCTTGCAAACCTACCAAAAGTCACACTCGTCACCCCCCACCAACAGATCTTTTCTATTTTGGGGAATAATCTTACTATTTTGGCAGCTAACGGATAATGGCATACAACGGCGATTAGCGGCGTTTACCTAATCATACCAACGCCATATGGATAGTAGAAAATCAACCCCTCTCATCGCCGGTCTTTTTGAACCCCCCTTAAGCTTGCCACACCAACACTCCTTCTCTCTCGCCCACCCCCACCTAACGACAAACACCCACTGCTTCACCATCTCCAACGGTTGCACGACACCCCCGAGCGGAAAACGCTGCGAAGGTATCCTCTACACCCAAAGGTAGGGTATGGGAGGGGGTGTGGCCTACATAGAGGTTTTAGACCTGCAGGCCTGACGTACGAGACTGCTTCAGTGATCAGGACGTCGGCTGGAGTGTCGTCTATTGATGCTTTTGGTAAGTATAACCACCGGGAAAGCTAATTTTCAACACCTGCAACTGCTCTACATCACGGAAAGAATATGAAAGGTCTTTCGGCAGGAGTAGAACCCTCCTGGCCCCCGTAATCGGGTACGCATGCAACCTTCGCTGATCTGGTTCTAAAAGGGGATCAGATTTCTCGCGTTACATACCACCAGACCACATCATTATTGTCCAGCAAGACTCTCTAAGCCGCACACACCCGCTCTGTACCTTGTACAGCAGTGGGTAATAAGTCATCAGACGGAACGCCGCCAGAATGCGCGTTTGCAGGCAAAATTGTCCTAGGTCGTCCGATGACTTATTACCCACTGCTTTACCGCCGCACCCTTTACCACTGCACCTACTACTGCTGAAGCACGACCACTGGAACCTGCCCAGAGCTATAAAGGGGGCCCAAGCCTGGAGCAGCAGACGATATGATAGCCACTTGAACTCCAGAAACGTAACTCGAATTTATAAGAAAGATACACAGTACAACTCAGCACACAGCGGAAATCGTAGGACGACCAGGTCTAACTATCATTTAGACGGATGAAAGTTGTCAATTCCGCGGCCTAGACTTGCACCACCTAGCAAAAGATTATATTCCTTGTTACTACCGTAAATAACAACAAGAATTTCTAACAATTGCCACACTAGGCTACATAATTAAACGACAGAGGCCGCGGACCTGACAGGTTTTATCCATCAACGGGAAAAAGGCTCAACGCAATGAAAGATGATGGTTTAGCAGCCACAAAATAACTCGACTGCATTTTGCATAACGTATAATGAAGAGCCTAATGACTAACTACCGGGATATCGGGTGTACTCCGGTGTTAAGGGTAAGTGGGTAGAACGCGGCGGTGCGGTTTACGTTTCTACGTTCTACTCACTTACTCTTGACACCATAATACAATTGTTTAAAAAAAATTGATCAGAATCTAAGATAAGATGCGTGTATTCACCTCAACATACACCTATCTAATTCTGATCACTTACCCTCAACAAGCGGCGCGTTCTGACATGGGCACTCGTGCCTTAGACCAGTCCTGCGCCGGATTCTAGGGGTGTGCGTTACATGTTCTTCTAAACACAGGAGGTGTGACATGGCAAGTAGCGCCGGGTGGGCAGGAACTGAGGATTTCAAGGTTATTCGGATGCCATAACCTTTACAATCAGGCAAAAGTCTGAACCTGCAAGCAATATACACCATCAACACCTGCTATCATGGCACGATCCCTCACCCATGGTGTGCCATTCTTTAAGTTGCATAACAAAGATCACATGACAAACAAAGGACAGAGTTGAAATGAATAAACCATTGCAGTCGCCGAGGTAAAAGCTTTGGGGGCAGAGGTATTGATTATCCTCGGAAAGACAAAAGACGAGACAGCACGAATCAGAACGAAAGATACAGGACGGGGGTTTCTGTCAAAAAATAAAGGGTAAGGGAGTAGTCGTATTCGAGTAGTACTGTTCAATGCCTCCGCTCTTGCTGCAGTGGTTCACAGTGCCCTTCAACGGCTCCCGTTGTTTACCAATCGTGATGATAATAATTTCATTTTGTAAGTAATAGAGCAGCAGCGCTAGATAACTCTACTCCAGCCTCTTCATCAACCTGTGGAGAATCTATTATCGGCCTCTCGCGACCCAAAGTACCCCCCCCCCCTCTCTGAACAGGGCACATGACTTTGCTATGGCTATGGTGATCAACATTCAATTATTTAGGGCTTTAGAGCGAAAGCGGGTTTATAATACTTACATATAGGCAGCGGAGGCGTTCTTCAATGGTACTCCCGGGACCGAAGGATGTTACCCTTATAAAAGCTCTGGCTGTATCCTTCCATTATAGCTGGTGTAGCTTTGAGGACACTATGTCCGTGGGTTTGACTTAAGTTTGAAACTGGGCAAAGCGCAAAAAACACATCGATTTGCCACTTTTATTCATCTGCAACACAATTTAAAGCATGTATCCTTTACCAGCAGATGTAGCCCTCTGACTGCTAATCCGCGGTGGGGGCCACACGACATCTCTCCAATAACCACTGCCGTATCGAGAAGGATAGGCTGTGCATATGGGACCAGGTCATTATTAGCAGCAATAGTTCACTATTTAACTAATCGTTATGTAGAAAATCTGGCCGGAGATAGGCCGAGAATTGCTGGTACATATATATACCTGTATATGCCGCGTGATAACTCTGCCACTCTGCATAGTAGATATTCCGGCAGTCCCAGGTGGCGATATATGGCACTCGAAGCAGGCATTTCCCGAAGCCCGCCTTGCCTTTCTAGAGGTTGAGGTAGGTACCACTTCCCAAGCCAATTTGGGTCCAGGACGAAAATACAACAGGGGCGGGTGGAAGCCTTCATCCTTGATTGTGTCCTTAAGGATTTGGCAAGAAGATATATAGCACTTCCCACTATCATCTTTAACCAATCATCGACTTTCTCCCCACTGCTGTTACCACGACAACCGCTAATAGTCACCAAAAGATCTTGCACCTACATCGATGGAAATAGAACCTACCTTACAGATAGGATTTACAAACCAACATTAAGGGCATCAGGTTGATCGCTGCCAAACTTAAAGATATAAGTGAGTGTAAAGAGATATCTCAGAAGTCACTAAGATATGGCTAATGCTAAGCGATAGTTCTGTAGCTTTTAAACTTGTAATATTGTAGGCCGGATTCCGTTCGCCTGAGAGGATGATGATTCCCCCTAAGACGACGGGAATCCTACTAGCTATTTATACAGAATAAACTCCCTTAAACCCGTTAACTCCTCCAATAGCAAATCTCCCGCAATGCCTCCGCTACTGCTCTGACTTCTTACAAGGTGGGGTAACCCAGAGTTCATTACAGAGGTGTGGTAGTAATTGCCGAGATATAACCGAACCCCACTTCTGGACGTACGTCACTCTTCCGTCGCGCCGTCATACCAGGACAATACCATTGTACTACCAGTACCGTACTTCCAAGTAATCCTGTAACACTACTCCCCCTTCCAAGCCGTTGTCCTCGACCGTTAAACCCTTCCATGGAAAAAACCCTGTGGGAAAAGCCATGATGAGGGAAGGTATCGGGATTATGACCTTTCCAACCGTCGCTGCCTCTTAGCCTACCATGCTCCGGTCTCCGGTGCTGCCGTATCTTGACTTCGAGTGTGAGGACAGTTACTGACTACTGGTTTGGCGTTCTCAGCAGCCAGTGCCTCCTGAGGCTCTGGTGTCGCCAACCGTTTGCGAGTGTTCTGCTTCCTGCTGAGATCCGTATCTTCACGATAGGGCCGTAGGACCATTTCGTGGAACAGATTGTGAACCTTCCAGTCTGCTGGTAGGTCCAATCGGTACGCTCGGTTGCCGATCTTGGCTGCTATCTCGAAGGGTCCCGTAAACTTGTCTGACCACTTACTGTATCCGCCAAGATTCCTAGTTTCTAGCAGTACCTTCTACCCAGGCTCAAACTGTTGTACTGCCGGGCCAGGTCGTGACGCCATTTTATCGTACGTCTGCTGCAAGGTTTCTCTAGCTAGCTCGTGGGCGGCGAGGATCTCGTCCAAGTGGTTACTTTCTTGAGAGTCGAGCTGCTCAATCTCTACATCCGTAGGCCAATCCGCGCGAGGGTGAAACCCATAGTTACAATAAAAGGGTGACTGCCTGGTAGAGGAATGTTTGGCGTTGTTGTAGGCTTATTCGCAGATAGGAAGGAGATCTCTCCACTTCTTACCTGTTCCTGCCGTGAACGCTCGTAGGTAGGACTCCATATGCTGGTTGGTCCTTTCCATCTGCCCATCTGTCTGGGGGTGGAACGAGGTCGAGAGTCTTCTACGAATCCCTAGTCACTCTGTGATCGCCGTCCAGAAGGCTGACACAAACTGTGTTCCTCGGTCCGATACTATTGATCGCGGGAGTCCGTAAAAGCGCCAGATGTCTTTGACGAATGCTTGTGCAGTTTGCTCCGCATTGATTCCTGTCATTGGAATGAAGTGCGCTATTTTAGTGAAGCGGTCCACTACAACCAAGATGTTCCGGAAACTTGACCGCTCCTTGGGCATTTCTACTACAAAGTCCATGGAGATGTCGCACCAAGGGGTCGTGGCTAACTCTAGGGGCTGTGGAAGAGACATATGTCGTCGTCGTTGTTTGGCTCTTTTTGGCTAAATCTGCGGTCATTCCCGGCCACCAGTAGTTCCTGTCAATCAATTCCAAGGTTTTGTCTCTGCCTAGGTGCCCTGCCGTGGGTCTGTCATGATGGTCTTCTAAACCCTGCTTGACTGCATGCCCAGGCACTATTCAGCGTCCTTCATGAGTCGCTGTATTCTGATCAGGGTCCTACTCTATTGCAACCTCCCGCGAGATGGTTTGCCGGGCCCACAGGTCCTTAGGGTCTTCGTTTTCAGGGAGTTCATCCGGAACTATACTACGAGCCCATCGACCCTCTTCTTCGTACCAGTTCTGCAGAGCCGTAGGCATTCCCACTCCTGGTACGTGTACCCATTGAGACACTAAACGCACTTCCGATGAGGGGTTGCAGAGAATTTCTTCACGAGGTTCTATTCCCGCTTGTGTCCTTCTTGCAAAATGTTCAGGGAGGAGGTTTGTTTCTGCGAAATGTTCAGGTGAGAGGAGCATTTTTACTGGCTGCTCTCGAACTACTCCCCCTTCTATGGCGTACTCTGGGTACCTGGTTAAAGCATCGGGCTTCCCGTTCTTGTCGCCTGGTCAGAAATGGATCTTGAAGTGAAAAGGCGCTATCTTTTCAGTCCATCGAGCCTGTCTTTTTGACAGCTTCTTGGTTGTTGTAAAGTACTGAAGGTTTTGGTGATCAGAATAGATCTGGATAGGTATGTCCATACCTTCCAGCCAATGTCTACAAGTCAGGAGGGCGGAAACGATTGCGAGCATCTCCTTATCGTAGATCTCGTAGTTGACTTCGGCCTCGTTGAACTTGCGAGAGTGGTAAGCCACCGGATGTAGCTTGCCATCTTCGAACACCTGTGACAGGACCGCAGCCTTTGCCCAGTCGCTAGCATCTGTCTTGAGGACAGCCATGCGATGTTCGTTGTAGTGTCGGAGGAAAGGAGCGGTGGTAAATAGCTTCTTGAGCCCGTCAAAAGCATCCTGCTGCTCCCGACCCCACTTCCATACAGCATTCTTCTTCAGGAGATCTGTCATGGGCCTGCATACCGCAGAGTACCCGTAGATGAACCGTCTTAGGAAGTTGGCGAACCCCAGGAAGCATTGGAGCTCCTTCACCTTTGTGGGTACCAACCACTTGGTGATAGCCTTCACTTTCTCGGGTGAGACCTGGGTGCCGCTACCTGATAGCTTGAATCCTAGGAATTCTACCTCCTTTTGGAACCAAACAGTCTTTTTCAGGTTGCCGTACAGGTGGTGTTGTCGTAGCCACTCCAGCACCCTGCGCACGAGAGCTATATGCTCTTCTCTAGACTTGGAATATATCAGGATATCATCCAAGTAAACCACTAGACCCTGATCTAACAGGTCTTTGAATATGGTATTGACCATTGCCTGGAATGTAGCCGGGGCGTTGGTCAAGCCGAAAGGCATTACTCTGTATTCGAAGTGGCCGTATTTGGTCTGGAAAGCTCTCTTCCATTCCTCTCCTTCCGCGATCCTTACTAGGTTGTAACCGTTCTTGAAATCTATCTTGGAAAAGAAGAGGGCTCCTTTTGTCGAGTCTGCTAACTCAGTCATGAGAGGCAGTGGGTATCGGTTCTTGACTATTACGGCGTTTAATCCGCGGTAGTCGACGCATAATCGTAGTGACCCATCGTGTTTCGGGACAAAGGGGATTGGTGCCGCTGCTGGGCTGGAAGATGGGACAATTTAACCTGTCGCTAACATTTCGTCCAGATATTCCCTCAACGCTTTCTGTTCCGGGGGTGACAATGCATAGATGGGACCCCACGGAGGTTGGCTTCCATCCAAGAGGGGAATGGCATGATCCCACTCATTATGTTCCGGCAGGCGTTCTGCTCCTTCAGGGGAGAACACATCTGCGTAGTCTTGGAACTCTTCTGGGATAGCACTAATGAGAGTCTTGCTTCCCGTGTTTCGAGCCCAGAAAGGGTGTGACTCAAGAGGCATGTCAGGTTCGGGCATATGTCGTAGTAATCTGACGACCCTTTCTTGCCATCCTTCTTCGTACATGTCCTTCTCTGTCATCATGCATCCCTTAATCTGGCACTGCATGCTATTAAAGGTGGCTTTATTTTGCTCCCAATGTATAGTTGGTTGATGCTCTTCGAGCCATCGATGTGGTATAACGAGGTCTTCTCCCGCAAAGGTACCGATCTCGCAGGTGACTAGCCTGTCGAGGTGGCTGCCAATGCGGAGTGTGAGAGGTTGGGTAATGTGAGTACCGGAGTGTGGCATTCGTAAACCACCAGCTTTTCTGATGAGGAGGGTTGTTGGGCGAGTTTGGATCGGGATGTCAGCTTTTTTGATACAGTCCCAGGACATTATCCATGTTTCGGAGCCACTGTTCAGTAAGGCTAGTACCATATGGGTAAAGTGTTTCTTGGTCTTGGGGTTGGGCCAAGAGATTTCTGTCTCGAGGCGGGTTTCTTGGATTGTGGTAGTCATGGCTGTTATGGATGAAGGAGGAATTTTTGGTTTTTTCTTCCGTCAAGGTGGTTGTGGTCTCTTATATAGCTAAGTGCGGGGTAGCACTGACATATCGTGCCTAGAAATCCTTGCCCTAATCACGAGTCCTTACTTTGCATTGGTAGTCTCTCCACAGTGTCTTGGCAAGTCAACAGTGCGCTGTGCGTCTCCTGTCCGCTATCTGTGTGGCCCCTCTGATTTCCGAACTTCTTTGATTCGAGTCTTAGGTTTCTGACATATGTTTTTGCTTTCCTTGCAATATAGTAATATAAAGAGATTTTTATTTCCGCTCTTATTTATTTACACGCCAAATCCTACTTAAAAACATTTAATCTTCCCCGAGTGCCGTAATTCTGGCTCTAAATGCTTCGCCCTGCGGTCCTATTTTCTGCTTCTTTTCGTTCCCTCCTTCCGGCTCCTTCGTCCTCGAAGTTCTTTCCTCTCTTCTCCTCTTCTTCCCACTTGTCTTTTCCGTTCCTCCTGTTGCTCTGACTCTAGTGGTCGAGTAACAGTCTTTTGTCCAGTGACCTTCTCTTCCGCCCCAAAGGCATTTATTTTTCTTGGCCCACTTGTCTTTTTCCGCTTGGGTAGCCCCTAGGCTTCCTGTCGCTGGAGGAGATTTGCGCTATCACGGCGTATTACGGACTTCGCGGAGGAAGAGGATATTAGAGAATGGGGTTTCGGTTGCGGTACTCTCTTTTGGGTTCTTGGAGTTTCTATAGGTTTCCGTTACACGATGTGATGAGTCATGATTGTATAGGGATTGGAAGGGGTATATATATGTTGCTACGGATCTTTCCTTTGTCCTTTTCTTTCTCTTTCTTTCCTTACGTGTTCCTCCTGTTGTCAACCCTACGGTTTAGCTTCGTTTCGTTTGTGTCCTTAGTTCCGAATATATTACGTCACAACCATAGTCTTTGCCAAGACCCCCTTGGGTCTTCTATAGTATCTCGCCTCGTCCTCGTCCATAGTCTCGTCCCCGTCTTCGTCTTTGCCTCACCCCGTCGCATCCATAGTCTATGACCGTAGTACACATCGTCTACTAGTACCTTCATCTCCACGTCTTTGTCAGAGAGGCCATCTGGACCCTCTGCCCCGCAACTCTGCTCCTCGGTTAGACTCCCGCGTCGCCGACTCTCGTCCTCGTCCTCGTTCCTGCCTCGGTTGTGTACCTCGGCTCTCCTGTCTATTGTCTCCGTGTTGCTCCGTAACATGCGCGGGGATTCCTCTCGTTACTTTCTACAGGGACGGGATTCATCGCGCTGCTTTTTGCGGGTGTGGGGAGGTCGCTGACGTTTGGGTTCCTGGTTTTCGTGGGGTTTTGCTGGTTCTCTTCCTCGCAATATCTCTTTGCGGGCTTTGACCTCAGCATCTTTCCTTCCCACTCTTCTAACCCAGGCTAACCAATCCGGAAAACTGGATGGTTCTTCAATCGCTGTTGATAGTCACTGTTCCAACGAGGAGTTTATTCCTGTTAGAATCATGGACTTCATGACGATTGGGCCAACTCGAGCATCCCACTCGAGGTTCTGCATCTCATTGATATAATCATCGATAGGACTAGTTTGACGGAGATTATCCATTTTCTGCTTGGCCTGTTCTTGACTAGTACGGTTACCATACTGGATGCGGAGTTCCTGCTTGAAACGTTCCCAAGTACCAAGCCTAGGTTCTACACTAAGCCTTTCCTTAAAGTTGCGCCAGAAACTTGCGGCACTTCCCGTGAATTCTAGGGATCTCCAGAGGATTCGAGTCTTATCATCCCATGTGACTCGGGGTTGGAGGTCCATCAGGATTTCCATTCGGTCAATCCAATGCCGGACGTCCTCATTGGCTTTGCCTGAGAAGGGGATTTTGGCCTGCTTAGGGGTTTCTCCCTTTCTGTGGCCTCGGGGCTCCGGTGACTGCGTTTCTGCTCGTCGGTGTTGCCTACCTCTTCTCCTTTTCCTCCTGTCATCTTCTGAGGAGCTGGATGAGTCCGATGAACTTGGACTGTCATCCCTCCTATGCCTTCTTCTTCCTTTTCCTCCACCATTTCCTCCACCATTTCCTGCCGCTACCTCACCTCGTACAGGCTCCTCCTCCCTCCTACATTTACCGTGGGATCTTCTGGGTGGAGGAGAGGGAGATTTACTCCTTCTCCTGTTGGCCGGGGGTGAGGGTGGTGGTGCCCTTCCTTCTCCTGGGGAGTCATTCTCAGACTCAACCCATAGTTGTTTTCCTTTTAATGCCTTCAGGGTTACCTTCAGCATCTTCTTCAACTCTGACCTGAGATTGTCAGCAACAGGGGCGGGCGCCTTTGGCAGCGGGGCCGCTTGGGCTGCTGTAAGGGTGGCTACCAGTCCTTCTGGTAGCTCCAGACTTTTCTCCTGTTGCTGGGCCTGTATATAGGCCACTCGCTCTTGGGTGCGTTGTTAGTGCTGCTGGTTTTCCAAGGCTATCTATTGGAACCTTAGCTCAGTTTCCGCCTGTTGCATTTGCGCATAGGTTTGGAACTGGCTAGTGAGGTTGTGAAGGGCGATGTTTATCTGCCCTTGCTGTCCGTCTACCTCCCGGAACTTCCCTTGTAATTCTCCCACTAGTTGTTGCCCACCTAGGACTACCTGGCTATGCTAGTGGTCCCTGGTCCTGGCTTCCGCCCGGAGAGCCGCGTCTGTTCGGGCTGCGAGATCTTGCATTCCCTGGACGAGTACTTCTGTCCGCAGGAGTCGTGGGGTCTCTTGCTCGTAGGGCAGTTCGCTGATGGATGAGGTGCTCGCGTAGCTGGCATCGCTCATATCCCCATCTGAACCAGAGCGCCTCACTGTAATAGTGTTTTGCCTGGTTGGGGTTTTGAAGGGGTCGAGGTTTATGCTGGCGGAGCTGCGGGTAACTCTCCTCAGGTCTCGTTTCCGGAACTTTTTCGGGGCTTTGGCTTTGAGGGTGGCGGACTTCCATAGCTCCGCGGCGGGGGTGTCTCTGGCTGTGCTTGCCACGAGTGGATGGGCCTGAGCTACGGCGGTGTTCTTATCTCGCAGGGTAATGGCGTCCTCCATGGTGGAGTCTTCCTGCGATCGTAACGCTAGAGGGAGGGACATTTTTGAAGAATTCGATGGGTAGTTCGGGGGTGTTGATGCAACAGAGTAGAGGAGTAAACCAAGGTACCGAGTGCGCTAAGCCGTGGGAGTTCTGGCTAAACGTGATGAGGATCGAGGGAGTGGAGTTGGGCTCAAGGATTTCTTCCTTGAAGGTTGCGATGGTGCGGGCTTCTGTAAAGAACCCTTAGTGTTGGAGGTAGCCGCAGTAGAGATGTTCTGTGCTGCCTCGGGGAACGAGGAAGGAGGTCTGACAAGGGAATTGAAGCATATACTTTCTTCCTTGATCACTGTCTTCTCTTATTTTTCTACCGAGTGCCCGTGTACTATCCGTACCTAGCAATCACACAAGGTAGTTGTTTAAGTGAAGCGTTGTCTTGGAGAAGTGGTCTGCTTTGATGGTATGCGACCGGATAAGGTACAATATAGTGTAAAGGGATATCTCAGAAGTCACTAAGATATGGCTAATGCTAAGCGATAGTTCTGTAGCTTTTAAACTTGTAATATTGTAGACCGGATTCCATTCGCCTGAGAGGATGATGATTCCCCCTAAGACGACGGGAATCCTACTAGCTATTTATACAGAATAAACCCCCTCAAACCCGTTAACTCCTCCAATAGCAAATCTCCCGCAATGCCTCCGCTACTGCTCCGACTTTCTACGAGGTGGGGTAACCCAGAGTTCATTACAGAGGTGTGGTAGTAATTGCCGAGATATAACCGAACCCCGCTTCTGGACGTACGTCACTCTTCCGTCGCGCCGTCATACCAGGACAATACCATTGTACTACCAGTACCGCACTTCCAAGCAATCCTGTAACAGTGAGTATGAAGACTTGTCATTGCTAACTGTCGGGGGAGAAAGCTCCCTATTTATACAAAAATATAGTAGCACAAAGGAAATATAATGAGCGTAGAATACCCATAGAATGTGAGTAATACAATGATTTCGTCATAACCCCTCATGCTACTACTCATTCGCGAGCGCGTACTATTTCAAGACAACTCACCAACTTACCAGCTGGCGATCACCCCGATGACAGCTAATAGAAGCACAACCCCCTAACAAGATACGTCGGTGATGAGGTGTCAAAAGTTCTGCAGATGCATCAGAGTCTGCAGCCTCCCAACAGAGTTCTTCTGGGAGTTGGTTAATTAGGGTTAGGTTTTGTGGGAGCTAGTGCCCTGAAAGATAAATTGAAAAACAATGTAGGTTAGTTGAGATTAGTGACAACCTGTAGGCCAGGAGATGAACGCAGATTTTGGAGCACAGAAGCCGCTCCTGCCGTGGGAACACCAGTGGGTGGTTTTCAGCGCGAATCGGGTATTAGTTTATGCTCAAGAATGGGGGGAGGAACCATAGGAGGTGATGAGAAACAGTACTAGAAAACAGGGTCGGCCTTAGCATTAGACCAGGACAGCTAACTTTAAGGGCGATGTAAAACATGATACGGGAAGGATTCTGGCTAGTCGAGTGACAGGTTATGATTAGAGCAAAGAAATCAGGCACGCGATATTCAGTGAATCGCTAATTTTAAGATCTAAAAAATCATCTTATATATACTGTATTACTCATTATTGATACTAAACAGTGCAGTGTTTGTTTGAGGTTAGACGGTCGGAGTTTTTTTTTAGCCATAGATATCTTTAGTATCACTTAAATAAGAGTTTTTATATCTTCCAAAATACATTTTTGATTAACTTGCGCACTTTCACGGTTCTAGTTAGACTGTCTCTAAAGAACTTTGTACGATAGTGGATGTCACACAAAATCAGTTGTCACTTCTTAATTACTCGACACAGCACAAATATACCATTGGGGATACTATTTTATACGGGAGTGGGCATAATTACCACTTCGAAATGAATTGTAGGTGGTTTCAGTACCCCGACACGAGAACTATCGGTGGTTCATCACTCCAACTAGAGATTAGCGTTTAATCCAAACCTTTCTGGACCCCGCCACAGGAATCAGACATATTTTACTACCCTGATATACAGTCAAGGTCTCCCTCAAAACCTGTCGGATCAATTTTCTTCTATACCCTCCTGCAGCAAACTATCCACACAGGGCGGGTAATAGATCACCGGGATTCATACCTAGGGTGTATCTTCTTATCGATCTTCATACCTATCTCCTACAACCTAAGTCTATTGTATTTAGTTCATGGCCAGTCACTCTCACACGCGTACTGCCGGGCGACAAAGTAACCGTGACTTTGCGTGGCAACCACCAAAAGTTGGACAGATCGACCAACTCCCAAGTTCAGTCATACCCAAGGGGTAGGCTCTATCAATATAATACTTTCTAATTATATAATCTTTTCTTTTATATCTATTATCGTTGTGGTATACTTGTTTCAAGACACATTCCCATATATACTCCACCACGCCAGGAAATGCATCATTTGATGCATTACCTATCGAGGCCCCTCTTGATCAGTATGCATGATGCATTTAATGACGACTTTGCCGCCTTGCACCATTTTCTGGGAAAGGCATCAGGGGAAGGCGTGTGGAGTCGTCGAATAGCTATAGACTCACTGGTCCCTTTACTGATCCTTTTCCTGATTGGGGGGTCGTCCAATGGGACTGGGATGCATTAGCTGATTCATTCAGGATGCATTTGTCGATGCATTCGTTAATGCATTTAGGGTTCGTTTACCAATTCAGAATTAGCGCGAAGGACTCATTTTGGGATGCATTATCTGGCGTAGTAGAGATACAAAGTCGGATTGCGATGCAAACTTATGGTTACTCTTGTCACCCGACAATACAAATGAAGTAATTATAAGTCAATTTCTTGGACGTATGAGACATTTGGAGAAATTCTCTCATGCATAAACCTGCGAGCTTAACGACACATTAGGGGTATCCTAGAGACTGCCCTACTTACCTGGACTCCAAATGGCTTATACCTGTAGGAGATAGCATCTCACATGCACAAGTATCCTGAAGGCTGACATCAGCGCGGCGAGCAGCCTACCCGGCCCGGACATACACCGGGCGGTAGTATTGGAGAGTTTTAGGCACGCTCAAATTCGACATTCGGGGCAACTTTCGGGGCAAAATGACATTTGCACTGCGTATGGTGCGGCGCGTCTTAAAGATGAAATGCAGGTGTCTCAGCTGGAACGATCTTAGCCACTCCGGCTACTTATGAACCAATAAGGGCCTTCTATTCCAGTCAGCTCATGGCTAGAAACTAGAACATGCCTTTATGTTTGCGGTGTAAGGGATAGACGGGTATCGCCTAGTAGGCCGGGAAATGGTCAGAATCTAGTGCTCTGCAGCCTTGGCAGTTTTGGGTGAAATAGTAATATGCAGAGCACCGAACTCTGGGCGTGTCTCGGCCTGCAGCGGTGGGGAGGTTATTGTACTCGCTATCCACCATAAGAACCGGAAAATGCAGGTGCAAATATTTGTATGGCTAAGACGATTCTCATACAAATTATCTCTGCCTCCGTCACTTGCATTTTCAGGTCCTTATGGTGGATAGCGAGTAGAAACAGGGGCCTAAAAACAGGGTTTAGGTGGCTGCCCCAGCCAATAGGACTCGTACCATACTTCTACAATAATTTCCCCCATCGCTGTACCAGGCGATAATACTGTTCCACTTCGCCAAGTCTTACCGCTTTTTACAAAAACAGGCAGATTCGATCTCTTGCAACTTTTAGCAAGACAGGATATTAAAATCTATCAGATGAAAATCTCTATCATACCTATACCTACAATTTTATTTCACAAGTTTCTGATATCTTCCCTGGTTGAAGGGTTATGTCCTGGGCGTGTGAGACATTTTAGAAAATCGCCCTCATGCATGAAAGTGATGTGATCAAGTTTTGCTCTGGAATATGTCCGGGTAAGATGTTCGCTGCAAGAAATTTTAAGACTGATGATATGTCACCTTTAAGCTGCGCCGCACCATAAATCTGAAAATTTGACGTATCACACTGCAAGCTGCGAGGGTTCGGTATCTTTATGCGACCCCCGGTTATTCTCCCTCAAGGGTTGTCTCGATTGTTGAATTAGGGCGGGGTTAAGACGCCAAGTTACCGCAGAATCTCAGGAATAACGAATCGAACTAGACTGGAATATTAGACTTTGGATTAGTCAAATACCTGTTGAGCCTCAGTCCGACAAAGCCCAAGCGTAACTTTTAGTCGTCTTGGCCAATGGGTAAGTGGGATTTCAGCCCAGTCCGATTCGTTATTCCTGAGATTCTGCGGTAGTATATATAGGACGAGATACAGACTCTTGATGCTGCACGCCATTATTCCAGACTAGTCCAATTCAAGGCATCACGCAACCCAGAGCACTAATTTTTCTCGGGCCCTCCGCGCCCGCGCATAGCACGGCGTGAGCTGCGAAACCTCTCTAATATGACTGGTCAAGAACGAGTTGAAACCGACCTGCACAATAAACCCACTGACCTACAGAAGAGATCGCGTCTCGCATCGGTAGAGCACAGTTGGGCAGAGAGGTATGTAGGCTCTAAAGGGATCTATTGGGACGCGTGGGCAGGGGTTCGGGATTTAGAAGGGCCGTGTAGCGCCCTGGTTGGGGGAGAGCCCATATCCGCTGACCATATCACTTTCGGTAGTCTTCTTAGCCAACACACGCTCACTTACCAAAACGCGACAATCGCAGCCATTCAAAAACATCGCCGCCCGCGGCTACCTACTCATGCAGGCGCATGCCAGCAGGGCAATGACAAACCAATTGTGTTGCTTCGATAAGGCCAGAAAACTATTTACCATAGGGACCTTTGGAAGAATTTGTAACTTGATAAATATCCTTCAATACTAGCTTTCTGCGATATCGGATGTAGTGTTCGCATACAACTACCTTATTCCTTGTAGACACAGCTAGAGATAGAGTCCCATCCCAGTTAAAATGGTAGGTAAAAGAGTCCATGGTAAGATTGTCTAGTGTGGTGAGGGACCAGCTTTGTGAGTAACTCATAACCCTAACCCTCAACCCACTGTCTCGAGATCGTTTTGGGAAGTATGCCCGATCTTGGGTGGGGGAATCCCTCGTAATAGCACTTTAAATGTTGTACTCGGGGGAAGCAAGAAGAACCTGAACATCGTTTTTCACCACTTTGACCCCTGCCAGCGCGTTTTTATGTTCAGGTTCTATTTGCCTGCCCCGAGTGAGTACAGCCCCGTTCGAAAAGTCCTGGCACCCCCGGGTCAAAAGGACGAGGGTGTTTCTTCTATTTTCTAATTCTCCCATAACTGTGACTATAATAACAGAGAGCTACAATATCTTCATTACGGCCATACCTATCAATTTTTGAGTATGCGCAGGAGAAATGGTTGTTGGTGGGTTAGAATTCATAAACAGACACAATATAGTAGGGTGCCAGGACTTTTCGAACAACGCTGTACATACTCGTTCGAGCTTAGCCACTGTTCTAGACTCTCCGGGTGGAGCTCACTAAACCATATATCCCATCCGTCCCTAAGTGGTGCCATATCACTTTTATTTGTTTTCCGTCAAGAGAACAACCATGAAAAGCAAGTGAAGCTTCATAGTACTAGGGCCTGCGGGGGAACTAGAGTAATCCCTTTTTCTCCAATGCCACTAAACATGGACGATCAGGCAACAGCCTTGGCGCCAGTTCAAAATAACGGTGCCTGCCCAGCCAGAGACATGTTCCGACACTAGTGCACTGGAACCCGCCACCATATATTGTCTAAAGTATATGCGCTCCCCGGCGAGTGACATTCCGAGCCATTGAAGCCAGTGACCAACGCATACCGCTCACCTGAAGTCTATATCCCGCAACGTACCCGTGGGGGGTATAAAATTAAGCCTAATCAAATTACAGTAACCGTCTCTATTGTCTCCGGGGCTGGTCTCCTTTACCTGGTGCCTTTCGAGTCGTTTCCAGAGTGTAATCCACCTCTTACCAAGCCTATTTGACGGATACAACGGAAATGGATGAGAAGAGAGAGGAGTGGGTGAAGGTTGAGTCTCGGGCATCCTCTCCAGGCGATAGTAGCACGTTGACCCCCCAGCATAACAAGAACGCGCCCAGGCCGAAGCCAGTGTCAGGCCAGAGCTTCCGTATCTCCGACATACCAAACTCTATTTCGCAATCCCAACTTCGTCAATTCCTGGAAGAGCTAGCTATCCCAGCTGGAGAGAGAAGAGAAGGGGATAATGTCCTAATATTGTCTCTCGCCAGGTCCCATTCCGGGATCGATTCGACTCGATATCAGATAGCAACGGTTACCTTCCGTCAGGTTCCAGAAAGCCTTCTCTCATGTATCTCTCGCTCCGAGACGGTACCGATTTTGCTATCGAACGGCCGGGAGTCTACGGAGGTCAACCTTGATTCTCATTTTCTTGGGTTAACGCCGCTATTCAGTGCTGAGAACCCCACCGTTGAGTCTGTTGGATATCTTTGACCCCCTTTATATATCAAGGATAACTTGGCTAATTAGCACGCGGCTATATAGTATCATTGCAGTTACTGGCCTCGCGGGGCATGCCTTCGGCTCTTGGAAGGCCCGTGGCGGCGTAAAGATGTGGCTTCGTGATTTCCTTGCAGAGGATATAGCTCAGGACGGTCATTATGTTCGAATTATGACATATGGGTACGATTCAACACTGGTTGGGAGTGCATCGGATGCCTCAGTACACGAATTTGCAAGGAGGCTTTTAGAGACTTTGAAGGACTCACGGTCTCATCCAAATGTAGGTAAAGAAACCCCGCAATAGAACGCATTTTGTATATGTAGATATATTTAGCTTCACACACTTACCCTTCATTAGGAAGAGTGTCGACCAATCATCTTTATCGCACATAGCCTTGGAGGCCTTGTTCTCAAGCATGTAAGAGGTCAAATCACCTTAGCCCTCGTTCCAGCTGACCATCTAGGCCCTTAATGAGGCAGCACACGGTGACTCTAGAGACCAGGCCATTTTCCGATCATGTTATGCAGCCTTATTCTTCGGGGTGCCAAACAGAGGCCTTCTGAATACCCACTTAGTCTCGATGGTGCGAAGTCAGCCAAACGCGCACCTCGTGAGGGATCTCGGTGAAAGGTCACAGTTCCTTCCACAGTTACATCGAGAGTTCCAGCGTTTGTTTGTTTTTGAAGATGCCAAAATCTATTCGTTTTACGAGTCGAAGGATACCCGGTCTGTTGAGGTAGCCCTCGCTTGTCCATCCACATCTAGGAAATATACTAATCACCTACTCTGTTTATAGTATAATCCGGTCACGATGAAATACGAGAGGACAGGTCCACTGGTACGGATGGTTACGCGCGAATCTGCAACATCCTCGGGCCCAAATGAAAAGATCTACCATCAACTCAACATCGACGCTGACCACTCCGATATCGTCAAGTTCGGAAGCCGCTCAAATTTTGATTATATGACGGTTAGAAGTAAGATTATAGAGTGTGTTAAGGAAGCACCACGAGCGATAGGCAACCGGTTCATAAGGACGGAGAGTATGTAAACTCTGTATTTGATGGGCAACCCTTTTAAGCCCAAATGATATCTCTACTTAGTCTTCAGATATGTTGAATTGCATGTATGAAGTATAAATAAATAAATAAAAAATATGTTGAATTTCTAAACTAATCAAAAGCTGCATTGCGTTCCAGGAACCTCTGAGGAGGAGCAATGCCTCCGTTCCTTACTCCCGGCCGGCAATGACTCAGTCCCTAAGGCACTGATAGCTCACCCAGGGACTTGCGAATGGCTTCTTGGGCAGGAAACTTTCAATGAGTGGCGGTTCTCCAGAAAAACAGCTTCTCGGTTCCTGTGGATTCATGGGAATCCTGGCACTGGGAAGACGGTCCTCATGAACTTTTTGCGAGAGCAGCTGGCCACCAATTCAAAATCGTGCATCGCCTACTTTTCTTGCAACGATAAGGAAGACAACAATCGCACAGCGCTAGCGGTACTCAAGTCGCTCCTATATCAGTTACTGAGACAAAACCTGGTGTTCTTCCAACATATCCTACCAGAATATGAGAAATTGGGGATGGGTAAGGAAATGAATTGGTCGGCTACCGCGCTTTGGGGTATATTCCGCAAGATAGCCACTGATCCAGCCGCCGAATGGGTGTACTGCGTTGTTGATGCCCTGGATGAGTGCCTTGATGACCAGAGTGGAAATCACTACCGACGGTCGGATCTCCTCCGTGACCTACATGCGCTATATCTTTCACAGTCCTCAGAACAGTGCACAGCTAGAATTACACTCAGTAGCCGACCGATTCTACAAATTCAATCACTTCTACCAAATGTCAGCATTGTCATCCGACTCGAAGACTTTAATGCTCCAGACATCGCCCGATATATTTCAGATGAGGTCGGTAGACTAGCTATCAAAGGCAAGTATCCGCCAAGCCTGACGACGGAGGTTCAGGAGGCAATTGAAGGAATGTCTGGCAACATGTTCCTTTGGGTTTCCTTGACAATGAGCGAATTAAGCAAGCGCCGCACAACCAAAGAGGTCCGCCATCTGCTTAATAATGTCCCGCAGACATTATTCGCATATTACGAACGTATTCTTGCCAGTATTAGTAGCGAAAATAGGGATCGAGCGAAAGTTCTGCTTCTGTGGATTACGCACGCCGCCACTCCTATAAGTCTTAAAGAACTAGCCCTAGCTATTGCAGTCAGAGCTGACGCTCACTCAATCGCTGAAATTGAAGACGACATCCCATTGAATATTGAGCACGATATAATGGAGCTATGCAGCCCTTTGGTTGAAATTGTAGATTCCCACGTTGCGCTCATCCACCAGACGGTTAAGGATTTCTTAACGACCCCCAGCGATCGCTTGTGGATGGATGGTTCTCCATTCGAGCCACGCTGGCATAGGATATACCATGTACCCTTGCAAGAAGCCAACTGTATGATTGCAAGGACATGTATAACATATCTTATGTTTATCGACCATCAACAAAGTCTACCTCCTGTCGATATCTTACCATACATGGCGTTAAGATGGCCTACCCACGCCCGCCTTAGCGCCCCACTCGATGAGAAAACGAAAGATCTGTTTCGCATTTTCTTGGACATCAAAAGCGCCCACTTCAACCTATGGATGAAGTATTACTGGGAACTAAATTTTCCGGATGAGACCTACGAGGATGCCATTCGGTATATTCAGCCTCTATATGTTGTCTCATCCCTGCATATTACACCCTTAGTAACACTGCTCTTGGAGGATGGTGTCAACGTGAACAACCGGGGCGGAAAGTATTTCAATGCGCTGCAATGGGTAGCATCGAGGACGGGAAGCATTCATGTCGTCAAGGCCCTTGTGTGGGGAGGAGCAGATGTAAATGCATATGGCGGCTTCCACGGCACAGCACTTATAGCAGCATGCTTTAGCGGGGACATAGAAGTGGTCAGGTTTCTCTTGGAACAAGGTGCCAGGGTCGATATAGTGGGTGGGAAGTTCGGGGATGTCCTTCAAGCCGCGGCATGGCGAGGAGACCTCGGTATCATAAAGTTGTTGTTGAATCGTGGGGCCAGAACCAGTGTGATGGGAGGCGAGTTCGGGAACCCACTACTTGCGGCAGCTTGGTCAGGCCACCTCGACGTGGTTGAATTCCTGCTTGATCAGGGGATGGACGCGAATACTCGTGGGCGACTAAATGGATTTCCACTTCAGGCTGCAGTTAGGAGGGGAAACACGAGCGTGGTTCGAAAGCTTTTGCAAAGGGGCGCAGATGTGAATTTGAAAGGGGGGGTTCATGATAGCGCTTTGCATGCTGCGATCGTTGTGAAAAATACGAGTCTTGTGCAGGTGCTAGTTGATGCTGGAGCTGATGTCAATATTCCAAGCCAGAAGCATGGGCCTCCGCTACATACGGCGGTGCTTGGAGGCTTATATGGGGCCGTACGGATCTTACTACTTGCTGGCGCGTCTGTTACTGCACGAGGCTTGGGTGATCATACTCCATTGGATATAGCTATTGAGCATGGTCATGAAAGCATTGTAAACCTTTTGAAAGAGGCGGATACTATGAAAGGGACGGGGAGGTTCGAGAGCTATGGGGGCTAATTTTGGGTTGAGTTGAGTGTGTAGATAATATAGATGGTGTCAGTATAAAAGGCTATGGGGATTGTATGTTTACTTATCATGTTGGTCAAAGTTTAAGGAAAGATCAGTTTTTGTTACATAATACCCCCGTCTCATTGTGCTATGCCGTCACCCTTACCATGTAAATGCATAATGGGGTCCCAAGTTGTAGGGCACGACCGGTTGGATAATTTAGTCAGAAATCATTTGTATGATACATAGGGCTTTCAGCGCGCCCCTATCCAGGTCAAGCTGTGTGAACAGGTCATGCAGTTTAGTGGCTGGTGCCCTTCGCCGCTTTTATTGGTGCCGGGCGTCGGGATGGATAGGGCGGGGATCTGTGGATTACGTACCCAGCCCCGCTTAGCCATGAACCCTAATCAAAAACAAACCCAGGAAACTATGCGTTACAGATACTATTTCCTTCAGATTAAGAATGTTAAACATGATAATTCTCTAATTCCCTTACGATTTTCCTTCGGGAGGTTCCGCAACTACCCGCCAAAGTTTTACTGGGTGTTGCGGGCGAGTAGAGGGTCCAGTTGATTATTCTAGGCTAGCTGTATCAGGAAGGTGCTGTTGCAGGGTTTAGGAATCAGGACTTCTTGATAGGCCAGATCCCGCAACCTACTTTTACCCAACCAGCACTCGCTACCCTACTCCTATGTCTCCGTCTGTACCCAGGACCTGTGGCAACCTGTGGCTCGCCATACAAAAATGAGAGTCTAGCTAAGAACGGCTGTCGGCGGTGCAAGAGAGACCCACTTGTCACGCAAAATTGTACAAAAGAGTGATTGTGTATACTACTTATCGTTAAGATTGTGTCTATCACGACGCTGTTTCTTCGCCAAAAGATTGTGAAAACCGGGAACAGACGAAGACATAAGTAAAGTATTAGGGTAGTGGTCCAAGATGCATCAGTATTGGAAACTATATTCCAGGTACTCGAATGATAAGACACGCCCGAGATGGCGCCGGAGCCTACACCCAGGACACTCTGAAGCCTATATTCAGCTGGATAAACAAACCTACCCACAACGGCTTACATGTGCAAGATAATATCTACATTGGACCTGTGAGGACGAAGCACACCTTATAATCATAGATGAACCGACTTTTCAACGGTGAGATTTGGCTGGCAACCAACTGTAATACAGATATGTTACAGGATTGCTCGGAAATGCGGTACTGGTAGTACAATGGTATTGTCCCGGTGCGACAGCGCTATGGAAGAGTGACGTACGCCCAGAAGCGGGGTTCGGTTATAACTCGGCAACCACTACCACACCTCAGTGATGGACCCTTGGTTACCCCACCTCGTAGGAAATCGGAGCAGTAGCGGAGGCGTTGCAGGAGATTTGCTATAGGAGGAGTTAACGGGTTTAAGGGAGGAGATTTGCTATAGGAGGAGTTAACGGGTTTAAGGGAGTTCTTCATGTATAAATAGCTGATAGGATTCCTGGAGTCTAGGGGGAATCATCATCCTCTCAAGCGAACGGAATCCGGTCTACAATATTACAAGTTTAAAAGCTACAGAACTATCGCTTAGCATTAGCCATATCTTAGTGACTTCTGAGATATCCCCTAAACAGGATAGGGTAGAAAGGAGAAAACTAATAAAAAAGGCTGTCTTGATTTAACATGGGGATCTAGTCGCCAAAACATGCACCAGGGCTTGGGGTATATTCTGTCTTCATCTCAGTCCCACTAATATCCGTTTCGGTTCTAGCTCCTATAAACTGTTGATACTATATCCTTTTCTTATCCCATTCCTATATAAAATATGTGAAAAGTAGGGCTGGACTGCTATCGTTGCGGATAACGCTCCTGCCTATAAGTATGGAAATAGGTAAATATTACTTCAAGTTTAAGTACTCTAAATTCCAGTATCTAACCTTCAATATATGCTGGGAAAAGAATAAAGTAGCTCATATTCATTAGCCAGCTCAATCCCCTATTCTCAATTTAATTGAGAAATCTTTTGAACGATATAGATAAGTATATAGGGAATGAATATGCTAGAATTACTACTGTGTCGCCCTTAAGGAGGTCTTGCAGGAAGCTCGGGATGATGTTGGGAATGAAAGAGTGAGGTCATTAATTGAGATTATGCCTAGGAGATTTTAGACTGTCATAGAGGCACAAAAAGGTTTAGTTTAATTTACTGCTTAGTTGAGGTCAGATGTTGTGCAAAAAATATGAGGTCATGAGGTCGCGCGTGCAAATCATTACATCCCCAGCACACAACGGTCATATAGATATGCCAAGCCTCCCACCCCCCAAACCCCCTCTTCCCCTCCACCTCTTCCCCGCTAACCAGCACCCGCCGTTCGCCGACGTACCCCGTACCTATCTTCACCTATCAAATAATGGCTACTCCTAGGTCTCCACAGCGCCGTCCACACCCGAATACAACCTTCCCTGCTAATGATGAGTTCGATGGCCCCTGCCGACCCTGTAGTCCCCCACTAATCCCACAGGCCCCCAAGGACTCGGCGCTGATCAGTTACTCCGCCGCCCCCACGGCTATTCTCCCGAGCGGAGAGCCTGACCCAACGCCACGATCGAAAACCGACACTAGTACCCCCATCTTTCGGGTAACTGGGATTCCCTCAAGCGCTACACAGAAGGACTTAATGGGGGTCCTGATGAGTGAGTTCGCCACCAAGGAGAACATTCTGCCCCTTGCAAGCAGGCTGGTGTGCTGCCCGTCGTGCTACGATGGTCGAACTCAGACAGCATTGCTTGAGTTCGCCCCGGCCAGAGTACCTTCTGTGCTGCTCGACTTCCTTGATGATGGAGTGAATAAGGGATATATGATCTCCTATCCTAGCGGTGGGGACATCGCTATTGACCAGGATTTCTACGGGCTTACACAGCTATATCCCACTTGTCACCCGATTAAAGCTGAGTACGTCTGTAGATAGATTGCGGGCAATCGTTTCCATGTAGCTAACATGTAGGTATGTCGTGTAGTATCGTCGCGGTGTGTGATCTGGGTCAACATGCGTATAGGTCCTGGTCCGGGGAAGCGGATAACCGCGGAATTGAGCGGATGTGGCTAAGGGACTTTTTGCAGGAAGATCTTCCTTCTTGCAGGACCATGATTTATGGCTACGATTCTCGGCTCAGGGGCGCCTACGGACTACGCGAGGTGCCAGATTACAAGGATGTTTTTCTGGAGGAACTCAGGAAAGCTCGGCGAGCGCCAGAGGTGAGTAACTTGATTGCAAGGGGTCGACCCATCAAGGAATAGAGCTAAGAGGACACAGGAGAAGAATCGACCCATCATATTCATTGGCCATGGTTTTGGGGGAATGCTCATCGCTGAGGTAAGTCATGCATTGCATCCATCAGGAGGAACCCCGACCCAGTTTCAGTTCTAAGAGTTTGATGATAGGCGGTCGTTAAAGCGAACGCGAATATCGATAGATATGGAGCCTTATTTGAGAGTATCAAAGCTACCATGTTCTATGCAATACCAGATCTAGCAAAGGTCGTGGATGATATCCTGCGCATGATCGGGGATAATTCCACACGGGGCGATCTAGTGAACTCTTTAAGACGTACATTCGAGGGTGAACTGCGTAACTTCATAAATTGTTCATCTCATGAGACAAGGATCATCAATTATAAGGCAGTCGATCAGACTCGGAGCTTAACGAAGGTCAGTGGATAAGGGCTTATCCGTCACATCCTAAGGCAAAGGAAGCATAATACTGATGCGGCAAACCTTTCTTAGGGGGGGAGCGGTGAATGGGTCAAGATAGGCGACCTCCCCAATGCAGTCGGACAAGGGCCTGGAGTGCCTCATATACCCGACTCCATCAAAGATACGCTCATCATTGATGGGGACCATTCCACGTTGGTAAAGTTTCAATACAAGGCGCAGCTGTCGTATACTAGCGTTCTCATGCATCTTGAGGAATGCACAAACAACACTGGTAATATAGTCCTTGCAGAAATTTCACTTATATCCCCGACATTCTTCTAATATGATATAACGTGTCAGAGCTACTAGGTCAAGATATGGCTGCTGAGACCGCCATAAAGAATGGAACGTACGACGATCTAGTGCGTGTCCTCCAAACTAGAACCGTGGACATCAATGCCCCTTTGAATCACGTACCAGGTGCCCCTACATTACTTCAGATTGCAACCTCAACGGGTAGTGTTAGAAAAGTTGACCTACTTATCGAGAAAGGGGCAACTATCGGAGCCCGCAATAGTTACGGTTCTACCGCGCTCCACGAGGCAATCGCGTCCAAAAATGTCAAGCTAGTTGAGCTGCTTCTTCAAAACAGCGGAAAAAATCAGCCTCTAGGATCCTGTCCGGATAATCATAACTGGATGTATGAACTGCCACTGTTACATTTCGCGTGTGCGGAGGGCAACCGTGAGATTGTGGAAATTTTGGCGAAGGCCGGAGATGCAAGTCTAGAGGATTGTGCAGGAGATATGAACCACCATCCTCTTCACTTTGCCGCAGTCAACAAGGACAGCTCGGTCTTGGAGATGCTGGTTGAGGGGAAAAAAGTGGATACAGAGCTCCAGGATAAGCTCCAAAAGACAGCGCTTCACCTGGCAGCCATGAGTGGATTAGCGAGGAACACTGAATTACTCCTCTCCCATGGTGCTAAGGTCGAAGCGAGGGATATATTGGGCGGTACACCATTACAATTCGCCGTCGAGAGTGAGAGCGAGGAGGTTGTAGATATGCTTTTAGGCAACGGCGCAGATATCGCAGCGCCCGGTGTGAGTGGCAATACGCCCCTACATGCCGCGTGCGCAGGGCGGAACGAGAAAATCGCAAAGAAGCTTCTTGACCGTGAAACCGACACCGAGAAGAGAAATGGGCTTGGGATGACCCCGTTGCTCTGCGCGGCCTGGAGCGGCTCAAAACCGATCTTTGAGTTACTAGTGCGCAAAAAAGCGGACGTGACTGCGGTCGATAAGCAATGTCGAGCCCCCCTGCACATCGCTGCGGGAAACATGAACGAAGACTTGGTAGAATTGATTCTGAGCCATGGGGCCGATGTTGAGGCCCGAGACGCGAACGAGATAACTCCACTACTCGCGGCGGTGAAAAGGAGTAATGCACCTGTGGTTAAAAGCCTTTTGAAGAATGGAGCTTCTACCGCCTCAAGAAATAAAGAAGGGACGCCCCCACTGCATATTGCCATTACGAAGGGTTCATATGAGGTCGTCAAGCACCTTCTCGACCACAAGGCCGATGTTGAGGCAAGAGGTAAGCTCGAGGAAACCCCACTGCACATCGCGGCGAAGAACGGGAACAAGAGAATAATCGAATTACTTCTGGAACACCGGGCGGATAGAAAGGCTAGGAACCGCCCTCTCATGCGGCCAATAGACTTGGCGAGGAGGCAGGGGAAGATGGCGTGCACTAGGCTACTCAAGGAGGGGTCCCCGGGAAGCAAGGGGCGGGAATGACCAACGTGTATATGTCTGATTGGGAAGAGAATAGTGTATTATTTCTTTTTGCTACTGTGGACTGATACCTGGAGATCTTCTGCCAAGAGCGATGATGCCCTGTCTTTACCAATCATTCTGTTTTGACCGTTCACTATAACCCAGATATTGTAGACGGTTAATCAAGCGATGCTATGGAGAAACGGAGGCCGAGAATTGGATGGATGGATGAATTGGTCAATATTCATCACCGTGTAATACTGTAATACTGTGGCCAACAAAGTATGCGAGAAGATTAGCCAACCTACGCCATGATCTACGCGGTTTGCTGAAAGCCGTGAGAGTCTGTATGCGGTTGATGAGGTGTGTATAATCTCTTTACGTCCTGTCATCGTTCCAGTGAGGTAAGGCACCTGAATGGAGCGTTCCAGCGAACACTAAATGTTTTGTTGATATATTGATCTAGGCCAAAGTGTATTCGGATAGAAACTTTGTAATCAGACATGGAGAGGCCTTTGAGAACTTGCACTAAATCGCTTCCTATAGCTCCCTGTAGATAGCACATAGTCCTCCATCCACACTGGTGACTTAATACTAGGATGACAATTTACCCAACCGCGTTAGACCATAAAATGCAAAACCGTCCCCTGATTGGAACATTCAAGTCGTGGGAGCTCAGCAAATAAAGTATATTAGTCCATATTTGATGTCATGTGACTATTGTAGTAATCCAGTCAGGAAACGCTTCCCTAAGGACTCTACCCCGGACCCATTACCCGTAGTACACGGAAGTGCTAACCCTCTTTACCACTTATGCCATGTAATTCTAGATATATAAGGTGGCCATTTTAGCTGTCCTACTCACCGTCTCGTTGATCAGCTGGCCGCCCCGCTGGGAAACGTTGATGGCCAAGACGTGTTGACGGGGCGGTCAGGAGAGTGCTCTGCCGTTAGTCCCAATACACCGCTCATCACGCGAATGGATGATTGGTAAAGCTATAATTTGCGGTCTGAGTTTGCTTCGATGTGGAATAGATAACGTTTTCGGTAGTATAGTTTTCAATACACTCATGGGAAATCACTCGCATTACTTTCATCTTTCCTGACACATAGTCTGAACTATGGCCTATAAAGGTCATTATCTCCCGAATGTTAAAGCTGCCAACCTTTGCGAAGTAGTTACTTGTCGAAGCCCGACAGGTCTCAGCTACTACTTAGCTGACCTCGGGAAGGGCTTGAACTACTGGTTCACTGTTCATCAATACCGGGACCTCGGGGTTTAGTTTCATGGAATTTGAAGGATATAGAAGACGTTCTCGGAAGTACAGAGTTCTCTAGTTTGAATAGGACGTTTACTCAACCTCCAGGCAGATTTTTCTTGCAGTACGCCCTTGTGGGCTCGCCGTTCCCTAAAACAGCCCCAAATCTTCTTGTTCCCACAGTTCCCCTTCCAGTTCCCTCCTCACATCCCCTGCCCAAGATCCACAGACAGTATACCCAATCCTCTTACTTGAAAATAATTGAAGGAAGCTGTGGTTTAAGGGAGTGATTTGCTAGGTAGAACCAGGACATGGGAAGTGATAAGGATCTCTTCTAGCTGCACTTATTTATTTATACTTCATACATGCCACCCGTTCCTAGTTGCGCTTTGATAATATGAGCATTAGAGGTACACTGATACCGTTGTGACTTTTGATAAGGAGGGAACTACGGCCAGTAAACCATACTATCATCTCATCGATAGATAGCTCAGTCGGTGGCAGAAAACATCTTGATTCATCATGAATCGCTTCCCGAAATGGCTCAATCTCTGCATACTAGGGTGACCCAGGAGAAAGATTTGGCCGGAAAGGTGAAAGAAACCGCTTCAACTGCTGAAATCTAATTCCTCTCATATGCCCGGCGGCCTCAAACGAGTACTGCGTGTCAGTTTTCCAGTATGTGTCAATACGAGTACTCTGCCCACGAGCTCTCACCAAACTCATAAAAGTCAACAACCCGGATCACACCGTTGTATCTTCTGCCGCAGTCTCATACCAAGGTATAGGGGATTTCGCTTGGGTCCCTTTGCTTCCAATAGATACATTCTTTGACTGCGGCTACGCATTTGGGAAATGTGAATCTGGAACGAAGGGTTTGAAGAAAACGAGCGGGCTGTCATTATTCTATAGGACTTTCTCTAGGACATGGTGCGTAGCCTATTGGGAGGCGTGCTTGCTCAATAGTGGACGGAAGTCCGGGGCTGAGTTCACAGAAAGAGGGGCATAAGGTCAATTCTCGACGTCGTCGGAGTCGCAAGTATCATACTCATCTTCACCACCCATAACTGGTTCATCATCTAAAGCAACACTCTTGAAATCTGAAACCTCAGCTAACTCTCCTTCTGTGGTGATTATTCCTGAGTCCGAAGGGTGAATAGCACAAACTTGAACATCAAGCCTCTTCACCACGCCCGCTGAGTCAAGCAGATGAGCTATGTACGGCAGGCGTATAGGGAGGTGGCTACAGTAGGCTTTATAGATAAATATTCCTCCATATTTAATCGGGATATAAATAAAATTTATTATGAGATTTAACTGTGGATAGTTAGTGTGAATGCTGGTGTGCTGTTTGTTACATTAGTCCTTGGGCAAGGAAAGGACCCCCTCCAGCTTAACCTCTCTCGGGTGACGTTCGTCAAGAGATCTGGACCATCTAGTACCGAATTTTATCAAATCCTGGTTCTGGGGAACCCTAACCCTAAAATCCTTGTTCAGCTAACGATATGCCTAAGGGTAGATATGTTCTCTGGGGTTTAGGATACAGCTATTTCGCCCCCGCGAAGTCACCTTCCATAGGACTCGATGGTCGTCGAGGATACTCTCGATCCCATTTATTGGACCATGCTATTGGCGGGGGGGGGGGATTTGGATTAAAGGTATGGTAGGTCTTTGAACTGATAAACTGGTGGGAAAGTAGCCGGACGTTGAGAAACTGTCCTTATGGCCAGCATAGATTTGGCTTGGTGGGAATGAATATAGTGTCCTGAACCATGTAAATATACCATACCCATGAGCGCCCCTGCAGAGGATCATTAGGTAGAGAAGGTCCGTCCTTTACGGACTCTCCAATATCTTCCATAATATAAGAGGAGAGCCCAGTTTTCATTGAATACATACGCAGCACCGGAGGTCAAGGCAAGAGGAAGAAATAATACATGTCCAATCAAACGCCAGGGCGCTAATGTGAGGACTTTTTCCATATTCTACGATCTTTCGAAAAACTGTCTCCTTGCTTCAATTTCGGCATACTACATATAACAAATAAGGAACTCCCAACCACATATCATCTCACCTCTCAGTCGAAACCCCAGAAAAAGTCCTCCCCCACCCCCAACTTGAATAACCAAAAAGAATATAACCACATAAGCTACAAAGGAGACAAATCAACCACTCATCAATTCCCACACCCCCCGATATACCTCAACTCCCACTCTATCCGGCCCTTCCTATCTGCAGGGTCTACTATGAATTGACCCGGACAAAGATTTCCATGATTCCCTTTTTCTGCGAGAGATTTGCAATATCCGCTGGTGTTTTCCCTTCAGCATTCCGCGCCTCCATATCCGCGCCATACTCTAGCAATAGTTTCGCAGCATCAGCATGACCCTCGCGGGCTGTATAGTGCAGTGGTGTTTCCTGGGAAGCGTCCAGGGCTCCAACCTCGGCAGAGGCATCGAGCAAGTGCCTCATCACCGCCATATTACCCTTCTTTGCAGCTGTGTGGAGAGGTGTTTCGCCCGTTTGATCTAGTGGAGCGTCAGGGTCAGCTCCAGCATCGATAAGTAACCTGACTATGTCCTCACAGCCACCCCCGACCGCTAACTGCAGAGGCGTCTCCTGCGCATCACCAATGATACAAATCTTAGCACCTGCCTCCAGCAGTCCCTTGACGATTGAATAGTTTCCATTCATGGAAGCCCAGTGCAGTGGTGTTTTCTGCCAACGGTCCTTAATATCAAGATCTGCTATGGCCTTTACTAAGACATCAACCATTTGCGAGTGGTTGTTCTGGACAGCAAGGTGAAGAGCACTTCTCTCAAGACTATCTTGGGTTGTCACGACCGCCTTAGCATTCAAAAGACGTTTGGCCACATCTACCCATCCTTTCTCGGCCGTGCATTGGAGAGGCGTCATATTTTGGCTGTCTTTGACGTTGATTTCCGGGTTGAATTTGAGAAGGGAATCCACTACACTGCCGTGACCATTTCCCGCTGCCAGATGGAGAGCTGTTCTGCCACTTTGATCTGTTGCGGCTACGTTGTCCCCCGCCTCTAAGAGATGCCCGACCACAAGATGGTGCCCATATTCCGCCGCCAGATGCAAAGCTGTTCGCTTATTATTATCGGCTATTTCGAGCTCCGCCCCGGCTTTGAGAAGTTCCTTAGCAACGTCGAGGTGTCCGTTACGTGCTGCCCGGTGAAGAGGTGTTTGACCCTTAAAATCACTGCTATTTACAGTACTGGCCCCGTACGCCAGGAGGTCCACAACAATCTGTTTCGATCCACCCTCCGCCGCAAGATGCAATGGGGTCCGAGACCAGTTGTCTGCAACATTTACACCCGCCTGGGAGCCTGCGGATTCGAGTAGCTGCGTCACAACCCCCCCCTGTCCTCCCTCCACAGCCAGGTGCAACGGAACCTGCCCATAGGAGTCCTTTACCATGGCATCTGCTCCAGCTACTAGGCACTGTTTTACTAGTGCTAGGTGCTTTTTTCCGGTAGCGAGATGAAGCGCTGTTTGCCCTGAGTTATCGGAAAGATGAATATTGGCCCCGGCGCCGAGGACGAGGCGTAAGAATATTGCTTCATGTCCTTCGAGAGCCGCCCAGTGCAGAGCCGACCGTCCGCGGGCGTCCATTTCATCGACATTTGTTCCTGCGGCGATGAGATTCCGGAGAGTGGCATCTTCGCCCCTCTTGGCGGCCTGATGTATGCTCGGGAGCAGCGAAAGATATTTGGACTCTGCACTTTCCTTGGCCTCATTCAGTAGAGAAACGATTCTATCTGGTCCACCCTCCCCCCCGCTTTGAATCTTCCATGTCGGTGTCCGCCTTCTGAGGTCTATAGCTGTGGGAGATGCACCTGCATCAAGTAGGATCTTAGCAGCATTCTGTTGCCCTTCTCGAGCTGCAAAGTGTAGTGGGGTTGCGTTCAGGTGGTCTCTTGTTTCCAGGTTGGGCCCGCTATCAAGAAAACGCTTTAAAATTGCATCAAACCCCTGGCGCGCGGCGATATGCAGAGGTGTGACCCCCCACATATCTCCGGCCGTGATGTTGGCCCCAGCACCGAGCAGACCCTGAACGACATCCAAATTTCCAGATAGTACTCCCCAGTACAGAGGTGTACGCCCATTGTGGTCGACAACGTCTGGCGCGGATCCGTACCTTAGAAGAGCGTACACGGAAACTTGCATCCCCCGCCACGCGCCGTGATGGAGTGGTGTTCGCCCTTGTTCATCTCTTGCCTCAAGGTTGGCCCCGGCGTTTATGAGCTGTTCAATTATCATATCCTGCCCGCGCTGTGCAGCCCGATGTAGTGGTGTTTCCTTCTCCGGTTCCTCACCGTGCATATCCACCCCAGCATTTAGGAGCAACTCTACAACCTCCTTACGGCCGTATTTGAAGGCATAATGGAGGGCTGAACGCTTCAGATGATCCACTAGTTTAGCTTGAACGCCAGCGCCTAGTAGTTCCTTTACAACCTCCGTGTGCCCTCTCCCGGCCGGTTCAAAGAGGACGGTTTGGTTGCTTCTATCGAGGGCACCGACGTTGGCTCCAGCTTCTATGAGGTACTTTACAACAGCCATATGCCCCCCTGCGGCGGCTAAGTGGAGCGGGGTTTTTTTGGACTGGTCTTCCGCATTTATATCCGCCCCCCCTTCTTCCCCGAGAAGCAATTCGACCATCCCGATATGCCCCCATGTAGCTGCTTTATGAAGGGCGGTTTGTTGAATATCATCTCTAGCATCGACCTCGATCTTTGCGCGTAGCAATAGAAGAACCACACCTATGAGGCCCTTACGTGCCGCAGTGATAAAAGCCAAGTGTGAAGATTTGGGCCAGGCTTCCGGTAGTTTACCTGACAAAAGCAAGCTTTTAAGTATCTCCTCATGCCCCCGCTTTATGAGACAATCAAGCGGTGTAAGTCCGGGTTTACTCGCACAGGTCAGGGATCCAGCATTCTTGCATAATTCGAGAACAACATCCTTGTGCCCGGATAGCGCCGCTAGTAAAAGAGGGGTTTGGCGAAGATTATCGGTAGCGCCGGGACTGGATCCACTTTGGAGTAGGTGAATGACGGAGAGACGGTTCCCCCTGGCAGCTGCAAGATGGAGGGCAGTCTTTCCGCTGTTGTCCTTGGAGTCCACGGCCCCACCATACCCGGACAGAGTTCCGTATTGTGGATGGTACTTCCCCCCCTGATACATATCGACTAGGTTCGCAAAATCTTTCTCCGCGGCAACGTGGACCAGCGTCCTACCGGCCACATCCCGCTGACCAAGCCCACACCCGCCGGAACGGAGCAAATACGCCGACAATTCGCCTAGTCCAAAATAGGCACAGATGTGGATCGGGCTTGGGAGTTGGCCTGGTAGGGTGTGTTTGGTTAGATAAAAGAAGAAGTGTATACTGGCAGCGGGCGGAGTGCTCAATTACCCGTTATCTGCCCCCCACTACCAAATCCCAAGTTAAAATAGATGGCAAACGTTTTATCAAAGGCCGCGATGCCTGCAATCCAGCTATTGAATTGATTCTGCTGCTGAAGAAAATTCCAGATCCTCTGATTCAGATTGTAGGAGCCTGAATGTGCCTCAGACATTCGGCAATGCCAGGGCCATTCGAGAGTTGCGTAGTACGCAAAGAACTCCTTTCTCACTAGTTAGCTCATGTAGTTTGGTGCAACGGGGGAGATCGATCGATCTCACCTCGGGTGTTTTCACATCCCCATAATCATCAATGTGGGAAAAGCCATCTGGCTTCGGTGGCTGGGCAAGTAAATAAGCAAGACATGTGGAAGCTAGCTCGAAATGCTCGCCGGGGGATATGTGTCGGGAATAACCATCGCCCACAACAACCACGGAAGAAAGTCGGCTGAGAAGAAGATATTGCTCCAAAGATCCATGAATCATCTGTACTGTATCACCTTCACGGACCTCCAGAAGTGGGGAGTAAATCTGCCAAAGCCGTTCTCGGTAATTTGGTATCAAGGGGCCCAGATCACTGATTGTTGGTTTCTCCTTGACCAGCTTCTCGGCCCTAAGCGCCATCATAAGCCCATCGATAGTCATCGGTCGCTGTGCAGCAGCCACCCAACGAAGAACACGCTTTGCTACCTCGCCTGAATCTTTGGAAGCATTCTTCTCTATCTTTTGGATGATGTCCTCGTATAGACGAGTTAGAGCCCACGGCAGAGTCTCCAATGCATTCCGTATCCCTTCTTCTGTGACATGCTGTTCTAGCATATCAAGCATGAGCCTGACATAGAGAAACATGCCCTGTACCCCGTCTTGTATATTAGCACTGCCGGATCGCCGCGCTACTCCAAGCATACCGGGGTGGACGATATAGGTTAGAATTCGATCACTCACATCAGCTTTCTTGCGGAGCTTTTTCCTTATTTCTTGCGTCATTTCCGGAAACATTTTGTCGCCCAACGTTTTAGAATTTTGGAGACGTTTCTCGATGTAGAGATTAATATCATGATTGGATTCTGCTCTTGGAACGCGGAGCTCGATATCAATTTCCGATGCTATTTTGTTGTAGTAAAGATCAACTATATCCAATTCCGGCCTACTCGTAATCACGACCTTGAGGGAGCGGACATGGTGGCCCAACAAAACGGTTCTTTCCACAAACTCCTGGTCATCTTCCTTGCACTCGTCCAAAGCGTCAATTATGATAGTGACCCTTGTCCCGATTTTTATTAGGATACCCTTTAGAGTGTTGAGAAGACTTTCGATGGTGATGGAATTATTGTCTCCGGTATGTCTAAGCGAAGGCATCATGAGCTCACATTCTTTTTGTCGACAGGGTTCAAAGTATCTTACCTCCTCAACTGATGTGCAATCGAATAGGAGCTGGCTGATGCTTCTTTGCCTTCAAGAGCTTGGAGAAGTTGATATATAATCGTTCGGTAGAATGCGTTGGCCGACTGTTTTCTGGTGTCATTTTGTTTTGAGTTAAAGTAAAAGTATGCAACAATGCCGCCCTCTTGTGACAGCTTCCGCCGAATAAACTGTTTTATCATTAAATTCTCTCCCAACATTTTCGGATTAGTAATATATGCGGGGGTTTACATGTGAGAGAAATGTTTTTCCACAGCCAGGCTTTCCGAATATCCAGAGATTTTGAAGAGCGCCCGCATCCGCACCATCCCACCGCTTGTAATATTCATGCGAGTACACCCATTTGCATGTTTCAGGGATCCAATTTTGATCGAACTCCCGTAACTCGGTCTCAAAGGAACAGCGCGATAACCATTTCAACGTTTTCTCGCGTTCCTTCACTGCTTCTGTTAATAAATAAGCATGATGGGAGCCGTGGATTCACTTACGTTCTATCTTGTAGGCGTCACTCATTTCTTGCTGTAGTAGGTGGTTTTTGATGTCTTGCGTGTCGAGTTTTATCTCGCTAGGGGCTGCGGTATCGCTCTTATAGTATGATTCCCGGTGTTGAGCTGTCGATGGTGACCCCACAATAACATATATGGTCCGCATCTTATTGGGTGGTCAGCACATTTTAGCAACAGGTAATCACATTTTGGCAACGGCTGAGTGATCACATTTTAACCCCCGCAAGCGCGGTAGAGCCGCGCCGCAGACCGACTTGAGGCGAGCAGGAGGAACGGGATGAGAATTAGCTCAGGCTTTCCAGTGGCCACATCTAGGGTATCAGAGGTGATTAGCTCTGTTTTAATTGCAGAGACATAGACTGATAGGGCCACGTACTTCGAGACTAATCAAATGGCGTAAGGATAATAAAATTTGCACATGAAGTATGCTTTCTGGGGGAATATTCCTAGCTAAGGGCGACGCCAGCGCCCCCCCCCCCCTCGAGTATCTTGCCAAGTTTCAAAAAGAACTTTGTGTGTTGAACACATAACTCATTATCGGGCGGGAGTGTATGGTACTTTATTTTAACCCTCCTATGTACATAGAATATCTGGTAAAATAAATCGCCCACCCTTTCTAAGGTAGGCTGGAAGGTACCAGGCTTGCCGCAAACGGCGCGGGGGGAAGGGCGCGCGCATATCGAGCAAGTAGTATTGAACTTAAGTGTTGATATCCGATCCGGGGTCGATCGTCGCCGGTCCCCGCCCCGCTTAAGCGGGCTAGCCCGCGGGAGTTGTTACTTCTTTGCATAGTGATGCTAGGGAATGGGTGCATGCAGGCATGGCGATGTGAAGCTATACCCCCCTATCTATCTGTAGGGTTGTGTCTGCCCCCCGCGTAGAGATAAGAGCGCTGGCCACAATGTGGACCTCGTAATTTCATAGCGTTTTTAAACACGACTAGGTGTGCATTCCCGCCAAATCCCGCACGAGGCTCCAAATCTTGGGATGCAGACCCAGCTGTGTTTAAAAACGCTATGAAATTACTAAAGAGAAACGGCCAAGCCAAGTTTGTTCCCATTGGGCAAAAAGCCCCTGTCCGTCGAAACCCAGTGTCCGTCAATACCCAGTGAGTGACAGTACTCACTGCGCTGTAGACACGTGCACCCAAGCTTGGATTGCAACGGGGTTCGACGTCCTCCACTAAAATATTTTATAATTTATTACACCTTATGTAATCACTCCTCTCTACCAATTCAAAGATGTGCAAAAGGCCTTCCCAAGAGCAAAACCTTTTGGCCTCTGTTCGTCATTATAATTAACTGTGTTGTGGTTCTTTGGGCCTAGTTTCATCTAGTTTGGGCGGTAATCTAATTGGTAGGACATTACATATATACCCCTAACCCTGAATAGTACTCAGTTGGCTTTGGAACAACGACGGGACTGGTACTTATAGATAGTCCGCCTCTATCATCTATATACCTATCACCAGGCGGTCTCCCCTTTTCTCAACCCTTCGCCTGTAACGTGAGCAGGGCCATCATATGATCTGTATCTATTTATTTGTTTAATTATCCCTTAGACGGATGAATTTTGTCAATTCGCTGCTTAGACTATGCACGCACTTAGTAAGGGAAGAATTCAGAGTCCGTTGCCACGTAAAGCTAGAACTTTCTCAAAAAGGCAAGCAGCGAATTGGCAAGATCCATCCGTCCATAGGATACTTCATACATACATGCATGCAACCTTACGGTTATGCAGTCGTCCCTCCCCTAGTGCATCGAGACAGCTAATTTTCCTCCCCAGTAAATAAATAATAAAAAAATAAAAAAATAAAACGCCCCTTATCTTCCACAACCCTGGCCCGCTCTGTGCACTCACTATAATCTCCAACCTCCATTCACCAGATCGACCAGCAACCTTCATAAAACACATAGCTTTTATTTGGTCAGAGACATCACAACAATAAACTATTTCAGATCAGAGACAATGATTGTCGGTAACAACCCCTAGCCAACGGCACACAGTCGAAAGGTTTCTCAGCTGTCTTGGCGCGAGTGATATTTCGCGATTACATCTATAGAGGTTACAAGAGCGACCATGTCATCCGGTATTCGGTAGGTATATGCGCGGGAAGAGGTCACAATTCCCTGGTTGTGGTGCTCGGTCGCTTGCACCTCTCTATCCACACTACAATTCCACCACTACACCTGCGGGTGGGGGAGATAAGTTGGGTAGGGTGGGAGAATGCCGGAAATTAGAATTTTCCTCTACCAGTGAGATTTCCAGCGGGGACAGTAAAGAAAAACAGCCCCGACTGCCGGAACTAGTGGAGATTAGATTTCTCTTCTTTGTATTTGTCTCTATATTTCCATCTAGTTGTGTCAAGCGATCGCGACAAAATTATAAAGTAACGACGGAATTAAGATAATCACCTACCGAGCTCGCGTCCGATTGACCAGCTAGGAGGCTTCCTGAATGGTGTCAGCTATAGTTGAATATGTCAAGAGAAAGATTTCTGACCGAGACAGAGCAAAACTGAGTCTGTTCTGTTCTAGCTGTCAGGCCAGTGGTTGCTGGATGTTTTGGGGAGAAGAAGGAATGAGTGATAAATGTATGCTAGAATAGGTATACCTACATGTAGATCCTACATAAGTTTTCTTCGTTTCCGGACTACATGGCATCTTCTAAACTTATTGTCGCGTCGCCTGGCTCGGTGTAACCAGATTATAAGCGTCCCCCCCCCCGTGTTTAACTATAGTTAATCCTAAGTGCGTGTACAGAACGCTACGTGCCATCATTGACTACGGCATAAGGGATGGAGGTAAAGCTGGAGGTAGAGGTAAATATAACCCTAACCTGATAGAGGCATTCAGGGCCGGAACCGTAGCCGAGGTCGAGATATCCGTAGTGGTTAGCGAGGCCAAGATGTCCGGGGAGCGAAATCCAGTAGAGGTCAAGGTTAAAGTAGGAATTGAGATAAAGCTACAGTTGTCGGACATGTTGGGGGTTGCTGTGGGACAACCCTAACCCTAACCAACTAGAGGTTGGCAGTTGTGTTGCCTAGGCCAGAACGGCCGCAGTCGGGGTCGAGGTTTACTGACAGGAGCTGCGGGACGTGTTAGGTCGGTTTCAGGGCGGTAGGGTGAGGATTGGAGGTGACAGCTGCAGGGGTTGAGCGACGAAGATAAAACATACTGGCGGTGTGTCAATCTGCAGATTAGTCAAGTGGTTTTAGATTAAATATCATAGTCTCTCCACTCATACGCTCATGGCCCTGAGTATGGGGGGTGGTTGAAAGTGCTTAGTGTAGGCTTGAGGTTTCCGGGTTAGCAATTATGAGAGCTTGGCGGTAGAAACCAACGCGATAGGTTAAGCCTTTTTTTGGCTCGGGTGCCACGCCCGCCCGTTAGTAGCAGCTAAGCCTATGATTCCCACAGATGTAGCCAAACAAACTATTCTTACAAAAGTGGTTTTATATGCATACTTTACGTTCTAATGCCTAAATAGATGATCCTGATCTTTCATTTCCGGTTTCTAACCTCAGTGTCTTTTAGAGATAACATAATTGCGAAATGGAAGAGAGGTCCGGGCATTTACCGTATAAGAACTAGGTACATAGTACATGATGCATCGCGATCGGAGAAGTAAACCTAATGACATATCAAGTGAGTAGAGACCCTAAGATCGACTGCAAATGTACATAACTTACTCTATATATAAGAATAAATACTTTAAGAAGTAACTACGGAGCCATAAAAAAAGAGAAAAAAGAAAATATATTAACAAAAAACCAAACGATGTAGAAAAGTAACTTGTAAGGTGTACTTCAGTAGGAACTTTCGGACTGAACTCCTATTTTCTCCCTGCTCCAACAGCTCATACTGGTGTTAAAAAAAAGTACAGAGGAATTGAAGAATTGTTAGGAACGGTATCTTGTGCGCGAGATGTTGAGGCTCTACTCGTAGCTTCATAGCGTTTCTGAACGCATGCCATACAGAAATGTACTCTAGTCTTGGCGGTTTATTTCGCAGCCCTTGCAATGCTCTGTCGACCCAAGTGTTACTTCCAGCGTATGATAAGCATGGAGTAATAGTTTAGAGGTATATCGATACTCAGGGCAAATGGAGTGTCGATGATCCCTCCTAGTACGTAGAAATCATATCTGTTTCCGTAAATTGTATCTTGATCTGAAGTGGGGTCTTCAGCCGACGTCATTATTTGGGGTTGGTAAGATGTGGGGCCTTCATTACCCCGCACTGCGACGGCCTGACCCGACCACCCGCGTTCCGCGCGCACGTTCCAACGCCGCCAGCAAGGATGCAACAAACGCGACCAACCAGAAGTCTAGAGTCATATCATGAACATGCGAGTAGAGAAAATCGAAACAATGTTACTCTACGCGCCATGACCAAACAAGACTACCTTGGCGCGAACTGCCTTCCAGTAGAGCGATTCTGTAAAGATCTGGTATTTTGGTAGCCTGTATCACAACTGGCACAATTACTACTAAGGGTTAGGTATTATGCAAGAGACCAACCACATTGGACGTTAGCGTACTCTATGCCACAGTGGCAAATATCCTGCGAATTGTACGAGCTAGATCAACTCTCAAGGACATCAATACGAAAGAGATATCACCATTCAGCCCATTTTACTTCAGGTATCGCTTGTCCTGTATCCTTTTCAGGTTGCTACCAGTGACCGAATCACAAATTGCATGATGCCTGGGGATGATAGGTACCGTATGCACCTGAATTATCTACCGTCATAATCGCACCAGAAAAATAACACTATTGAGAGGCCTTCATCAACTTAAGCCGCGGTTGGGGGAAGTGGGGTTTAGAAACTACGTTAAGCGATAGTCTTGTTAGCACATTGCTTACTGTGAAATATCAGAACGAAGTTTTGGTCTGCCAAACACAAGCCCAGTTGCCAGATTTTGTTAAATTTCCTGAGGAAAGTCCCGGTTTCCCAGAATCCTGTTAGGATTTCCTTAACAGGTGGCTCGCCACAGGCCAACCTATCCGTCCTTTTTCTCCTTGCTTGACCCGTTGCGCTGTAGCAGGGGTGCCCCCTACCAAACATGTGGGAACTGGATCTATCCTAGCACAACCACTCAGTACCTCTTGTTCGTTCATCCTGCCTGCTTGAGGTCAAGGTGGGGGTTACATTGAACTGCACGGTTATAACCTTCCCCGGAAAATAGTACCCCTGCTGTCGATCGCTGCCACCCTATCCTTTAAGCTGTCTGTATGCGGACTCTTGGTAAAAAGCAAGGATAGGTGGCTTTTGCTAATAGATAGGTATTGTTATCTCTTTTACCACATGATTGATCTCCCATAAACCTTGATGGATGCAGGAACAACGGTCTGTTAGTAGCCGCACCAATTTTACCTTTCTCCCCTCCCTCTTTCCCCCCCCCCCCCTCCTCCTCTTTCTTTTTCTTTTTCTTTTTCTTTTTCTTTCTGGGGGGGGGGGAGCCTTATAGACGGATGGGCGGGTAGAGAGCCTACGGTTTTTGGTGGGAAGAAGCGCGTATCCGTGAAGTTTGATTCAGTTCGGACTTACCACATACAAATACGGGCATCAACCTTACTATCTGCTTCCCATAATACCACCGGCAGGCCGCGGCTATCCCCTCTTATATATGAAGTACGTTCTGGGAATAATCACCATTACACATAGATATCATTATAACGCTTAATATTCACAGAAACTCTCGTTCGATCACCCCTCCAACAGAGACATCGCGTCCTTCCGCAACTGCACCAAATGCCCTAGATAGGTTCCCAAGTTCTCTCCCCGCATCAGATCCAACCCCCGGTTCTGGCCCCAAACGTTCAGGCAGCTCTTCACAAATGCCACATAATTCCTTCCCATCGACCTGTAGACCCTGCTAACCGCCTTCTCCATCCCAACCTCCGACGCCGCCGCTCCTGCCACCCCCGTCGCCCCCACCGCCCCCACCGCCCCCACCGCCCCCTGCAGCTCGTCCACGCACAAACCCCCGAGTTGCAGCAAGAGGTATCCCAGCCTATACACATCGCGGTTGCGGTCACCTATATCACTGTCAACTAACCGTAGTGCTAGATATGGCGTCCACCGCCCAAACTCCGTGTTCTCCTGCGCCATGAAGTAGTAAATCGTCCCGATGCCCCAGTCCCGAATCCACGAGGAGCAGTACAAATGGAGCAGCGAACGGGCAAGGGATATAGTCATCAGCAAGCGGTCGTGGACGGTCAAATCATGAGGACGTGTCGTAATAACCTGCTGAAGTGAGATATAGCCACCATTGGTACTGCCACCACGTCCGAGTTTGTACGGTAACGATGGCTCCAGCCAAAGCCGGAAACTGCCGGCATTACCGCCGCTACCGGCGGGGTCTTGCACATACCGCTCATAGCCCTCGCCTTCCGCCGCCACCTCCCCACAGATACTGCTGTGCCCGCTCCTACCGAGCGGAGAGGCAGCTACCGCACCTCCGCTGGCGTGGGGCCGGAAGCATACCAGGGTTGAACACGGTCTCATGGACTCTTCGCTCCCGTGGGTGAACAGGAAGGAAAACTGTGCCAGTATCTCATCTTCAGGTTTTTGTACCTGCTTTGATTTCCTCTTGCGATCTACAGCCGCCGGTGGCTTACCGGTCTGCCCGTCGAGACACAAGTGCACGGTGTGGCACTGACATATCAATGTATGAGAAATAGCGTTGTGAAGGCGCAGACTAGTGGCATGGACAAACTCTGTGTTTCGGCGTGCCATTGCCATCTCAGAGGCGGAGGTTACTGGACGTGATGCGTCTTCCTCATCTCTGCCACCCCCAAGTCGCAGTGACATCTTGATCACGTTGAAGATTGATTCTAGGTCAGTGATATATTCTCGGAGTTCTCGGCAGAGACTCTTAACCTCTTCAACGAACCCTTTGATGAGGTTGGTAAACCGTTCAAGCGAGGGGGGGTGCTCGCGTTGACCCATGCACGGCACGCTCGAGACAAGCGACTGGAGCGCGCGAGCCCGCTTGCTCGTCGGTGCCGCTGCCGGGGGGAGGGAGGCTGGCGCTCCTGCGGCCTCCAGCCTCCTCTGGGACAGCAGCTGTGAGTCGTGGATCTTCCTGAGGGTGATGGCACAATTTTGGATGGCGCCCTTAACCGGATTGACGTACTCGCGCAATTTGTCCTCGAGGCGCGTATTGAGCTCCTCCTCCTCCCAGTGCGGGCTGTTGAGATCGTTCAGCAGGGCACGGCGCACTGTCTTGTCGACGAGGCTCCTAAGAAAAAGGTCCAGGTTCTGCTTTAGGACTGATTCAAGGACGTCCACCCTCCGCATTGCCTGCTGTGAGTCCTCATCGTAGGATTTGTAGTTTGACACAAAGGTGGTCACTTGGTGGTAGCCTTTAAAGACCAACACCGTGAGGGGGAGGACGCCAAGCGCGATCTCGGCCATTCTGGTGGAGGTGTCGGTCTCTTCGTGGGATGAGATGGGGGGAAAGGGATTGAATAGAGGTATTGGGCTTCTGGTTTTGGTATATGACAAGCAGCTGGTCGAGCATTAGTACTGCTCTGAGGGTCGCCAAGGCAAAAAGCTGAAGATCACCGAGCAGACAGCCTTGAGACTTTGCGGTACTGCTACCAGGATGAGGCATTACCCTCAATGAAGCAGCCAATCAGGATCCAGCAGATGCGCAGTTCCTATTCGCCATGATCGACCGACAGGCCAAGCAAGCCCAGCCTCCACCAGGGTCACCACGCCAATTGTCAAATTTCTAGAGTCGATTACTCAGTCGTTAATTAGAAAGTCGGAATTTTTGATAAGCGTTTGGTTGCAACGATATCCGACGACTTAGTTAACGCGCGAGTACATACCACCGCCCCACCTGCAGAACCTTTCCGGCTCTCTGTTCCTCTGTCTAGGCCGAGAAAAGCTACATCAGAAACAATATCTTCCTCCCAACATGTCTCCCCCTGAAGCCCCGCCCATCGCTAGCAGTCTCATCACTGCGTGCACCGCCCACATCCGCGAGTTGTCCAAGCTCCCCGATAAACCCGCCAGGTATCCCTATCGAGCACCACTCCGCCACGAGTTTGCCCGCTTCCGCCTGTGGACACACAGCTTTGACAATACACCCCCAGCGGACGGTAATGTACTGGAGGAGGTGCTGGAGGAGGCTGAGTACCTCAAGAGGCCTACGGTTCTGCTCCTTGCGTCTTTTGCTAGCTGTCTTCTCGGTGACTCCCTTCGAAAAGGTACAAATATCTGACCAGTCGCCCACGCGCCCTACCAGAATGACTAGCCGCTGGCAGCGCTGACATATTCTCATCCACAGTTGGTAACGACCACACCCGCGCGCTCCTGCGGCTGTCCCTCAGCGACGTGGTCAAGGCCTACCCACGCTTTGACAGCGCGTTAAAACGTGAGTGGGAAACGCCGGACGCTGCCGTCGGGGAGCTACGCGAGTGTGTTGATGCGCTTTTTGACGTCCTATCTACCCTTGACAATGTCATGGAGGAGATGAAGCAGGACCATGTGGCGACGGCGGCCAGGCTCGTGGAACCTCTCATGGCCGGGATAAACGCTCTACAAATTGGTACTGGTTGCGCGACCCCACAGCCGATAGTGGGGGGGAATGCTGCGGCAGATGGAGAGTCAGTCGCTGTAGTAGGGTCCCTGGATAGTAATAGAGGAGCGTCATCGGATAGATACGGCTCCTCATCCGTCGGTGGGGACAAGGAGAACGAGGATGACCTGGAGAAGGCCTTCTGGGAGGAGCCAGCAGCACGCCCGGCCTCTGTGATGGGTAGCCACTGGGAAATATACCAGCAGTACATCCGGGATAGGTTCCCGGAAGCGATCGGGCGGCTGGATATCGAAGGGCTGGCCAGGGGAAACGCCGACTGCTATGACAGGCTGATGAGGCGGTGTGAAGATATGGAGAAGGAGCGGGAGGCCAAGGAGGAGGAAGAGGAGGAGAGGGAGCAGAGGGAGCAGAGGGAACAGAGGGATCAGAGGGATCAGAGGGAGCAGAGGAAGCAGAGGAAGCAGAGGAAGCAGAGTGAGCAGAGTGAGACGAAGGAGGAGCACTCGGCATTCGAGACTGCCGAACAAAGGTACGTGCCCCCCCACCCTAAGCTTAAGGGATATAATGCCCCCCAGCACAACATTTACGGCTCCTCCTTGCTAGTGTCCATTTACCACCTGTGATCGAGGAATCTGTCATGCATGTCCATACAGCTCAGCAAACACTGGAACGGATGAAAGGTTTACCATCGGCGGGTGTTACCACCACTTTCAAGGACTCTGGGCTCGGGAGCTCCGCTCCTCACAGCCTCTTCCCACCAGTGTCGATTCATGCCCCCGACCAGCTGCCAGCTACTATTCTTCCCCAGCCTAGGGTCGCCCCCACTAACACGTTCCTCGCCGCAACCCCTTCGGTCTCTGGCTTCTCACAGTCAACAATCTGCTCTGTCTCGTCTGAACCAGGGAAGAGACGCCTCCTTCCCCGGGTCCCCGAGCATGCACGTTATGGAAACGGCTTTGAATGTACTTTCTGCGGGTTGAACCAGCGTCCAACTAGCCAAGGCCACAGGTGGAGGTACGGACATATCCCTCCCTTACTGAGCTTCCCCCTGTTCTCCGCGCGCGTCCAAGACTGATGTGCGTTTTGCTGCTGAAACGCCTAGAAAACACGTCTTTGCCGACCTCACTCCATACATGTGCATCCGCGCCCGCTGCCCCATCTCAGGAACGTTCTATGGCTCAAAGAAGGCCTGGGTCGCGCACGATACCGCCTGCATACGAAGCCAACGGGAAGGCGGCGGTACCGTGGATGGGGCTTCGACGACGACAAGCGAGTGTCCGTTCTGCCTGAAGAATTTTGGTGCAAACACTAGAAGGTTTTACAGTCATGTTGCGCACCACATGGAGGACATCCGCCTGTTTGCGCTCCCACCCGCCCTCCGTGAGTATGAGGTGGGGGAATATGAGGATAGCTCAAGGGCCAGCAGCGCCCTCGGTGGTGATAGGAGTGCACTGGCAGTCTATATTGCAGAGAACAAGGTGATAGATAGCGTGGGCACAAGGGAGTGGGCGATGCAGGCGGATGTGGATATCCGCGGTCGGTGTTCCTCGGTATATATATGCTTTGGTTTGTTCAGGTCTGGCTAATAAACCCGTGGCGGAGGAACAGAGAATGTAGGCCTGTCGAGGGAGGGGAGCACGGAGGTTAAGGAGGTGTTTACAGATCTCGAAACTAACCCTCATTCTCTCCCTGACCTATATGATCGCTATAGAACCCGTCAATTTCATAGTGGAACACGGGATAGTTTAGGTGCGTTTGTTTACAGATTGTATTGGGACTGTAGCTACTACTAAGGGGGTGATAGGCCCTTACTCCAGTGACGATACAGCTAACAAGTGATAACGGAACAGGAAAGCGCGACTCGGATAAAACCCCGAGTGCCCTCAGGCGAGATGCTTGTAGGTGTTCCTTCGTATGGATGCATGGTGTATGGCGTTGATGGAAGCCTCGGTGATAACAGATATTGAATCCGACCTCGAGAGTGAGTCATTACATTCCGAGGGAGTGGGCATAGCTCCAAGGACAAGAAGACAATCGTCTCTTTGGGATGGTAAGTATTCCTTAGTATGGATGCATGGTGTATCGTGTTGATGGAAGCTTCGGTCATATCAGATCATGAATTTAAACCTGAAAGCGAGTCACCACGGGAGGAATCGAAGCCGCCCTGGCGTCAGGTGAGGTGGGGTGATGATTCGGTTTACAGCCTCGAAAGAGATGGGGCCGCGGATCCCATGTCAGCCGAAAGCTTAATGGGACTCCCCCCGCGGCCTGGGAACCCGAGCCCAGAGGCACGCAGGCGCCCCCAGCAAGAAACCAGCTATGATGGAGAGCGGGACCTTCAGCCACTAGTCCCCATTACTGACTACGTCGCGCCATTCAGTCAGGAAGAGATCGACACCTACGGTATTGGCGGGCCCATCAGCTTTACCGGCTCTATACATAACGAGCCCCAGGAGTTATATAATTTCATTTCCAGATGACGTTGAATAAGACCGAAAACCTGATTCATTTTCACTCCTCTTTGATGCGTTTCCTATATGATATATCAATGCATCAAACACAGTGTATTATAAAAGGTCTAGAGGAAATGAACCAAATATTGAGTGTCAAAACCAACCCTACCACGGGTGGCGCCATGGTATAAACACCGAGTTTTAGTCTTTGTGCCAATATGAACGCTGAACTTCAATCTTTATGCTATGTTATACTACACTAATCATTAATGCCAAAACTTACTAAAGTTCCCCACCGGTGGACAATAGGACTCATATGTGTGTATAAGGGTAAAAAGGCGTGAGTGTGATTTGAACACGTGACAGGAGGTTGTGGGAAGGGCTTTGTAGTAAAGTTAGATCCAATTGTGCCACTGGGATTCCAGAGACAACGATGAGAATTGGTATACATCAGATATTGAAAATTCAAGTAATCCTTAATCTCCCTATGTGCGTTAAAGTTATTGCAATCGGTAGTCTTCAACATAGTCATAAACGATCACCCGGTACGGGGCCTTGACGCTCTTTCCTGCTCATTATTATTTATTTATTTATGCTTCATACATTTCCTGCTCTGTTTTTTTTTTTTTTTTACCATTTATGCAGAGCGAAAGTCGCCTGGGCTTTTCATTGCTTGATTTATTGAACGAGTATCCTTTACGGGTCAGCTCTTGATAGCTTTATGGTACTTCTAGGCCAGTCTATAACCTTTCCGCACATGCGGGTGTGCTGGCCTAACTAGAGGTGCTTCACTATGAATTCATTGTCGTCCTCCCTGACGCAACCAGGAAAGAAGGTTCTCACGGCGAAATCGGTCATCAAGTAAGAGAACCTTCCACGCCGCGCCTTAAGAATCCTATAAATCTCACTGAAGCACGGGGCAGGACCTAGATCAGGTTAGGGGCAAGCGCTTGGAGGTTTGCCTTCTTCACAACACCGCCGAGGATATTCCTATCACGATATTATTCCGGTAATACCGCTTTTATCACCGACACTAGCCCCGTAACCCGTTCTAGTATCATACGCTATGAATGTGACTGCCCGATGTACGCTAGAACTCAAAGGAAATAGTACTAGCATCCTACACCGAATACAAACGGGTCAATCTTTGATAAGCAAAGAGATCTTGCAAAAACCGTGGACCTATCTCGATCTGTTTCGACATCCTATCATATATTGATTGCGCATCTGGGAACTATCCGTGCCTTTGCATCTGCGTCTTCCCATTAAGCCACACTAGGGCTAACGTCAGAAAGTTCATCTCAGGACGGCCGCGTGGTAACGATCTCACGCTCAATTCACCATCAATAAACGAGAAAGCGTGAGGATCAAATCGGAAAGATAAATGTAGTTATTTTACCTCCCGCACATTGCTTGAAAACTGGTCCTGGAGCTGAGCGTAATAGAGAGGTTTTACGGGTGGGGTTTGTGCTGTATAGCAGGGTTTGGAATCCGGAGGAAAGAATTCGATGTTTCACTGATTGGTCCATACTCCGGGGCGCACGATACCACTAACCAGAGTATATGGAGTGCTAATAATGCTATTCATTTACGCAACAAATGTTCACCTAACCCTGATATATTATCCTTCGCCAACCCTAACCCTACAGAGACAATCGACTAAATCAACCTTTGCAAAGTCTCGGGAGTTCCAAACCCCCTTGTGCCAGGTCCATTGGGCTTAGTCTCCTGCGCGATCTTACGGAAGCCCTAAGGATTTTGGCACGGACCTAAGCTCAGGAATTAGGCCCAAGAAGGCATCACCACCCCAGAAAGAGACGCGAAAATTCTGGCTCATGTTAACTAGTGCTTGTATCACGGTCGAATCCTCAAGCGCCGGCTAGATAAGTCTGTTGATGAAATTCGAAATATGAGTTGCTAACCCCTTCCAAATACCAGGGGGAAGATGCATATCCAAGAATCGTTCAGTGAGGGCTTGGTATAGCCTGGGAAATACCCAGACTGTCTTGAGGTTTGTCGTTAAAGATATAGGAAAAACTATCACTATGTGGATCATAAGGATGGTTTGGCGCCTTGATTGGGCACGGTGCCTTTATACTAGTGGCGTTTCGCATACCTACAGATAATTGTCTAGGTACAGGCTCGAGTGGGTATTTGCGGCAGCACGTTTCCTACGAGTGGAAGGGTGTTTAAGAAGGTCCTGAATACGAGCGAGTGAGCGCTGGTATTTTTGGGGGAGTGCCGGGACTGCGCCGGGGACCTAAGCACCAGTGTAGAGAGAGTAAAATATGGTAGAAGCGGAGGGACTAGTTGAGCAGTAGGAGCAATAACGACAAAGCAGATCAACAAACCAAGAGGTTGGTAACGACGATTTTTCGAGCGGGGGTTGTTCTCAAATGCGAGATTCATCATAGTTAATGCCAAGGACGTACTACCAGGGATTGATGAGGCTCGTGGTGGGGTTGCCAAGACATGGTGGGTTGCCAAGACCTGCAAGAACCCCACTATTTGCCAAGCCCGGGCAAAGCATCGCACATCGCGCATCCCCACCTCGTCCCTCTTACCATCGCCAACGTCACCACCACCAGGCACCAGGAGACACAATCACGCCTCGCTTCATCATCCCCTCCAGCTTCCCGCGCACCTCTGGAGGAAGGCTTTGTTTACTGGAGCTCAAAGGATATATGGGGGAAGGAGGCTGGCAGGATAAAGGAACACGGTAAGGGGGCTGGCAGCTGGTCAAAGAAATATGGGAAGAATGTTGGTAGGATAGGTATAGCATGACGGATCATGGGCACGCACAGGCGTGCTTGGACAATAAAGCATTTCCTTTATATTTCTTTGCTATTTTCTAGCTATTTCTTTTGTTCGCTTTCATGTCGCTGGCTATAAGAGGAGGCCTTTTGGCCGTAGAGTATCAAGAACTCAAGCATGAATTTTATACACTTTTAACCTCAATATCCAATATCTCCAACACCTCCTTCTCCGCAACCTTGCGTAGCATACAACGCGCCCACCACCACCCTCTCCCCCACTTAGACCCCCACCATCCTTAATCTCCACCACCGTATCCCAGCTCCACCTCTCTCTCCATTGCACCTCCACTACCACCCCTTTACACCACAGTTTCCGGAAACCTGTTGGCATCATGAGCCTTCAGTACAGCTCCAACAACATAGCCCTGATACTATGCCAGCAGCTCCTGGTATGAAGCTGCTACATGCAACACCTCCGTTACGCTAAAAACAGTCACTGCACCTGACCACGGGCTAGTACCCACCACCACCACCACCACCACCCGTCCACGCGTGCCACGCACTCCTCGAGAACCCAGGTGTCGGAATCTACAGAGCTCGACTGGAAAGCCACTATCAACATTCTCCGCTACAACCTCGACCTGTACGGTATGACCGCCTCACTACAAGTTCCCCCGTTCGACACCCACTGACTGACGCCGACGTACTAGCGCTTCGGTCCTATAGCGCATCACCCCCCCCTACTACGGCCAAAGCAGCGCTAGGTACCGCGAGTGACCTTGCCACTTTCACCTTTCGGTCCGAGCTGATGGGTATTCCATGCACTATACCACCAGGCCAGGCTCTGCAACCACCCCCGCTGCGCAACCCCTACCTCAGTTTTACTCGCTTCGCATAATCCACTACGGAAGCCGCCCGCATGTACCCTACTTCCGCCGCTCGATTAAAATCTATCTATGCAATACCCGACGCTATCATGGAACCTCACTCGCACCAATCACGGGCCCTCACTCGGCTCACTTACCCACTACCTGTGCCACGATCACCCTACACAAGCACCGCCGTACAAGCTTCTACATTCGATGTGGCTTCGCCTGATCTCGAACGGCCCTCATAACACCTCCATGCGCCTCTGCGCGGGAACCGCGGTCATGGCGTATCACTCGGCGGCTATACCTGCCGCCAAGACACTGATCTTTTATAATACGCCTTGAACACAACCTCTACCCCCACCTATCAGCTCTACTTCAAACTCAGCGCGGTGGGCTAAGCTGGATCATCTAATATCACCCATCCACCGTGCATCCCGAGACTAAAAGCCTTCCAAACGCACACCTCCATCATACATCCTCACTCCGCACCGCAGGACGCCCTATCAGCTATGTGCTAGGTGCTCTCTAGCACCGCAGGACTTTATTAGATGCAACGTACTAGTCGCCACCCCCCGTCCGTCATAGGCTATCACTCGGCCATATTCCAGCGTTGGATACGACACCGCCGGAATCACGGAATTTCACTCGCTCCTACCTATAGCATCCCAACCCCTATTAGTTCTACAGTACGACTCCCGACATCCTACAGTGCGTGCTCTGGCTCCGTAGCTCCGCCTTGATCATGGAATATCACTCGACACCCTCACTTATGAACTACGCGTTGGAGGCTCTCGCGGTATACGATACTACTGCATGAGCCTGCCGCCCTAGAGGCATCACGCCGGCCGCGAGCCCGAGACCAACTGACAGTATCCCAGGCCCAGTGGAGGTTCGAAGCTCTGGGGACTCATCTTTGAGCAGGAGCTTCCGATACAGCCGGATTACCGCAAACTAATGAAATCCCGCTCGCGCACCAACATCATGCGGCCCCTGCTTTTGCTGCGGGTAGGTATGTAGTTTGCCGCATTTACTCTTTGGGGCGCCTGGAAACTCTGCAAATCATGTATTACTTTATTTTCTTTCCCTCCACATGCATGAGAGAGGTTCTGCTAGTGTCTACATAGTATGGAAACAAGTTGAAATTTTCGCCCTTGAGTGTGTTGGTTTGGCGTGCCCTGAGCGGATTGGCTTCTGTATGATTGGGTTGATAGATGACATTCCCACTACGTAGCCAGTGATTATGCCACAAGCACCCCCCTCCGGGAAACGGCCCTCTCCTGGTCCCATAATATGCATCTGTATCCACTAGCGGAATGTAATAATGACTCTACCCCCGCCGATCCAGAGTAGAATCCATTTGCGTAGGTACTATATAGCTCTATTCTGGTTATTTGATTGGCGGAGGTCAGGACCGTTGCCAACCACGTCTCCGGAGGACGGAGACGGCGAAGCGGAAAGCTCCCACCCGCATTCCCTGTCGATACCCGCGCGCGCATGTTAGGCTGTATGTGGTGTGATGAAGATGACTGAATTGATGGTGGTTGGAAGGTGCAATCACATCTCTGTTAGGTATTGGGGTATTGTCGGGTGTCATAAGTAAGCGAGAATTTGGGAGAGCAACCACTAAACCTTAACAACTTTCCACGTAGTGCTCTTGATGGGACACTTAAGCTAAAGATACCCTGAAAACAAGCCGCAGGAAGTCTATCGAGAAAGTTTTCCCCTTAATCCTCTTGTAGTTATAGAGTAATAATTATTTGAATTTGGACTCGCATACAAATTTTGGTTGCAACACGAACTATTACTTATCACACCCGACAATACAAGCTGAGTGGACCTTCCATACATGACCTGAATGTTATTTCAATGTGATACCTAAGAAAGGGTGTTAGCATTGACGAATTATATGGGATGATGTTACATTAGGCCAGGACCAGCAGTATAGGACGCAGCTTGTCCTGCATCACCTAAGTAGCTCCTGGCGGGTATGCCACACAGCACCACACAGTATCACTGGGTCAAACATAGTACATGAGGCGGGAAACTACCTTTATTGCCAATCGCAGCACTTAGTAAGCGGCAGATATGTAAAGAGAAAACATGGATGCCATAATGAGGAAAATGTGGACACCGAGCGCGCGCTTGACCTGCTCTTCATGAGAGAGAAAAAAGAGAAAAAAAAAACTCCAAAAATAACACAAAGAGGGTCAGCCCAACGTCACCCTTCCGATCAAGGGCCCAATCATCCACAAGAGGGTCCATCCACACCCACTCCTTGCACCGTCCGGATCACTGTATCCTTCAAGTCCATAAACATATTGTTCGAGAACTGATATTGTACCCTCGAAATCTCAGAGTCCACGTGTATTTCCTCCGCCTCCCCGGGTACCATGGATGCTAGCCAGTCTAAGAATTTAGCGGGATACGCCCAGTGACCCCTGGCTACCTTGGGGACTATGCCAGACATCCAAGCAAGCGTCCACATGTTTGAGTGATTTTTTGAGGCGCGCTTGGTTACTTTTAACGATAGTCTTAACGTCTGTAGCGTTGCGTCCAAACCCTCCGTGCGCGTATCAAAGTTGATCGATACGATATGGTTATAATGATATACCGTCGCTTCGCTCCCGAGACTGGCCATCTTAATATCCTCAATCGTTTTACGCAAAAGATCAAATGCGCCAGAATTCGGGGGTATCCCAATACTCGTGAGTCGGGGGTTGGGTGTTAAGATACCATTGCGGATATCTAATGGTGAGGAGATGGTTGTTCGGACTGAGGGGGTGAGCCATGTCGCATGCCTGTCGAAGGCAGCATTCATCGCTTCACGGCGGTAGTTCTCTATATAGTCCAGGTCTTCCGCCTGAAGCTCTCCGCTGGCGAGCTTCTCTTCGAGAGCGGAGTCTGCTATCTTACTTGCCCATGCGATTGTGAGGCGGATATTTTCAAGCAGGAGTGAGACGTCCTGCGAAAGCTCTGGGGACGGGTCGGTGGGGATGTTGCAGACCTCCAATCGTTGGGGACTACCCCGCCGGCCAGCAACGACGAGGCCGGTTTCGGAAGTACTCGACATGGAGAAAGGTGAGGAGGAGGTGCGGCGGGGAATAGGACCAGAGGGTCTGTCAGTAGAAATAACTTGATTGCGCACCCGTAACCCCGACTGTAATGGCTTCAGCCGTCCTCGTGGTTTGGGGGGGGGGATATATATATATATCCCTTACCCGCTCAATAGAAATTTTAGGCCAAGCATTAATTTTGAGAAATGTTGTTTGCCCACCCAGCAAAAAGATTCCCGCAACTAGTAATTTTAACCAAAAGTGATGGTTGGCCTAAGGTTTCTAATCCTAATTCCAACGCGAGCAAAGATGCCTTAGTCTGTTATCAAATCCTGTCTAACTGTGAGACAGCAGATCTTGCCAAAAGAAGCGCTAGCATTTCTAACTGCTTTGGTTGGGGACACCTGTAACCGGACCACTTCCGAGGGTCAACTTCAACCGCTAATAACTTTCTCCAACCACACCCTGAATTATTTTTCTCTCTGTTGGGTGATAGAAATGCTTACTCTCTATTATCGATTTGGACTTATCTATCACAATCGGGTAAGCTCAATGGGTCTACAGCTCCCAAATCGCTGTCTCGGCATATCCTAGCACGTCCTGGCAAATAATTATTAAATAATTACCTGATTAGGAAAGTGATCCTCGGAAATCAATGTCACAACCATACACCCACTTATGGACGTTACAGTAGTACCAATTGCCCTCATAAGTGAGTGTCTTGCAAGTTTCTCCGATTTTTCGGTACCCCTACGATCGTTCAATCCTGCCAAGTACCGAGTTGGTCTGGGACTGATTGAAATCAAAGTTGGACTGACCAATCCTACGTCGTAATTTTGTAGCACTATCAAGTGGAGAATGACCCCCCCTTCAGGTTCTCTCTCCGCGGTCGGCGGGGTTTCCTTTGGCTTGACCAGTCAGAGTAGCAGCACCCCAGCCCGGCCCAGACCCTTTGCTCTATTTCCCAATAACCTGATTGGTGCCGGCCCCCCACCACAAATCAAATGAATGCAGAGCTGGAGTCGATCTTTTGCGGTGGAACTAACGGATGCCTAGAGCCTGCTCGCACTGCAACGTGACATATCATACACGGTTCTTACCCCCGGCTATTCATCACGCTGACTTAAAAGCACGGCCTTCCGGAGTCGAAAGTTCACAACTTAAAGGCGTCACTCACCTCTATCACTTACTTAGCTCCAATCCTCCCACAAAGTCTTGCATCAGGCAACTACTTGACCTCTCTATATCCCCCATAAGTAGTATGACGCAACAACTAGGGCCTTTGTGCACCCCCGCCAACGAGACATGGAAAGCCATCAACGCAGTCCACTACGTCAATATCAGCCCCACCGTAGAAGAAGAACTTCGCCCTAGGCTCAAAGAGATTAAAACGAGCATTGAACGCTTCACCATGTGGGCCAGCGGCGAGGCTGAACAGACTATCAAGGCTAAGATTAAAGAAGGGGACTTTAAAGGGGAGATTGGGAGCCTAGAACGCAACGCCGCCATACAGCGCTGCCGCGCCAGTGCTCACGAAGAAGTCCTACGCACTCGTACAGTGTGCCTTACCCACACTATCAACTTCTCACATAGCAAGAAGTTCAACTCTAAAACTCCGAACGCCCCCGAGGACATCCTAAGCTCAGCACTCCAGGGATTTCCGATGCCGCAGGGGTATACGGGGACACTAGAGGGGGAGCTCCGAAAGTCCATAGTGGAAATTATCGGAATGGCGGGCGGCGGGCGCGTCAGACATTCAGTACTTGCCGCTGTGCTTGTATATGACCGCGTAGCCAATACGATAGATCCGAAGCTTAGACTTATCACTTTCGAGATGGACCCAGTTGTGATAGATCCTGAACCGGTGGGCTGGTTTTGGAGTTTGTTCTCCAAGCCCGAGCAGAGCATACAGATGAATATGAAGTTCGAAGGTTCAGAATGGGACTTTTCGACTGCCATTTGGGATGAGGTGTATGAAAGTATTCACCCCACCCTCATTGAGAAGGGGAAGGAACTTGCAAAGATGGCCGCCGTTGTGTCGACCAGCAATTAGAGCCGGCGGGGTTCCCTATGTTCGCATTCTGGTGGGTCGGGTGTGTATGGTATATATTTTCAGATTTGCTCTCTTCTTGTTCTCTGCTTGATGTATTTCAGATCAGTTCTCTTGCATTCGGATGAAAGTATTGTGTGGGCGCTGTTTTTAGTAATCTAAAACAATCGGTGAAGTTTAGGTACACCGAAATTTGAATATGTTCAAACCATCGTGGTGAATTGATTAAGTAGGCCCTCCAGGCAATATGGTGAAATTGGGTCCGCGGCAATATCCCGCCATTGGGAGCGACGAAGAACAAAACGTAAATCATGGACATGACAGAAACCTTCCCTCGCCGGGTATTTTTCGTTCGGGCGAGAAGACTGACTAGTGCTATCTTCAACAGATTGTTTGTGTGGGTAGCTATTCAATTATGAATGCCACATTAAATGAACCATAGTCGGCAGGTAGGCAGTATACTTGGCGTAAGAAAATGAGAGACCTTTTCCTCACACCCCGCCTAATCACACCATGACGTTACCCCTCGCCCTCGGCAGTTCCGAATTCTTACCGACTAGACATATGGCTACAGTGCTCAACCCAGTGAGCAGGTAGTCATGAAGTACGCTCCCCCGTCTCTATCACATAATTTACCTCCGCAACAGACCATTATCCATTATCAACTTGCTACGCAGTATTGTGAGGACTGGTCTAGCTCCCTACTCGGTGGGAAGAATACCTCAGACCGTCAAATTCGTCCCGTTACTCGATCCCCCCCCACTGATCTCAAGCTCACTTGATTAGCCTAGTGGGACAGCACAAACCGACAAAGGCACCAAAGCGCCACCACCCTGTTACTCCGATGTGCCGGCGGGGATCGGGACTGCACTTCGGGGGGAGATGCTGACTGATTGAGAGGAAACAGGGTGAGATAGGACAAGACTGGTACTTCATAGATGTCTCGAAGTATAAATAAATAAATAAATAAATGTTACTGGTACAGTTGTTACTAGCCCAACGCCAAATTGCGGAAGCCCATAGTGTTAATATCCATCGGGTCGTACACCCCACCCGGCACCCCACCGATCTGTTTCTGCGCGTCCTTCAGCTCTTGCCTCAGTTTTTTTTCACTTTCCCGCATCTTCGCTAACTCTTCACTCAGTTTACTCACAATCTTCTTCGTCTCCTTTAGCTCGACCTCCATACCCCATAGCTTGTCTTCCCTTTCTTGTACCTTACGGTTTGCTGTTTGTAACTTATCCCTCAGCCCACTCTCATGTTTCCTCGCCCCATCTAGCTTGTCCTCAATATCCCGAAGCTTTCCATTCTTCTCTTCTACCTCGCTCTTTGCTGCTCGTAACTCTTCCCCCAGTTTATTCTCACGTTTCCTCCCCCGGTCTAGCTCGTTCTTTATATGCTGGTTCTCGCGCTGGGCCTTAATAATACCCGCTTGTTTTTCTCTAATCAGTGCCGTTTCACCTTCCTCCTTCTCTCGTACCTGCTCATTTGCTGCTGCTACTTCTTTTACCAGTTTCTTCGTAGTTTCCCTCCTCTCTTCTAGCCTAGCTTCCGCCTGCCATAGCTTGTGCTCCATATCCCGTAGCTTTTCGTCCTTCTCATGTACCTCGCCATTTGCTCTTTGTAACTCATCCCTTACTTTACTCTCGTTTTCCTTCATCCGATCTAGCCTGTCATCCATACCCCGTAGCTTGTTGTCCTTCTCTTGTACCTCGCCGCTTGCTCTTTGTAACTCATCCCTCAGTTTACTCTCGTTTTCCTTCATCCGATCTAGCTTGTCCTCTATACCCCGTAGCTTGTTGTCCTTCTCTTGTAACTCGCCGTTTGCTCTTTGTAACTCATCCCTCAGTTTACTCTCGTTTTCCTTCATCCGATCTAGCTTGTCCTCTATACCCCGTAGCTTGTTGTCCTTCTCTTGTAACTCGCCGTTTGCTCTTTGTAACTCATCCCTCATTTTACTCTCATTTTCCTTCATCCGATCTAGCTTGTCCTTAATATTCTGACTCTCGCGCTGGGCCTCACTAATACCCGCTTGTTTCTCCTTAATCAATGCCCTTTCACCTTCCTCCTTCTCTCGTACCTGCTCCTTTGCTGCTGCTAAACCTGCTTCTAGTTTCCTCACAGTTTCCCCGCTCTTCCGTAAGTCGTCCTCCAACTTCCGGTTCTCACCGCTCATCTCGCACATTTTCGTATTTGCTTCATCTCTCTCCCCGCGCAGCTTTTCATTATCCTGCAAAAGCTTTTTTGCCTTTGGTGAGAACAATCCCGGATTTTCTGGGGGGCCCATCGCCAAATTCTCCGTGAGCTGCTCGGCCAGGCCTCTCATAACACCTCTGTCCCGGCCGCGGCGACCGCCGTCGCTCGTCCCCACCGTTGGTGTTTCGCCTAGACCATTCGCCGCCGACCGGCGCCTCTCCGTGGCTCCAGTGTTATCTTGTTCGTTGTGCGCGTTTGGTAGCTCCCCGTTGGTGCCGGGAGCGGGTTTCCTTTCTCCTCGGTTGACCGCGCCTTTGGCCCTGAGCGATCGCCTCAGAGAGCCCTGCTCTCCTCCGATATAGGTTGGCTTTTGTTGGGAGTTCCCGGCTCCCTGTGTAGCCCCGGGCAGCTCTCCGTTGGTGCCGGGAGCGGGTTTCCTTTCTCCTTGGTTGACCGCGCCTTTGGCCTCGCGCGATCGACTCAGAGAGCCCTGGTCTCCTCCGATATAGGTTGGCTTTTGTTGGGAGCTCCCGGCTCCCTGTGTAGCCCCGGGCCTGCTTGCCTGCGCCGGACCCTGGCGGGCTGGCTTTTTTTTGGGGCGTATCTCTTCTTCCGAGCTAGCCGATCTTTTTCGGGATTCGCGGGCGCTCATATAGACGGGTATGGGTTGTGTGTACTCCATGGTTTATACTGACGATGGGAGTAAATAATAGTGATGACGGACGCGGTCATAAAAATATGGGTGATCCTGATATTGCGCCCGAGACGAATAAATATGTTACTTAGCTGTCAAAGCTAGGCACCCCGCTTTATGCGGCACGGTGCAGGCTGACAAAGCGTGTATATATATAGTACTGATGAGGAGCGACCCCGAAACATAATGATCAGTTGGAGGAATCGCTCATCACTAAAGGAATGTGTCATGTAATGGGGCATAAACAACCATTGTGCCTAAGACTATATGTCTGGTACACATATAAGTAAGCATGTGAGACTGTTTTATATGGGGACCAAGCATATAAGACACCTCGCTCTGTTGCATCTAAGGCTGGTTGAGCAACGAGGTCTGCTACACATTTTTTATCATAAACTATTCAAATGAGGCAAGCGTGTATAGAGGTTGGGTCCTGTTCAATGGCTCAGGTTGGTGTAGAGTTCGGTGTAATGCTAGAAATAAACATTATATAATTCAGTCAGGGTCACCTACAGGTTAGGCCCCTCTTGTAAGGCTGTGACCTTGGAAGAACAGAGGCTTTGCCTCTGTCACGTCTTTTTGCTGTTGCCGTGTCACCTATCCTCTTTGCAACCAGTTTAGTTTTGTCGACTTTGATCCTAGGAGTCCTAACTGGTCCCTCGCAAACATGATATTTGACATGAATAGCAATGTCAAGCTTGACATTTTTAATAGGCCAGGGGCAACAACATGGGAGGACTTTATCCCCAGTTCTGACATGTTATCAATTATATTTACGTTTTTCTCCTCAGCTTCCCTCCTCCAACCACTACCTCGATCCCCCGACATGCCCACCAACATGGTCTACCGTTCTACGGCATGGAGAAGCCCAATTCCACCCTCCCCCCCCCCCCTGTAGTCGAGGTGTATAGTTAATTTTCCTGGCACTAGAGCACCTATTGCCCTGATCTCCATTTTCAGGCAACGCAACAAAGACTGAACCCTGTCTGTACTATCCCCATTGTAATGTCCTAGACGGCCACAAAAATGGTAAGTATGTCATGGACCTAACCGGCTGAGACAAAGTACAAACTTTTTTTTAATAGTCTTGACAGTTAAAACAGCTGGCACCATCCGACCCAAACAATATTTCGCCCTATCATGCAAGCATATTCGGGGTATAGAATCGGGGGTGAGTGTTATCCGTGGTGGCGCTGGAACGTACGTAAAGCTTGTCTTCAATCTCTGCTCTTCATTCTTTTATATATCATTGGGGTCAAACAAGATGGAAGCATCCATAGTGACACGTTAACCCTTGAACGATCTTCATATATTTAGAGATATTTTTCTTCTACTTATGAGCAATATATATACATACCCATCTGCTCTCTCTTCCAATGTTTTCTGTCTGTGCTTGTTGCCCACAACTACGATAATCCCCATCGCCAAGCCATGCCCCCTCCCACCACTAAATCTCCCTCCTATCCTGTGTAGCCTGTACTCGGGGTCACATCACACACCACCATCAGGAGGACTCGCCGACAAAGACGACGGAGCTCTCCACCTTCTCGCATCCATCACAGCCTTCCTGGAGGGTGCCTATCTCGACGGAAAGACCCTCGCGCTCGCCTAGGTGCCCCCTGGCCTGCCCATCTTGAAAGGTTCTCGCGCTTGGTGCTGAATCGCAGAACCCCGCGCCCGCCCGAAGCCCTCCTCCACGTTAGAGCCAGGGAAACTTAGGGCCCGTTTGGCAACTAGAAGAAACGGAGTTTCCAAGGATCAAGGACTAACAAGAAGATAGCCCAAACGGAGTCCACAAGAGTGAAAACTCCGTTTGAGCCTGTTGCTAACCGGGGCCTGACTGTAGTGAGGCTCTGCGGAAGTGTGGTGGGGCTCTGCGGGAATGTACTGAGGCTCTGCGGGAGCGGGGCGAGGCTCGCGCTTTGAGAACCAGGTAGTGTCTCAGCACGGGTGCAAGGGCTACTTGCAGTAGAGATAAGTTGAATGGATTGTGGTTTGAAAATTCAGACGGTGCAGAGGATGGGGAGCTGTCCTGTCTCGTATCCTGTCTTTGATTTCTATTGGCTAATAAATAAATTGGACGAAGAAGCTGTACGAACCTTGGCGCCAAGTAGTTTGGCTGGGCATAGAATAGGAAGTGGATATGCCAGTGTAATTACAGTACGGGTTTTTTTTGAACACGACACCAACAGTTTACTCTAATAAAATAAGACAATTGTCGACTTTAGGAGTGCATTTACAGAATACGTATTTTGGAAAATACGTATTAAAACAAAACTGTTAGACAGAAATGTATACACTTCGCGCGCATGGTCATGTCACCTAAACACGGCTGTTCTAAAAGTTCTGTACCAGTGCCGTATTCTTTAGGCTGCAGTTCGCAATAGTAGTGTTAGTACATACAGTGTTGTCCAAACCAACGCATTAATATCGCATTTCATATGCTTCGAGGTTTCTAAAATAACATATACGGTGCGGCGCAACTTAAAGGTGACAGCAAATTCCGTCGCTAATAACTTTTTATCAAGACATGATATTCAAAATCTGTCTGATAGAAGTGTAGGTCTAGTATTGGTGAATACTTCCATGAGACAGATTTCTGATATTTTCCCTTGTTAAAAAGTTATTAGAGATTGAATTTTCCTGTTTTTGTATGTAAAAAGCGCCAAGACCTGGTGAAGTGGAACGGTATTATACCAATTTATACCCCTACATCACAGACCTGCGGCCAAGATTTAGTTTTCAGCCGGAGTATAAGGCTCCAATTGGATCTTGGGCCAATTGGGGTGGCCAAGATTGTTCCAGCTGAAATGCCGGCATGTCACCTTTAAGACGCCCCGCACCATACCGGCCGGGCAGCGGTAAAGGACTATATAAAACTGTAGTAGATAGCTGAATTCTTTTACCCAACGTAGTTCTACGGAAACCACAAACTTAATTATCCCCCCCCAAAAACTTAAAACTAATACTATGTCCGTGATACACAGTTACAATCTACCCGTAAAATTGATATGTATGGAGATTTGATCACCTGCATGTACGCGAACCTCTAGCTCCAGGACCCCCGGGAATAATTGCTCTTGAATAGTTGGTTACCATGGCTGGAGTAGTCAATTAGTGTCTACCTTCTGGTATAGGCTAGTTGGTGGTGTGCTTGCGTACCCTTTATACCAGCAAAGCTATCACGATCAGACAGGCGCGCTGAGAGGTGCACTAGATCTCAGAGCGGTTTTGGGAATCAAGTCACATTGTGGTCTTCATTCCGGGGATTGACTAAATGGTAGGGGTAGCTACCATCACAGTTGGTACTTGACACATGCAGCTTGCCCTGAAACTACGGACTCGAGATGAACTGGTGTCCTATGGGCGTGCTGGAGCAGGATGAACCATCTCCGGTGCCATGGTGTTCTAGGACACTCAATCACCCAATTAACGGTGGGGTGCTGGTTGAGAAAGGAGGAATGAAACGGTGTAACCGTACTCTAACGGAGATGGAGGGAAAAAACTGATAGAGGGACCAAGCACCTTTCTATGTAAGCGGGTTGCTATCCAAGGGTAGGGGGATAAGTTGAAATGTGTAATGTGGCGTGTTGCATGGAATGTCGACGGCGTTACTCTTAAGTGCTTATTTACCTACTTACTTATATGGCCGGCGGTCATGTTTGTTTTGCTTGCGGGTACACACGGCCCTGGGACAGCCGAAGCGGCAGTAATGCCATGGAGGAACACAGGAAGATTTGTCCCAGGGTACCCTGAAAACTAACCGATAGTATTTCCCAATGGTCTTCGAGGACCAAACTATGGGTCCTGCTGTTAGCGGTAGACCATTTATACCTCTCCGAGATGACCTGGTGCTGTAACGGAGTTCGACCAACCCGCTGTTGGCACCGATAGAACCGGCCCCGAGGCGTGATGCGGTAGGGGTAAAGCAGTCAGTAAAAGCCGGGATGGTCGTGACCCTGAGTCGTGGTGACTGGGATACTTGAGGTCACCTGTGGGGGTTCTTCTTCGGTTTAAACTGGGTTGAACCTTTGGTTAGTCGGAGTAACCACGGGAACGTGCTCATGAGAGGGCGCCTATGGGCCCGACGAGACACCGACGGGGCGATGGTGACCGATTCTGGTAACGATTGCCCGCCAAAACGGGAAGGCTGGGAGTTAACAAACCCGGCTGAGCCGTAGCATTGCATGTGGAATACCACTTGAGCAGAACACATGCAGTGGCTCGAGAGGACGGATGCGGGTGTCGGTACCGTTGCGGGCTCCGGCCACGCGTTAAGGCCTGCTCGGCTGAGATGCTTAAGGTGCAAACATGATGAGGGAATAGCCTGTAGGCGCAGTGGGGGCTGTGCTTTCGTGCAGGCTTCAGGCTGATCTCGAGGGTGACCGGCGGGGCTTGATCCCCGTTGGTCGGGCGCTTCCTCTCCGGAGGGGGCGTTCCGCCCGCTGTGGGGCTGGTTCCGCTGGACGCCAATGAGGCTGGTCTAGGTCGTAGGTTCAATGGGACGGAGGGCGTGGAGGGAGATCTGCCTAACAGGTACGGTGTGTTCTGCGTAACTGACGAGTACTCCTGCGACGGTCGCAGTCTGGATTCAATGGTCCTTCCGGGCTGTTGGTGAGGCGGGCTAGAGGATGGAAACCAGACGTATGGCCCGGCTTGTCTGTGGTAAGTACCTCTGCGAAGAAGTCCCGGCGGCCGTGCGGGGCATGGCATTCTGCTGTTCTTGCTTCACAGTGAAGGCTTGGTACACCCCTATGGAGTCTGTTCCCCTAGTGGGAGAGTTCTTCGGAACTCGTTTTACCACTGGAGAGGGGTAGAAATACCCTTGAGTTGCCGGCACTCTTGTCCCGAAGTCCGGTTCATTCTTTGGAATGAGAACACCAACGTTTCATTTTCTAGGGAACGCTGGAAGACCCCTCCATCATGTATGTACGTTTGAGTTTTGCGTTTGTGTTTCTTTCTTTCTTTGGGGCGGAAGAGGATAAGGGGAGGAAGAATGTCAACCCCGGTCCCGCTGACCTATACAGCCAGACACACAACATCACTCGCGCCAAGACACCCGCGCCGAGTAAGATATGGATCGAGAAGCTATCGAGGGGAGGTGTGTAGACTTCGGCGTTTGCAGCCAATCAGTCTATAGAAACTAGGAGATCTACTCCCATAATTGTACTAGCGCCTAGCCTAACGGTCTAATTCCCATTCAAAAAAGATTCCTCTGTGGTTTACACACCCACCCCCTATGCCTTCTCGCGCCATACATACTATGGTGTCAAGGGTAAGTGAGTAGAACGTAGCAACGCAAACTACACCGCCGCGTTCTACTCACTTACCCCTACACCCGTTGTACACTGGGTTCTCAATACCTAGTTCTTGTCAAGTTCGATCACCCAAGATCTATAATACACGTACCAAGTATCTCTGCTCCCATGCCATAGTTTTTATTACACGCATAAAAAAAAAGGCATCTCTGCTCCGGCAGCTCGAAGAGTATATATTCTTAACCAGTTCGACTCGGGTCGAGGGGCAAACCATATCTCGAGGTACTTCACTCATGGAAGGTTATACCTTGTATCACCTCGAGGTGTTTACTTCCAGGCACGAAGTCATCGTGAACCACACTGTTGCAGGGTGAATACTACTTTCTTATCTGTCGATGGGGTGTTGATCATCAATGGAGCCCCAATCACAACCACAAAAAGAGCAAGTTTCCATGCTTCTGACCAGTGAGATCGCCCAGTGTTTAAGTTGAGCCCCATGCGGGGTAATTCAGGCGGCGGGTTAACCTCCGCAATTCAGCACAAGATCAACATAATATCGGATACATCACCCGTTAGTACGTACCAGCGGCCTCAGTCTTTATATTTCTAGCTAGCATCAGCGGTACCCATCATACATACAATCTTCGCCATGTCGTTCGGTATAGGGATTGGTGACATTTGCCTGGTGATTCAGGGTGTATGGACGGGCTGGGATGCCATTGCCTCCTACTCCTAGGACAAGGACTCGATGTGAGAGGAGCTGGCCGTTTGGAGACCGGCGTTGGAGAAGCTTTCGGGAAGACTTGAAGGCCAGGCTCTCTCGCCGGAGGCTTCGAGAATGGGACAGTTTCAAATGGCGGAATGTTATAGGCTCCTGGATAAGATAGATAAACGCATCAATGGGTGTTCCCGAAAGGGAACGAGACACGCAAGATGGGCTTTGTGTGATAGACGTAGAGTTATGGAGTACATGGACGCCGCTAACCAGAGAATGAAGACCCTGGAGACAATGATTATAATGTAGGTATTCCTTTTGGTTGAGAGTGTTGGTTCGACGATTAACTGTAGTTATATATAGGGAAGCAGCCGCGGAAAGACGGGTAGTTCTTACTCCGGACAATAGACTTTTAACCGTGCCCGTCAACGACCAGGAGAATGCTATCCAACTAGTAGACGCGATGGACGAGGAATGGAAGATTTCAACGCTCCTTTGTAGGAACTGGGAGGTATGTATAGACAGGAGTCAATGGGTATCAGGATCTAACTTTTTCCTCGTCGTCAGGATCTCCACATATTATTAATGCTAAGGTTTAAAGGCGCAAAAGGGGATTACTGGGTCCGGGCTAGAAGGTATCGAATCACTGACGAAAGATCGGGATTAGTGCTTAACTGGGAAAACTGGAGGGAAAACTGGAGGGAAAACTTAAAACCCGGCATGAGAATTTCAATGGCCGTCGTACTTTACACAGAGAATAGACACAGCCCGCAACACAAATGCCCTAGGTGTTATCATCCCCACCCTAGGACCACAAGCGACCGCCTCGAGCGAGTTAGGTGGTAAGATTGACCAAAGCTATGGATAAGGACCGAGCTGACGATTGTGAATAAAATAGTGCCCAATGTCGAACATTTTTCGCGGTTTCGCCCGGGCCCTGCGTCCGTATTTTGGGTGGTGGTTGCCCTGAGGCTATCAAAGGAACGGATAGTCTAATCCGGCGGCCACACATCTGGGTCAACGTAGAGGAGATAAATCTCTATCGTCGTTTTCATGTACTTTTGTATACACTCACGTCTTCAACGACACTATCGTTTTCCCCAGATGTTGGTCAATTCATAAGAAGGGTTGGTGACTTGGCGTACAAGCCCCCTAGGCTCAGCAACGGAGGATCGGGTACGGAACCGCTCGAGAGACAGTCTCAGGAAAGAGTTAGAAGCTTACGGCCGGCTCTTGAGATGCGGCCGGCATAATGCTAGACTGCAACACGGGGCCGCATTGGTAATAATTGTATTTAGAATTTGAAGTACTATAACATCTAATTGTAGAATTACACCCCCACCCCCCTTCTTCAATTGACATATTTATTCGGGGAACAGCGGTGTGCCCTTTGCCTCATTATCCGGCTGGTGGTATCTCCGCTTGAACCAGTATTATGGTGAGCTTTTTTGTCTATGCAAGTACCAAACTGGACTAGTGGCTGCCTCGTTTCCACCCCGTGAGCGCAAGGTCCTTGCTTGTGAGTTTCCAACTCATGCCTACAATGAAGTGCGCACATGTACTAGCAGCTGACCATCTCTGCCTGTGGCTGCCTTGAGTAGTTGCTCATCTTACAATATCCCGCACTCCGCTCCCCCCCCCTCCACCCCCCTCCACCCCGACCCGTTTCCGGCTGTCTCCGGCACCCACCACCTCTGTTTACATCGTATAATCAAGTTACCAAGTCGTGTTCCACGAACTTTGTTGCACGCGCTGCGCTGGTTGCCAGGCAGGGTTAGGGGTCACAGCTCTCAACCAGTCGGGTTTTGAGAAAGTATGGAAGCCTAACACTCAATAGTAAAGCCCCTACCCAAAAGTTTTCGTGAAAGGGCCAATTACCACCCAAACTAGGTGGAACCAGGCTCCAAGTGTAGAACCACAACACAATTAATTATAACGATGAACAGGGTTAAAATATTTTGACCCTTGGGAGAAGCCCTTTGCACATTTTTGAATTGGTAAAAAGAGGTGGTTAAGGTGTAATAAAATATTTTAGTGCAGAACCCGTTGCTAGGTAGATTTGTATGGGTTTCGCCACTCAACTGCTTTAAGGCTTTCACAGGGACTTTTGGGTAGGGTGGCTCAAAGTCTCTATCAAGTAAGCGAACTAAGTAGGTATTGACAGGTTAGGATCCATTCACTCACCTAATGTCAGAGCCCTGTACCTAAATAAATGAAGGATAAGCTTTGTTTCCCAGAGCTCAAAGAATATGCGAGAAGGATGCTGGAAGGATCAAGGAACACGGCAAGGGGGTTGACAGGTCAAAGGAACATGGAATGTATGTTGGCAGGACGGCTATAGCATAACGGGTCATGGGCAAGTACAGGCCTGTTTGAGCAATGGGGTATTTTCCTTATATTTCTTTTGCTTTGTGTTTTCTGACTTTTTGTTTTATGTCGCTGCCAATAAGAATAGGCCCTCTTGACCGTTGAGTATCAAAAAGAATCAAGCATCGATTTTATACGCTTTTACTAAGTGCCGGCTAAGGGTTATGACTGCTAAGAATAGTTCTGACCCCATATGCACAGCCAATTTTGATGTTGTGGTGGGGGAACCTTTGAGACGGAGGGCAGCGACATTGAATCTTACTTACTAATACATACAAATTACGCGCCAAGACCAGGAAAAGACTCTTTTTGACCATACAAACGACATTGTCCTAGCCTAAATATTTTTATAACTCAACAATAGAAAATGATTTTAAAAATCCAAGTAGATAGAATGATAGAGAGGGTAAAAATGGGTTGATCTATCTAATAAAATTAAAAATATGTGTTGTGGTTGATGAGCTATAACATGTTCCACTATGAAAGTCACTGGTACCGGGAAAGTGATCAATCATGAATAAATTTTATTTATGCTTCGTTGCCAAACTTTTCCCCATAGTTAAGGTACCTAATGCCTCTGTAGCTATATCTATATCCCCTTTTGGTTTTCTTCGCCTTAGAGTCTTCTCTTTCTTGAGTGCTGCCATCTTTTCTTTTTCCTCCTGTTCTTTGCGTAACTGTACAACTACATCCGCAGAAACTACAAGCGCCTTGGTCAATACCTTCCTACACTTGATCTTTTCTATATCTTTAGCATCAGATGCCTTCTGTCTCAACTTTGCTATTTCCGCTTTTAATATAACTTTTTCTGCAGTTTCAACTGCAACGGCTTTTACCAGTTTCTCTACTATAAGTTTCCTGTCTAAATTGGAAGTTTCCTGAAATAGGGCCATAGTACGTCTGGTGAGACTTAAAATACTTTTTCCGTTGGTAGGAGTTTTAGGAGCTGAAAATCTGTTATTCTCCGCGCTGAGGCTATCGGTTTTGTTGTCTTTTGACATGGTACTAAGAACTCACCTAGGGTTCTATGGGAAAATACCAGTTGCTTCAAATGCACTCTTGATATTTTTTACTGTATAGGTACGCTCTCTAGCTTGAACTAAGAGCCTGATTTATAATTAGGTGGGTTGTATTGTAGTAAGGGTTAAAGTTTACCTACGGGTAAAATGTTCCTTTATGTATGCCGTATCCACCTGATTCCAGCCAATCATCAAGGGCCGTAGTATAATTCTTTTAGAGTGGCCCAAAAAGGCCAACATCAAAGGGCTGTAAAAGGTGTATTGAATGCGCTAGTAGTTAGAGAGGGATAATATCATGATTAATACAATAATCAAAAAACTCCCATACTACGTAGGAAGTATGCCCATCAATAAATCATAGTCTCGTACGACAAGATAATCTATAAGAAGTTAGTTTTGTTTATTTCAAAATAGTATAGCTTACCTCTCTTTTGTATTATTCTCAAAATTTTCTATTAGATATTTTTTTCCTATTTCCCTGTTCGACCATCCAGTGCTTGAATAACTGAAATATGCCTTATCCCTTTCTTTAACCAATGCGTGCCAACCTTGATATTGTGCAACCCCCTTATAGACCACCATCGGAGGTAACACAAACCCACTAGCTGAAACAGTCTCTAATACCGTAATTAATTCTCTTAATCCGTCCTGTATTTTAAAATTCCGTTTCTTTCCCCTTCTACAAATTACCTTAACCGCAGCTGCTCTGCTCATCAAAAACCCCTTCTCATCAATATTGTAAGTATTGTCAGGTAGGATACCATGCATTTCAACAACACCTAATAACTGAATAGATATATTAGTTTATTCTCTAACACAAAAACTAGATCCATACCTTTATCACGGAGCGAGGCGAGGGCGAAACTTGCCAAGGTATAACACCAGGGCAGAGAAGAGACGAAGCGAGGTATGACGAGGCGAAGATATGAGCGAGGTAGGTTAGGCGGAGCAGAACTAGGCAAAGGCGAGAACAAAGACTTTGAGAGCGCAGGAAGCTATTATAGCGTAGAGCGCGGTCGAATGATGTTGCGGGAAGAGGGATTAGTCAGGAGTTCTATTATATTCTTTGGGGTTCAGCGTCAGGGGTTCGGTTCGGGGTTAGGGATTCGGGTATAGGAGATAAGGTCGGGGTTCGGAGTTACGGGTTGTGGAAGATTCTATGGAGTGTTGTACAGGGATGCTCGGGTGAGTCATCGGTCGGATATGGGGTGTATATATACGGGTTGGGTTTTCGTCTGTAGATAGTTTCTTTCCTTTCCTCTTCACGCAACCTTCCTGTCTCTAGGAACTTGTAGTCCTTTCGAATATATCTCTGGAGTATTGATCCTATCGATTCAAATACCCATCAGGGTTTTTTTCCATTGGAATCTCGCCTCGTCTTTCGTGATAGTTTCGCCTTGTCGCTCGTCTTGTGTATCCTGTCCCGAGTTACCACTCGCTTCGTTTCGTCTAAGCCCCGGTAGTGTACCTTGGCTTGCTTCGCCTCGATCCCTCGCTTCGCTCCGTGATAGAAGCCCCAAGAGGGAGAAGTCAGGAGAGTTGCGAGGATGGCTAAGTTTCCTTGGTCTAGATTACTCTAAGTGACAGGAAGGTTGCGTGAAGAAGAAAGGAAGAGAAGAGAAATCCTACAAGCGAGGGAGAGAGCTCCCTATATATAACCCTAAACTCTCCTTGCTGACTCATCCCGTAGAAACCCATAAAACCCTAAGGAAATTCTTCTATTAGAAATCCATGCATATTGTTGACTCATAAACGCCCTGTCACAGGAACTCATAGAACAACATAGAAAAACCCTGACTAATCTTTGTTCCCGTAACATAGTCAAGTGTGCTCCACGCCCTGATAACCTTATGGAAAAAGCCACGTATAATATCAGGATTATTGGCAAACCCCCGTTGCTTATCAAGAAGTACAGCAAACTTGGCTTGTAACTCTGGATGCCGAGTAAGGAAGCGAGTAGTCCAATTGGCCCCTAAGTTCTTTATACCACGAATTCTAACAAAATGTGTTGCCATATCTTTGACATTCCTCATACGAGGTGGAAACCCCCAGTGATCCAATTGTATTATCCATTTTGTAATTGCTTGCTCTTCGATTGGTGTGAGTAATTGCTGGTCAACATGTGCTTCGCCCTTGGGTACCTTTCCAGCAAGGCGGTTTCTTAATCTTCCATAAGTGACATCATAGGCAGTGGCCGCATCCCTAATGTTCTTGAATTTGTTGTTTTTATAATCTCTCATCGCAGCCAAAACTTGAGCTTCTGTTGGCATAGAGGACATACTAGTAGATTTTTGCTTGCGCACTGTCGTTGATTGTTAGGACTGACACCCAAACCCGTTGCCAGCAGTTCAGAACCATAGTATCTATAAAGCCCAGGGCCGTTTGCAGCTTAGAAATCTGAGTCACTTTCCCGGTGCTGATCACTTTCCCAGTGAAACACGTTAATGGGTCAAACTTGAGGTGTTCAAACTACTCCGCGTCAAGGGTTCCCCCACCATAGAATATCTATCGCCTGGTAGGCCGAGACATGCTCAGAATTTGGTACTGTGCATGTTATAAACTTGGTGCTTGTCTTGCTATATAGGGTAATAACCCAGTCGGGTTGGCAACAAGAAATTTCTGCAAACAGTATTTTTGTTCAAAATTGCCAAGGCTGCAGGGCATCAGATTCTGAGCATGTCTCGGCCTACCAGGCGATACTCGTGAATTCATAGCGTTTCCAGACTCAACTAGAAGCATGCAATAGTGGTGCAATATTGGTCGTGTCCAGAAACGCGATGAATTTACCAGTAGGCAGTAGATGGTTACAGCGCAGATTTACTGGTAAAGTGTGTGACCCCGCACATGCGTAGAACCCTTTCCCCTCTTAAGCCTGAGCATACCCGCCCACAGCTTCACCCACTCCCCCCACCCATCTCCCATCCTCCGCCTCCAGCCAGACACCAATCCAATTCCCGTATCTCAGCCAACAGGGACGACACCTCCGCCATGTCCCTCTACTACGTCTACGTCCGCAGGAACCTCCCCCCAGGTGCTGGTACCGACCAGCACCTGTGCCACTGTCGCTACCTTCTGACATGCGCCTCGCGTTACCACGCTGACGAGTTCTTCCGCGCCTTCGAGTCGTGCATGCAGCTCAAGCGCATCTCCGCCCAGTTCTGGGAGTACGAAAGAGATGACAGCCTGCGGGTAACCATCAAGCCCGACAACGCCAACACCATGCATAAAGGCGTCATGATGTCAAACCTTCCCGACCAGGGGGAGCGTAATGGATACGTGCAAGTGCCGGCGGTGGCCGGCCGCGACTGGCTCAGTGGTCGTGCTTACTTCATACGCAATGTGCGGCAGCCGGAGATCTACTGGTATCATCCTGGAGGTGGGGACGACCATATCTTGGCGTCGAGCAGCCAGAAGACAAAGTTCTTTGTCAGGCTTGCCGAGGCGAGTGAGAATGAGACGGGGACAGTGCTGATTAGGAGTGATCGGATACGGATCTCGACAGTGTCGCCGCAGGCGAAGGGCATGGTGGTGAGGCTGGGGGAGGGAAATAATAAGCTGGTTATGGTTGACCCCTTGGCAGCGGGAACGGCGGGGGGCGATAAGGACTTTAAGTTTGGTGACTTGTTAGGCATGTTCGGAACGGATTGGGAGTGTAAAGGTACGGTGTGGCATGAGTATGTGACGTGGGGTGATCGGTCGGTGATGCACTTGGACGATTGGGAGCTCTGTTAAGAGAGGGGCTTATGAGTCTGCTATTTCTCTTCGTTGCGAGTGTAAAGTCAATTTATTCAATCTCAATTCACATAATCAGCTTAAGGGAATGAAGGAGTGACAATCGCCCAGCGGCAAGTAGAAATATGGAAATCTGACTATCTGCATATCTAGATCAGAAGCAAAGGCGGTAGTCTGTTCTACTCGGTAGTGGGCGTCTAGTCATCTAGTAATCCGGCTGAGGCAGGAAACTAACGCGTAGATCAATGTTTACAGTTTTTGATTCTCTTCAGGGGCGCCATAACCCTCTTTTCAGTGATTGCGATCCCGCAAAACAAGTCCTGGGGTTCTTGAAAAAAAGGTCTAGGACTTCTAATGAGTGTACCTGAAGCGTATGTAGTTCACACGTTACTCAAACCAACAGACACTAGTACTCATTGAAATAGTACAAACCCCTGCCGGATCGGTCGGACATAAACTTCGCCGCTGAGCCCCTCAAAGGCTAGCGACAAGAGCACTCACCCACATGTTGTTAACTGGCTGATTGATTAATTGATCAATTGGCGGAGTAGAAAATGCGGTCTTCCGGCTATCCCTTACGCCGTTCCTTAATTACCGACAATCTTTAGTAGGCGTAGGAACTCCTTGATTCCTAGACAGGAGCCAGTAGGTCCATGTAATATCTGAATTGATAAATGTTATGACCGCTGCGCACCAGAGCCAAAGTCAGAGATTACGGGAGTGTGGCTTTAGATGATGAACTACCTCTTGCGGAGTGGCACTACGAGGCGGGGTCATGTCAGAGGAAGACAGAGGTGATAGCGATGGAGGTGACAAGGCCCATTTTACGCCATACTACAATTAACAGAGCATGATATCAATAATTAAATGTTTCTGACTCTTGGCAGTTCTTCTTGGGGCCAGCCCTCTTGGAGCCAGCACCCACTCGCCACTGCCGATTCGTCCAGTGGCAGACCCTTTTCTTTCTCAAAGAATCTGTATATATAACCACAGTAGCGTCATTTGGGTAATAGTATCCTAGACAACTAGCAAGTCGATCTCTACTTACTATTAAAACAAATAAGTAGATAGACCAATCCCTGCTCCAAGTTAGAGTAGATAAGTCATAATCTATCACTCGGTGTCTAGGCCACTTGTGATCTCCAGTCATTAGCTTCATTTTTTGTTCAGCTCATTAGTTATATTTCTAGTGCTATTCCGAAAATCACCTGTCAGCACCTACTACTTGTAGCGACCAAAGAAGAACAAGTACAGCGAACAACAGGTAATCAATGTTAGAACGCGCTAAGAGAAAAACACAATCTTACCTGCAAACGCGCATTCTGGTGGCGTTCTGTCCCATGACTTATTACCCACCGCTGTACAAGGAAATGGACAGGAGGGAGAACGCACAAGTGGTAGTGTTAGTTGCTATCCTCTGTCCATATCTCAAAATAGAACCCTGAGGGATGTCTGCGAAGTCAGGACTAAGAGGACCTGCAGACTCGCCAGAATTGGTAGCACCTTTGGGTATTTATACCGACCACCAGCGCGCAGAGTGCTTCATTATGGGAGAAGAAGGTAAATGTATGTATAATGCACCCACGGAGGCGCACATGACCAGGAAGACCTCTGTCTTTCAGTCGCGATCGATACCGAAGTCAGAGGTAAGATACCAGGGTAGCTAGATGTCGTGCCAGACATAGTTAGTAGTGACTTCTGGGGCGTCCTGATGGTTGTAAGCTCCTATCTTGATTTCTAAATTCCCATTCCTTGTTTGTTTAATTCATTGCTCTTATGCAGCCTATCGGCCACAAGCCGAGAAACACCCCGTCTAGTGCACGCTTCATTCCAGACTTATGATTACTCCAATAAATCCGCCAAGAAAATACTCACCTCCGGGGGGAAACCTTTCTGATACTATGACAATGGTTCACAGGTGGGAACCGGTGTGGTGATGGGGCGGGTGGTGAGCGCCAATGTGTGGCGGTAGGTGTGAGGGGGAGGATAATCTATGCTATCCCTTAGTCTGTCAATGCTGACCCCCCTATAATAGAAGAATTAAATTTGTATGGAAGATCTATTATTTGATAAGGGAGATAACGGGATCTGTTAGTAAAGCCACACAAAATTTGCTTTTTCTTGGGGGGTCAGCATTTTACTGACAGACTAAGGGATAGTGAAGGTGGTGGTTGTCGCGGGTAGATAAATGCCGGCTTGCTTGACTGCGTACTTTTGCAGATCCAGGAAAACTCTCACTGCAAAAATTAGTCCTGAGAAGGACGGTTCTAGGCTAATAGATAGAACAATATTCCTCATAGCTGTACGGCCGGGGTTGTACGGAAGATTAGTATGCCAATAATGATTTTTCATCTAAGAACAAAACTCTCTGAATAGTACAAGCAGTCACACCCTTTTTCCAAAATTGCATCACTGCTATAGGGTTAGGGTTTAGGGCTTCCGTTTAATTTTAGTTCCTTTCTTTCACAGTCACCCACACCCGCCTCTTCGAACTGCCACGTTTGCGATTACAGACTGATCAAGCATCCCTTCGTCAGCGAAACTACATCATCATCATCAAATACGTGCAGCACGCGCCAAAAACCCCTGGTCTATCTACAAACCAGGAACAGAAGTCATCCAAAATGTCAAACGCGGCATTGCCAAAGGAAAATTTATCGAATCAACAGCCGCCGCCACAGCCACAGCAGCAGCTGCTGTCGTCGAAACCTTCACAAGGACACCTCAAGGGAGTACCAGGGCAAAAAACAAACCTTCCCCTGCAGAGAAAAATCCTAGAATCAAGAATCACCTTCCTCATGACCGGAAGAGGAATTACTCGCCCTAGGAAGGGCTCCAATTTTGGGAAGAACCTGTCTAGGATACCTTTTCCGCGTCCTTGAGTGGTATGTTCGCCACGGACAATAATGCGGGACTAGTTGCTAGCGAGACGTAAAAAGTCACGTACCACCGCCATTTTATCTGATATTAAAATTTTTAGCATCACTGGGAATGGGCGTAGGCCACAATTCTTTCCCACAGATATCAACCCTCAAGTGGAGGGTACACTAGAGGGGGATTTAGAAGCCTTGATGAACAGGCTAACGAGTGGGTTGGGGGCAAAAAGGGGTCGAGTGCTCCTCCTAGTGCACTACCAAGACATAAGGGGGCCACGGACGCCCCACCCCACCACGAGAGCACAGGGCACAATGGATGATTACGGAACCGTCTGCCCAAACAGAAAGACTGGGTCAACTGCCGATATTACCAAGAAGACGTCCTCCCGACCCCCACCATAAGCACCGCCAGGAGCTTAATATTTAGACACAGAGGTGGTTAGCGCCACTTCCTATTTAGGCGCGCTAATGATAGAAAGTATAATAGTGAGACATGTGTGAGACAGAATCGACGTGATTTGATTGGTCTGGCAGGGTTAATGCCAAGAGCTTAATATTTAGACAAACAGGCGGTTAGCGCCACTTCCTAGCGCCACTTCTTAGACTAAGCACGACACATCAAATCTGAGCATGTTAACCCCCCCGCTGTTCCTATACTTTCTTTACCACTGTTCCCTATTGACTCTGTCGCTGTCCCCTATTACTGGATCAACCTGCAGTTGCGAGCTGGCCATTGCTAGTGATTAAGTACCGGTTTACTATGCTCTCTCTTTGTCTTGGGATTGAACCTTCTAAACGACCTCAAGGCCTCGCGGAAAACACGGATCCGGAGCGTTAGCAAATGCTCCAGCCAGCCGATATGAGGCCAAGCTTTCTCCCGCACTGAGTCCGCCGTGCGTAGTTATCAGAGCCCTCAATGTTTTCTCCTCTCCTAGAGTCTTAGCCTCTCGTCTTTTCTGCGCCCCGCTCCCTAATTTTATGGCACTTGCGGAACGACAAACGCAGCAATCGCATGTGCCCGCCCAAAGGTTATTAGATTGCTAGCCGGGATAAACCTACCCTCGACAGGAAAATATCTTTGACGCTATACTACAACCCATAGAATGACAGGGCAAGTAATTCTCTACCACTTGTGTGTTTAAACAAACCTTTACGAAGGATAAGCTTTTAAAACTCGCACGTTTTAGATGATATAGGTTGTGGGTTAGGGTTAGGGCCAGTACCGTTCGGCAAACAGTTCACTGGTTTTGTGCCCAGTCTTGCCCAAAGACCCTCCATAACCTACCTAGTCCAAGCAACAGCGGATGTTGTAATGCGCATTGCTTCCGTGCTTATGCGACAACCATTGCACCTAGACCCCTTCGATACATACGCCATAACCATAAGGACACAGTACGTTTCATTTATTAGTATATAAGACTTATCTATGGTCATGTAGCCAGTGAATCAAGTCTCGTACTGTTCAGGCCTTTCTATAGTCGGATTACAGGGCGGATGAGGTTGCCGGGTGACTAGTCATGAAGGCCACTAGCGAGTGATGGCTCGTGAAGTAGTTCAATTCTTAGTTTCAATGGAAAGCGATGTTAGATATTCAGGAACTGAGGGGTGAGATTAGGCAGCGAATGAAACGCCGGATCGAGAAATAGCCTTTCGGAAAAGGTTTGCGTTTCTAAGTAACCTTTCCTGACATCTTTTGTCGAGTTGGGGGCAACCTGGCATTTTTTCTATTTGCATCACAACGCTCGAACACTTTGGTTTTAAAATACTACCCCTGTATTTCACCATATAGAAACCAGACAGGCAGGCGTGGGAACCAGATCAACAAGCACTTTAAAGATACCCTAGGTGCGTCGGAATTGAATATGTAGATAGATATAACCTGTTCTGCTTGGCTTTACTGGAGAATCTCCCTCATAATTATCTGGATCCTGCGTGGCTGTTGAAATCTTCAAGGCTTGCTACTTTCCGGTGGTGGTTATGCACGTTTCAAACCAAACTCAGGCTGGTACCCGCATATGGGGGTGAGGTTTCGCATGGCCCGACGATCTTTTCTTTATTTTATGTATCGTTACACGGCTTCACGCGCACTCTTTTAAAGGTCCCCTTGGATAGTAGATGTATCTGGTAAAAACAGTTTCCAACAGCTATCCGCCACACCGGCGATAAGTTTCATAGTTAAGCACAGCAAGGGAAATATCATGACCAACCTTTGCGCTCTTCTCTCCATAACCCGCTCTTTCCGCTACCACTCACTACATAACTCCACTGCCACGATGGCCGAACCTTGCTGAAAAGATTGCAGGGATGGGATCTAGAGAGTGGTATCTGTTGACAAAACACAGAACACTGGATGCGTAGTAGAGCTGCAATTTCGGGGGGTCAAGTCGTGGTGGGCTTCGCTGAATCCCGAAATCCAGTCCCACCACGGCACTACCACCTAGCGAGTGACCCGCTTCCCCCGAGAGTGCTCCACGAGATCACGGCATCCCTCCTTCATATGTTGCAACAACTCCAGCCCCCACCCCTAGGGGGCCTCTTCCGGAACCTATCAGGTCGTTGTTTCTGTGCGCCACCAAGGTAGAGGGAACCTGACGCCAGCGCTGGGTGTAGCAATGGCTTGAAGTAATCGAACCATGGACCCCGCCCAAGGAACCAGCAGTCGGCGTGTTTCGCCGCCCCCTACCTTCCAACCGATGAAGCGGTGTTGTGCGTTGCTCTTCCGTCCGGACGTTGTTATCAGGGTTCATGTAGGAGGGTACTGGAGGTGGCGGGATCCGTTAGAAAACCGGGCGGCCCGCGCTTTTTATAGGAGTCAGCACTTACTGGCGACTAAGGGGATGTCGGAAACGGACCCCCCCCCGCCCGCGGCAAACGAACACGTCGAGTCCATACCCAACTCCGAATCGAGCACCCGAGCACGATAACACTGTCTCCGGGATACGTTCTGGCGAGGACGGTCTAGACGGTCAAAGGAGGTTGAGTGTTCATGATGGTTCAGGTGGAGTTGTTGTTGATGTTGTTGATGTTGTTGATGTTGTTGATGTTGTGATGGAATGAGGCACTACCCCGCGCCCGCAGAGCCTCAAGGCTTGGCTTTTCCAGAAGTGGAGTTCGTACTGGTGATCAATTAATTAATAGTACAAACATCTGATACACAACTACTCGCTCGCCATCACAACCAGAGGTTGATCAACAATAACCTGTATCGCAGCTGATGGCAGGGAGTAAGGCGCTCTCAAGCAAGTACGATTGAGTCCTTTACCACCTATTTATGATCGTCTCTAGTAGTCTTTGCTAAGTGGCCCAGGCCGGGTCTCCTGGTGACATCTTTGTGTAGATTACGAAAAAACATCTAACTGGGCTCTATAATATAGCCAAACCACCGACCCTGACTCAGGCCCTCACCCCTCACGGCCCAGACCCCTCCAGTCGCATCTCAATCCTCTCCACCTTACCCCCATCAGGCGATTCCGCCACACCCACCCCCCCCCCCCCCAACCACCGATACAGCCAGTATTGGCAAAGACCAACATCCCCACCCTTCCCCACCCCACCCGATAACGGGGGCCACCGGGGATCACTACGGTGCTATCACTGCTGATACACTATAACATAGTTGTATAGTCCTCCTCCTCCGGTGCAGGCTTCACCCCGGTATTCGTCGCTAAATTCCACCATATCTTGTTTTATACTGTAGGTTATATATGCTCTTGAAGCGTACATAAAAAATCGCAAAAAAATCGCTGTCCCCGGAAATGAGTCTTTTGTACTTTTTTACATCAGCATCACCCCTTTTGATGCTGCGCTGATCACCGACTTTTGCACAAGGACCTGTTATTATAGCAGCGAGATCAATTGCAACTATAAAGATTCTACATATACTACAAGATCTCGCCTCGGGAGCTTCCCCACCAGCGCATACCCACTACATAAGGATCTTCTCCCCCAGCAACACCGAGATCGAACGCGAAGTCGGCATATACGAGCCAATCCGACGCCTGGGCCGATCCCACGACACGACCACGACCTCCCCCCCTCTGTAAGCATACCTGTGGCCCATGGGCGCGCGCAAGCCCATGTCATCATACACGGGCCCCCTGTCCGCCGGTGTGCCCGGGCGCATCTCGTAGACGTTGCGGATGTGGTCTTTGGGCACCACACCCGGGGCAGTGCTGACTATGGCGATGTAGACCGATTGCAACCTTGTGGGTCCGGCGGCGAGGAGGTGAGAGAGGACGACTTCGAGCGGCGTGACGACACTGGGCGGCGTACACCAACAATCACCCCCAGGGTCGAACCATGCCTCGTCGAGGGACCAGAGCGGCGTGGTGGTGCTGGGTGGGAGACGGTAGGGGGGCGTGCTGGAGAGGGGGGCCGTGGTGGGGGGGGTGTCGTGGATGATTGCTAGGGATAGATGAGCGAGGTGGGGGAGGCTGCCCAGGAGGGGCGAGATTTTGATCTGTTCAGGCGGGGGAGGTTATCTCTCTCTCTCTCTCTCTCTCTCTCTCTTTCATATCCATGACCGGAAGGATTGCTTACAACATCTTCAAGTTCCACCTTGATAGACAAGTCCTCGAGGGACGGGCAACATTCAACCAACCGCGCCACCTCTTTCTCCCGCAGTGCGGCAACATTCGTCCATTCCTCCTGTGTTAGCATAAGCGTAGTGAGCGCCGCCCCACACCGACCAATGGCGTCTATGACATTGCTCATATTCGGCAGCGGCGGCGGGGGGGGCACTTCCCAGTCCAACTTGACTCGCAGCTCTCTGAGGCGGCCAGTCGTGAGCCCTTTCAACAGTGCCACCAACCCCCTTATGGTCGCAGTCCCGGCAAGCCTCCACACACTGCCCAGATCCTTCCCCAATAGCCCGCCCAGCCCATCCTCGTATATAAACCGGAATTCCTCAACTGCCGGGAACGCGACAACCCGCTCAACGGCCTCAATCGCCTCCTTATTGAACCCCTGCAGCCGCAGCACCCTCACCCCCGGCAGCCTCTCCACGCCCTCCAGCATCCGCCGAGTGGCCTCGCCAGCGCCACCGCGGTTCTGCGCCGTCAGATGCAGCATCTGCACCGTATGCGCAGACCCATGCAGCAGCCCCCGCCCGACGGTGTGATACGGGAACTTCTCATCGTACCACGCTATAACCTCCGTCAGTCCCTTGAGGCCGCAGTGCCATAGGGGACCGCCAACCTTACAAAGAACGCGCTCCAGCCGCGGCTGCTGCGCCACCGTGTGCGCCACCCCCTCATCGCCCTGGCGCCCCTCCCAGGACAGCGCGCGCAGCCGCATCCCCGGCAGCACCAGGCGGAGCACGCGGCACAGGTGCGCGGCGTGCGCATAGTAGTTGGGGGAAATCGTGAGCTCGCGGACCCACGCGGGGTCGGCCATGCGTGGCCAGGGTGGGAGCGAGAGCGCGGTGCGCTGCCTCGCGGTCAGGAACGGGATTAGCGGCGATGCGCCGAGGGTTGTCTCGGCCGGCTGGACGTGCAGGTGGGCGTAGATGTATGGTGCGGCGAGGCGGTATAGGTAGTGGGAGACGAGGAGGACGCTCACTGGCGGGAGGGGGGGCTCGGTGCTGGGGGCTGGGGGCGGGAGGAGGAGGCAGGAGATGAGGATCTCGGGGAGGGAGAGGAGTGTTTTGGGGGTTGGAGGGGACATTGTGGTTGTGGTGGTGGGTGTGGTGGGTGGTGAGAGGGTGGGTTTATGTGGGTTGGCTTTTTCTTGGGGGGGGGGGGGGGGGGAGGGCGTTTATAAATAGTCTTCTTATGTCCCGGACTGTAGCGTGGAGGTTTTGCACCATATGTGAGGTCATAATTGCGTAGAGGACAACCACTACGTCATACTGTAATCATGCCTCCCCAAAATTTAAATGATCGCAATCATCTAGATTACTTCATTATGACCCTGCTGTTTGTGCATCTGAAGCCGCTGCCTATTATAAGTATACCATAAAATCTACCTTTTTTACTCAACCAAGAGATTCTCAACAGAAACACAATCTCTTGTCCGTTTGCCTCCAGAACTAGGTCATTTTACTCGGCCTAAAGTACTCTGCATATCTAGTGCTTCGTTTATCTACTACAGCCATTGGTTAAAAAGGTATAAAAGTCCTGATTCAGGATACTACAAATATATATTGACTCTATTAGAAACCTTTTCAAAGAACAAGTATGGAAACAAGGGTCCTGAGGCCTCGGAATGCAAATATACACTATGTATCAACACCAAACAGCACCTCACCAACACCTTTAAACTCCTCCTCGGCTGTCGTCAACTCCCGGAAGTTGAAAGCCGCTTCAATCACGACATCTCACTCGCCTGATAAAGCGGAAGGAAAACCTCGATATCTCTACAATCTACGCTCCCAGAAGTACCAGATTATGTACCTATGACCGAGCAGTATACGCCTGTCACGACTCAGCCCCCTGCACCTCGCCTCCCGCCAAAGCGTAGTCTTCGCCAGTGGGTACTCTAACCTATGTTAATATGTTTCAGAGCATTTTGAATTTAGAATATGTTTGGAAATCAAGAGTTATATCTAATAGTATTAGAATAAAATACTACATCAGCAAAAAATAGGGTTGCGTCTTTTGGCGCCTGGGCGCCACAATTGGCACAAGATGCAGAAGACGTCAAAGACGCACAAAAATCAATTGCTTACCTGCATCCCCGCGCCCCGGCGCCGCAAGATAGTCTTGGGCTCCCAAGACGCACTTTCCGTCATTGGTCTCCAAAACCTCGTCTTGTACCTTTTGCCAGGCTAGCGGTCATGGCAGAACCTTGACGCTAATATTCGCTGGGAATTGACGACACACTGACGATTAGAGTTTTCCGATAACGATTAATAAGGTGAAACCAATGAGCCCACAGGAGATTCAAGCTGGGACGTTGGCATTGGAACGTGAAGGGGTGTACAGCTATCCATGTGGGAATTGCCCTGGACTTGTGACCCTCGCGGGAATGGATATTAATGTGCTCAATACGTATATTATGTCGTAACAGGGTTTGATGCGGATGCTTCCTAGGGGGGAAATTGATTTTTTGATGTTGTCGCAATTGTGTAGTTAGGCTAGTATATCTAGAGAGAGATAGATTAGTGAGGACATATATGTGGTGTGAATATATGGAGTAGATGAAGCCCCCGCCTGCCATTTGTGAGCCCCCCCGCTCCCCCGAGGCCACTAAAACCTCACCAACCGCGTGTACCTGGCGGCGTTTTCGGGCTCTATTCCGCGCACCAACTACTTCCTGCACACACAAACCTTAGGGTGGCACGCATGCACGAAATATTTAAAAAATACACCTGTACATACCCAGCTGGATCGTCAAACGCATCGCTTCAAAACCTCAACTGATTCTAACAACCAAGTACCGTGCACTCCGTTTTACGGTGGGACCGAACGTAAAGATTTCCGCATACAATAAATGATATAACCGGAAAAAAAAAAAAACAGTGCCGAACCAGGGTTAGGGTTATCTACTATTTCTACGTATCCTATGGATATTTTAGTTGGGCCTTATAATATGGTAGAAAGGACAGAGACACGGCCCAGAGATTGGAGGTATATATTCTTATATCTCATAAGGCTCATAGAACAGCTCATGATCTGGTACTATTTCCTTGACAAGGGAGGGTTTGATACGTGACAGTATATATCCCACAGTAATATTAGGGCTGCCTGCCCTACCAGCACCGTCTCTGGACAGGGAGCATTTCCAAATCCCTTGTCACCGCTCACCCTCATCCCCCCCACCATACACTAGTACCACCACCTCCCGTCCCCGGCATCCTCCATAAACGCCGCATGAAACAGGCCCCAATGCTCCCAGACCTTCCACCCCCTATCCACGCCATTAACCATGGCCCACGCAAATCCCACCAGCACCACCCCCTCCCTCCCTCCACCCCTACGCACCCCAGCAACAACCATACACTCCCCTCCCAAGCCCCCATGCGCCACCTCCAGCCCCTGCATGCGATCCACCGCTCTGGTCCCAGAGCTATGCAGGTCGGCGAGCCGCATCCACGCCCTCCTCCTCTCCTCACCCGGCGGCATTGCCGCCGCCTCCTCACGCAGCGACGCTATCGTCGTCCCGGGAGCCACCATTTCCAGCAGCAGCGCGGAGCACGCGCCCCGCGGCATGCCCACGACGTGCCACTCGCCGTAGAAGTGCGGGACCTCGGAGCCCTGTAGGGGCTGCAGTCGCGTGTATGCGGCGAGCTCGCGGCGGAGGCGGTACGCTGGTTCGGAGTGGGTGGCGTAGAACTTTGCGATCCAGCGTGCGGGGGTAGGGTTGTGAAGGTCGGCGAGGACGGCGACGTGGCGCGTCAACGTGTGCGTTATGTAGAATGTGGCCTGGACGGCACCGGAGGCAAGGGTGGTAAGGGTGGGCGGGTTGTGTGGACGGGGCTGGTGGGAGGCTGGGTACGGCGGCGGGGAGGGCGTGGGGGGTGATTGTAGGAGAGAGATGGTGGCGGCCTCGGTGCACTGTAGGGTGAGCTGGGTGTGGGGCTGCCAGGGCATGTGCGGTATCAGGCGGGCTTGCTCGGGGCGGAGTGTCGGCACGAAGACGGGCTGTGGAGGTGAGCCCGGTGGGAGCTTTCCCCACGTACTGGCCGTGTTTTGGGGTTGGAAGGACATTTGTTATGAGAACAACTGATCGGATAGTTGGATGACAAAGTCGGGGTTCATTGATTAGTCAGTTTTCTGCCCCCGCATCAGATTAGTGAACGTCAGGCGACTACTCATAAGAAATCACTCGATCACATTCTATCACTCGCCTTTCATGATCCATCGCTTTTTCCCTATTTTGTTTAATTCATTAATATGAGCTATCGCTTGGCCTTCATTAGAATGGTTCTGTAACGGGGCTCGCACCATCTTAAGAGGATCAAGGATTTGGAGGATCCTTCGGATGCAGCAACAGGTTCTGCATAATGCGGGCCAAAGCCACAGCTAGAGTCTAGGCACATCATTCCACATGGATAGAATAGGGATAAGGCGTGCACTCTCCTTGACACGCTTTGGAGCTGATAGGCCCTTAGTGCAGAACAAGAATTGGGCAATATCACTTTCGATAATACTCAAGTTGATGATCACCCGGTTAACATGGGATTGCATACACCCTCACAGCTCTCCGTTCAGGAGGTTCTTTCCTCCCTAGTTGGACAGCAGGTTAGCGGAGAGATTGCTGGGCTGGTACAACACACGAGTTGACAATGCAAGATCGGAATAATCCCACTTTCGCTCCTTCTTTGCTGCCTACCTGGATGCGCAAGCACCAAAGACAGCAAAGGGGGAAAGCAAAGAATAGAGATAGATTCGGGTGACGATAAGGCAAGACTCGTCAAGCTCTCTCATGAAAACTGTGAATTTTAACGGACTGGTAAGACAACATTCTGCGATCTGACGCGATGAGGTGCTAAATATACCAGACAGGAAAAACAAATGTCTATGATATGACGCGGATAAAATACTGAGTTGCGACTGGCGGAACCTGAACTTAATCTCATGGATTATATGGGGGGGTAGGAAGAAAAAATGAGAGGCGGGATTACAGCTGATATGGTAAGGGCGGGGTAGCAAGGAGCTACGGGGGGTGGGGGCTGGCCTTAGGCCTTTCGATTTCTTCAGTTGATTACTTGATGAAGGTGAAGCAGGGTCAACTGGAGGTTTAGAATTAGCAAGGCAATGTAGAAGCGAACTCGGCTGGAAAAAGCAAGAATGTGTTAAGGGGGAAAGCTAGACAACTACGGTCGCATACAAATTCAAAGCACCTATACTCGCAGGCACCTGGCCATGGGGACATGTCCCCAATCCCGGCCGCATCCAGCCTCCTTCCCAGCGCGACTTGCACCCACTGCCTCTACAGTCGTCCTGTCTCTACACTCGCCCTGTCTTTACACTCGCCCTAACTCCCCCCCCCTCCCCCCAGACTTGGAAGCCACGTCCACATGGCTTTGAACCATTAGAAGACCATACCCTCATGCCTTCCTGCCTCTGCACCCGACTCTGTACTTGCTTCGACTCTGTACTTGCTTCGACTCCATGGCTATTATGGGGCCACACCATAGGGCCCCCTGCCAGCGACGGGCGGGCGCAGCGATTGCTGGAAACATGTGTGTTTTTCCCGCCCGACTGCGTCTTCACCACCAGTTCCACCTATCCCACCACCTCCACCATGTCCCCTACTACCACCTCCATCCTCACCTCCACCGTGAGCTCGCCTGAGACCACCTCCACCACTACCACTTCCACCGTGTACTCGACGACGACCAAGACCACAGCCACCACTACCACCTCCAACTTCACCATCCTTTCGACAATGACCTCCACCTCGGCCACGACCACCACCACTTCACCTCCACCTGCACCACTACCTCAACCCCCACCTACTGTGATCTCCACCCTGACCTGAGCCCCAACTCTACCCCCCCACCACACCACCATCACCACTATCACCTCCACCTCTACCGCAACCACACCACCACTGTGCCCTCTACCACCACCGTGTCCTCGACAACCACCGTGTCCTCGACCACCACCATGACCTCAACCACGATTGCCGCCTCCCCACCACCACTACTACCACCATCACCATCATCATCATCATATCCACCATGACCACCACCTCTACCGCAACCTTCACATGGCAAAATACTGATCCTGGCTGAACCTCGGGGGTCTTGAGGTCGCACCCAAATGGCTTCCTGCCCCTACACTCACTTCCACACCCTGGAAGCCATCAGGAGGCTACACCCAAATGATTTCCTACCAATGACGGGAAGGCGCAATGAACTCTTGTCTCACCTTCCCATATGGACTCGCGGTTCTGAAGCAAGTGATAATCGATGGTTCTGCATGCTTTTTCGATAGCTTCACATCTACATGAAAGCGGGTTTTTTTGTCATGTGGAAACATTTCTTTTTGGTGCATGAAAGCCATTAGAAAGACACCGAAATGACTCCCTGTCTCTGCACTCGCTTCCACACAATTCAAGCCATGATGGAGCCGAATTCATATAGTTTCTTGCTTCTGCACTCGCTTCGACTTTATGGAAGCCGCGCCCGGGTACGTTCCTGTCTCTATACTTGCTTTAATACCATAGAAGCTGTTAGAGAGCGACACCCAAATAGCTACCTGCTAGCGACGGGCCGGCGCAGTGAGTCCTCGTTCGCACCCTTCAATGTCGAGTCGCAATTCCAGAGCGAGCGATAATCCATGGCTACATCGAATGCATGCCTTTCGAAGGACATGGAGACGTGCTTTTTCGACTTGTTCGCTTGTGGGTGGAAACATGCTTTTTTGGCGCATGTAGGCCACGAGGGAGCCGCACCCTAATAGCTTTCTGCCTCTGTACTGGTTTCCGCACCATGGAAGCCAGACACAAATAGCTCCCTGCCCCTACACTTGCTTCTGCACTCAAATGGCTTCCCTCTGCCCTCGCTTCCACAATCTGGAAGCCATTATGGAGCCACACCTACATGGCCACCTGGCTGGCGTGGGCGGGCGCAGTTAACCCTCGTTCGCATGCTTCCATGTGGAGTCGCAATTGTAGAACAAGTAATAATTGATAGTTCTGCATCAAATGCACGCTTTTTTGGAGTATGGAATCCTGGTTTTCAGACTGCTTCACATCCACAGCAAAGTTTTATGGCGCACGAAAACGCGGCTTCTGGGCTGCCTTAAATCACTTTACCTTGGCGCATGGAAGCCATTAGGAGGCCATACCCACATACCTTTCTGCCTCTGCACACAACTCTGCACTCACTTCGACTCCATGGAATGTATTATGGAGTCACACCCATATGGCCTCCAGCCAGCGACGGACGGGCGCAGTCAATCCTCCTTCGCGACCTTACACGTCGAAGCATAGACCAAGACGCGATTCTCAAGCGAGTGAGACTGTGTAGTTCTGCATTGAATGCAATGCTTTTTTGATCGCGTCACCTGTGCCTGGAAACAGGAATTTTGGGAGAATGGAATCATGGCATTTAGACCCATTCGCATCCATAGGGAATCATGCTTGTTTGGTGCAAGAAGATCATTATGGAATCACATCCAAATCGCTTCCTGCCTCTACACTCGCCTCCATATCATGAAAGCCATTATGGAGCGACACCCATGTCGCTTCCCGCCAGCGACACAGTGAATCTTCGTTCACGACCCTATACAGTGTGGAGGTGTGATCCTGTACCATGCATGCTTTTCCGGTGGCTTCGCCTGCGCCTGGAAACATGCTTTTTTGGTGCCTGGGATCAAAGTTTTTAGCCTGCCTCACATCCATATGGAAACACGCCTTTTTGACTCTGGCAATATGCGGTTTGATTCCTGCCCACGCAGATAGATCGTGTTGAGATTATCATTGCGAGCCGGGGAAAATATATCCTCCTATGTAATAATTGCGGCAAGGTCTAGACCACTCTTATATTATGTCATTACTGCTGTTTGCCAAGGCTATTGTTGTTATAAAAGGGCTATTAAATTCCCTCCTGTACTATAGTGAAGACAGGACAAGAATTATATTCGCTGCCAGAGTCATTATTTCAAACAGATCGCGCAGGAAGGTGGCGAGTGATAGTCTATGATCACGATCTATAGGCTTAAGAATTCTTATGTACAGCCGCGTCCGCAAGGTTTTGGCACCCTGTACAAACATCTGCCATTACAAAAAATAAAATATCTGGTCCCTTTATCAAAAGGTGGGGTTGTGAAGGTTGTGATAGACAGCAGGATAGGGATATGTAACTATAAATTGTCATTGCAGTCACTCTTATCTGGTTGTTTATAGCACGGTTTGAACTCATGAGCTTTGAGACTGGGTGTACCAAAACTTTGCGGACGCGACTGTACTTATCTGTCAAAACCCCACCCCCTACTCCGCCCTACAATCGTGTACCCCTTGCGCCTCCAACATACAATATCCGGAGGCCAGTTCACGTCACACACATACAAAATACTGTCACGCTGGACAACTACGGGTCGCATACAAATTCAACGCACCTCCAGCACCCAAGCTCGCCATCACGCTCGCAACCATGCTCGCAGGCACCTGGCCATAAGAGCGTGTCCCTAATCTCCATCAGATCCATCCCCCTCCTTAACCCGTCAGGCATCCATTGCCTCTGCACTGGCCCTGCCTCTACACTTGCCCTGTTTCTAGACTCACCCTGCCTCTAAATTCGCCCTGACTCTGCTCACTGATTTTGAAGCCATACCTATAGGGCCTCCTGCCAGCGACGGGCGGGCACAGTGAATGCTCGTTCGCGAACTTACATGTAGAAGCATGCACCATGGCACGATTCTGAAGCAGGTGATACTGTGTGGTTCTGCATTGAAGGCATTCTTTTTCGACAGCTTCACCTCCACACATCCTCCTACCTGGCGCGGGCAGGTGCAATTATATCTCGTTCAGATCCTGTCAAAACCCCGTCCCCTACTCCGCTCTCCAATCGTGTATCTCTTGCGCCTTCACCATTCAATATCCTAAGGCCAGTTTGTGTGCCATACATACAAAATACTGCCACGCATACAAATACAACGCACCATTGGCCCCTGAGCTCGCAACCAGGCCCTAGCCATAGGAATGTGTTCCCTAATCTCCACTGCATACAATCTCCTTCCCAACGTATCTTGCACCTACTGCCTCTACTCGCCATGGCTCTGTCTCCAGGGTCTGGGGGCCATTAGGGAGGCAGGCCCAAATTGCTTCCTGCCAGCAATGGGTGACTCCAGCGAATCCTCGTTCGTGCCCTTCCATATTCGGTCGCAGTCCCGAAGTGAGTGTTAATTGATAATTCTGTACTATATGTATGATTTTCGATCGCCATATATCCATATGAAATGTGCTCTCTTCACCCGAGCCAGGAAACATTCTATTTCGACTATTGTTTGGCACATGGTGACTGTTATGGGACCATACACGGATGGCACCCTGCCTCTGCACTCACTTCCATATCCTGTATGCCACAAATGACCCTCTACCTCTAAACCTGTCTCCACACCCGAGAGCCATTACGGGGGCACACCAAAATAGTCTCTTGCCTCTGCACTCAGCCCCACACCATGGAAGTACTCTTGAAGTCACAAACACATGGCTGTTACGGAGCAACACGGAGACAAGAGGCAAGAGGGCAAAGGTGCACAACCGGGCCAGGGCGAGGACGGGCAACGAGGGTAACGACACCTAACCGAGCAACAGCAAGGTCGGGCAGAAGGTCCAAAGGGATTCCTGGATAAAGACGTGCAAGCAGAGGTACCAGTAGATAACACCTTCCACGGTCATGGGCTATGGGCGAGGTGAGGCGAAGCGAGGCAAGTCGAAGCGAGGCGAGATGGAACGAGACGAGGCGAAGACGAGCACGAGAACTATAAGCGAGAGGAAGGCGAAGAGTGTTCTTGAAATCCCACTTGGGATAACAGAGACGCCTTGGCGATGACTAAGGGTATGACGATATATATTCAGACGTAACGAACTAAAGACATAAGAAACCTAAACCGTAGGGTTGATAACAGGAAGAACACGTAAGAAAAGAAAGAAAGAGAAAAAGACAAAGGAAAGATCTATAGCCGAGTATATATACCACTCCTAACCTCTGTACAGTCATGACTCATAATTCGTGTAATGGAAACCCATGGAAACTCCAAGAACCCAAACAGAACACCGCAACCAAAAACCTATTCTCCAATATCCTCCTCCTCTAGGAAGTCCATAGTACGCCGTGATAATGGCCCCCTGCCTCTCCACCCCTTAATCCGCCCTGCAATTGTGTACTCTTGCGCCCCCATCATACAATATCCAGAGGCCAGTTCACTCACACACACACAAGATACTGCCATGCTGGACAACTACGGGTCATATCCAAATTCAACACGCCCCCAGCACACAAGCTCATAAGCGTCTAGTCACAAGAGCATGTCCCTAATCTCCACTACATTAAAGCTCCTTTCCAACACGTGTTGCACCCACTGCCTCTACTCAAGCCGACTCCATCCCCTCAATCTGGAGGCCACTAGGGGGCCATACCCAAATAGTTCCCTGCCAGTGAAGGCCGGGCACAGTGAATCCTCGTTCGCACTTTTCCCTGTAGAGGCAGGCAAAATAGCTTGATACTTTGATGAATGATCATCTATGGTTCTGTATCGAATGCATGCTTTTACACCTACATCAAAACATGCTTGTTTCACTGCTTCACCTGTGCCTGGACACGTGGTTTTTAGACTGCTGGGAGTCCTTTTTTTGGCGCATGTAAGCTATTAGTAACCCACACCCAAATGGCTTCTTGCCTCTGCACTCGCTCCTACACCATTGCAACCATCCCACGGCGGCACACATATGACCTCCCTTCAAGGCTTTTAGATAGCTTCAGGTGCGACTGGAATCATGGTTTTTAGCCTCCTCACCTGCACGTAGAAGAATGCTGTTTTATAGCGGGGGATCCTGGTTTTTAAATTGATATGGATCATACTTTTCTAGCGCATGCAAGCTATTGGGAAGTCACACCCAGAAGGCTCTCTGCGTCTACTTTGGCTTTCGCACCATAGTAGCCACACCCAGATCGCTCCCTGCCTCTGCACTCGCCTCCACACCATGGAAGCGATTATGGAGCCACACCCAAGTGGCTCCCGCCTCTACACTCGCTTCCACTCCACGGGGGCCATTATGAAGCCACACCCAGGTATCTTCCTACCTCTTCACTCGCTTCCACACCCTAGAAGCCATTATGGAGCCACACCCATATGGCCTCCTGGGAGCGACGGCGGGTGTAGTGAATACTCGTTCACACCTTTCCATACTTTTACATCCACTTGAAAGCAGGCTTTTTCAACTGCTTCACCCATGCCTGACGGTCCTCCCCCCAGCGCTCCGTTGCCGGAAATCACCTACCAAGGACCGCGGTCGGAAGGCCAGCAGGTCGGCAGGTAGGTAGGTGAGTACGTGGGTAGGTGGGTAGGTCGAGTGATAACCCACGACGCAGAGAAACATGACTCCCTTGACCCCTAGTAGGCGCTCAGAATTATGCTCTTTCGATCACTAATCATCGCTCAGAATCATGTTAAAAAACATTGGGATAAAGGCCATCGCGCGATAGCTACAAGTCATAGAGTATTGGGGCAGAAGCTGTCGCACGATGGGAAGATATGGAGAATAACCTAACAAATGCTGCCGTATAATAAATAAACATTGGAAAAGCTATTGTACAATAGTACAATAGCTATAAGTCACAGTAATGCCATCGTACAGTAGACATGCGATAGGAACTCCGGGTGAGACGAGTGATACACTATGACCAGCCATCTCAAATATTAAGCCAGTAGCTTATCACCTATGCCGTCAGGCAACATATCAACAGTAGTACTAAGATAGGAAAGGACAAGGCATAATAGAAAGGCATGGAATAAATGAATCTGAGTGTCTTTTACAAAAGCGTACCCTGATAGAGACGCCCCGAGATTATTTTGTCATCCCGGATGTGTTTCTGACTTTCGGACGTTTATTGATATTCTATATCATCGGTATTCATATATATAATGCTAGTTTTGTTCCCAACTTATACGGTAATGCTAGTTGAGGTGGTGTGTATAACTTAAGTTCATCACAGTAAGGTCTGGAGCAATAGCTTTTTGGGAAAAAACCGGGTTTGTAAATAACCCCGCCAGACTTTTTTTGGTAGAAAACCTAGAGTTTTGGCATAGCAACCGTGGATTCTGGAGGGCAACCGGACTTTTGTTGGTGCAGAATCCGGAGTTTTTCGGGGCTCTTTGGCACAGAAACCCGAGTTTTGGCACAGCAACTAGGCCAAAAAAAAGGACTAATACTAGCCTATTAGGCAAGCACACTAGACCCCTCTGGTACTGAACTATACAACTAAAAAAATACCGCTAGAAACGAGATTAATATAATGCCTATTACAAAGTGAAAAAAAGTAGCCCAAGCATGCGGAAAGCCTGATAGTAAGGGGGGGATAGATGATGACAACTCGTCTGCTCATTAGATACCTGGGTTAGCAACCTGAACTAGCACGGGGGTAGGGGTAAGTCTGTAGACGGTGGTCGTGGTTGCAACAGAAGTAGGTGTCTACAGACTTACCTACACTGTAGCACATGTAGGTACACCACAGTACATGGCAGGTGTTCGTGTTGCTTGGCGGAAATTCCTAGGCGAATGGCCACAATTGTACTATAGATTAGAGGAGAAGTGTCGTCCCGAGGAAGGGGACACCTGTAACCAAATATGAACTAGTGGGTATAAAGGTGGGAGAAGAGGAAGGTGGGGGACCTTCTTCTCTCCTGAAGCATCCAGAATAGAGATCTCACTATTCTAATCCTTTCTTGACATATCAACATTTCTGTTCGGTTGTCAGCCCTTGAAACAAAGTTACTACTCATTTTAATGCTTGGTCGGTTACCCGGTCTACCCGTCTCAATATATAACCATCGCCTTCTCGCTCTCTCCTAAGCTGCATAACACTATACCACTTCATACACGACCAAATAGCTTCACCGTATAATATAGCGATATGGCCGACCAACCCAACTTCTTAATCATTGCCGAGAACCTCGATGCGATCAAAGATGAGGTCGCGCTCATCCCGAAAATCGTCCCGCTCACTGCAGTTACGTTCCGGGAGGAAATGCAGAATATTTTGGGCGTCTTTGGGGCCGATATACGGGTAGAGATTGGCGCGATCCGTGACGAGATGCGAGCCGGGATTGGCGGTATCCGTGCCGAGATGCGAGCCGAGAATGGTGGGATCCGTGCCGAGATGCAAGCCGAGTTTGGTGGGATCCGTGCCGAGATGCAAGCCGAGTTTGGTGGGATCCGTGCTGAGATTGGTGGGATCCGTGCCGAGATGGGCGAGATGCGAGCTGCGATGGGCCGGATGCAAGAGGAGATCGGGGGGATCCGCATGGAGGTCGGGGGGCTGCGCGGGGAGTTTCGCAAAAGGTATGTTCTACACTGCAACAAACCCCTCTCGTCCCAGCCCCACAAAGTACATCCCGCCTCCTCCTGCCATAATTAACAGCAAGAAACAGCCAACTACTGCTACCGATGCGGCTTCACAATGCCACCGCGAGCGACGGGGCACCCCTCCGCTACCCGAACGGAGTGGCGGTTGAACGAGGTATGCCGGACACGAGACGCGATGTCTTGACCCTGAGTAGTAGGCTTACCTTCTCTCTCCCACCACCCCTTAGCTAGATCAGGTTGCTAATCCAGGGTAATCGCTGGGCAGGCGAACGATGTCGGGTGACGTCCGTGGCGCTTGGGCTCCCGCCACTAGCGAACCCGACGGTGGCGTTGCGTAGGAGGCAGATAGCAGACTATCTGGGAGTTACCTTGGCAGATTAATCTCTAGACGGACCCTCTAGGGGGGCGGGGCGGACCTGGGTGCTCATTTTGTGGGGTACGGCGCTATTTCTTTGGTTGGGCTAGTTCTGCTTGCACGCTCGCGCTCCTGTCCCGCTCAAGTTATCATCAGTTATCCTTCCTTACCGGTTGCGTTTCTGCATGCCTTGGTTGTTTGTTTGCTTTTGACTCTTCGGCGCCTGGCTTTGGCTATCACACTCCTGTACACATACAATTTAAATTATCAATAGCAGAAAACTTCATGGCTAACTCTAAACTCACCCTCATTTCTCTAGCCTATCTCATCTCCAATCAGTAAAATGCTTAGCTCCGTACAAATTTAAATCCTCTTCCGTGGGGGTCAGCATAGAAGGAAGGTCCCGATAATTATACTTGGTCATGAATTATCACTCTGTCAAAACCCCGTCCCCTACTACGCCCTGCAATCGTGTACCCCTTGCGCCCTCACCATACAATATCCAGAGGACAGTTCGCGTCACACACATATAAAATCCTGCCATACTAGACAACTACGAGTCGCATACAAATTCAACGCGACCCATGCATGTAGGCACCTAGCCATTGGAACGTGTCCCCAATCTCCAGCGTATTCAAGCTCCTTCCCAACGCGTCTCGCACCCACCCCCCTACACCCACCTCCCCTACATCTACCCTGCCTCTACACCTACCCTACCTCTACACTCGTCCTGCCCCTACACGCCCCTGCTATACTCCCGGATTTGGAAGCCACACCACCTGACTCCCTGCCCGCGACGGGTGGGCGCAGTGAGTGCTCCCTCGCACTCTTCCATGTCTACTCACGATCGTAGAGCAAGTGACAATATGTGATTGTGCATCGAACACATATTTTGTCAACGGCTTCACATCCACGTAAAAGTATGCTTTTTCAACTTCTCTAGCTGCGCCTAGAAAGATGCTTTTTTGTAGAATGTAATCATGCTTTCTTCGAGCATAGAATTGTGGTTTTTAGAATCTTCGAAATCATACTTTTTTAGTGAATGAAAGCCACTAGGAAGCCACACCAAAATGGCGCTCTGCCTCTCTATTCGCGCTATTATGCACCCGAATGGTTTCCTGCCAACGGCGGGCGAGCTGAATGAACTCTGCTTGGCTGCCTCCAATATGGACTCGTGGTTCTGAGGGGGGTGGTAATCGATGATTCTGCATGCTTTGTAGATCACTTCACATCTACATGAAAGCGTACTTATTTGGCGCAACGAAACAGGTTTTTCTGGCGCATGAAATTGTGGTATTCAGACCTTTCAATATCATGCTTTTCTAGCGTAAGGAAGGCACTATAAGCCATACCCGGATGGTTTCCTATTGGGCGTTAGCGGGCGCAGTGAACTCCTGTATCCTTCCATATGGAGTCATGCACCGTGGTGCGATTATGGAGCGAGTGATAGTTCACGATTCTCCATCGAATGCATCGCTTTTCAACGGCTTCACCTGTGCAAGCATACTTTTTTGGCACATGCAAGCCATTAGGAAGCCAAACTCAAATGACCTGCTGCCAACGAAGGGCGGGCGCAGGTAACACTTGTCCGTGACCTTACATGTACTTTTATGGCTTCTATATCTGGGCTTTGGAAACACGTGTGTTTTCACAATAAGCTGCGTCTCCACCACCACCACCACCACCTTGTCCCTGCCCACCACCTGACCTCCACTTCTACTGCAACCAGGACAAACTCTACCGCAACCGCCATCTCTACACCACCGTGACTTCGACCTCGACCACCACGTTCACCACTACCACCATCACCACCACCTCTCCCGCCACCACCACTGTCTCCATCTCCGCAATCATGTATACCACCAGCTCAACTCCACCGTGATCTCAACCATCACTACCGCTTACATCGTGTCTTCGACGACCGCCTCCACCCCCAGCCAGGGCTCTCAATGGTACGTATCAGTATGATTTTCATGCCATATCGTACCCACTGTTATATACTGCGGTGGTGATCGAACTGCATGATACTTTGAAGACTCCTTATCATACCAACTATGATATATCATTACTGTAAACGAGTGTTGTCTTATGTTCCTGGAAGTGTTCCAGGGCAAAATCCAAGTTTTCCCTTCCTTTTCCTCCTCTTCCTGCCAGCAATTCATGAACTGCATAAATCGAGGTTAGTAGAGGTAAGTGAAGATTTGTTTGGGCGCCAAGTCCCTACCATGATATTCATGCTATTATCGATACAGATAAAATCCATATCCTACCTATTATTACCTAAATGTTCATCATATCGTACTCTGCTCACTGTACTGCCAGCGAGCTTTATCGATATGTATTACAGCACCGCATTATCATTCAGAACCCTGCCTCCAGCATGCCCTCTACTCCGACCCCGATCACCACCACCACCTCTACCACCACCTCCTCGATCACTATATCAAAAGAAAGGTATTCTCCTCGCACTCCGCCCCGGTAAACGCCTAGATAGCCTCCGCCCCGAATCTCACATCCGCAGAATCTAGTATTTCTGCTTTTGATGGGTGCGTTGAGAACCTCTAAGTTGTATCTACAAACTCAAGGTAGGCACCTGCCAGTACTTCCCTTGCCAAACCCAAGTGTCTCCCTGCCTCTGCACCCGCTTCCATACCCTTGGAGCCATTACGGAGCCCAGCCAAACTGCTTCCTGCCAACAATGGGCGGGCGCTGTTAACCTTCGTTCGCGACCCTAGATGTGGAGGCGCAATTCTGGAGTAAGTGATAATCCAAGACTCTGTATAGGGTGCCTGGCTTCATCTGCGCCTGGAAATAAGCTTTTTTGGCGCCCTGAATAATGGTTTTCAGGTTGCTTTACAACCTTATGGAAACATGCCACCTGCCCCATTAATCAATCGTGTTAAAATGAATGTTGCTTTCGTGCCTAGTCAAGGGGATTATGTTTCGGATCATGTGTCCGGTATATATATATATCACTGTCGTATGTATATATATAGGATATCCCTTTTGTTGTTACAGGATTGCTTAGGACATGCGGTACTGGTAGTACAATGGTATTGTCCCAGTGCGACGGCGCGATGGAAAGGGTGACGTACGCCTAGAAGCGGGGTTCGGTTATAACTCAGCAACCACAATCACACCTCCGTGAGGGACCCCTGGTTACCCCACCTCATAGGAAGACTGAGCAGTAGCGGAGGCATTGCGGGAAATTTGCTATAGGAGTAGTTAGCGGGTTTAAGGGGGGTTCTTCATGTATAAATAGCTAGTAGGATCTCCGCCGTCTTAGGGGAATCATCAACCTTCAAGGGTACGGAATCCGGTCGGCTGGAACGGAACTATGGAACAGCTGATTAACCACCTAGTGGAACAAAGGCGACCACCCATACTCTGACTTGCAAAAGCGCGATGCGAAGTAGTCAAAAATTGAAGGGAAGCCAGCACAGAGGTACTTTTAGTGCGATGCAGGTTTCCTACTATCACCATACACTATTAAGTCACTAGAGACCTAAGAGAGCTTAAGAACAAATATCAAAATGACGAAAGTTTTATGCTTCCGGACTATTTGATGTCAGGGTGGGGCATCAAAGCCTCATGGTCAGAAGAGGAATTTTTTAACACTATATTGTACCTTATCTGGTCGCACACTAAAGCATACTGCTCTAAGATAACGCTTTGCTTAAACGACTATCCGTATTAAGGCCTCTCCAAGTGCCATGGTGGCGGTAGATAAAGATACTTCCCAAGTTATAAGACAGTATAATAAAGAGAGATATGACGGCGATAGTCGCTAATTAAATAGAGACTATAAAGTATATTGCTAGATAGATACAGAAGACGCTATGAAGGAGAAAGAGAAAAGAAGAAAAATACAGGAGAGGCTCAAGGTTTCCATTATATACCCCTGCACTTGCCAAGCTGTTTCCTACTATAACTCCGCAGAACTCCACCCATGACTCATGGTTTCATGTAACAGAAACCCATAGAACTATTCTGACTCACTCACACCTCTGAAATAAGACAAGAATCTCAGCCCCGCCAATCCTTCCATCCTCAAACCCTAGGCCCATGAAAGAAATTGTCATGCTAGCCTCGCGAGCCTTTAACCCCCAATCGCCCCCTGGTTTGTTCGGATAGATGTGAAAGACTTCGACGGCAGCGCTTCCCTGCAATATTCGGCGGTTCCCATGCGGTCGCATATCCAAATTCAATTAACAAAATATTGAAGTCCCTCGCCTCCCACGATTTCTTGAATCTAAAATCTCCTCCACTTCAGATTCCTCTTCTTGCTCCACAACAACTGGCGCGGGGTTTCTGGCCTCAGACGGGACGACGGCAGCAAAGATCGAAGAATAAACATTTAAAACACGCGGTGCATCTTCATAGCACGGCGAAGATTCAGACGATGATAAGATAGGGGAGATAACTTCCTGACGGAAAACGGTCCCCAACCTTTTCCAATTGTTCCTCGATTTTCGCATCGCTAATATTTTTTTGCTGAGCATTTAACACCATGCTCCAACTTCATACCGCAAGAAGAGTGCTGCTTATACATCGACTTTCTTGTTGATCCCTGTCTTTAGTTGTGCCCAGAAATGGTCATGAATTTCCTCCATTTTGGTCGCGGCATCAAGGCGTGTCTTCTGCTTCCTTTAAGTTCATCAGAATCGGGCGATAAATTGTGAATTTACAAGAAAGGAGCCTTGCTGACGCGGATATTGATTATTCGCCGCAAACTCTGCCATTCGTAGCCATCTAACCCAGTCTGCTGGTAGGACACGATCCTCGAAGATATTGTTCCATCACGGTATTCAGTCTTCTGTTTGGCCATCTGTTTTGATGAAATGTGCCGACATTCGCGCTTCAATCTTAAGCCGATTGCAAAGCGATTTCCAGAATTTGGCGGTAAATTGAGTCCTCGATCGGAGGTAATATGCGGTAGGTAGTTCGCGAAATTCCATATGTGCCGTAGGTACAGCTTACCAAATCCTCCGAGTTTGACGGTATCAAGAAGAGCGACGATTTTGCTAACCGATCCACGACGACTAGTATGGCGTTATATCCTCACTTTCTGGCAGCAGTCCTGTAACAAAGTCCATAGAGATCTCCTTCCAGGTTGTGCCGAATGGGTAGTGGTCGAGTAATTCCTAATTTTCCATGTGTCGTTGCCATTCATGTACAGACGCGTAATTCAATATATCGACTAATATATTCAAGATATTTGGCCAAGTAGTAGTCCCTACTGACCAATTCGAAGGTCTTCTGCCGGGTATCCTACGAGGCATCATGGTACTGCTTCAGGATTTCCAATTTCAACGCGAAGTCGAACGTAAAGATTTTCGCGATAAACGATAACCGTCCACTTCAAGACATTCCGCCAAGCGATATTTTCTTTACAATGCTTGGTATCCGTCCTGCCATAGGTCCAGAATCTTATGGAATGGGTCAGCCAAGATCCTTCTTCAAATAATTTTTTAGGGTGGCGTTTTTTCACGCATGGCTTTGTTTAAAAGAACCCGCCAACAAACTTACCAGATCCAAATTCTTCTTTTCAGAACCGTCTGACTCTGGTGCAGAATCTTTCATCCTTCTCGCGAGATCTCCCGATCTCCTAGTCAACGATCCGGGTTTCCCACCTTGCTTCCCTGGCCTGTATTTAATAACAAAATTGAATCGCGATAAGATTCGCCCAATCGCATTTTGTCTCCTATTGAGCTGCTTTGAGACATAAAATATTCGAGATTCTTATGATCGAAATAACCTCGATAGTGTTTGGCTCCTTCCAACTCCGGTCTCCATTCTTCAAGCACCTGATTATAGCCAGCAATTCCTTATTGTAGATTTCGCTTGTATTTCGGCGGGTGCGCAAGGCTTTGAAAAAGAATGCCACAGGATGAAGCTTCTGCTTATCATATTGAGAGAAAGACTTCGCCAGAACGTGAATCTGACGATCCGTTTCAACCGTAATTGGTTTCTCAGGATCGAAATGGATCAGAATGGGGGTGGTGGTAAAGGCTTCCTTTAAGGATTGAAATGCCACCTCTGCTTCTAGGGACCACAAGAAGGGAACACCTTTTTTCGCCAATTTAGTAAGGGTTAGTTAGGGTTAGTAATCAAGTTTATTTACTATCTACTCAAGCTAAGGGGAATCCCAGGAGCCCCGATCAACCACCCATACAGGAAGGATCGAACAACCCACAACTAGAAACCCATGCGAGGGAGAAAGCCCCATTCAAACAACCTAATAAACGGACAACCCCAGTGGTCTAACCAACAACACAGTGAAGACCAAAACACTTCCAGAAACCCACAAAACAAGCGCAGCCCATATCGGCGACCAAGACCGAGTCTAACAATGACAGCGACACCTCCAAGAAAAAACACACCAAGCGAAAAGAGATGCCACAAAACTGACACCTCAAGCCAGGAAATCAACACAAGACTAATGTCCCAGCTTAGCGGCCCCAGACCTACCACAAACCACCCCAAAGTAAGCGCCAACCAAATATGATATAGACCAGCGGAAACAATCGATGGAAAAGAAAGAAAAAGAAAACGAAAAAAGAGCGTAATAGAGATAAAAAGAGACCAAAAGAGATAAGGAGTGGAACATACGATCAAAGAAACACAAAAGAAGAAAAGAAAAGAAAAGAACCCAATAATCGATAATTCTTCATACACACGCACGCATCAACAATCTTTCCGCCTCTTCCTTCTTGAACGCATCAGCAAGACGTTCATTCCAATCAGTCAATATCCGGTAGGCTATATCATGTGCCTTGATGTTGAGCAGGTTTTAGTTAGGGTTAGTTAGGGTTAGTTAGGGTTTAGTTAGGGTTAGTTAGGGTTAGTTAGGGTTAGTTAGGGTTAGTTAGGGTTAGTTAGGGTTAGTTAGGGTTAGTTAGGGTTAGTTAGGGTTAGTTT